>CM046879.1:295351651-296092484 GCA_025667525.1 Glebionis coronaria
CTCGTATAATATTTTGAAACTTATTTTTGTGTTGGTTGATGAACTCACAATTTACGGATTTAAATTTGGGCTTACGTGCATAATTTAGCGTCCTTTACGATTAAACCGGAAACCTTAGGATTACGTATTTACGTTTTTGAACTCCGTTTTTGATGAGACAATTTTTATTGGATTCGTTTTGTGACGTTGATTCATAATTTATAAAAACGTTTTTCGTAAAACGACCCGAGGGCACGCAAATCGAGAAAACTAGAATAGAAGAATACCCGTAAATTAGTGAGGTGGGACAAAATACATTATCCCACACCACTAGCTTACATGGGACGGCACACATGACACCACATCTAAGGATGTGGCATCATGTTAACTAACTAGCTACAAGTGTAAGCATTAGCTTAACACTTAAAGCTTACTCTTTCCACTCAAACTAACTAAAACCACTAGCTACTCACACATACCATTTTCACTCATGCAAACAACCTCAAAATCCTCTCAACACCACCACCTTGCCGTCCACTTTGAAGAACAAAACACCCCTCTTTGATCTTTTCTAGCCATGAAATACTTGTTATCTAGCTCTATCATGGAGTTACCTTGAAGCCTTGATCATTTGGTGGCCATTTTAACAACGAAGGAGGTGATTTACTTGTGTCCTAGGGCTGATTTCTCAACTTATGTTCTTGGTGTTTGATGATCTTGGAGTTACTTTTGGTGTTCATCAAGTTCTTGTCTTCCAAAAACAAGAAATACACTTGGTTGGTAAAGAAGATCATCCTCTCCATTTTCTCTTGTTATTTTTGTAAAGAACAAATGTATTTTATTTCTTGTTGTATATGTATATGATGAATATATGATGATAAAAATTTTGTGTGGGGATCAAGTGTTGATAAATATGCTTAAAAAGGTTAATAACCATGAGAAATAAGGCTAAAATCATGATTAATTTGTTGGCTGTATAAAAACAGTATGTAACTAAAAATTGAACTGATAAACTTGCATGGTAGAATACATTTACAGTATGTACAAGATGTTATACACATGTGAGAGTTGGCCATGCAATAGAATCATTATAATGAGTGAGATATGATCAAAACAAGATAAGTGTGCTAATCTGAATAAGCTGTTTTGTAGGGACTGTTAAGCATAGATAAACTTAAAATGAGCAGTAGCTATAACTAAGTTAAATGTAGCACATAATATGAAGATCATGCCATCCAAAAATGAGCTTCTAATTCATTATAGAACTCTAGATATGATAAAAATGGTGAAGATGAAAATAAAAATCAGATTTTGAGAATTAATATTTATTATTATTATATAAGCACTCAAAATTATATTGTATAAAATGTAAAATTAAAACCCACTAACTTATGAATTTTATTTATATAAATATGTAAAAGGTTAAATAAATGGATAAATTATAAAAATGATAGTGGAATAATACTTATATGTAATAAAAACTATAAACTTGATTTTTAACCATAAAATTAACGTTTTTCGCCAAATAAAACTTAGACGATCAAACCCGTCTAATGTAAAGTTTTAAAAAGTCAAATACTGATATATAAGTATCTAATACAAGTAAAAACCGATAAAACCCTAACTATAGGACATACGGACATTAACGAGCTAAGTAAACATATTGGACTAGTAATTGGACTAAATAAGTTAAACACTTATAAAAAGAACTTACTGGGCTTAACCCATTTGAGCCCAACATGGAAAGTATAGATACTGATAATATAAGTATAAAATGAAATAAAACAAGTTAAAGAACTTATACTAAGGTTATTGGACTTAAAATAGGTAAATAGGTAAAACTAGTAAACCAGTAAAAGGTTACCAAAACGTAAACACTAAAATGAGTAAACAAGGATATATAAACCCACTTGATCATCATCATATGTACAAAATCATCATATGTATATTGTTATTTTGATAAAGTCATTGGACAAAGTCTAAGACCGATTATTATTTATATAGGTTTCCGTGACCGAAGCACGCCCGTAGCCGATAATCCGCTTTTCATTATCAACGTGAGTTCATAGCCTCGCACTATTTTAAATGTTTTATAAAATGATTTGTAAACCCGCGAGGGAGATAACATGCTAGATTTGATAAAAATAGAACACAAGTAGTCCCGATGGTATGCTTAATGATATGGACCTGAATGATGCTATGACCCTATAAACGAGACAAAAAGGATTATTAGTAGTTAGGTTATGTCACTTAAAGTCCCATTAGCATGAATTATGAACTACCGAGATTTGGTAGACGCTTATGCATTTGATAGTACTATTTGGGGACGATCACCCCAGTTCGTGCCTTGACGGTTGATCCCCGTCGTACCACATTGATTGGTAAGCGAATTTATGTATGAGAAGATTCCATAGCGTGATTTTTGTGACGACACGCTAACTTAGATGGGCAATTGTTTGTCGGGTTCGCGGCCCGCTGTTTTCATAGTTAGGTAACAATGTCATGCGGCTAATAATAATCCTAAAACCTATATACAAAACGATAACGACGCTAATAACGATGAAAATATTACCTATTATGGTAATATTGAGGCTACGGTCTCATGGACGGTTTAAGATGTATGCTTGATTTATATATTGCCTGACTAGCAATACGTGGACTTACTTCTGATATTATACTTGTGTTCTAATTTTAACGATTGTTTTATATAACGGTTTTTATTAAACTCTATGAATTCACTCGGCATTCCCTGATATGATTTTTGCATGTTTTTATCTCAGGTGCTTGAAGGTAATCCGGATGGAGATCGACTCTGATGGCCCACATAATATTAAAAATGTTCATTCGATCTATGTTTTGTAAACTTAATGACCTGTATAATTTGGGACCTGTTGTACACTTTAAAACTTTTTATCGAATGAATGTATGTTAAACCTTGTACAACCATTTTTATGTGTTGTCTATGATTGAAGTTATTGTGCTATCCCGTAACACTCTAAAAGACCCTTCCGCTGTACCGATACGAAAATTGAGAGTGTTACAGTTTGGTACCAGAGCTCTCGTTATAGAGAAAAAAAGATTTTAAAAACCAAGGTTTTGAACAAAACTTTTCAAAATCTTTTGACAATGAACATTTGAGAAAATATTTGAAAAATCTTTTGACTATAACGGTGCCAGAGATCTCCGACGTTACCAACAAGCCCTATTGAGAAGATATATATTTTGATATATATAATTTAATTTATATATATGTATATATCGTGATTTCAGTATGTAATTGTTTAACTAGTATGTTATCCTAATACGAGATAAATATATAAATGCAGATTGTCATGGCTGACCCTAATATTCCTGTAGAAAACCATGATATTCCTGAACCTAATGTAGATGATGATCCTTATTTAGACTTAGTAGATTATGATATGGATGATGAGGAGGAACCATTTGAGGATCCCGAGCCCGAGTTAGGACTAGGAGATCAGATTGCCCCTCAGGTTGACTTGGTAGAGAATGAGATTGAGAATGTTGATATTGATAATGATGAGGAGATTGGGTTAGATAATCTAGATGATGAGATTAACGACGAGGATGTCGAGGAGGATGTAGGTATAGATGTTGAGATCGATGATGATGAGGAAGCTGAGCTTATTTACACTTATGATGTTCCAGAGGGCGAGCCTTTGCCCCCACCAGTTTATTTGTCTGATTCTGAGGATGAGTTACCTAGGGATGAAACGTCTGAATCGTCTGAATCTGATTCTGAATCAGAGGAGGATGATGATGATAATGCACCTAATGGTACTGATGGTATTGCTACTTGTAGACGTGAGATAGGAGAGTCGTCTAGTGCTCGAGAGGCTACTCATATTGATGGTCTTGCACCATGGGCCTTGAGACGTGATCTAGATGCTTCCAATGTTAAGAGTTGTATGACAGAGATTGGATTAGGTGTTGTTCAGACTCAAGTTGCTTATTTGGAGTCGAAGACTAAGGTTGGCGAGAAAGAGCGGGAATTGCTTAGTTTGGATTTGACTGATGTAGAACGTGGTTTGAATGAGGCTTTTAGGAGGTTATCGGTGTTAGAAAGTGGTGAGTTTGCTGAAATGAAGAAAAACATAAATTCTATGGAGATTCAGTTGAATGTAGCTCGTGCGATGCGTGAGAAAGCTGAGAAGGAGCTGAATATATCCGTGGGTTGGAATAGTAGATTTTATTTTGACATGGTTGAAAGAGGAGTGATCCGTAAGCGCCCAGCTGAAGATGTGTCTAGTGATCGTCCGACGAAGATTCAGAAGACGATGGATGATGGACCATCTGGAAGTTCTCGGTAGACCAGTCTGTATTTAGTAGTGACCTTTGTATCTTTTGTGCTTTAGTAGCTTTGAATGAACCGACTTGTTAGTAGTAGACTTGGCATGAATTTTGAGTGTATATAGTGCTAGAACTTTGATATGGGATGTAACTAAGACAATACTTTTGTTTCAAATCGAATGAAATATGTATCTTGTCTTGAATTCCATATTGTGCCTTATTTGTATCTTGATTATGAATTCAATCCATATTATATGAATCCCTTGTTGGGTGAATGCTTAATACTTTGAAATTGTAAAATTATAGAACTATGCCGCCCAAGAAGGTTGTGACTGAGGATGATATACGTAGGATTATTACGGAGCAAGTTACCGCATCAATGACTGAATTTATGGCAAATGCTAGAAATGAAGCTGGCGGTAGTGGAGCTGGCGGTAGTGGAGCTGGCGTTAGTGGAATTGGCGGTACTAATGTGAATGTGAATGCTAATAATGTGAATGCTAATGCTGGAGGAAATGTAGGAGGACTTGGAGCTAATGCACCTGAAGTTGGTGGTTGTACTTATGTGACGTTCATGAAGTGTGAACCTCTACCTTTTAATGGAAATAAAGGTGTTGTAGGATTAAGCCAGTGGATTGAGAAGATTGAGTCGGTGTATCGGATTAGTAAGTGTAAAGAGGAAGATAAGGTGACTTTTGCTATGGCTACTCTTAAAGGTCGTGCGTTGACTTGGTGGAACGGGAGAATTACTTTCATGGGTCTTGATGCTGCTAATGCTACTCCTAGGGCTGAAATTAAGAAGTGGATGACTTTGGAGTTTTGTCCTCGTAGTGTGATCATTAGGTTAGAACAAGAGTTGATTCATTTGAGAATGAAAGGTGTGGACATTGATAGTTACACAAACCGATTCCATGAGTTGGCCTTGCTATGTCCTCGATTGGTTAAACCCGAAGAGATCCGAATTGAGCAATATATTAAAGGGTTGACCAGGAATATCCGGGGGGACGTGACATCATCTAAACCACTGACCATTGATGATGCTGTTCGAATGGCTTACCAACTCATTGGACAGATAATTCAGGATAGGGAAGATGAAGCACGTGTAGGTGAGAATAAAAAGGGAGACGGTGATCGTGTAGATAGAGGTGATAATAGGAAGAATTTCAATCGCCGTCAGAACCAGAGAAAGGGGAATGCAAATGCTCTTACCAACAATACACCGCGCAACGATGATAGATGTCCTAAGTGTGGAAACAAGGGGCATGTTGGCGACTGCTGGAAGTGCCGAAATTCCGGAAAGCTTGGACACAAGGTTGAAAGGTGTAAGAAGGGATCCATTTGCTTCAACTGTAATGAGGAAGGTCATAGGAAATCGGAATGCCCCAAGTTGAAAGTGATTGTACCTGGAAGAAACCCCTAGGGTGGTATCTATCAACTTGGAACGATTGAGGTGAAGAAAGAGGATCCGAATGTCGTTACCGGTACGTTTAAACTCAACAATCATTATGCTGTTGCTTTATTTGATTCGGGTGCTGATAGGAGATTTGTATCAACTAAATTTAGTGCCCTTATTGACATTGAACATGTTGAGATAAATACCAGTTACGAGGTGGAATTGGCTAATGGTAAATTAGTGAAAACTAATAAGCTATTAGAAGGACGCTCTCTAAATCTCTTGAACCATTCCTTTCCGATTGATTTGATGTTGATAGAATTAGGAAGTTTTGATATTATTATTGGCATGGATTGGTTGTCGTTGAATAATGCTACTATTTTATGTGGAGAGAAGAAGGTTAATATTCCTCTTAGGAATAGGACGTTAGTAATTGATGGTAATCGAGGTGAATCCCGTTTGAAAATCGTTTCATGTATTAAAGTCCAAAAGTACATCAGGAACGGTTGTGAGTTATTCTTAGCTCAAGTGACCGGGAATGTGTCTAGGGAGAAATGATTGGAAGATGTACCTATTATTTGTGAATTTCCTGAGGCATTTCCTAAAGATTTACCCGGACTTCCACCGATAAGGCAAGTAGAGTTTCGAATCGATTTAATTTCTGGTGTTGCACCGGTGGCACGTGCGCCATACCGGTTAGCCCCTTCTGAATTAAAGGACTTATCTGAGCAACTTAAGGAGTTGTCTGATAAAGGTTTTATTCGACCGAGCTCGTCGCCTTGGGGAGCTCCAGTCTTGTTCGTTAAGAAGAAGGATGGATCTTTCCGTATGTGCATTGATTATAGGGAACTGAATAAGTTGACAATTAAAATTCAATATCCTTTACCCAGGATTGATGATTTGTTTGATCAACTACAAGGATCTAGTGTGTATTCTAAGATAGATTTTCGGTCAGGATATCACCAACTTCACGTCCGTGAAGAAGATATTCCTATAACTGCATTTAGAACTCGTTATGGACACTATGAATTTCAAGTAATGCCATTTGGGTTAACTAACGAACCTGCGGTTTTCATGGATTTAATGAATCGAGTGTGCAAGCCCTACTTGGATAAATTTGTGATTGTGTTTATTGACGATATTCTAATCTATTCTAAGAATGAAGATGACCATAGAGAACATTTAAGGATTGTTTTGAATTTGTTGAAGGATGAAAAGTTGTATGCTAAGTTTTCGAAATGTGATTTCTGGTTAGATTCTGTGCAATTTCTTGGTCATGTGATTAACAAAGATAGAATTCATTTTGATCCTGCAAAGGTTGAAGCCATTAAGAATTTGTCTGCACCGACAACGCCAACGGAAGTACGACAGTTCTTAGGATTGGCTGGCTATTATAGGCGATTCATTAAAGAATTTTTTTTGATAGCTAAACCCTTGACTAAGCTTACCCAGAAGAATAAACCTTTCGTTGGGGGAAGTGATGAAGATGGGCATTTCAGACATTGAAGCAAAAATTATGTAGTGCGCCAATCTTATCATTACCCGACGGGAGTGAGGATTTTGTAGTGTATTGTGATGCATCTCTTAGAGGCTATGGAGCTGTTTTGATGCAGCGAGAGAAAGTGATAGCTTATGCTTCTAGGCAATTAAGGAAGAATGAGGAGAATTATACTACTCATGATCTTGAGTTAGGAGCTGTAGTCTTTGCTTTTAGGTTGTGGAGACATTATCTGTATGGCACCAAGTGTACGGTATTCACCGATCACAAAAGCCTACAGTATATTCTCGACCAGAAGGAATTGAACATGAGGCAACGAAGATGGATAGAGTTGTTAAATGATTATGATTGTGATATAAAATATCACCCAGGAGAAGCAATTGTTGTTGCCGATGCGTTAAGTAGGAAAGATAGAGAGCCTATCAGGGTACGTTCTCTAGTCTTGACCGTGCACAATAATTTGCCTGAGCAAATTAGAAATGCGCAAATAGAAGCTTGTAAGAAGGAAAATTTTGTTAATGAAGGGTTCTGAGGAGAAGGAGATCCTTTAGAAGTTAGAGCTGATGGAGTGAAATGCTTAAGAGGTTGTATGTGGGTACCTATGTTTGGAGGCTTAAGAGACTTGATTATGTTAGAATCCTATAAATCTAAGTATTCCATTCATCCGGGATCTGATAAGATGTACCATGATTTGAAGAAGTTGTACTAGTGGCCAAATATGAAAGCTGACATAGCTATGTATGTTCTTCAATGCTTGACTTGTGCTAGAGTTAAAGCTGAACATCAAAAGCCATCAGGATTACTTCAACAACCAAAGATTCCTGAATGGAAGTGGGAGCGAATTACGATGGACTTTATCACCAAGCTTCCTAGAACATCATCTGGAAACAACTCGATTTGGGTTATTGTCGACAGACTGACCAAATCAGCACACTTCATTCTGGTTAAAGAGCAGTTCTCACTAGAGAAGCTAACTCGTATATACCTTGAGAATGTTGTATGCAAGCATGGAGTGCCTGTATCGATCATTTCAGATCGAGATCCTAGATTCACATCGAATTTTTGGAAATCCCTCCAAAGATCTTTGGGAACGAATCTAGACATGAGTACTGCTTATCACCCCCAGACTGATGGGCAGAGTGAAAGGACGATACAAACACTAGAAGATATGTTGAGAGCTTGTGTGTTAGATTTTGGTAAGATTTGGGATAAACATTTGCCGTTAGTAGAGTTTTCGTGTAACAATAGTTACCATTCTAGTATTAAGGCTGCACCGTTTGAAGCTTTGTATGGTGGGAAGTGTAGATCTCCTGTATGTTGGAGTGAAGTTGGGGATACCCAACTCACGGGACCGGAATTGATCCGGGAGACTACGGAGATGATAGTTCAGATTAAGAATAGGTTGTTGACTGCCCGTAGTAGACAGAAAAGTTACGCGGATGTGCGGCGGAAGCCAATGGAGTTTAAAGTGGGTGACCGCGTAATGTTGAAAGTATCGCCATGGAAAGGCGTTATCAGATTTGGAAAGCGAGGGAAATTGAATCCCCGTTATATTGGACCCTTTAAGATTTTATCTAGAGTAGGTCCGGTGGCTTACAAACTAGAGTTACCCCCAGAACTTCATGGTGTTCACAACACATTCCATGTATCTAATCTGAAGAAATGTCTAGCAGTGAGTGATGAGAAAATTTCGTTAGATAAGGTTCGAATAGATAGGAAGTTGCATTTTATCGAAGAACCCGTAGAGGTTATGGACCGTGAGGTAAAGCAACTGAAACAAAGTCGGATACCTATTGTCAAGATCCGATGGAATTCAAAGCATGGACCGGAGTATACTTGGGAACGAGAGGATGAAATGTGGAAGTAATATCCGCACCTCTTCGATTTCAATAAGAAACGGACATCCAAATGAAATGGATCACGAGGACGTTGATCCCTTTTAGGAGGAAAAGCTGTGACAATCTAACATTTTCAGGTAGTGAATTATTTTCTCGTATAATATTTTGAAACTTATTTTTGTGTTGGTTGATGAACTCACAATTTACGGATTTAAATTTGGGCTTACGTGCATAATTTAGCGTCCTTTACGATTAAACCGAAAACCTTAGGATTACATATTTACGTTTTTGAACTATGTTTTTGATGAGACAATTTTTATTGGATTCGTTTTGTGACGTTGATTCATAATTTATAAAAACGTTTTTCGTAAAACGACCCGAGGGTACGCAAATCGAGAAAACTAGAATCGAGGAATACCCGTAAATTAGTGAGGTGGGACAAAATACATTATCCCACCCCACTAGCTTACATGGGACGGCACACATGACACCACATCTAAGGATGTGGCATCATGTTAACTAACTAGCTACAAGTGTAAGCATTAGCTTAACACTTAAGCTTACTCTTTCCACTCAAACTAACTAAAACCACTAGCTACTCACACATACCATTTTCACTCATGCAAACAACCTCAAAATCCTCTCAACACCACCACCTTGTTGTCCACTTTGAAGAACAAAACACCCCTCTTTGATCTTTTCTAGCCATGAAATACTTGTTATCTAGCTCTATCATGGAGTTACCTTGAAGCCTTGATCATTTGGTGGCCATTTTAACAACAAAGGAGGTGATTTGCTTGTGTCCTAGGGCTGATTTCTCAACTTATGTTCTTGGTGTTTGATGATCTTGGAGTTACTTTTGGTGTTCATCAAGTTCTTGTCTTCCAAAAACAAGAAATACACTTGGTTGGTAAAGAAGATCATCCTCTTCATTTTCTCTTGTTATTTTTGTAAAGAAAAAATGTATTTTCTTTCTTGTTGTATATGTATATGATGAATATATGATGATAAAAATATTGTGTGGGGATCAAGTGTTGATAAATATGCTTAAAAACGTTAATAACCATGAGAAATAAGGCTAAAATCATGATTAATTTGTTGGCTGTATAAAAACAGTATGTAACTAAAACTTGAACTGATAAACTTGCATGGTAGAATCCATTTACATTAAGTACAAGATGTTATACACATGTGAGAGTTGGCCATGCAATGGAATCATTATCATGAGTGAGATATGATCAAAACAAGATGAGTGTGCTAATCTGAATAAGTTGTTTTGTTATGGACTGTTAAGCATAGATAAACTTAAAATGAGCAGTTGCTATAGCTAAGTTAAATGTAGCACATAATATGAATATCATGCCATATAAAAATGAGCTTCTAATTCATTATATAACTCTAGATATGATAAAAATGGTGAAGATGAAAATAAAAATTAGATTTTGAGAATTAATGTTTATTATTATTATATAAGCACTCAAAATTATATTGTATAAAATGTAAAATTAAAACCCACTAACTTATGAATTTTATTTATATAAATTTGTAAAAGGTTAAATAAATGGATAAATTATAAAAATGATAGTGTAATAATACTTATAAGTAATAAAAACTATAAACTTGATTTTTACGACTTTTTCGGCTATTACCAAAAAATTAACGCTTTTCGCCAAATAAAACTTAGACGATCAGACCCGTCTAATGTAAAATTTTTAAAAGTCATATACTGATATATAAGTATCTAATACAAGTAAAAACCGATAAAACCCGAACTATAGGACATACGGACATTAACGAGCTAAGTAAACATATTTGACTAATAATTGGACTAAATAAGTTAAACACTTATAAAAAGAACTTATTGGGCTTAACCCATTTGGGCCCAACATGGAAAGTATAGATACTGATAATATAAGTATAAAAAGAAATAAAACAAGTTAAAGAACTTATACTAAGCTTATTGGACTTAAAATAGGTAAATAGGTAAAACTAGTAAACTAGTAAAAGGTTACCAAAACGTAAACACTAAAATGAGTAAACAAGGATATATAAACCCACTTGATCATCATCATATGTACAAAATCATCATATGTATATTGTTATTTTGATAAAGTCATTGGACAAAGTCTAAGACCGATTATTATTTATATAGGTTTCCGTGACAAAAGCACGCCCGTAGCCGATAATCCGCCTTTCATTATCAACGTGAGTTCATAGCCTCGCACTCTTTTAAATGTTTTATAAAATGATTTCTAAACCCGCGAGGGAGATAACATGCTAGATTTGATAAAAATAGAACACAAGTAGTCCCGATGGTATGCTTAATGATATGGACCCGAATGATGCTATGACCCTATAAACGAGACAAAAAGGATTATTAGTAGTTAGGTTATGTCACTTAAAGTCCCATTAGCATGAATTGTGAACTACCGGGATTTGGTAGACGCTTATGCATTTTATAGTACTATTTGGGGACGATCACCCCAGTTCGCGCCTTGACGGTTGATCCCCGTCGTACCACATTGATTGGTAAGCGAATTTATGTATGAGAAGATTCCATAGCGTGATTTTCGTGACGACACGCTAACTTAGATGGGCAAATTGTTTGTCGGGTTCGCGGCCCGCTGTTTTCATAGTAAGGTAACAATGTCATGCGGCTAATAATAATCCTAAAACCTATATACAAAACGATAACGACGCTAATAACGATGAAAATATTACCTATTATGGTATTATTGAGGCTACGGTCTCATGGACGGTTTAAGATGTATGCTTGAGTTATATATTGCATGACTAGCAATACGTGGACTTACTTCCGATATTATACTTGTGTTCTGATTTTAACGATTGTTTTATATAACGGTTTTTATTAAACTCTATGAATTCACTCGGCATTCGCTGATATGATTTTTGCATGTTTTTATCTCAGGTGCTTGAAGGTAATCCGGATGGAGATCGACTCTGATGGCCCACATAATATTAAAAATGTTCATTCGATCTATGTTTTGTAAACTTAATGACCTGTATAATTTGTGACCTGTTGTACACTTTAAAACTTTTTATCGAATGAATGTATGTTAAACCTTGTACAACCATTTTTATGTGTTGTCTATGATTGGAGTTATTGTGCTATCCCGTAACACTCTAAAAGACCCTTCCGCTGTACCGATACGAAAATTGAGAGTGTTACACAACTCATTCGACGTTGTGTTTTTGGTGCCGAAGCTTAAAACATTCTTAGAGCTTGTCATGAGGGACCCACGGGTGGTCACCACGGTGCTAGTCTCATGGCTTAGAAAGTGTTCGATGCTGGCTTCTTTTGGCCTTCTATCTATTGTGATGCACACGCACTTGTGAAGTCGTGTGATTCATGCCAACGTCAAGGAAAATCGTCTCAACGTGATGAAATGCCGCAAAACATAATTCAAGTATGTGAGATTTTCGACATTTGGGGAATAGACTTTATGGGGTCGTTCTCATCGTCTCATGGTAACAAGTATATCCTCGTCGCGGTCGACTATCTTTCTAAGTGGGTGGAAGCTAAGGCTTTACCTACTAATGATGCTCGTGTGGTAGTAAAGTTTTTGAAGCAAATATTCTCTCGGTTCAGAACCCCTCGTGCTATTATAAGCGATCGTGGAACCCATTTTCGTAATGACCAATTCGAGAAGGTCTTAAAGAAATATGGAGTTACTAATCGTCTTTCTATGGCTTATCACCCGTAACGAGTGGGCAAGTCGAGGTTTCAAACCGAGCTTTGAAGAGGATTTTAGAGAGGTCGATTGGAGAAAACCGTACTTCATGGTCCGACAAACTCGATGACTCTTTATGGGCCTTTAGGACCGCTTATAAGACACCTATTGGTTGTACTCCTTATAAGTTAGTCTATGGGAAGAATTGTCATTTTCCCATTGAATTGGAGCACAAGGCATATTGGGCCCTTAAGCATGCAAACTTTGACTTGAAGACCACGGGAAATCACCGGAAAATACAATTGAATGAATTGGATGAACTAAGAGACAATGCTTATGAAAATTCATTGATTTTCAAAGAAAAGACTAAAAAGTTTCATGATGCAAAAATTAAAAACCGGGTTTTTAACGTTGGTGATCAAGTGTTACTTTTTAACTCTAGACTAAAGATATTTTCTGGGAAATTGAAATCTCGTTGGTAGGGTCCTTTCACCATTACACAAGTGTTTCCTTATGGGACCATCGAGCTAGCTCAAAATGATGGTCCTAATTTCAAGGTGAATGGACATACGCTTAAGCACTACTTTGGTGGGGAAATTCCTTCATTGGATGACCTCGACCAAGTCACCTTCCCCAATGATAATTAGCATTGAGGGGATCGAGTCGAGCTATTGACTCGTAATCAAAAACGAGGTGCCTCATGTGGGAGATCCCATGCTTATCTTTTATGCTTTCTAATCAATAATGAGAGGGGATTTGTGCCCTTCCAACTCGTTATCTCGTGGTTGTTTGTGATTGTGTTATCTAGATCATCAACATCATCTACGATTGAATCCCCGTTATATTGGACCCTTTAAGATTTTATCTAGAGTAGGTCCGGTGGCTTACAAACTAGAGTTACCCCCAGAACTTCATGGTGTTCACAACACATTCCATGTATCTAATCTGAAGAAATGTCTAGCAGTGAGTGATGAGAAAATTTCGTTAGATAAGGTTCGAATAGATGGGAAGTTTCATTTTATCGAAGAACCCGTAGAGGTTATGGACCGTGAGGTAAAGCAACTGAAACAAAGTCGGATACCTATTGTCAAGATCCGATGGAATTCAAAGCATGGACCGGAGTATACTTGGGAACGAGAGGATGAAATGTGGAAGTAATATCCGCACCTCTTCGATTTCAATAAGAAACGGACATCCAAATGAAATGGATCACGAGGACGTTGATCCCTTTTAGGAGGAAAAGCTGTGACAATCTAACATTTTCAGGTAGTGAATTATTTTCTCGTATAATATTTTGAAACTTATTTTTGTGTTGGTTGATGAACTCACAATTTACGGATTTAAATTTGGGCTTACGTGCATAATTTAGCGTCCTTTACGATTAAACCGGAAACCTTAGGATTACATATTTACGTTTTTGAACTATGTTTTTGATGAGACAATTTTTATTGGATTCGTTTTGTGACGTTGATTCATAATTTATAAAAATGTTTTTCGTAAAACGACCCGAGGGTACGCAAATCGAGAAAACTAGAATCGAGGAATACCCGTAAATTAGTGAGGTGGGACAAAATACATTATCCCACCCCACTAGCTTACATGGGACGGCACACATGACACCACATCTAAGGATGTGGCATCATGTTAACTAACTAGCTACAAGTGTAAGCATTAGCTTAACACTTAAGCTTACTCTTTCCACTCAAACTAACTAAAACCACTAGCTACTCACACATACCATTTTCACTCATGCAAACAACCTCAAAATCCTCTCAACACCACCACCTTGTTGTCCACTTTGAAGAACAAAACACCCCTCTTTGATCTTTTCTAGCCATGAAATACTTGTTATCTAGCTCTATCATGGAGTTACCTTGAAGCCTTGATCATTTGGTGGCCATTTTAACAACAAAGGAGGTGATTTGCTTGTGTCCTAGGGCTGATTTCTCAACTTATGTTCTTGGTGTTTGATGATCTTGGAGTTACTTTTGGTGTTCATCAAGTTCTTGTCTTCCAAAAACAAGAAATACACTTGGTTGGTAAAGAAGATCATCCTCTCCATTTTCTCTTGTTATTTTTGTAAAGAAAAAATGTATTTTCTTTCTTGTTGTATATGTATATGATGAATATATGATGATAAAAATATTGTGTGGGGATCAAGTGTTGATAAATATGCTTAAAAACGTTAATAACCATGAGAAATAAGGCTAAAATCATGATTAATTTGTTGGCTGTATAAAAACAGTATGTAACTAAAACTTGAACTGATAAACTTGCATGGTAGAATCCATTTACATTAAGTACAAGATGTTATACACATGTGAGAGTTGGCCATGCAATGGAATCATTATCATGAGTGAGATATGATCAAAACAAGATGAGTGTGCTAATCTGAATAAGTTGTTTTGTTATGGACTGTTAAGCATAGATAAACTTAAAATGAGCAGTTGCTATAGCTAAGTTAAATGTAGCACATAATATGAAGATCATGCCATATAAAAATGAGCTTCTAATTCATTATATAACTATAGATATGATAAAAATGGTGAAGATGAAAATAAAAATTAGATTTTGAGAATTAATGTTTATTATTATTATATAAGCACTCAAAATTATATTGTATAAAATGTAAAATTAAAACCCACTAACTTATGAATTTTATTTATATAAATTTGTAAAAGGTTAAATAAATGGATAAATTATAAAAATGATAGTGTAATAATACTTATAAGTAATAAAAACTATAAACTTGATTTTTACGACTTTTTCGGCTATTACCAAAAAATTAACGCTTTTCGCCAAATAAAACTTAGACGATCAGACCCGTCTAATGTAAAATTTTTAAAAGTCATATACTGATATATAAGTATCTAATACAAGTAAAAACCGATAAAACCCGAACTATAGGACATACGGACATTAACGAGCTAAGTAAACATATTTGACTAATAATTGGACTAAATAAGTTAAACACTTATAAAAAGAACTTATTGGGCTTAACCCATTTGGGCCCAACATGGAAAGTATAGATACTGATAATATAAGTATAAAAAGAAATAAAACAAGTTAAAGAACTTATACTAAGCTTATTGGACTTAAAATAGGTAAATAGGTAAAACTAGTAAACTAGTAAAAGGTTACCAAAACGTAAACACTAAAATGAGTAAACAAGGATATATAAACCCACTTGATCATCATCATATGTACAAAATCATCATATGTATATTGTTATTTTGATAAAGTCATTGGACAAAGTCTAAGACCGATTATTATTTATATAGGTTTCCGTGACAAAAGCACGCCCGTAGCCGATAATCCGCCTTTCATTATCAACGTGAGTTCATAGCCTCGCACTCTTTTAAATGTTTTATAAAATGATTTCTAAACCCGCGAGGGAGATAACATGCTAGATTTGATAAAAATAGAACACAAGTAGTCCCGATGGTATGCTTAATGATATGGACCCGAATGATGCTATGACCCTATAAACGAGACAAAAAGGATTATTAGTAGTTAGGTTATGTCACTTAAAGTCCCATTAGCATGAATTGTGAACTACCGGGATTTGGTAGACGCTTATGCATTTTATAGTACTATTTGGGGACGATCACCCCAGTTCGCGCCTTGACGGTTGATCCCCGTCGTACCACATTGATTGGTAAGCGAATTTATGTATGAGAAGATTCCATAGCGTGATTTTCGTGACGACACGCTAACTTAGATGGGCAAATTGTTTGTCGGGTTCGCGGCCCGCTGTTTTCATAGTAAGGTAACAATGTCATGCGGCTAATAATAATCCTAAAACCTATATACAAAACGATAACGACGCTAATAACGATGAAAATATTACCTATTATGGTATTATTGAGGCTACGGTCTCATGGACGGTTTAAGATGTATGCTTGAGTTATATATTGCATGACTAGCAATACGTGGACTTACTTCCGATATTATACTTGTGTTCTGATTTTAACGATTGTTTTATATAACGGTTTTTATTAAACTCTATGAATTCACTCGGCATTCGCTGATATGATTTTTGCATGTTTTTATCTCAGGTGCTTGAAGGTAATCCGGATGGAGATCGACTCTGATGGCCCACATAATATTAAAAATGTTCATTCGATCTATGTTTTGTAAACTTAATGACCTGTATAATTTGTGACCTGTTGTACACTTTAAAACTTTTTATCGAATGAATGTATGTTAAACCTTGTACAACCATTTTTATGTGTTGTCTATGATTGGAGTTATTGTGCTATCCCGTAACACTCTAAAAGACCCTTCCGCTGTACCGATACGAAAATTGAGAGTGTTACACAACTCATTCGACGTTGTGTTTTTGGTGCCGAAGCTTAAAACATTCTTAGAGCTTGTCATGAGGGACCCACGGGTGGTCACCACGGTGCTAGTCTCACGGCTTAGAAAGTGTTCGATGCTGGCTTCTTTTGGCCTTCTATCTATTGTGATGCACACGCACTTGTGAAGTCGTGTGATTCATGCCAACGTCAAGGAAAATCGTCTCAACGTGATGAAATGCCGCAAAACATAATTCAAGTATGTGAGATTTTCGACATTTGGGGCATAGACTTTATGGGGTCGTTCTCATCGTCTCATGGTAACAAGTATATCCTCGTCGCGGTCGACTATCTTTCTAAGTGGGTGGAAGCTAAGGCTTTACCTACTAATGATGCTCGTGTGGTAGTAAAGTTTTTGAAGCAAATATTCTCTCGGTTCAGAACCCCTCGTGCTATTATAAGCGATCGTGGAACCCATTTTCGTAATGACCAATTCGAGAAGGTCTTAAAGAAATATGGAGTTACTAATCGTCTTTCTATGGCTTATCACCCGTAACGAGTGGGCAAGTCGAGGTTTCAAACCGAGCTTTGAAGAGGATTTTAGAGAGGTCGATTGGAGAAAACCGTACTTCATGGTCCGACAAACTCGATGACGCTTTATGGGCCTTTAGGACCGCTTATAAGACACCTATTGGTTGTACTCCTTATAAGTTAGTCTATGGGAAGAATTGTCATTTTCCCATTGAATTGGAGCACAAGGCATATTGGGCCCTTAAGCATGCAAACTTTGACTTGAAGACCACGGGAAATCACCGGAAAATACAATTGAATGAATTGGATGAACTAAGAGACAATGCTTATGAAAATTCATTGATTTTCAAAGAAAAGACTAAAAAGTTTCATGATGCAAAGATTAAAAAACCGGGTTTTTAACGTTGGTGATCAAGTGTTACTTTTTAACTCTAGACTAAAGATATTTTCTGGGAAATTGAAATCTCGTTGGTAGGGTCCTTTCACCATTACACAAGTGTTTCCTTATGGGACCATCGAGCTAGCTCAAAATGATGGTCCTAATTTCAAGGTGAATGGACATACGCTTAAGCACTACTTTGGTGGGGAAATTCCTTCATTGGATGACCTCGACCAAGTCACCTTCCCCAATGATAATTAGCATTAAGGGGATCGAGTCGAGCTATTGACTCGTAATCAAAAACGAGGTGCCTCGTGTGGGAGATCCCATGCTTATCTTTTATGCTTTCTAATCAATAATGAGAGGGGATTTGTGCCCTTCCAACTCGTTATCTCGTGGTTGTTTGTGATTGTGTTATCTAGATCATCAACATCATCTACGATTGAAGACCTTCGTGTTCGTTTACGTGAGCCTCATTCGTTTTCTTGAAGAAGTTTTTCACGAATCCATGACATATCCTTTATTTTTCTAACAATTATCTATTAAGCATACTTAATAAACGGCTTTAGATATATTGTTGATCACCCTCTCCATGCTAGATCCTAAGCATTCGACTCTTCGTCTCTAGTATGGGGTGCTCCACCTTTAGACTCGAAACATTGAGGACAATGTTTACTTTTAGTATGGGGTTGAATAGATACTTGCTTTGCTACACCCTCACGTTTTCCAACTTTCAACGTTTTGTTTTGTTTTGTTGCTAATAAGGCTAAAAATGGCCAAATTTTAAAAAATTTCTCAGTTTTAATAAGTGTTTTTAAGACACGAATGTATATTTTCCGATGGGTAGAATAAGAGATAATTTTTGACTTGATGGGCATTTGGATCCCTTTACATTCCTTAACCCGCTCAATTCAAGTTTTGCTAGACTTTTATATAGGGAACTTTAAAATGTGAAAGTCTTAGCTCATTCGAGTTAAGAACAAGAACTTTTCGCAAGTTCCTATAATTGATCCTAGAAAGTTACTTATCAAGGGAACTATAAAATGCATTCTCTAAACTTGAAAAAGTCCAAGAAAGTGCAAGATCCTATAGGTTGCTTGAAAACCCAAAACTTTGATTTGATATAGTCTTAATGAAAGCTAATCCAAATTTAGCTTAATTTTGACTTGCATGGCTAAGTATTCACGAGTCTCTTTAGTTAGAGGTCTTTATATAGTGAAGAATGAGAAATGATAGAGTTAGACAAGTGATCATTCTAAACCTAGAACATGAAAATGTTCTTTCAAAAACTCATATGTTTTTAATTGTGGCTTTTTCTCCTATAAGATCAATGCATTAGGAACAAAAATAATTACAATAAGTAAGGTCGTACGATTTGAAAGGTTACTTAGCTTCTAGCACAAGATCGTTTAAAAGTTGCTCGGGGTTGAATAGAGTTCATAGCCAAGGCATAACTTATTGAAGCAGGACGCGAAGATTGGTGAAGATCCAAAAAGGCCCTAACATGGCATGAGGATCTCTATTTTGTTGCTAAAGATCCAAGATGATGTGAAGTATCATTATTCCTAAATCAATATGAAGGATCAAGACACACGACGAAAAGAAATTACTCCCCTAAAGATCATGGAGAAAGTCTATCCAAAAAGACCCTTACAAGGTATGAGGATAAATATACCCAAGTCCGAAAAGGAGGCGGATCGTTGTATATCAAAGTCCAAAATAAAGATTGAAGAAAAATGATGAAGTCGTGGTCCAAGTATAAAGAATCTCTCAAAAACATCAAGTGATGAAATTCCAAAATATGAAGAGAAGACCATAATTTAAAGAACGTCTTCCCAAGATTGGAAGAATGAAGTACATGCCAAATATCGGTCCGAGAAAGGTCTCAAATCGTGAAACGAGTTATGCCAAGATATGAACTTAAGGAGATACACGAGAAGCCGTTTTAAAAGATTTTGTCCTTCGCCTAACTATCGATTAAATCGTGGTACTTTACTTTCGGACTAATAAATACTCAAATAAGTCAATATGAATCACTTGTGATCCATGGTAAATAGTTAAAAAATTCTAGAAACCCATTTCCTTTTATAATAACTAGGATTGCGGGGAGAAAAAGTATTACACAATTTGGACGTATGAGTAGTGTTAGCATTGTGACTTGTACCAACAATGATCTCATTTTTGCACTTAGCATGGAATGTATGACAATCAAGGACGACGAAATTTACTCTATGGACATTTACTTGTTCCTATTCATTGACCCTAAAAGTCACATTCGTGATGAAAATCGTACATTATATCTTTACACACCTTCGTAGTATTGTTGCAAGTCTTTTCCTTTTCAATAAATGGTAATAAAATTGAATTTTGGTGATTCTTAGATACTTTATTCTAGCATTGCGTGAGGGCACGACAATGGCTTAGTATGGGGGAGTGATGAGATGGCTTTTATACATGATCTCATCGTTCTTTTCGGGCTTTAAATGCATAAAAATGTCATAAAATACCATATATATGCTTGTATTTGTTTACTTGTGTGTTTTAGGTATGGATATCATGCAAAAGACAAAAGATCACAAGAAACAAGGAAAAACGGACACGAGAAACGAAGCCGTACAAAGAACCGGGCCCTAGTTCATGAATTATCCAAGAAAAACCCTTGAAGATGTAAAATATTGATCCTCAAAATATGAAGAAATGACACTTAAAATCCTTGTATATTCATAATTACAAGTTTGGTCCCTTAAGTTTGTCAAAATTACAAAATGGTCCTTCAACTTTGAAGAATTGGCAAGTTTAGTCCCTCAACAACTCTAAATTGTCAATTATTGTCCTTCATAAAGTCAAAAATACAATGAAGACCTTTGAAGATCAAGAATGTCCAAGATCAGTCCTTCAAATATTCAAAATTGGCAAAAACAACCCTTAAAACCCTTATCATAAAAGTTTAGTGGCCAATGTGTGAATTTGGAAACTTATTTAACAAAGGAAGACGTTTAAAAGGCTGAAATTTCTTGTTATTCATTCTTTTCCAAAAACCAAGGACCAAAACTGCCAAACCCAAAGTTCAAATCCCTGAAAAAGCGGGTAACACTTACTGTAGCAATTTTTACCACCAAAAACACCCTTTTTCCCCGGTTTAAAAACGAAGAAAACAAAGGGGAAAATGAAATTAACTATACCCACGTGTGATTCACATCACCTCAATCGCATCCCACAACAAATACCTTAACTTCCACTACCAGAAAGACCCCACAAGTACCTCTCATATGACGACACATGGCAGAGAATTATGTCATGCAAAATCAATGGTCTTAAGTTATTCCTTGATCACTAAGCACCCAATGAACGTCCCTGATTCATCAAATCAAGCTGGCAACAAGCCTAGAAGATTCTGCAAGGCTAGTTTAGGGAATTCAGTTGCTAGGGTTTATGAATAGTGGTTGTAAGCATTTGCCTATAAAAGGAGACCTCAACTTATGAGAGCCCCTTGCCCCAGTTTTACCTTTTAAACATTGTAATTCCTTTTTAAATTTTATAAAAGTTGGTATTTTGAGAAAATTGTAATTCCTTTTTATGTTTTTGAAAGTTGGTGTTGTTTAAGGGTAAATCTGAGTTCCATTTGATGTTATAAGTGTGCTTAAATCTTGTGGTTTAAGGACGTTTATGTTTGGTAAGGTTTTCAAGTTTGAAAATAACTTGAAATCAGTCATCTGTTTTTGATATTTTACTTGTACTAATCCTTAACTAAAAGCCATAAGCTCTTACAAGCTTGTTTACACCAAGCTTGTGAAGTGGTTTGAGCCTTTGGTTGGGTTGTTTGTTGCTTGTGTTGAAGAAATCAAGTCCTTGAGTATCTACTTTGAAAAATCAACCAAGGCAGTCATCATCTCCTTTGTTGAAGTACCTTGGTCTTGTTCTAGTTGTTGAACAAGGTCCAAGGAGCATTGCTGATCCTCCTAGGATGTTGTGGAGGATAGGTATAACCTCTTGTTAAGATTCCTCTAAAAAAATCACATGATATTGTCTGATTTATGTTTTGCTATGTGATTTGGTGATTTTGTGTTTGTGCTTTGTGTTTTATGGTTAGTATTTGTTAGTTGTCACCTAGTTTAACTATTTGATCTATAAAATCAGTAGGTTACTTGTAAAAATAAGAAGTTTGTTTGAAAAGGGCTTATTAAAGGATTTTTTGGGATTACTGGTTTATAAGGCCTTGTCGCCTTGTGCCTTTGGTTCTTAAGGTTTGGGAGGTCTAAATAAGTCATATTAACCAAGTTTTAGTCATTGGTTAAGTTTCTGAAAGTTTGGAAAAGGGATTCAAGTTTTGTAAAAATCTAATAAAAAGTGTTTTGAAATTGGTCAAACACATCAGATCCAATAACTTCTTTATTTGTTGGATGTAAGGTCTGAAATCAGGTTTGGGAAGATTTTAGGTGATAAGCTATCTGTGCATTATGTGTTTGTTGAATTTGGTGGCTTATTGAAGGTGATATAGCTTATCAAAGTTGGCTGAAGTGGTCATTTGCATCAGCAAAGTGACCACCTCATTTTGTGCTTGCATTTGTCATTCTAGTATATGCCATGCTTGTTTATTGCTTGGATCTTGTTTATGTGCTGCTTGTGAGTAGATTTGGCTATTTGGTTTGCTTTATTGCTGGCTTATAAGCTCACTAGCTTATTAAGCCTTATTTGCTAAAATCTGTCATCAATTGGTCAACTGACCTCTTGATTCACAAGGACTCCTGCTTGAGTTCTTCACAGAAGTTGCTTATAACAAGCCTATAAACCATCCTTGATCATTTGGTGAACTTTGGAGCACTTTGACTTTTGGTCAAGTAAGCACAATTTGGCTTATTTTTTAGAACTGTTTATTGGTACATGCAACAACTTGGCTTTTGTAATAGGTGTCATTTTTCTCAGCTTAATAACAAGTCTGGAAGGTTACAAGTCTTTTGGTTAAGCTTTTGCTAGGAAACTAGCTTATTTGGCTTTTTCAGCCAGCTTATTGGTTCACACAGCTTATTCTACTTGGCATTTTGTGATTTTCTTGGTTGATTATTCTTAGTTAAGCTATTTGTGAGCTTTTGCAACAAACCAGAGCTTCTGAAACAGCCTAGAACTCTAACCCGACTATTTTGTCTTTTAGTGAAATTGTTATTTGCTTGTTTCTGGCTTATTGAGTGTGCTTTTTCAAAATTTCTTCTTATAGTTCTCTTAGGTATCTCAAAAGAAGGTTGTGTGTTTAAGCAGAGCTTATGGCATTGGCTTATTGCTTAATGGGCTTATTGGCCCAATAAGAATAAGCTGTTGGCGATTTAAGCTGTGATAAGCTAAAAATCAGCTTTTGGTCCTTTTAGACTTTTGTGCTTAGAATTAAATTTTGAGTCAGATAGGGCTTTTTCAGGTCATTTGGGCCTAGTTTGACTTTTTGGGCCCAAAAGCCCATTAAGGTTGACTGTTTTTGTTTTAGCCCATTTGGGGGCCCATTAGGGATATTTTGGTAATTTCACTTTCATTTTCTGATTATTTAGGTTAAAATGAACTAGTTTGCAAGTTTTTAGAATTTTATATAATTTTGGATTTTTAATATTATTTTATTATTAAATTTCAAATTTCACATTTTTGCACTTTTTATATTTTTCTTAGTTTTAATACCTAAAATAGGATTTTTGCAACTCTTAGATTAATTTTATCATCATTAGATTAATTTTTATAATTATTTTAAGTTTTAATTGTTTTTAAATCATTTTAAATAGTTTTTATTAGTTTAAAAATTTATAAAAATAGTTTTTAATCTTTTTAGGTCATTTTAGAGGTTTACCAATTGAAAAATCTTTATTTAGACTTTTTGATAATTAATTTGATTTTAGGGCTTTAATTAGCATTTAAAAATTAATATTTAATTAATTAAAAGGTTTGAAAGAGTTTTGATCATTGGTAAACTCTTAGATTAATTAATTTGATTTTCGGTATTTTTTGGGAATTTTTAGAATTAATTTTTCTTTGAGCTCTTTTTACGGTTTTACGTTTAATCGTCGTAGTAATTAATTTCACATCTTCGTCATTCTATTTTCTTATCCCCTTCTTTCAAATATTAATCTCAAATCTTGTTACATTTTAGTCACACACATATACCTCCTCGGGAAACGAACTTCATTGGGTCATTAGTGTTTGATTTTCCTAAATCATCACTTAATACTTTCTGCTTTTACGCTCTTTTTCCTAAAAGACGTAATTTACCACAATCAGTACTGGTTTATGATTTAGTGTTTAGGTTTCATTGGTTTAAGGTTTAGGGCTTAGGGTTTAGGGTTTATTTGTTTAAGGTTTAATGTTTAGGGTTTAGGGTTTAAGGTTTAGAGTTTATTGATGTTTAATGTTTAGGGTTTAAGGTTAAGGATTATTGAGGTTTAATGTTTATCCTTTAGGGTTTAAGGTTTAGGGTTTATTGAGGTTTTATGTCTAGGGTTTAGGGTTTATGGTATGTAGAATTATGATTTATGGTTTAATTAGGGTTTATGGTATAAGGGTTATATGGTTTAGGGTTAAATGGTTTAAGGTTTAGGTTTAAAAATAAGTCAGATAACAAATTACTTATCGTTTATGTTACGTTCTGACGTGGTCTTGGTGAAATAAGTCATAAAACCGTTTAAGCACCGACCTCTTAAAAGGGGCATAAAACGTTTGCATATATTATTCATATATTACTTAATCAAGACATAATTAATGTATCTTCATTGAGATAATTTTTATCAAGTTTTATATACTTCGTCTTTCATAATAATTATCTGTTGTTGACTTTTTTTTGTCTTAATTTTTACACTTATACTTTGACTTTTAACATATTTGTTTATGTTATATGATTACCTTATAATACGACTCCACCGCATTGGCCCGTTTACACTAATAATTCCTTAAATATATTTCATGCATTATATTAATTTTGTAATAGATATAAACCACAAAATGTAAGCTTATGACACATAAGCCCATCTCGACTTATATATGTTTAGTAAATCATAAATAACATATTTTAAAAGGGTAAAAGTCATAAATACACAAATACTTATAATGGTCCATTGTACCCAATGGACTTTTTTATGTGCGATATTCCTATTTGCACAGAAATATAAAGTTGGACTTTCTTTTTAGTGACTAGATATAACCGGTTATATTTCTTTTGGGGGAAAAGAACACTTATAATGATCAACTTACCCACCAGAAATCATAATAATCTTTTCCCCTTCGCTACTAAGAAGAAGAACTCTAAAAAAAAATAATTCAACTGTCTAATTTGTTGAACAGGTTTGTGCTTTTATACATGATGTTTGTATTATTATTTATGATGTTATCTACGATCAACATTTTTTTCCTTTTTTTAGGAATCAAAGAACCATAACATTATTAGGGTTTAGACGTTAATTGGATAGACATAATTTAACCCCATTTATATTTATTATGAAGATTTATGTTATTTTCTACATATTTTTTACTACATAGTTAAGTTCATGGCGGTTTGATTTTATTTGGACCCCATTTGCATGGAATCACTCTTTTAAATCTGTTTAAAAATCATAAAATGGGTGTTTTTTATTTATAGGGTTTTTTGGGGTTTGAGTTACAACAAATCTGAAGACTGGACTCCGAACGCTTGTTTTTTGGTGGTTATAAGTGTTTTCAAGTTTTAGTTTTAATTATTTATGTCCCAATCTTTTTATGCAAGATTCACAAAAATCTGGCTGTTTCAGTTATTAGGTTCTAAAATCTTTGATTTTGTGTTTGAGTCCATGATATTTTGTTATCAGTTACTCCATTTGTTAGTTTAGGGTTGTGGTCTGTTTATTTGAATGATATGTTAGTCATAAAAATCACCAAAGTGGCATAAAAATCTGCAACCCCTTGTTTTGTACGAAAATTGGTTCCAACTCCTAACACCACTTATCCATATCCCTTTACACTTTCAATCCCTAACATCTATATATTAGATATAAAAAATGACAAAAAAGGTTGAAGTGATTGAGTTAAGTGACTCTAGCTGCGAAGATGTGTTTTGTCATATTGGAGATGTTGGGTGGTTCGAAAAGGGGTGTGAAGGATCTTTAAAGCACCATGCACTTCCTCCCATTGGATCAGCCAAAAGGCCTAGGCCTGCTATTACTGCTGATGTTGCTGAAAGGTTTAAGACTGGGAATATTCCAAAAGAGGTGCTGCAATCATATGGCTATGTTGATTTAGCTGAGTATTATGCTGATTCATAATACTGGGAGACTTGGGATGAAGATGAAGCTTGTCCATTTGCTGATTCCTATTATGATGTGACAGATGAGGCTAATGAAGACAGCATTGACTAACTTGAGTTCTATGAAGACACCCTAAAAGTGAAAGCCAACACCCAAAAGAAAACAGGTCCTAGTGTGAACTATGTTCTCAAAAATATTGTGAAAATCCCTACCCCTATTTATAATGTTGTTCTTTGTCTTGGTAACAAAAAAACTTGGAAACAGTTTGTTGAAAAAATGGGGAAGAGGCCGGCAGGTTCCAACGGGAAGGGGAAGGCAAATGCCTGATGTTTTTTACATTTCTAGTATTGTCTAATTTTCTGCATTTTCCTATGATGTAAATTTTTTTTGGAACAATCATATGATGTAATTGCTTGAAACAATGATTAACCACAGATGATGTAGTGGTCAATATATTTTTCTAATGAAATTAATTTCAAGTTAATCTATGTTTTTTTACAGCTTGACATTCTGACTATTACCCTATTTATAACATATAAATAAAGTCATTAACGTAACAAAAAATATAAAAAAAATACAAATTTTAAACCCAACGTATACTAAAACAAGCTCTAACTCTAGTCCCGCGATCAACCCCTTGCGCCATACACACCCCTAGATGCATATCAGATAATAAATAACCAACATTTTCGGGTCAAATTTTAACACTTTGACTTCAAACTTTTACTGAGTGAAATTTAAAACATGCCTCCAATTTTTTTTTGTTGAAAATTGAAACTTTGCCTCCAAAATATTATTTAGTGAACATTGAAATTAACTCCCAAAAATTTTAAACTCATTCCACATTTTTTCCATCCCTCATTCTCCAGCCATCAATAACATCAACAACTATTATGTCCGGCCATCTACACCAGTTTTAATTTCATTACTTTATAAATCAGGTAATGTTTTTATTAGAATTACAATCTGTAGTGTTCATCTGCATTTGTTTAGATAATTAATATATATGTGATTGGATTTTGTGGTTTTATATTATGCATTATTGAATCATGCTATGTGCCTTAAACCTTTTAGAATGTTTTATCTTGGATATGATATATTAGTTTGTTTTGTGATTTGTAGGATATATACGGTACGATTTATCCTCAACACTATGATGGACAAGTCTTGGATAGGAAGTAATAGGACTAATAAAGAATATTTTGACGCAGTAGAAGCGTTTATTGAATATGCCAAAAAAAGCGCAAGAGGAGATTAACCGCCACCCAGAAAGTCATAAAGGACCACTTACAATTCTATGTCCCTGTAACAGATGCTTAAACCACATAGAGGGTACAGTGGAATCAGTAGGGTTCCATTTATTCAGACATGGGTTTAATTCAAAGTACACAAATTGGATAAAACATGGAGAAAAGGACGAGCAATCATCAAATGCCCAAATATCAGTTGATGATACAACAGAGTATGTTGACAACACGGATGTCGACACGGATGCTGGATCAGAAATTCCAACAGATGGCCCAGCAACAATAGAGATTGTTAACGCTACGAAAGATAGTTTTGATGAGGATGACATTGCCAAGTTTCAACAACTAGTAGTAGACGCGGAGAAGTCACTTTAAAAGGATGTCCCGACTTCACAAAGTTATCTGCAATAGTTTAACTTCTCAACTTAAAGGGTAAGTATAGAGCTTGTGATAAGTTCTTTACTGAATTACTTGGTTTGATTAAAAAGATGCTACATGCTGGTAACGAACTAGTTGAAAGAACTTATCATGCCAAAAAAATGATGCGACTGATGGGATCATGATACAAAAAGATACATGTATGTATCAACAACTGCATGATTTACTGGAAAACTAACTCAGATTTGACTGCTTGCTCAACATGTGGGACAACAAGATGGAGGGTCAACAATAAGACAAAGAAAGTTTACGAAAACATTCCAGCCAAAGTGATGTGGTACTTC
Source organism: Glebionis coronaria (assembly GCA_025667525.1). Lineage (NCBI taxonomy): Eukaryota > Viridiplantae > Streptophyta > Magnoliopsida > Asterales > Asteraceae > Glebionis > Glebionis coronaria. The sequence goes on from CM046879.1 coordinate 295,379,783, forward strand.
CCAATTATACCAAGACTAACACGATTCTTTAAGATACCAAGTATTGTAGAAAACATGAGATAGCACGCAACAAGTAGGATAACAGATGGTGTTTTACGTCACCCAGCAGATTCATAGGCATGGCGTACCATAGATGAAAAATTACCCCAAATTGAAGAAGATCCAAGAAATATACGGATAGGAATATCGGCTGATGGCGTTGACGTCAAATCAGGTAACATGAATCACAGTGTATGGCCAGTTTTATGTGTCATATACAACCTTCCTCCATGGTTGTGTATGAAACGAAAGTATATCATGCTTTCGACCCTTATATCGGGATACCCGGTGTAACACTCCCAAATTTCGGATAGCAGCGGAAGGGTCATTGGGAGTATTACATCATAGAACAGCACACAAGTTACACGCACTCAAAAGAGGCATTTCAAAAGATTAATCTATTCAATAATTTAAAATCAGAGTTTACAAGCAGGTCCCACAATAATGTGATAATGAACATTTTCAAAAAGATTATCAAATGGTAATCAGTACTTTATTGCCTTTAAAATATCTAGTGCGACTCCATGCTCCAGCTGCTCTTAACCTAAGTACCTGAGAAATACATGCTAAAATGTCAACATAACGGTTGAGTGAATTCATAGGTTTACAAGTAAAAGCAGTGGACCACAAGATTTCAAGTATTCAGTTCCAAGGTCAGATAGCATGAGTTATCGCATTTAGCTCATGAAACCGAACATTAACATCCGTTATTCCGTTCAAGTTTCAAATACAATGCGTCCAGTCGGTTTTCCGTTAAACCCGGACGGGGAGGTCAATCCCAATAGATCTATTCACAGCATTCACGTTTACTCGACCAGTACAGTCGGTCCAAGTAATTAACGGTTCATGACTAAAAGGGACAAAATAAGCATACAGTTCAAGCACTTGCGTCCATTGTAAAAAGTAGCATGTATCCCCCTCACGGGTTTCATAAAAAAATTAAAGTAGTAAAAGCGAGGCCATGAACTCACCTTAACGAGTGAGAGGCACGTTCAAAAACGCACAATAACCATCACCAAAGAAATCCACGAACATATGTCTCATTAGACATCTCTTCTAAAATCTATACATATTTTTTCATAGTTATACTATTATGAGCCTGTCCTACCAAATATTCCAAGCGCACCATATTGTTAAATGTTGTTCGTTCTCTTTTTTTTATACGGGAGATGTGCTAGATTGCCTTTGTTTTTATAATAGTAACTATACTTAGAGATTAAGTAATATAGGTGCATGATTAATTCATTTATTTTACTTAGGATAGTACTTTCTGACATTTTGATAGATTAGTCACCGACGTTAGTATTTGCGCGCCACGTTTCTTTCAAGTTGACACCGTACTACGTATCTTATATAATGAAAATTATATGCATGACACATTATAGTCTTGCATATATGTACGTGACCATATTATAGATAAAAAAAGGAACCAAAATTTTGTTTTACATGAAATATGAATCGGATAAGGAAGAAAAAGTTAGCTAATAGTTTTGTTTTGTGGATTTGTCGATAAAAGCGGGTATTATTAATGTCCGATATTTTAAAAGTTACGCGATTTGAAAGATACACGTTAAGTACGAAAAATAAACGCTCAATATAAAATAAAAACATTGATATTCAGAGAACGTTGAAATTTAGATAAACAAATGAGGGCTTATGACTTAAAATACATTAACGTGTTTTATAAACGAATGACGGCTAAAAGTTTAACGTAAATTATGAAGAATGCTCGTAAAATGAAAAATTAGAATGACGACAATAGAAAATATTTCTATATCATAACGAGGATATTTACGGCCGATGACGGACGTAAACTTTGTCGATAAATAATAAATGACACGTTTTTGATACGTTAAAGCCTCAACCTTGTCGATTAACCGAGAATTCAATATTTATTATTTTTTATTTAAAAATAAACATGATAAATAAAAGTCGGGTTATAAATATTGATCCAAAAATTAAGGATTACTACAGTCTATCCACCTTAAAAGAACTCTTTCCCAGAGTTCAGTTGTTTTACATGTTCATGATACGTTTGAGAAAAGGTGATAGTACTTTTAAGTTCACAAGAGTCGATACACGCTCAAAATAATCCATACAAATGTATCAAAAATATAATAATATCAAAGAATCATTCGTAAAGGATAAGGATACGAATTATAATAGCGACAAGACAACGGATGGATCGTACAATCGAATTACGAATCAAAATGAAATAGTTTGTCCGAATGCCACATGCTTAAGCCCACTCATTTACAAATCATTAATTAATGGGTTCGTCAAGCCCATTTAATTATGATTTAAAAACTAATAGTTCGGTAATTTATAATGTCTCTTGTTCAAACGAGTGACGAATTCGTTTCAACAAGATAATTATAAATTAGCCTACCTAAGCATCGTGCACAAGATCACGAGATCAAAAACACATCAAATATTCTAATAAAAGAAATAATCTCCTTTGCGGCATGATTCATCAAAATCATCCAAAGTGATAAGATAATCAAGAAACACAAGAAAAAAGAAATAGGTGCCCCAAATTGGCACATCACGAGGTGACAAAACAAAGTCGTAATCCAAACAGCTAGAAGACTCTACAATGGTGGTATATGAAACAACGTATATGTTTCCAAATCACAAGACGAGTATTCAAACTCGGAATCTGATGAAGAATAACTAACGAAATTGGCACATGACGGTGAGTTCACGCTTATATAAAATAGTTGTCATCAAAGTTACAAAAAATTTTACCAAGACCATTGCTTCACCGCAATTTCTTAATAGCGCTCAATGTTTATATAAATAATCCTTTCATATAAACATACTAACGAAATAATATATATATATATATATATATATATATATATATATATATATATATATATATATATATATATATATATATCAATATACATATTTTACAAGATTTCAGGCAGCACGAGCGCACAAATGATCTTCAAGGCAATAAAATAATTTTATCAAAAGAGTTGTTATAGTCCAGGTTTCATGAAAATGACCTAGTTCTCTATAACAAGTGATCTGATACCAATCTGTAACACTCCCAAATTTCGGATAGCAGCGGAAGGGTCATTGGGAGTATTACTTCATAGAACAGCACACAAGTTACACGCACTCAAAAGAGGCATTTCAAAAGTTTAATCTATTCAATAATTTAAAATCAGAGTTTACAAGCAGGTCCCACAATAATGTGATAATCAACATTTTCAAGTAGATTATCAAATGGTAATCAGTACTTTATTGCCTTTAAAATATCCAGTGCGACTCCATGCTCCAGCTGCTCTTTAACCTAAGTACCTGAGAAATACATGCTAAAATGTCAACATAACGGTTGAGTGAATTCATAGGTTTACAAGTAAAAGCAGTGGACCACAAGATTTCAAGTATTCAGTTCCAAGGTCAGATAGCATCAGTTATCGCATTTAGCTCATGAAACCGAACATTAACATCCGTTATTCCGTTCAAGTTTCAAATACAATGCGTCCAGTCGGTTTTCCGTTAAACCCGGACGGGGAGGTCAATCCCAATAGATCTATTCACAGCATTCACGTTTACTCGACCAGTACAGTCGGTCCAAGTAATTAACAGTTCATGACTAAAAGGGACAAAATAAGCATACAGTTCAAGCACTTGCGTCCATTCGTAAAAAGTAGCATGTATCCCCCTCGCGGGTTTCATAAAAAAATTAAAGTAGTAAAAGCAAGGCCATGAACTCACCTTAACGAGTGAGAGGCACGTTCAAAAACGACACAATAACCATCACCAAAGTAATCCACGAACATATGTCTCATTAGACATCTCTTCTAAAATCTATACATATTTTTTCATAGTTATACTATTATGAGCCTGTCCTACCAAATATTCCAAGCGCACCATATTGTTAAATGTTGTTCGTTCTCTTTTTTTTTATACGGGAGATGTGCTAGATTTCCTTTGTTTTTATAATAGTAACTATACTTAGAGATTAAGTAATATAGGTGCATGATTAATTCATTTATTTTACTTAGGATAGTACTTTCTGACATTTTGATAGATTAGTCACCGACGTTAGTATTTGCGCGCCACGTTTCTTTCAAGTTGACACCGTACTACGTATTTTATATAATGAAAATTATATGCATGACACATTATAGTCTTGCATATATGTACGTGACCATATTATAGATAAAAAAAGGAACCAAAATTTTGTTTTACATGAAATATGAATCGGATAAGGAAGAAAAAGTTAGCTAATAGTTTTGTTTTGTGGATTTGTCGATAAAAGCGGGTATTATTAATGTCTGATATTTTAAAAGTTACGCGATTTGAAAGATACACGTTAAGTACGAAAAATAAACGCTCAATATAAAATAAAAACTTTGATATTCAGAGAACGTTGAAATTTAGATAAACAAATGAGGGCTTATGACTTAAAATACATTAACGCGTTTTATAAACGAATGACGGCTAAAAGTTTAACGTAAATTATGAAGAATGCTCGTAAAATGAAAAATTAGAATGACGACAATAGAAAATATTTCTATATCATAACGAGGATATTTACGGCCGATGACGGACGTAAACTTTGTCGATAAATAATAAATGACACGTTTTTGATACGTTAAAGCCTCAACCTTGTCGATTAACCGAGAATTCAATATTTATTATTTTTTATTTAAAAATAAACATGATATAAAGTCGGGTTATAAATATTGATCCGAAAATTAAGGATTACTACAGTCTATCCACCTTAAAAGAACTCTTTCCCAGAGTTCAGTTGTTTTACATGTTCATGATACGTTTGAGAAAAGGTGATAGTACTTTTAAGTTCACAAGAGTCGATACACGCTCAAAATAATCCATACAAATGTATCAAAAATATAAAAATATCAAAGAATCATTCGTAAAGGATAAGGATACGAATTATAATAGCGATAGACAACGGATGGATCGTACAATCGAATTACGAATCGAAATGAAATAGTTTGTCCGAATGCCACATGCTTAAGCCCACTCATTTACAAATCATTAATTAATGGGTTCGTCAAGCCCATTTAATTATGATTTAAAAACTAATAGTTCGGTAATTTATAATGTCTCTTGTTCAAACGAGTGACGAATTCGTTTCAACAAGATAATTATAAATTAGCCTACCTAAGCATCGTGCACAAGATCACGAGATCAAAACCACATCAAATATTCTAATAAATAAAATAATCTCCTTTGCGGCATGATTCATCAAAATCATCCAAAGTGATAAGATAATCAAGAAACATAAGAAAAAAGAAATAGGTGCCCCAAATTGGCACATCACGAGGTGACAAAACAAAGTCGTAATCCAAACAGCTAGAAGACTCTACAATGGTGGTATATGAAACAACGTATATGTTTCCAAATCACAAGATGAGTATTCAAACTCGGAATCTGATGAAGAATAACTAACGAAATTGGCACATGACGGTGAGTTCACGCTTATATAAAATAGTTGTCATCAAAGTTACAAAAAACTTTACCAAGACCATTGCTTCACCGCAATTTCTTAATAGCGCTCAATGTTTATATAAATAATCCTTTCATATAAACATACTAACGAAAGAATATATATATATATATATATATATATATATACATATATATATATATATATACATATATATATATATATATATATATATATATATATATATATATATATATATATATATATATATATATATATATATATATATATATATATATATATATATATATAAATATATATATATATATATATATATATATATATATATATATATATCAATATACATATTTTACAAGATTTCAGGCAGCACGAGCGCACAAATGATCTTCAAGGCAATAAAATCATTTTATCAAAAGAGTTGTTATAGTCCAGGTTTCATGAAAATGACCTAGTTCTCTATAACAAGTGCTCTGATACCAATCTGTAACACTCCCAAATTTCGGATAGAAGCAGAAGGGTCATTGGGAGTATTACTTCATAGAATAACACACAAGTTACACGCACTCAAAAGAGGAATTTCAAAAGTTTAATCTATTCAATAATTTAAAATCAGAGTTTACAAGCAGGTCCCACAATAATGTGATAATCAACATTTTCAAAAAGATTATCAAATGGTAATCAGTACTTTATTGCCTTTAAAATATCCAGTGCGACTCCGTGCTCCAGCTGCTCTTTAACCTAAGTACCTGAGAAATACATGCTAAAATGTCAACATAACGGTTGAGTGAATTCATAGGTTTACAAGTAAAAGCAGTGGACCACAAGATTTCAAGTATTCAGTTTCCAAGGTCAGATAGCATCAGTTATCGCATTTAGCTCATGAAACCGAACATTAACATCCGTTATTCCGTTCAAGTTTCAAATATAATGCGTCCAGTCGGTTTTCCGTTAAACCCGGACGGGGAGGTCAATCCCAATAGATCTATTCACAGCATTCACGTTTACTCGACCAGTACAGTCGGTCCAAGTAATTAACGGTTCATGACTAAAAGGGACAAAATAAGCATACAGTTCAAGCACTTGCGTCCATTCGTAAAAACTAGCATGTATCCCCCTCGCGGGTTTCATAAAACAATTAAAGTAGTAAAAGCGAGGCTATGAACTCACCTTAACGAGTGAGAGGCACGTTCAAAAACGACACAATAACCATCAGCAAAGCAATCCACAAACATATGTCTCATTAGACATCTCTTCTAAAATCTATACATATTTTTTCATAGTTATACTATTATGAGCCTGTCCTACCAAATATTCCAAGCGCACCATATTGTTAAATGTTGTTCGTTCTCTTTTTTTTTATACGGGAGATGTGCTACATTGCCTTTGTTTTTATAATAGTAACTATACTTAGAGATTAAGTAATATAGGTGCATGATTAATTCATTTATTTTACTTAGGATAGTACTTTCTGACATTTTGATAGATTAGTCACCGACGTTAGTATTTGTGCGCCACGTTTCTTTCAAGTTGACACCGTACTACGTATTTTATATAATGAAAATTATATGCATGACACATTATAGTCTTGCATATATGTACGTGACCATATTATAGATAAAAAAAGGAACCAAAATTTTGTTTTACATGAAATATGAATCGGATAAGGAAGAAAAAGTTAGCTAATAGTTCTGTTTTGTGGATTTGTCGATAAAAGCGGGTATTATTAATGTCCGATATTTTAAAAGTTACGCGATTTGAAAGATACACGTTAAGTACGAAAAATAAACGCTCAATATAAAATAAAAACTTTGATATTCAGAGAACGTTCAAATTTAGATTAACAAATGAGGGCTTATGACTTAAAATACATTAACGCGTTTTATAAACGAATGACGGCTAAAAGTTTAACGTAAATTATGAAGAATGCTCGTAAAATGAAAAATTAGAATGACGACAATAGAAAATATTTCTATATCATAACGAGGATATTTACGGCCGATGACGGACGTAAACTTTGTCGATAAATAATAAATGACACGTTTTTGATACGTTAAAGCCTCAACCTTGTCGATTAACCGAGAATTAAATATTTATTATTTTTTTATTTAAAAATAAACATGATAAATAAAAGTCGGGTTATAAATATTGATCCAAAAATTAAGGATTACTACACCCCGGGGATGATATTGATGTTTTCTTAGAACCGTTAGTTGATGATCTGTATACCTTATTTGAAGATAGTGTTGATACATTTGATGCATCAACGAAACAGAACTTTAAGCTTCGTTCCGTCGTTATGGACGATAAATGATTACCCAACACTGGGTACATTATGTGGCTGCCCATTCAGTGGATTCAATGGTTGCGTGGTATGTGGGAAAGATACACATTTGTAAGACTTTCGACCTCAGCCAAGCAAAGTTATGTTGGTCACAGAAGATATCTACCATACAACAATCCATTCAGAAAACAAATGAAATCGTTTAATGGACAAAAAGAACTTGCACGTGCTCCAGTACCAAAGACAGGGGAAGAAATATACAACGAAGTTCAACATATTCAAAATAAGTGGGGAAAAGTATAGAAAACTAACAATAACGCATCGAGAAACCAGGAAGATACAAGAGACATAGGTGGGAAAATTCAAAAGAACAAAATAAAAGCAACAGAATATGAGGGTAGTTCAAGCCAACCTACTAATCGAATTGGAATAAATTCAACATTTGGTATCGACTCACACACGCTTAGACTAGACTAGGAACATTGTATAGTTTAAGTAGCGTGTGTAACTATATATACCCCTCCTAGGCTTCCAATGAGGGGTGTTGATTGTGTCTCATTTGTATTTTCATTTCCTTTCATTACATTTTCTTAACCTTTTCACACACAACCTCTCTTCTCTCTCTCTCAACAATGGCTTCCATCTTCCACCACCCACCTAGACCACCGGATTAGCAAATAGCAAATCCAAAATTGGCATCAGAGCCACGGTTCAATCCTTGGATCGTTGGTTCTTTGTATTATTATTTTGGTGGTCTAAAATTTTTTTTTGTTCCGTATGTATCATTTTTTGTCACGGTGGTTTAATATTCTTATTTTTTTGTCTCATGGATACATTTTTGTCACGTGTTATGAATCATCTCAATTTCATTATCTTATATGGTTCAAAAGTTGTCATTTTTTTGTCACAATATCATCAGTCCAACGTAAACTCCATATCTGTCTAAAAAGATGGTTCTATTGTTGGTCTCTTGGTCACTGTCTCGTATATCAGTTTATATTTCATCTGGTCATATTTTCTCCATGGGTTATCATTTTCACTGTTCTTGTCCATTTTTATATGTACTATTTTTCTGGTATTTTATTTTCTTGAAGATAAGATGTTAACCCAGAAAACCCAGTTTCAGAAGATGCATGATCCCAAAAAAAAATCGGAAAAAGTACGATATGATTTCAGATTCTCAGTCAGATCGGAATATTTCAATCGCAAAAACCATTGGTTTCTACATTGTTAGAAATACGTTTTACGTATATTAGAAGTATCGGTCACTCCACAATATTATTTATGTTGTAATAGCTCGTAGTTAACAAATAGTCATTAGTTGCTTATTAAGTTAAGTAAGAACCGGTCCATGGGCTTGTCATGGACCGGCCCAAGCCCATGTAGCTTGGAAGTATAAATACCCATTTCCACCATGGAAAGGGGTTGGTTGTTGTCACTTTTCTAGTTTCACTTAATGAAATAACACATAGTTTCTCTCACTTTCTCTCTCTAACTTTCTCTCTCTAGAAATCATCAACCCCCTTCATAGATTCATAGATTATCGATATTCTACATTTGGTATCAGAGCTATGGGGTGATTTAAGGTAGTGATTTGTGTGGTTCTTTAGTTTTCGAATGTATTAGTGTTCTTTAAGAAAATCCATCTTGATTCTTGGTGTTTTTGGTGTTTTTGTGATTGGGATTAGTGGATAAGTATTAGTTTTTACTTATTATTGTTGAAATCACAAAACTTTTTGGGTCATTTGGTCAAAATCTGGGTTTAATCTCTCTTTTTTGTGGTCGACTGTTCTTCGTATTAAGTTTCTGATTACCCAGCAAAAGTTCCGAATCAACAAGTTCCGGATCAAGAAGTTCCGGATCAAGAAGTTCCGGATCAAGAATTGTTTGATTATTATTGTTTGCATGATATATGTACTTGTTGTATTATGTTATGAAATGTGTTATGCTTAGAAGTAAGAATGATATATATCTATATGTTTTTGTGCATCAACCTTTCATGTCTTATCTTAAGCAGATACAATGACTAATCCAACAGTACAAGCAATCCAAGACTCTAGAGAAGCCGCTATTGCTAAAGGACGAACCCTTAAGTTTATACCCAACAACTACCGGCTTAAGCAAGTCTCAAAATCCACTCACCATGGATTTAAAGTAGCCATCGCGATCCTTGATCAATCCCATTTTAAGAATGCTTTGAGAAGTAGTGCCTCGGTTCCTTATGAGTATATGTATGAATTTTGGGCTACCAAGGAAATCACCTCAAACAAGATCACTTTTACCATCGACAACAAGCAGCAGACGCTCATAGTTTCAGACTTCCGTACGATTCTTGGTATACGGGATACACCCAAAGGCATGTCATTCTCGAGGGATCCCACAAAAGATGAACTCATGGAATTATTTGACGCTCTTGGATGTCCGGAAATACGAGTTGCATCTGAGTTTACCACTGCTAAAGTAGGACAACCTTGGAGAGCATTGTTGGGTATTCTCAGTAGATGTCTTACACCAAAAATAAGTGGCCATGATGCTTTGCGCAGTCCTATAATAAACCTCTTCTATGGCATGTACAAAGCTGCAAATGCAGATTATGCATTGTTGATATGGGAAGAATTCACCTTTCAACTCTTCCATAACAAGAAGCTGAAGACAAATTTCTTTCCTTATCCAAGGTTTATCAAGCTTATCATTAATTATTTTATGAAAAATGATGCTACTATTGATAGGCGTGCAGCAAGTCGTTATCACACTGAAGAAGCTGATGATACTGTGGATCTGAGGCATGAAGGACCGTCTATTGGTGTGATTCCTGGTCCTATTCCCGATTATCTTCTGACGGAGAAAATCAAAGGTTCTGCTGATTACAAGCTACTGCAGCTAGAAATCAAGAAGCTGAAAGCAAACCTTCAGACTGGAGAAGACTCGTCTACAACGGTTAAGAGTAAAGGTAAACGCAAACAACCAGCTGCGTTACCTGAACCCGAAACCAAGAAGAAGAAGACAGAGGGTAAGAAGGGAAAGGGTAAGGCTGATGAGATGATTTTACGTGATGCAGAAGATGTTGTTGATCCCGCTCTTGACAAGACAGAGAAACAAATGATGAAGATAGCAATTCAAAGGAGTAGGAAAGATACTGGCGGTAGTGGTTCAGGTGCAAGGGTAAATGTTGAGGAAGAGTACTAGGAACCAGATGATGTTTATGAGTTTGGGTCACCTGAAAATTATTCCACTTCGAAGGAGCCATCAATCCCTATTTCAGCAAGTGTGGAAAAGGAGTCTGTTGCTCCTACGATCATGGTGTCAACTCAACCTTTAGCAACTCAACCTCTACCCATACAACCCTTACCAACCAGACCGGCTTCAACACCATTTCTTCCACCACCTATAATTCCCATCCTTAGTACCGCAGTAACAACCGAGCCTCTTCAATCAACCCAGAGCAGCTCTGCAACATCTACAATGGCTGCATTGGTGATGGCCGAACTGTTGGATAAACATGTGGATACTCACAAACGAGAAATGGATGAACTTCGCCAAGAGTTACAAAGACGAGCTCAAAGTGAAGAAGCATCTAGGAAAGCCCAAGAGGAGATGATTGCTAGGTTCGTTGCAGATATGGAGTTGACTCGAAAAGCACATGCAGAAGAACTAGCTCGGGTTAAGCAGGCTGAGGCTGATAAGCATGCTGCACGTATCACCAGACTTCAAGCGATGAGGGATAAATACAAAGAGCAAAAAGAAGCACTTGAAGCCTCTGTGGAAGAAAGAGTGCAAGAATCCGTTGAATCCATTATGCCTAAACTGCGTGATGAATTGAAGACGCTAGCAGCTGAAAACTTGTTGATCAAGTCATCCAATCCTTCAGAATCCGCCTACAAGATTGCTTATGACTTAACGGATTTTGAATTGAAGAAGATCCTTAAGGCTCGTATGGTGGAACTTGGATCGTTTGATAAGTCTAGGATTCAACGGGCTCTATACAAATCCCTGAATGATGCTATCATGGAGGATGATAGGTTATTCAAAACGTTTGGAAGTGTGGTACCTTATCACATTCTACCTGAAGAAGAAAGGGAAGAAAGTGAGCAGGAAGAGGGTACTGGTGAAGAGGAAGAGGAAGAAGAAGGAGAATAAGAGGAAAAGGATGACGATGATGGTGATGATGAGGATAAGGATGAGGATGATGATGACGAGGATGAGGATGATGATGATGGCGATGATGGTGGTGATGGGAATGAGGAGAGTGCTAGGGGGAGCAACGGGGATGACAATCAGGATGATGATGGGGGTGAACAGCCTAAAGAGGGAGACAAGGATACCAGCTCCAAGAAACCTGCTAAGTCTGGAACCAAGTCCAAGAAAGATGCAGCGCAGAAGGACAAATCAACATCATCGGAATCAAGACGAACTAAGTGGCGCTACGATGTGAATGCCACTACAGCGTCATCGGTTCCTGGTACCTCTATCGCTGTATCTTTACCTATTACCACTAACCCCATTAGTTCTGTTGTTGTTGCTCCTGTGATTGCAGAATCAGTAACGGAACCCGAAGCTGCACAACACTCACCCGTTCACGACACTGCCGAAATGCCTGAAACTGAACCAACAGATGTTCGCACTTCTACTCCTCTACAACAAGCACAACAATCTACAGTTCCTGAACCAAGCACACGAGACTGGGCAGACACGTTGGAGATAGACGAGACTGCACCACCACAGGCTTGGATCACGGCAGCAGCACAATATGATCCGATCACAGACGCTGACAAAGATGTGTTGTATCTCCGTATCCGAAGTCCGATTGACTTATGTGCATTTTTTGCTCATGAGTATAAGACTTCGGTTACTCCATCCTCGGTGAAGAAAGCGCTGAAAGATAAGAGACTTCGTGCCAAAACCCGGTTAACCCAAATGGAGTTCGAGTATTATGCCGATGAGATCCTGAAGGCTCTGAATACCGTTCAACGGCCAGGACTTCATGAATCAGAAAGAGCTCCACCTCCAATGGATCCTTCTCAAGATAATCAGATTGCTCTTGACTTCTTCGTCACCAATGATCTTGTGTATCTAATGAAGGGGTCATCAAAGTACGCAACCTCCCTGACCTTGCTGAAAGCTACCAACTGGGGGACAATACCCTTTATCGAGGAAAAGGTAAACCGACTCTGGGTCCCAAAGATAAATCGTAATTATCATATGTATGCTGTCATATGTGCATCTCATTGGGACGAACGAGTCCGAAGGGCGTACAGGGGTTGCTGCCTAGTCAATTCTGGAAGCAATGTTAGATCCGACATCCGCATCTCCAGCATCTTAGGGATGAAAACTGAAGCCAAGAATGGCTATTATCATGTGACGGAGATTCGTTTGAAAAGGGAGAATGACAGGGAATACAAAATCCAGCAGGGAGATTTTTCCATCATTCGCCTTGAGGATATCGAAGATATGCTGCTTCTGATGACCCGAGATCAACTCACACATATTCCTCGTGAAGACCTGATTGCTTTGAATACAGCACTTCGTATGTTCACACGAAGCATTGTCATCAAGACACGAGTTGAAGATCTTCAGTTGGGAGTCGAAAGCTATCAAAGGAAGCTTAACCTAACCCGTCCAGTGAATCAAGTGCTACCTCAACATGTAGAAAGATGTCCCTATACCGGCATTTCTGTCCCGAATTATGGCATTTTCTACTTGAACAGTCGAGGTTTGATGAAGTTTATGAGGGTGGGTGAGCTCCATAAGTACAGTGATGGGACTCTTCTACAAGTCAGATGAAAGTTGGAGCATCTGAACTCGGGTGGGACTTTGCCAGAGATGACGGAGGATTGGCATCCGGGTTACCGACAGATGGCGAAGTACGTGATCAAGAAGATTGATCAAAAGCTCCGTGAACGTAGATTGATGAGGAGCTTGGAAAGATTCGTTGGTGGAAGACCGTATTTAGTGCACCACAAGCTACTGCAACGATCCATCTAATGGGTCGTACATTTCAGGTCCACTTTATATTGGTTTTCAATTGTGAATATGTATATTTGTGAATAATGTGCTTTAATGGCTTGATGTAATGTTAAGGTATGATAATTTTTCAAGAATTTCTCACGAGATTCTAAATCTTTCAAAATATATCATACTAAAGCACTACAACTATCCCTTATTAACTTAAGGGGGAGCAATAACTTGTTCTATGGCCAAACATCGATTTCATTTTTACCCAAAGACCGGTTAATCCATTCAATATCCCAAATATAAATGGTTAACATTTTGGATAAGGGGAGAAAATGGGATTAAGGAGACGTAAGTGATACTTGGCTAAAAGATGAAAAAGACTTAACGATTATCCAACTTAATATGTGTAAAGCACGTGTTAAGGGGGAGCGTTTTTGATGAACAAAACACCTAGTATATTTCCTACACTTGTCAATATGGAAGGTCCTAAGGAAATTCCAAAGGATCTTCCACCTTAAGCTAGCACTGGAACAATCACAACAAGGTGCTAGTGATGACGTATTGGTAAGCATTGAAGGGGTTGAAGAATGAAAAAGAATTGTAAAGATAAAGGGTGTAAAGAAAGAAGCCCTCCTTACAACTTTAGGCAGAAACCGGGTCAATACATATGCTATTGAGGTCATTTTTGCTAATGATTCTCGGTATTGAAGAAAGACATCATGGACCCAGTGATGCAATGCACAACCCTTCCCAGCTAACTCAAATATCTCTCAAAAGGTATTTGTTTTAATCACACGGAGATCAACACGTTATCTATTGGTTTATTCACTCCGAATAGACTGGTATTGAAAAGGTGGCACTCCTCTCCAGCCATCGCTCACTAAATCAAAACGCACAATCGAGTCTAGAGCCAAGAGATCATCAAAAGTCTCATTAGGACACTTTCCATTTATTCCTTGCTTTCTCACACACTGTGAAAAGTAAGAGGTTTTCATGAGTCCTACGCAATATTCCTGTAATATTGCCAGAACATCCGAGTAATACGTAAGTATTACAATGAAGATGGAAATCCTGCTTGAGCCAACATCAAACAAGCTCATGGTAGGTTACACGTGCGGTTCTTTTAGAACCAATCTTGTGAAAAACTGGAAGGTAACAGTGGTTTAATTCTTAATTGAACTTAAACTCGTTCCAGGCCTCTTCGCATTATCATATGATCTTGCCAGAACACTCAGAGTGACTCTTTATTGACCACAGTGACGAGTGGAAATCCTTCTAGTGTCAACACCAAACAGCACTTGGTAGGTGACGTGCAAGATTCTTTATGAATTGAGCTCGTGACAACTGGAAAGCAACGATGGTGAAAATCTTAATTGAAATTCACTTGTTCCAGGTTTCATGAATTGACGGCTTCAAATCACAAGGATAATTTATCCAAGTGATTCACTCTTTACGTTCGCAGTCAGCTTTGGACGGTCGAATAAAGAGAACGGGTTTACCCGCGAAATCCTGTCAGGAAGTTACTTAATTGAAACTATCCGTCACGGGTACGATATCTAATATAGGTCTAACGGTCTTCACCGACCGGAGGTAAAATGCTACCGAATTAGAATAAAATGTTCAAAGCCATTTTATTCGTGTCGTTGCTGTGTACCTGTTAAAGACGGTGGCGTTGCTGTGTACCTGTTGAAGACGGTGGCGTTGCTGTGTACCAGTGAAGACGGTGGTGTTGCGGTGTACCTGTAGAAGTCGTTCCCACATGCTTATGTTTTTCTGCATCAAAGTTTAGCAAAAATTCAAGAAAGTACAAGATAAAGTCTTCCGCTGTACCAAACTCTGAAACTTTCGAGAATTCAACAAAAAGACATAAGTGTGTGGAACATGGAGTCACGAGAAGGCAAATTCACAAGAGAGGCAAAGATCGCACGTGAAAGGCCAAAGAACAATGCTCTCAAGCCAAAGCCAAAAAGATCAAACCAACATATTCACAACAAAAGAAAGAAAAGAAGAAAAGACTACGAGCTAAAGAACGAAGACTTAGTATAGTATGCTAGGTTTAGAATTTTGTAACGTGGAGTGACCTCCCTTAGGGGGAGATTGTTAGAAATACGTTTTACGTATATTAGAAGTATCGGTCACTCCACAATATTATTTATGTTGTAATAGCTCGTAGTTAAAAAATAGTCATTAGTTGCTTATTAAGTTAAGTAAGAACCGGTCCATGGGCTTGTCATGGACCGGCCCAAGCCCATGTAGCTTGGAAGTATAAATACCCCTTTCCACCATGGAAAGGGGTTGGTTGTTGTCACTTTTCTAGTTTCACTTAATGAAATAACACATAGTTTCTCTCACTTTCTCTCTCTAACTTTCTCTCTCTAGAAATCATCAACCCCCTTCATAGATTCATAGATTATCGATATTCTACATACATTGCGATTGAATATTCCGATGGAACACATTCTGATGGAAAGTATTCCGATGGAACGCATTCCGATGGAATGCATTCTGATGGAACGCATTCCGATGGAACGCATTCTGATGGAACGCATTCCGATGGAACGCATTCCGATCGGGTGTAGAGGAGACATTACGATGGTTTATTAGTTTAAACATTGCGATGGGTTTACTATGTTGACTTTGCGATGGGTTTTTTAAATGATTCCAATGGCTGTTCAAAAAACATTGCGATGATTTTTTACCTTTAAAGAAATTGTGACATGTTTTAACTCAAACAGTATGTCTGTTTATAAAAATAGACAGATGTGACAATCCGTCAATTTACGATTGATATTTTATTCTCAAATATTATTTGAAAATATTATTTTAATGTTACAATATGAACTCACTTATTTTTGGGAAGAAATTTGGATTTACGTCTTGAAGTAGCATCGACTACGTCTAAACCGGAGGATTTAACGTTACGTGCTTACGTTTACATACACCGTCTTTGGTGACAGTCCGATATTTCAGAAAATAAATTTATCCGTGAATATTATTTTGGAGTTTTAAATTTGAGTTGGTTCATAAACTCACAAATTTAAGAGAAGAGATTAGGACTTACGATTTTATTTTAACGTCCTTTACGACTAAACCGGAAACCTTAGGATTACGTATTTACGTTTTTGAACTCCGTTTTTGATGAGACAATTTTTATTGGATTCGTTTTGTGACGTTGATTCATAATTTATAAAAACGTTTTTCGTAAAACGACCCGAGGGCACGCAAATCGAGAAAACTAGAATCGAGAAATGCCCGTAAACTAGTGAGATGGGACAAAACACTTTGTCCCACCCCACTAGCAAAATGGGACGGCATAACTTGACACCACAACACAAGGTGGCATCAAGTTTATCTTACACATTCCAAGTGTAAGCACTAGCTTACATCTTAAGCTTTACCATACCACTAAACTAGCTAAACTAGCAACTTGTATTCATTTCTCTCATATCTTACATGCAATACCACTCAAAATCCTCTCTACCCTCTCTCTAGTTCGTCCCATATCTCTCAAAAACATCCATCATTGATCAAATTTAACCACAAAATCCTATGTTATTCATACATATGTTGATGCCCTCTTGAAGCTCTCTTGAATGGTGGTGCTTATAACATCCAAGGAGGAGTATTCATGGTGTCTTGGGGCTGATTTTCTACAAGGTGATCATAAAGATTGATGGTCTTGAAGATGGTGTTGGCTAAGCACAAGTTTCTCCATCAAAAACCATGTTTTGATCATAATCTACATCAACTTGGTGGTATAAAGATTGTCCTCCTCATCTTCTTGTTATTTTCATTATGTAAAGATGTATTTTATTTCCTATTGTATATGTATATGATGATTATATGATGATAAAAATGTTATGTGGGGATTTGGTGTTGATAAACATGATTAAAAAGGTGAAAAACCATAAGAAACAAGGTTAAAATCTTGGTTAAATTTGATGGCTGTATAAAACAGTAAAGAACCATATGGTAAACTGATAAAATGATGAAGTATAATGGATTTACAGTAATCTATGGGTCTTTTACACATGTGAGAGTTGGCCATGCAATGGAATCAAAGTAATGAGTGAGATATGATCAAAACAAGTTTAAGGTATAAATCTGAGGTTACTATTTTGGACGATTTTTAGAAAATATTTAGAAGATGATTCAACAGTAGCTATAGAAGAGTTAAATGTAGCACATATTAGGTAGTTTATGTGATAAAAATTTGAGCTTCTATCTCCATATAGAACTCAAGATATGGCAGTTTTGGTGAAAGTGAAAATGAAAATCAGATTTTTGGAAATTAAAGAATAATACTATTATATAAGCACTCAAAATTAATAGTATAAAATATAAATGAAAACCCACTAACTTATAAAACTTATTTATATAAATGTATAAAAGGTTAATTAAACGGGTAAATTATATAAATGGTGGTAAAATAATATTTATAAGTAATAAAAACTATAAACTTGATTTTTACGACTTTTTCGGCTATCGCCGTAAAATTAACGTTTTTCGCCAAATAAAACTTAGACGACCAAACCCGTCTAATGTAAAGTTTATAAAAGTCCTATACTGATGTATAGGTAACTAAGACAAGTAAAAACCTATAAAACCCGAACTATAAGAAATACGGACATTTACGAGCTAACTAAACATATTGGACTAATAGTTGGACTTAATAAGATAAATACTTGTAAAAAGAACTTATTGGGCTTAACCCATTTAGGCCCAACTTGTAAAGTGTAGATACTGATAATGTAAGTATAACAAGGATTAATACAAGTTAAGAACTTATAATAGGCTTATTGGACCTAAAACACGTAAATGGGTAAAACGAGAAAACTAGTATAAAAGTTATCGACACATAACTCTAAAATGAGTAAACGAGAATATGTAAACCCACTTGATCATCATATATATATAATCATCATATGTATACATAATTGTTATTTTTATAAAGTCATTGGACAAACGTCTAAGACCGAGTATTATTTGTCTAGGTTTCCGTGATTGAAGCACGTACCGTACGTCCGAATTGCCGATAACCCGCCTTCCCACATCAACGTGAGTTCATAGCCTCGCACTCTTTTAAATGTTTATATAAATGTTTTATAAACCCGCGAGGGAGATAACATGTTAGTTTTTATAAAATAGGACACCATTTGTCCCGATTGTTTGTTTATTGATTTTGGACCCGAATGATTGAATGACCCGATTGTATGTCCCGATAAATGATTAAAGGACCCGATAGATGAAATAAAATGGATTATTAAAGTTAGGTTATGTCACTAAAAGTCCCATTAGCATGAATTGTGAACTACCGGGAGTTAGTAGACGCTTATGCATTTAATAGTACTATTTGGGGACGATCACCCCAGTTCACGCCTTGACGGTTGATCCCCGTCGTGCCACATTGATTGGTAAGCGAATTTATGTATGTGAAGATTTCCATAGCGTGACCTTTGTGACGACACGCTACTCTAGATGGGCAAAATTGGTATCGGGTTAGCTACCCGTTTTGGTTTAGTAAGGTAACAATGTCATGCGGCTTATAATAATCCAAAAACTAAATACTATTAGACGCTTCGAATTACGATGTATTGCCTGACTAGCAATACAGGGTCATACTATTGATATTATGTTTGTGTTTTGGTTTTTATAACCATATTCATATAACGGTTTTTATTTTCATACAACGTTATAAGACGTATTGTATGATGTTTTTACGACATTGGCTCGTATAATAATTTTTAAGGCAAATGCCTATATTATGATTTTCGATAAGAATTTGTATAAAATGACTTTGGCTATTTTATGTCCTATTACAAAGATTTGTATAAAATGATTTTGGCTATTTTATGGCCTATTACAAAGATTTGTATAAAATGATTTTGGCTATTTTACGGCCTATTACAATGAATTGTACGAATTGATTTTTGGTACTAATTTTATACCAAAGTTATATTAATGGAATTTATTAAACTCTATGAATTCACTCGGCGTTATCGCTGACCTTTTCTTTTAACATGTTTTATCTCAAGTACTTGAAGGTAATTCTCGGGAAGACAACAAGAATTCATGGCCCGCACCTAAACTATATTTTCCATTCAAATACTTTGTAAAACTTTGTATGAAATAATATGACTTGGGACCGATGTAACTTTGATGTTTATGAATGGAAATGCTTTATTAATAAACGACGCAATTTTTTTTATGCATTGTCTATGATGTGAGTAATGTGCTATCCCGTAACACCAACTAGTCTTCCGCTGTATTGAGTTGTATAAATTTGGGGGTGTTACAGTTTGGTACCAGAGCTCTCGTTATAGAGAACGAAAGATTTTTAAAACTAAGGTTTTGAATAAAACAATTCAAAATTATTTAACTATAAACATTTTTCTAAAAATGTCTAAAACTCTTTTGACTATAACGGTGCCGAAGAATTCCCGAGTTACTGACAAGTCCATGACTGAGAAGTGTTATTTTAATATATATATAACTTGGATTATATATATATGATGTAATTTTATTACATGATTGTTTGATGATTAATTTGATTTTTATACGAGGTATTTATACGACTTAGATTGTCACAAGGAACCCTAAATCCCCTAGTAAATTAATCGAAGCTATTCTCGTAGGAATTCTAGCTATCCTAGATCTAAACCAAGTTGTGGATATTTATGATCCCAACAAATGGTTGTTATTCGTAGAAATGTAGATATTAGTTGATTGTGATATTGAAAAAGAATTGGTGAGATTAAAACTGATATCGATGTTTTGACGATCTTTTCTTATAGAGTGGAGTTTGACAAAACGTTACCACCTAGAAAGATGTCATCTGATTCGTTGTCATCCAATTCTTAAATTGAAATCGAAAGGGTGAATGTTGCACTTGAGGCTGTCATTGGAACCATTACCCAAAAGCCTCATGCCACTAATACCTTTCCGAGAAGTCTAGTTGAATGATCGAGTCATTTAATACTAGTGACTCATTTGATAATTGTTGTTGTAAGAGCTATAGGATTGGAATTAAGTGTTGATTCATATTGAGATTGTATTGCCTTTACAAGGCTGAAGAATAAGGTTGTAAGTATTGGAAAATGAGGTAGGATGTTACATTGAGTATAAAACTGGTTAAAACTTGAATAAATAAAAGTTTAACACGTATGGAATATGAGATTATTAAGAGGAAGTCGTTAAGTTTTGTGATTGAATTATAAGGATTTAATTGATTGTTGATTCGTGTTAAAGGTTGTTCCTAGGCCATTGTCCACTAATGAGGATGCCCAGTGTCCAAGAAATAAATTGAAGAAATCTTCTTCTGAATTGGGACCGATGGATCTTTCGGGACATGTGGAACACCTAATGATTCTTGTAGATTAGTATTCATTGTGGTATCTTTTAAAGATCCCTAACTTAACTGAGACATCAGTTGGCAGGATGAGCTTTGAGAATTGTATGACATAGTGACATGTAATGTGTTACGGTACAATTTTGACTTGTTTGTGATTAGTGAAAAGACTACCTTTGATTGCTAAATTCTACATATATCGATGTTATCTATCTTTTCTTGCTTCATCCTAGTGTTCGCATTAGTGATGCAACCATTGAACAAGTACTCATCTCGATTTGAGTTACGTTGAGGATTATTCTTTTGAGTGCCATCGAGGTCATGAACTTCATGATTATTTGGCTAAGCTCATTCCCTATCATATTATAGTTAAGTTCTTGGTGAACAACTCTTCATCACTCTTTTGTAGATCACTCATTGTTTTTATAAGATAAGACCGTATCCATTGAGAAAAATTGAATTTTCATCACTATAAGGATTATTCATAGTGAGATTTATAAGTGATTGATATTGAAATGAAGTTGTTTGTAAAACACTTTGGAAAACCTAATTATTTCCATAATAAAGAAAATCTTTGTAAATTTATTTTTGATTCTTATTTAAGAATTAAGCATGAAAATGATTTTATTATAAACATGATGATAAATGTTTTGACGAACTGAGTATTGCATCGTTAATCTTGAAATTGTATATAGTTGCGCGCCTACATACAATTTGGAATGGACCATGCAAGGCTGATTAGTAATCACCATAAAACTGATTAATAAACACTAAATTTCTTTGAAGATCGTGAAAGATTAAAATTTATGAGATCTGCAAGAAGTGAAAAATAGGGACATAGTGTTAGGGACACCTACATATGTGCCTGTAGCATCTATTCTTCTGAGTCGAATTTACTCATCTGTAAAAATTGTCTTATATGACAATTGACAATTCTTTCTTGTCCAATTCTCCCGTAGTGAGATTCTTAGGAAAAGTATCCAATTACCGAGTGTTGATACCCGACTGGATGTATCGACGTTCTTATCATTTCTTTTGATTTGATTTCATTTGAATGACCTGGGTAACGATCCGAGGAGCTTTCGAATGCGTACTCAAATTATGAAAACATGGGATATATTCATATTCGTTAAATGTTTCCATCTGTATCTGATTTGAAATTTTCTCGCATAAATTATGCGTTGACCTTACTCTTTTAAGGTAGTTATGTCTCCTGATATCCCTGAAATTGTGAAGGATTATGAATTATTATTAGTCTTTTGAGAAGTTCACATCTTATCGACGGCAATGAAACTGGAAAGTTGATAGTGCCAGTAGAATAAATTGATTGATTATGACATGACGATATTGTCTTAATTGATGGGAACTCGAGTAGAATTCCCCTAAATGATAAGATGTTGATTATCAAAAGTGATCTAAATAATTCTTGATGGATGATTTTATCCTGTATTTAGATTTGAAATTATACCGTGAATGGTTGTGAACTAGTTATAGATATTGTAATATAGAAAGAACCTAATATGAATTTATTAAAAGATGTTTCGGTTATCTGAAACTTTAGGAAGTATTTGTTGATGAATTACCTAGACTTTCGCCATTAAGGCAAGTAGAAATTGGTATTGTCTATATTTCCGGTGCTGCACTTGTGGCTTGTGCACTGTACGTCAGCACCATCTGAATTTAAGGAATTACCGTACAACTGAGAGAGTTGTCGGAGAAAGATTTTATTATACCAAGCCGGTCATCATGAAAAGATATGGTGTTATCTTTCCTTATATTTATAGATTACTATAAACTAAGTAAATTGACAATCGAAAACGATATCCATAACTCGAAATGGAAGATTTGTTCGATCATTTACAAGGTTTTTGATCCTCAACATGGTTATCATCAACTTTGCATCTGCGAAAAGGATTATCTATTCCAATCACTACATTCGGTACTTGTAATGAACGTTATGAGTTTCACGTGATGTCGTTTGGATTGACAATGCACATGTAGTATTCATAAATTTGGTGAATCACGTGTGTAGGCTGTAATTTGATAAATTCATGCTCGTGATCAGTAAGTAACATTTGTTTATTTATAAGAATAAGAATGAGTTAATAATTAATTATAGATTACCATGAATTGGCCGAACAATAAAAACCTGAACCTTGAATAATTTATATGTGATTAAAGACTTAAACCCTTACATTAATTGACTATGTGATTAATAGATAATGGAATATAAATTGACTCTTCAAAAATTAAGAGCCCTTTTAAGACTTTGGATTTTACCAAAAAGAAATGGAAATATGTTTTGACAAATGTTTTAACAAAGGATTTTAAAGGGATTATTCCCTTATACACTAAACATTTAACTAAACTTCTGTTTAGGGGTAAATGTTTGTGTATACCTCAAGATAACTTAAGAAGGATTGAGTAAAACCATTTATACCATAACCTGAAAACTTAAAACGACAATTTTTGCTTTTTAAACTAAGAAAACTTTGACCAAGGTATAAACAAAGGTTTTTCGAACATTTACGAATCTTATTAAATATTTTCGATAAATCAACAAAAGTCTTGTTAATTAAATTCAAATTATTTTTGAACATTTTATATAATTGGTCGAACTAAGAAATTTAAAAACTTTTACGTTTACGCTTCACAAAAATTAACTAATAATTATTTAATTAATTATAATAATTATCGACGCTTTAAACGACGGATTGAGTAAAACGGATAAAAATGATAGTAAAGACGAAACTAAAACATAGAAGATATGAAGAAAGAATTTTTAATAAATACGGTTATGATATTTATTTAATGAGGAAAGTGAACGAAATTTCTGACGCATAATATAGAAAGAATATCTGAGTAAATTGTGGACATGATAATTATTTATCTGGAAAAGTGAATATAGATACTGACACATTATGTATAAAATATAAAGAACCAATTAGGATGTGTTCCTTAATAATGAAGGTACAAAATAAATTGCCGAACGATATAAAAAAATAAACAATGCTTATTAGAAGAATAACATAGATAATAAAAGGGGTTCGCGGCTAATGTGAACCATTAGAATTATGAAACCGATAGCGTTAAATGTTTTAAAAAGCCACTTGTGGTTGTCTAAATGTGGAAATTGTGAGATATAGTTATGTTGGAATTTGTAAGTATAAGTATTCTATGTATGTCATTTTTGACTAAAAGTATCCTTGTCTGAAGAAGTTGTACTAATGATAAATTATGAAGGCAGATATCGCCTCATACATTAGTAAACGTCTAGCTATTGCAAAGGTCACCATCTGAATTTGATTCGATTTGGGTCATCATCGACAGACTGACCAAATCTGCTAATATCATTCTCGTTAATGATAAATGCAAAAGAGTTATGTAAACGTAGCATGCCTGTATCGATCATCTATATCAAGATCCTCGCTTCGCATCGAATTTCTAGAGATTTGCTCAGAAATCATTGAGAACGAACCTTGATGAGAGTACTATATACCACCCCAAATCGAAGGGACGAGGTAAAGTAACGATACAAAGTAATATAAGTGCTGTTTTATGTTTGAATGATTGACCTTTGGTGATAGACCGTATAATCGTTTTCCTTTGGAGAGATTATCATTGGTAATCATCGTGTTAGAATTGAGATCGAATCTTGTTAGGATCTAAATCTTAGAGCATCTGTAAGAAAGAGTTGAGATAAAGACATCCGACATACACCCATTGTGAGTTGGACATGTCTCTTAGGTTTAAGGTTTCCTATGATGGCGAACCTATCCTTGCAAAATACCCGACCCGCGAAACCTGAAATGATTGTTGAAATTAGGATTTGATTATTGACAGCCGGTAGTGGTCAAGAGGTTGTGTGAATATGAAATGTAGATCTTGAAGTACCAAATGGGTAGCAAAGTTATGCCACAATTTTTAAACTTGGAAAAAAATGAATTCATGATCTGACAAATCATGGGATATAAGTCCCCGTTGTTTGGGACCATTGAGATGATGTAAAAGTTGGGATTGAAAGGCATATAAGCTGGATCTACCCTAGGACTTCAAAGACTGCGTAAATTATGTTTCGTAAATCGAACTTGATGGAATATCAATCAAGTAAAAATCTGACTGTTCTTAGTAAAGCTTAGATCGGCAAAAAGTTGCATTCATCAGAAACCCGTGAACATCATGGATAGAGAAAGTAAGTCAACATTTAGCCTGATCTTATTCCCGTAGTTATGTTTGATGAAACTCGCGTACTATAATGGATTACACTTGTGAGAAAAGACCGAATGTGGAGGAAATACCCACATGGCTTTAACTCTATAAGAAGCGAGTAGTAAGGTAAGATGATCTTTCAGGACAAAGATCCTGTTTAGGGGTAAATGCTGTGACAATCCGTCAATTTACGATTGATATTTTATTCTCAAATATTATTTGAAAATATTATTTTAATGTTACAATATGAACTCACTTATTTTTGGGAAGAAATTTGGATTTACGTCTTGAAGTAGCATCGACTACGTCTAAACCGGAGGATTTAACGTTACGTGCTTACGTTTACATACACCGTCTTTGGTGACAGTCCGACATTTCAGAAAATAAATTTATCCGTGAATATTATTTTGGAGTTTTAAATTTGAGTTGGTTCATAAACTCACAAATTTACGAGACGAGATTAGGACTTACGATTTTATTTTAACGTCCTTTACGACTAAACCGGAAACCTTAGGATTACGTATTTACGTTTTTGAACTCCGTTTTTGATGAGACAATTTTTCTTGGATTCGTTTTGTGACGTTGATTCATAATTTATAAAAATGTTTTTCGTAAAACGACCCGAGGGCATGCAAATCGAGAAAACTAGAATCGAGAAATACCCGTAAACTAGTGAGATAGGACAAAACACTTTGTCCCACCCCACTAGCAAAATGGGACGGCATAACTTGACACCACAACACAAGGTGGCATCAAGTTTATCTTACACATTCCAAGTGTAAGCACTAGCTTACATCTTAAGCTTTACCATACCACTAAACTAGCTAAACTAGCAACTTGTATTCATTTCTCTCATATCTTACATGCAATACCACTCAAAATCCTCTCTACCCTCTCTCTAGTTCGTCCCATATCTCTCAAAAACATCCATCATTGATCAAATTTAACCACAAAATCCTATGTTATTCATACATATGTTGATGCCCTCTTGAAGCTCTCTTGAATGGTGGTGCTTATAACATCCAAGGAGGAGTATTCATGGTGTCTTGGGGATGATTTTCTACAAGGTGATCATAAAGATTGATGGTCTTGAAGATGGTGTTGGCTAAGCACAAGTTTCTCCATCAAAAACCATGTTTTGATCATAACCTACATCAACTTGGTGGTATAAAGATTGTCCTCCTCATCTTCTTGTTATTTTCATTATGTAAACATGTATTTTATTTCCTATTGTATATGTATATGATGATTATATGATGATAAAAATGTTATGTGGGGATTTGGTGTTGATAAACATGATTAAAAAGGTGAAAAACCATAAGAAACAAGGTTAAAATCTTGGTTAAATTTGATGGCTGTATAAAACAGTAAATAACCATATGGTAAACTGATAAAATGATGAAGTAGAATGGATTTACAGTAATCTATGGGTCTTGTACACATGTGAGAGTTGGCCATGCAATGGAATCAAAGTAATGAGTGAGATATGATCAAAACAAGTTTAAGGTATAAATCTGAGGTTACTGTTTTGGACGATTTTTAGAAAATATTTAGAAGATGATTCAACAGTAGCTATAGAAGAGTTAAATATAGCACATATTAGGTAGTTTATGTGATAAAAATTTGAGCTTCTATCTCCATATAGAACTCAAGATATGGCAGTTTTGGTGAAAGTGAAAATGAAAATCAGATTTTTGGAAATTAAAGAATAATACTATTATATAAGCACTCAAAATTAATAGTATAAAATATAAATGAAAACCCACTAACTTATAAAACTTATTTATATAAATGTATAAAAGGTTAATTAAATGGGTAAATTATATAAATGGTGGTAAAATAATATTTATAAGTAATAAAAACTATAAACTTGATTTTTACGACTTTTTCGGCTATCGCCGTAAAATTAACGTTTTTCGCCAAATAAAACTTAGACGACCAAACCCGTCTAATGTAAAGTTTATAAAAGTCCTATACTGATGTATAGGTAACTAAGACAAGTAAAAACCGATAAAACCCGAACTATAAGAAATACGGACATTTACGAGCTAACTAAACATACTGGACTAATAGTTGGACTTAATAAGATAAATACTTGTAAAAAGAACTTATTGGGCTTAACCCATTTAGGCCCAACTTGTAATGTGTAGATACTGATAATGTAAGTATAACAAGGATTAATACAAGTTAAGAACTTATAATAGGCTTATTGGACCTAAAACACGTAAATGGGTAAAACGAGAAAACTAGTATAAAAGTTATCGACACATAACTCTAAAATAAGTAAACGAGAATATGTAAACCCACTTGATCATCATATATATATAATCATCATATGTATACATAATTGTTATTTTTATAAAGTCATTGGACAAACGTCTAAGACCGAGTATTATTTGTCTAGGTTTCCGTGATTGAAGCACGTACCGTACGTCCGAATTGCCGATAACACGCCTTCCCACATCAACGTGAGTTCATAGCCTCGCACTCTTTTAAATGTTTATATAAATGTTTTATAAACCCGCGAGGGAGATAACATGTTAGTTTTTATAAAATAGGACACCATTTGTCCCGATTGTTTGTTTATTGATTTTGGACCCGAATGATTGAATGACCCGATTGTATGACCCGATAAATGATTAAAGGACCCGATAGATGAAATAAAATGGATTATTAAAGTTAGGTTATGTCACTAAAAGTCCCATTAGCATGAATTGTGAACTACCGGGAGTTGGTAGACGCTTATGCATTTAATAGTACTATTTGGGGACGATCACCCCAGTTCACGCCTTGACGGTTGATCCCCGTCGTGCCACATTGATTGGTAAGCGAATTTATGTATGAGAAGATTTCCATAGCGTGACCCTTGTGACGACACGCTACTCTAGATGGGCAAAATTGGTATCGGGTTAGCTACCCGTTTTGGTTTAGTAAGGTAACAATGTCATGCGGCTTATAATAATCCAAAAACTAAATACTATTAGACGCTTCGAATTACGATGTATTGCCTGACTAGCAATACAGGGTCATACTA
Organism: Glebionis coronaria; assembly: GCA_025667525.1. Taxonomy (NCBI): domain Eukaryota; kingdom Viridiplantae; phylum Streptophyta; class Magnoliopsida; order Asterales; family Asteraceae; genus Glebionis; species Glebionis coronaria. Next base: position 295,408,101 of record CM046879.1, read on the forward strand.
TTGATATTATGTTTGTGTTTTGATTTTTATAACCATATTCATATAACGGTTTTTATTTTCATACAACGTTATAAGACGTATTGTATGATGTTTTTACGACATTGGCACGTATAATAATTTTTAAGGCAAATGCCTATATTATGATTTTCGATAAGAATTTGTATAAAATGACTTTGGCTATTTTATGGCCTATTACAAAGATTTGTATAAAATGATTTTGGCTATTTTATGGCCTATTACAAAGATTTGTATAAAATGATTTTGGCTATTTTACGGCCTATTACAATGAATTGTACGAATTGATTTTTGGTACTAATTTTATACCAAAGTTATACTAATGGAATTTATTAAACTCTATGAATTCACTCGGCGTTATCGCTGACCTTTTATTTTAACATGTTTTATCTCAGGTACTTGAAGGTAATTCTCGGGAAGACAACAAGAATTCATGGCCCGCACCTAAACTATATTTTCCATTCAAATACTTTGTAAAACTTTGTATGAAATAATATGACTTGGGACCGATGTAACTTTGATGTTTATGAATGGAAATGCTTTATTAATAAACGACACGATTTTTTTTATGCATTGTCTATGATGTGAGTAATGTGCTATCCCGTAACACCAACTAGTCTTCCGCTGTATTGAGTTGTATAAATTTGGGGGTGTTACAACAGAGACCAAGTGTTAACCAGAACCAATACCAACATATCAAGCCAACCTTATTTCTCCCCAACATCATAACTAATCTTAATCCCATCATCTCGTAAACCCCATTCGATTCTAGACTCGACTCAAAACAGACAAAAAACTTGATCTCAGATTCTTTGTTTTTGTGTTACATAAGTTAGTTAAGACCTTTGATAGATCTAGAAACACAAAACCAAAACATCATCATAGATCTGTGAAGGTTAAAAAACCTTGTTTGTTATTCGATTTTAATGAAGATGTATAACATGCATGTCATAATCTTTCATTCAATCGATTTCAAATCACAATTTAGAGTGGTTCAGCATAGATATGTATGTAGATGGTTCTACACATGTCGCTTTTATTCGAATCATAAAGAAAACAATTAACAACTTTGTTATTGTTCTTCTTAGATTCATTTAAACAAAAATCAAACATAAACCGACATGTAACAATAAAACCTACCCGAGACCTCTCTTAAAGATCTTGAAGCTATCACCCTTGTATCTTCATTCGATTAGGATTTCTAGGGGCCATGAGATTCGTATGATCTAAAGATGGACTCATCTCTCTAGTTATTTGTTTGGTGGGAGCTGTTGATTAGATTGAATGATGGGGGACGGATTAAACGAGACGGGGATGGTGATTTGGAGGGGACGGAGGTTACAAGGCTGAGAGGAGATGGAGTTTGGTGAGGGGAGATGTTTACTATGTGAGATTTGGGAGAGAATAAGATGGTTGGTGGCTGCGTAAGATTAGATGTGTGTGAGAAAAATTAGGGTAAAAACAATTTATATCCTTATTCTTGGATGTTTAATTTGTGTGCCACGTGATATATTATGGGCCAAGTATAAAATGTGTGTGACTCTTGCTTTCGGATATTAGCTGGGTCACTCGTATATTAGGCATTCAAAATGGAAGGTAGGGCCACAAAGTTTTCATTGCATCAATAGTTTGATGTAAAGCAAATTGCAATGTGACCATGGACCGTGACAAGATATGGGCCACATTTTTATGTTACTCATTTAACATATGGATATTTTTTGTGACAAAGTGATCAAGTGACGAGAGACTATTGTGACAAAATTTATTTGACGAGACCAAGAAAAAATGTGCGATTTTTTAGTGACTACAGATTTTTTTTTGGATCGGGTATTAATTGAAGACGGAGACGAATTTCTTCGAAGGCGTGTACTTATTTTATCCTTGAACCGATAACTTGCTCGTGTTTAATCTTAGAATGAAGACTTGTTTATCTAGTTTCGGGGTTCGGGGTGGTTGGTTGATGACTCGGATAACTATCACTTAAAGGGGTTACATTGTTGTACTCATTGTCACGCGCTTAGTCGACGTGGATAATTTCAAGAGGTGTGGTGCTTATAGACTTCTTTAGTGATGCATTGGGTACTTAGATATTTCTCCACCGCTCTTCATTCAACAATTGTGCAAGCTTAAGTCACAAGATTGAAGGATTCTTATTCAGTTTCACGTTTGATGTATCCGGTTCAATTTTATCAGTGGTCACTTCAAATTTCCTACAAAGGGGTTGGTAAAGATGGCCATGGAGAGTTTATGAGTAGAGATTTTCGATCAACAGCTGATTCTCACCAAATATAATTAAGCTTATTTATTATTCTCTCGAGATTTTCAGGTTCAGGTGCGTACGATTTATTGATGGTTCCGAAGTTTCGAAACCATCAAGGGGGAAGAAGAAGACACATCAAACGCACAACGAGTACACGGGATGAATTTCATACCTTCTTTTGATTTGAAGTCATTCCGGGATGACATTTGTCATAGCCGCAGAGAAAATCAGTGTTTGAACTCGTGGCGTTATCAATCTCTAAACGGTACACTACTGATTCGATGTTTAATTGTTGGTTGTTGCAATTATTCATCATCATTATCCTATATGGAGAGATATGCATTCCCGAGACTTAATTGACTCTAGTGCACCTCCGGAAGAAGATATGTGCATTTTCGGGACTTAATTGACTCTTGTGTTACGATGTCAACTTCATGAATGGGATAAAGTGTATACTTCAGTATTTGAGCTTCATACTTGGGATTTTTTTACTTTTTTCAACTATGTGGGGGAAGAAATGTCTTGATTCTTTCTGGTATGCATAACTTGAACTCTCAGGGGGAAGAAAAGATTCAGAAGAATTATTTTAAGCGTGAGAAGAGAAGTTGTTGATCTACTTGGTGTACCCCAATCTTTCAATCCCTCTTAGCAACGTTATCATGTTATATGAGTTTGCTTGTTAGATTCCGTTGTGCGCTTAATCATTCTAAGCTTTATTGAAAGCTTTGAAGTTGCTTACGAGGATTGTCGGTTTAGGGGGAAGCTATTTAAAAGCTTATACATCAAGTTTATGTGGCATGAATTAGGGGGAAGTTAATTCAGAAGCTTCTCCTTAACCAGAAGTGTATGGGTTACTTAGCTCGTGTCGTTACAGTATTTATTCTACAAGTTACTTTAAAGATGAGTCGTTTTGAAGACGAAGTCCTCAAAAGACTTCATCAGCATTGGACGCTTCATGAAAGCTCTTGTTCTTAATCATTATGTACTTGTTAGGAAGAATATTGTAAGGAATTTTACACGTCGTCCCATGGGGGAAGATTGTTGGAAATTCACTTTATGTGACGACATTTAAGAATTCCCATTAGTTATCATAGTCACACACGCTTAGACTAGACTAGGAACGTTATATAGTTTAAGTAGCGTGTGTGACTATATATACCCCTCCTAGGCTTCCAAGGAGGGGTGTTGATTGTGTCTCATTTTTATTTTCATTTCCTTTCAATACATTTTCTTAACCTTTTCACACAGAACCTCTCTTCTTCTCTCTCTCTCAACAATGGCTTCCATCTTCCACCACCCACCTAGACCACCGGATTAGCAAATAGCAAATCCACAGTAGTTCAAGCCAACCTACTGAATCGTATTGGAATAAATTCAACATTTGGTATCGACGGCTAAGGTATTGGAGGCATAATCCTGTTCCACATTGTATTGACTTTATGCATGTAGAAAAAAATGTTGGGGGGAGTTTTGTTGGAACTTTGTTAAATGTTCCTAGGAAGACGAAAGATGGATTGAAGGCACGATTGGATCTGGAAGCTTTGGGTATAAAACCAGAGCTTTTTGCTAGGCTAGAAGAAAACGAAACAACACTACCTCCAACAGGCTACACGTTAACTAATGCTGAAAAAGACAAATTTTGTGAACCGTTAGCCAACCTCAAAGTACCACAGGGATATTGTTCAAATTTTTCTAGTTTGGTCAATCGAAAGGAAAGGAAGCTCATTGGCCATAAGTCACATGACTATCACATGCTGATGCAAGAGTTTTTACCAATTGCAATACGTTCAATCATGCACGCACCCACACGATATGCTATTATCTGGTTTTGCTTTTTCTTTAAATCTATTTGTAGAAAAGAAATCATATTGGAAGAACTAGATGTAATGTAACAAGAACTAGTTCTGACACTGTGCCTACATAAGAAGTTCTTTCCTTCGTCATTTTTTGATATTATGATACACTTGACTGTGCACCTAACTAGAGAGGTAAGATTGTGTGGTCCCATATGCTTTCGGTGGATGTATCCATTTGAAAGATGTATGAAGGTTATTAAAAACCATGTTAGAAATAGAAACAGACCAGAGGGATGCATTGCTGAGGAGACCATTGCGGAAGAAACAATAGAGTTTTATAGCGAGTATTATATAACAATGAAATCTGTTGGTTTGTCACCTGATAAAGATATAACCAATGAAAATGAGGATGGAATGCCATTGTCTGCCAGCACACCATTCGAAATGAATGGAGAACTATTTGCAAAATCTCATTTTTATGTACTACAAAATACAAATGAACTTTTACCCTATATCGAGTAAGTATTACTAACACATGTCTATTTCATTAATATAAATATTCTAAAAAGAAAAAAAATAATCAAATACATTGTTTTGTTTTAGGCGACACAAGAATTATTTGCAAAACAATAACCCGGGTAAACGAATAGCATTGCTGGATGCTGAGCATTGTAAAACTATTGCTAAGTGGTTACGTGATGAGGTAATTACTTGTATGATGTTTATAATTGTTTGTTTGTTGCTAAATATTAGTTAACTTAACATCTCAAAAACCAATACTAGTAGTAGAGTATAATAAATAAGTACTTACAACATAATGAGGCCATCTCCAACTCCCAGTAGCAATTAGAAGTGTTGTCATTAGCTAGGAAGAGGTCCACAAGCACACCATTTCTTTATCTGAAACACTATTTTTTAACTGTTGAAATTCAAGTTTTGAGAGAGTTAGCAATATCAAAAGATAGCGTATCAGATACTGTTAGGTGCATATCATTTCGACCACGCGCCACCGTAGTGAAATACGATGCATATAACATCAATGGGTATACATTTCGTACGAAAATAAATGATGGCAAAGTTCACCAGAACAGTGGAGTTTGTGTTGAGGTAGAAGATACTCATATATCCAAAGAAGTTCAAACCAAAAAAAACTTTTTTATTATGGGGTATTACAAGAGATATGGGTACTAGATTACCATTTTAGGAGAATTCCTCTTTTCAAGTGTGTTTGGTTAATCACAAGAAACATGCGGTCAAAACAGATAAGCTTCTTGGTTATACATTGGTAGACCTGAATAACTTAGGCCACAAGGCTGATCCGTTCATATTTGGCTCACAAACAGGACAAGTGTTTTATGTCCAAGACCAGGTACACAAAAATATGTCTATTGTCTTCAGGACACCTAGCAAGAATTACAAAGATACATATGACGAAGTCGATGAGGAATTTAGTACAGTCATTCACCAGAACAATGATAACACTTTGCCAGGTGTACCTGTAGGTGATGATTCACACAGTGACTACTATTGAGCCAACGGTGAAGGAGTTGTCATACAAAAAACCAAGTGAAGCCTGACATGCTCAAGTTGGCACAATCAACCTTTTTATAGTATTTAACTTGTTCTTTTAGAGGATAGGAATATCTGAATTCTAGTACTTGTTTAAGGATTTATGTTTGTGTGCATATCACACATTTAATCTTTCATTTTTCTACAAAAACACTTGTAATCTCTCTTATTTGAATATAAATTTTCTTTAACATTCAGTGGTTCTTTTAATTAATTATTTCTATGAAATTTAGATTTCAATTGTGGCCTGCTGATATAGCTAACTACATGTAAGTTTTCATAATCTGTCATATTGAATTCTTTCATACTAGTGAAACTTTGTGTTAAAAAAGAGTGTTCAAATTGGTGAGATGAGTTACATATGTGTTTATATAGCTAGTGACATACTACATGGTATTTTTTACTCTATATTTGTGTCTACAATGCCCATATAAGTTTTCATAATATGTCATAGTGAATTATGTCGTAATTATGTCGTTTGTGTTCGACTATAGTGTTCAATTTGGTGATTGAGTTACAATTACCGAACTGCGCAATGTACATATAGCTATTACATCAGTTTGCATGGCTGGTGTGGATGTACATCATCCTAGGTATAACTTTCAACTCCACTAGTGATTTGGCTTGTGAATACTTATCTTATTGATTTTCCAGCTTATTTAAGTCTTTTGTTGCTCACCTTTATATTTCAGGTTGGTTACATGACTTAAAATTGCTTGAAGTTCATTATTCATTTGTAAATTTGATATCCTGCTCAACATAAGGGGTGTTTGGGACTGTATGTTAAACCATTATTGACAACATGATTTAAACCTCATATTTCCTGCACACCTAGGGTTTAGTTACAACAGGTTAAATTTTGTTTTAATTTCAGTCTTTATTCACAAATTTTGTGATTAGCATGTATTGCAAAAATCTACTCATTACTGAAGTGCATTATGTATATAGCTATTGACCTAATGAGTATAAGGTTGTGTCTGCAAGAGTATAAGTTTGTGTCTGCAAGAAGTTTGAATAATTTATAATACAAATTTTTTTCATACTTGGCAAGTTTGTGCTCAAATTCATACTTAAATCAGTTCATGTACCTTCTTTAATTTCATACACACAGCACATTCGGCTATCTTAACCTCCAAAAATAACAACAGATACTGATATTATGCATAACTATAAGTTAAAGATCAATTCAAGATGTAATACCAATTAAGATAAACACAATAGCAGGCTATTCAACCAAATTAAACATAAATGTCAAACATTTACCATTAGACCACCATATTACATATGCAGTAACAATACATTGATACATAGTTCATTAACTTAAACAAAATAACTAGATTAGACACGCCATACCCAAATTGCATATTGATGGTAAAAAAAACACAAACATACGTGCCGATGCACAATAATCATCAAACATTTTCTTCTTCTGGTGGTGGAACTATTTCCATTGAAGTGGACCAAGATTTCAACTCATCCACACCTTCAAGTTGTTCCTGGAAAATCTTGTTCAAACGAAAAATCTTCAACTCCAACCTCTTCTTTGAATCCGTAAAAGCTTCAATAGACTCCTCCCATTCAACAGCTGGATGCTTGGTCTTCATTTCAGCAAGTGTAGTATGAACCCTTTTTAGGCTTACCTTAACTGGTTCAATCAAATCCCGGATATCATTAGTAAAAGCCTTCTCCTCAGTAATTTGTTTCTCCAAGTAGACCCTCATGGCATACGAAATAGGTGCACCACCAGTGAGTTGCATAATCTCGTCCAACACAGGGGTGACATTTGCATCAGAAGTACTTCCTTGAGCATCTGCCATGGATCGATATGTTAATTGAATGAAGAAAGGTGTTTTTGATTTGGGGAAGATGATAGGTAGTTGGTGATGTTATAGATTATGTAACCATAGTCAGGGTAGTTATACAACCCATAACGACCACAATTTTTTATCTGGGAAAATGAAGAGTTGCAAACAATAATGGCAAATAGTCTTAACTTAATGCATGCAGGGAGTACCAAGGAAGCTTCGACATACACTCATAAATGTGTGTGACAAATTTTTTTTGATGGGCTTAGTTAGTCACATAAAAAAATACTTGTTGATACAAACTATTATTTTATGGGCTTAGTTAGTCACATAGAAAATTACTTGTTGTGACTATGTGTATTGACTTTAGTTATACAAACACTTAAAAATGTGACTCATATAAAGATTAGTGAAAATTGAGATTATATTTGGTTCTAAACATTTGTCACATTAATATTTTACTGTGTGACGTTTTCAATATGTTGGTCATATATAATCCCATTATAATGTGACCATAAATATACTTTAGTTACAAATTGCTTAAATGTTGTGATTGTTACTAAATTTATAGTCACATAATTGTTCGATGATTTAGTGTGATCATGTACTATATTTGATCACAGTCTTCAAGTAATTGTAAAATTTTGTCAAATTTAAATAAATATAGTGGCAAATGTTTCAATACCTACTTTCAATTTGCCATATACACAAATTTCATGTGTGGTTAACATTTAACAAAATATACTAGTCACATTAGAATAATGTGTGTCACAACCTTGTTTATCGATTTGTCACTTGTAAAATAAGCCTATGTGACCATATATGATTTTTTGTCACATTCAATGTGTGTATGACAAATATATGTTACACATGTATACGTATAATGTGACTACTACTTGAACCAGACTTTGATTCGGTAACACTCTAAATGTATTAAGTGACTAACGACTCATCCAAAAAGCATTTGCTAGCCCTAGTCACGTAAATATTCATATGCGTGACAAACAAAATACGAAATGGTCATGCAAACTGACTTCAAGTGTGACCATTTATTTATTACTGGCAAATTCAGTCATACCAAAAAATTATTTGTGACTACACGAAATTTGGTATGTGTGACCGAAACCCATTTTGTACTAGTGATATAGGCTAAGAATAAAAAATATGAGAATGTATTTCATCAATCTCTTGACAAACAAGGTTTAACCCTTATCATTCTCATACTCACAATGTACCTAGTTCATTATTGACAATAACATATTGATCATGTCAGATCAACAATGAACTTTGAACATTGGTTTTTCAAAACAAGGTTTTTAGGTAAGCATTCAATAATGCCATTATCAACTTGTTCATGGGTTCATATCAATTCCATCAATTAACCAAAAATATTTAGTTAAAATTTGGATTTGTTCTAGAAGCGGGTTTTAGTTAGATCTTAAGAATATGAACTGTACGAATCATAGCAACAATACTATGTCAACTCTTATTCCTAGTAAGGTTCTAATTCAATGTCAATTTTAAAAATCCCCAATTATGAATGTATGAACCCTAGAACAAATTAGATGAAATTAAAAGAAATGACTTACAATTAATTGATCTTGGATGATGGATGAGTGAAACCCACAACTTGGAATCAATTAATCTTAAGTGAATGAAGGTTTTTGAACAAACAACAATGGTGGAAAACCAAGAACACGTCTCTGTGTGTGAAGGATAGAGAAGCTTTTGTTTGAAAAGGGTATTTTAATAAAATTGGCGCTTTGACAAAATTTCTGCCCGCGGTTCCTTATCGATAAGGAACCGCGCATTTGAATCGCGCGTGATAAGGAACTGCCTATAGTTGCTATTTTTTATCAAAGAAAAACAAAGAATTTTTGAAAACCAAAATTTTTAAATTACTTAAAAATATATTAAATCTTTTAGGATATCATTGGATCACCACAACACTAGGTAATTATGCTTTATTGAAGGATTACGAGTTGAATCGAGATAGGAAAAGACCGAAACGGACAAACGACTACTCATAGCAAAGAAGGAAAGGGGAGAGGAGTCAAGGGAAGTGAATCAAGACCAAGAACATTGCTCAAGAGACAAATGACATTCTTCAAATTGAGAAGACGAAGAGCTTGTTTCATATATAGTAGTTTAAGACGTGCCTTTCTGGCGAAAGTCTAAACGGATTTGGTCAAGAATAATACCAAGCAATTTTGATGCATAGAATAAGATCATTTTCAAGAGTAGTCTTATTCTATTTCTGATGAGACTGCTTTTATACATAGTCTCATCGTCCAAAACGGGCTTTAAATGCATAAAATATCATGAAAAACCAAATATATGCTTGTGTTTGTTACTTGTGTATTTTAGGTACGGATATTGAGAAAATGACAAAAGATCACAAAGAACAAGCAAAAACGGACACGGGAAACGATTCCACACAATGAACCAAGCCCTATTGTTGATTTTCCAAGAAATACCTTTGAAGATTTGAATATTGTACAAGAAAGGTCCTCCAATATTGAAGAATTGACACTTTAAACCCTTGTATACTCATAATTACAAGTTTGGTCCTTAAAGTTTGTCAAAATTACAAAAAGGGCCCTCCACTTTGAAGAATTGGCAAGTTTAGTCCCTCAACAAAACTAAATTGTCAATATTAGTCCTCCTCAAAGTCAAACATGCCATGAAGACCTTCAAGATACAAGAAAGAACAAGTTTGGTCCTTAAAGTATCAAGAAATGGCAAAAAGTACCCCTAAAAATACTTTGCTAAACTATTTGGGGCCAAAGTGTGAAAAAGGAAACTTTAATAACAAAGGAATCCGATTTTGGCTTTTTTAAACATCAAATGACAAAGAAAGAATAGATGAGGGGTTTAAACTGGCAGATAGCAAACTTACCTTAACCTGTGAGGGGGTGACACGTGCCCCACTCACCAAAATCCACCAATCACCACCCAGCTTTCCTCCATGTCACCCTCCACTCACAATAACTTTTAAACTAATCGGAATTAGTTTAATATTACGCGCTAAACACCACATTTTAAACCCCAAACAGATTAATGTTTGTGTTCTTCATGTTCTTAATCAAATTGATTATTCCTTAATTACTTGCAATTAAACCTTAATCTTCTCTAGATTTAAGATTAAGGTGGAACTAAACACATCCCAACCTTCACTTTGCATGCCACATCACCACATGTCACATGCCACCAACCTTGTACATGGTTTTGTGAGGAAGATGCCAAAAACTGCCAGCCATCCAACGTCCAAGATTTTAGCTTCAGACTTAAGCTCTTTGTGAGCCTTTGATGCAATTCCAACAGCTCACATGTCCACAAATAGCCAACATTCCTTCACATGATTCCAAGTTTTAAAAATCTGCAAGGGCAAAATGGGGACTTCAAGCATTAGGGTTTTACGTTTTTTCTTGCATTTCTAGAACATTTGTAGCCTATATAAGGCATAGGACATGAATCATAGCGGTTTGCTCTTGGTTTTCCTTTGGTCAACATTTCTGTAAATCCTACTTCATCATTAATGAATTGTGTTTGAAATTGTGTGACGAATTCCAAGTGCCATCTTATTATACTCTTGTTAATGTTAAATTTTTATGAATTTTGAATCCTAAAACCTGTTTTTAAAGATTGTGCAAGAAATTGCTCAATTTTCAAAAATCTTGATATTTTGTTAAGTTCTTTGGTACACCTTTGGAATTTTTGGGTTATAAGTTGATCATAGCACCCTGATAAAGTGTTATCAAGGTGTTGTGGGGCTTGTTGATTGGGGATAATCAAAGAGTGGGTAAAAGGTTGCATCAATCAAGCTTTGTCACTTTTCTGATTTTGATATTTTTGCTTCTAACCTTGTTGAATCTTAGTAGCTTGTTTGTGGAAGCTTGTGCCTTGTTTTGCTAGGCACATCAACTAAAAAATTCGTGAGTGTGGATGTACATTCATGAGGTTTAAGTTCTTGAACCCAAAAATCTGAAAAATACTTGATTTTTATGATTTTGTGTTCTGCTAGTGTGCTTGTTATTTTTGTGGCTTAATCTTGCTTGATACTTCATAATATATATGTTATTGTGTTTGATTGGGCTTGGGTAACATTGAATCACACTTATACTTGTTTAAATCTTGGATTGAAAAAGATAAGGGGTGTTTGGGTTAACCTATTTGAGATCATAACTTGTTATTTAGTTATTGGAAGGTGTTGTTTGTTGTTTGTACCTGCTTCATACTTGGGTGTGTGCTAAAACCTGCAAGTTTTCAGCTTTGAAACATAAAATCAAAGATTGTGTTATAACTCACTTGATTTTGCTTATTTTGTCCTAAGATTTTGGAAACACCTAGAGTGTATGCATGTTTAGGGCTAAAACTGTTAAATTATAGTTTGTATAACCTGTTTATAAGATTTGAGTGTTTGAAATTGGATTTGTGGTCAAGTATATCAGCAAAGTATAAAGTCTGCATGTTCTTTGTTCTTCAGAAACCTTAAATTGCTGGAATCATGATCTAGACTTTGAATCAATGCATGAAACCTGTTTAAGTTTGTTCATTTGAATTAATTATAGCTTGTGTATGCATTTGGTGAAGTTTGGCTCGCTGATTTTTGCTAAAAGTGCTTATTGAGTGAAAACTGCTTAATGTTCATGTTTGGTGCTTATCTGGTGATGTTTTGATTAAACTGTATTGATTGGCTGTTTGAGATTGTGTTTTTGTGATTTTTATTGACTCCTTGTGATTAACTGATCACTTGGGTGCTTTTGCTTAACTTGAATCCACAAAAAATTCACATAAGACAAAAAGTCAAATAGGTCAAGCAGTGGAAACTTTTCCCACTGCTGAACCTCCAAAACTTGCCCCTACTAGTGTAAAACATCAAACAGCTTATTCATAAGTCATTTTGGCTTATCCAGACTTGCGACAACTTATTTTTTGTGATAGATCTTCCTTATTTGACCCATTTATTTGATCTGGAGCTTATTAGGGTTTGATTTGACTTTTTACTAGAAAACTCATAAAGTTGACTTTTACATAAGTGCTTAATTGCTTATTCTGGCTTATTGCTTGTGCTTATTTGAAATCTTTTCGATTATTTTGCTTAATTAAGTCATTTAAAACCTTTTGAAAGTTGAATCAGCACTTGAGGTAGTCTAAAACTAAAAAATGACTATTTTTTCATTTTGTGAAGAGAGTCTTGGCTTATTTCAGGCTTATTTCTTGTGCTTTTTCAAATTTTCTTTTTATAGATCTCTTAAGTAACTCAAAAGAAGCTTGTGTGTCAAATTTTAGCTTATGGCATCAGCTTATAGCTTAATGGGCCAAAAGCCCATTAAGAATAAGCTGCTTTGAAATAAGCTAGCTTAAACACACTTTCAGCTTTTGGGCCTTCAGAGTTTTGTTCTTAAAATCAAATTTTAAGTCAAATGGGATGTTTTTGGCTTATTTGGACAACATTTTTCTTATTGGGCCATTAAAAGCCCATTAAGGGGTCTGTTTGGACTTTTGGCCCATTTTAAGGCCCAATATGGGTATTTTTGTAATTTCAACTTTATTTCCGTTTTATTTAGGTTAAAATAAACTAGTTTACAACTTTTTAGAATTTTTAATAAATTTTGGACTTTTATTAATATTTTATTATTATTTTATTATTAAAAATTAAAATTTAGATTTTTGAAAGTTTTCATTTTTCTTAGTTCAAATACATTAAGTTAGGAATTTTAAAATTTTTAGAATAATTTTATTGTCATTAGATTAATTTTTATAATTATTTTAAGTTTAATAGTTTTTAATTGTTTTTAAATAGTTTAATTAATTTTAAAATTTTCAAAATTAGTTTTAAATTTAGTTAAGTCATTTTAGAGGTTTACAAGTTAAAAAATCTCATTTTGGGCTTTTTGTTAATTAAATTTATTTTTTGGAAATTATTATTTAATTAAATAAAAGGTTTGAGTGATTTTTGGTTTTTTGTAAAATCTAATTACATTTTTTAGGATTATTGCAATTTTCTAAGAATTTTTAGGGTAATTTTTAATTTTGGTCACTTTTTACAGTTTTACGTGCACGAGTTATCGTCTTAGTTTAATTCATAATCGTAACCGTCATTCTCTTCTAATCTCTTTTCTTCTTTTCTTTTCTCATAATCATAATCACATCATTAATCTTATCTTTACACAACACACTAGCCTCCTTGAGAACGATATCCACTTTGGGTCATAAGTGCTTGGTATTCCAAAACCGACACTTAATACTTGCCCTAATTACTCTCTTTTCCTAAAGAGTAGTAAAAACTCAACCATAATTTTTGGCGCCGCTGCCGGGGAGGCGTGTTGTGTTTTGAATTGAACAATTGTTGTTTTTATATAGCCATAATAGCTATTTGTATTAGTAGCACTCTACTAATACGTATTATTGGTTTTCGTTTTTTGTGAATCCTATTACTAAAAGTGTGAAAACACAACCTTGATTGGGAGGTCATTACTCAATAATTGTATTCGAATCTCAAACAAGAAAGAAAAGGCAAAATAGAAAAATACTTTCGTGAAGCTTAATTTTGAAAAACACAAACTATAAGGTGGGTATAAGGCATGTATTATAAAATATACCCTAAGGAAAAAGGCTCTTAAGTGCTTCGCGCCGCCTCGTTTCCCCGCTTGCTTGTATGTGTTTAGATAAAAAGGGCTAATCGAGGGTTTGCCAACCAAAGTATTATCTAAGTATCATATATATTTTCTTGGTTTCATTTGATTAAACCCTCTTGAACGTTTTGGTGTTCCACAAACGTTCTAAAGTCATCGAAGGTGTTCACTTCACGTGATCGTTTTCATTCCTTGAGACTTTTTTAATCAAGAGATTTGATTAAGGAGGAGATTATTATATTTGTGTCTACCTAATACAATCACAAAAATTAAAAAAAAAAGTAAAAACAATCAAAAACCACAAAAAATAGGAAAAATTAAAAACACCAAAAAGAATCTTCTTTGCTCATCCCCACGTTGTACGTGACGTTTATGCTTACTCGTAATCAAGCAAGACGTGCACGTAAACGAAAAACCGAAAGGAGTCCACACCTACTCCTAATCTTTCTAGTGTGGGGTCTCCTATTGACGAACCTATCGTAGAAGAAGAACCAACCATGGCGAATCGTACTATGATGGAGTTACTTAAGGCACCCACCGAGGGTTATGGAGAGGATATTGTTATTCCCGTATCCTTGCGGAGAATTTTGAAGTGAAAACGGGTTTGTTTTCGATGATCCAAAACAACAAATTCCGTGGTGATGAAAAGGACAACCCGCACAACCATATCCGCCAATTCAATCCTCTTACCGCCACTTGCAAATTTAAGAATGTCGCTAATGACTCGATTAAGATGATGCTTTTTCTGTATTCCTTAGCGGGGCCCGCTAAAATTTGGTTAGAGAAAGAGCCACCCAATTCTATATTGACGTGGAAGGATCTCGTTTCTAAGTTTGTGAACCAATTTTTCCCGCCCTCTAAGGTTACGTATTTGAAAAACGAGATTTCAAAATTTTCACAAGAATTAATGAGAGTTTTTCAGCGGCTTGGAATAGGTTTAAGGAAATGTTACATGAATGTCCTCATCATGGTTTTTCCGACTTGCATCAAATTTACACATTTTACAATGGTTTAAATGATCATGAAAGGGATTATCTAAATGCCGCCGCAGGTGGTAATTTTTTGTGTAAAACGGTTGAGGAAGCATTGTTGATAATTGAGAATAGATCTAAGGTGTATAGTCCTCGTAACACATCGAGTGTTCGTAAGGCTTCGTCGTCGGCTTCACCTTCATTGTCCAATACCATCGATGCTTGCTAAATTGAGGCGAACTTGGAAAACAAAATCTTTGATAATCTTAAAGGACTTTTAATTGAATTTAAAGTTGGAGAACAAAGTGCTCCCGCTACGGCTAAAGCGGTTGAGGTTTAATGTATGTATTGTGGTGGAGTTCATGATTTCTCCGAGTGAATTACCAACGGTGGTAACACTTCGAGTTCCTACGCGGCCACGGGAACTTACAACCAAAACGGTCAAGTTACCCTCTCTAATCAATTGACTCCACCGGGTTTTGCTCCCAATCAAAATGCTAACAACAACTATCGAAACAATCAAGTTGGTTTCAAAAACAATTACAAAGGAAACAACTATGGGAATCAAGGGGCTAATAACAATCAAGTTTCAAACAAAAATCAAAACTATGATTTTCAAAACAACAATAAAGGTTTGCAAACATTGAAAGATCTTCCAAATGAATTTGTTGAATACGCATATGGAAACAATGCTAGGTTTGATAATATTCAAAGAGAGATCATTAGCCTAAGATCCTAGTTTAAGAATGACTTGAAAAAGGAGTTGAAAAACGAGTTAGCAAATGAGCTTAAGATCCATACAAACAAAATGGAGGGAAATGTAACTAGGTTACAAAAAAACCAACAAAAAATGGAACAAGGGCAACATGAAATAAAACAAGAGATGATTAAGGCCGAGAAGAGGCAACCCATGTTTGAGGATAAAATTTCATCTATGTTTGAGGCTATAATGTGCACACCGTCTTTGAGTAGTCTTCCTAGTAACACCATATCGAACCCTAAGGGAGAGATGAAAGTGATTACCACCCGAAGTGGTAAGACACTTAAGGAACCGACTCCTCAACTAATTGCTCCTACGGAGGATGGAATTGAGGAAGAACCCGAGGTGATGGTTGAAAAGGAGCATGTCCCAATCCCACGAAGTACCGCTCATGCCACACCTACGGTTGACCCATTACCACATTTGGAACCCGAGATTCGAAAGGCTATGCCTATGCCTCAACCCACACCACCTTTGCCCTATCCATCGAGACTTAGAAAGGAGAAACGTCAAGAGCGCGATAACTACCAATTTGAGCTTCTTATGAAAATGTTTCGTGAAGTTCATTTTAATGTGAGTTTTGCCGATGCTTTGGTCATTATGCCTCGATTTGCCGCTAACTTTAAGAGTATGTTGAACAACAAGGAGAAATTGCAACAATTGTCTAGTTGTTCATCGGTTTATCTTAACCGCATACCTCAAAAAGTCGGTGATCTGGTAAATTCTTGATTCCTTGTTCAATCCAAGATATGGAAGAATGCTATGCCTTGGCCGATCTAGGTGCTAGTATTAACTTGATTCCTCTTGCAATCTTCAAGTCGCTCAATCTTCCTAATCTTACTTCTTCACTAATGTCTATCGAGTTGGCCGACCATTCCACTATTCCCACATGTGGATTGGCGGAAGACGTTTTTGTGAAAGTGGGAAAGTTCTATTATCCTATAGACTTTTTCGTTGTCGATATTCCCACGGATCCTCAAGTTCCTCTCATTTTAGGTCGTTCGTTTCTAGATACGTCTATGGCTTTAATTGATGTGCATGCTAGAAAGATCACCTTACGTTTCAACGACGAGGAACTTGTTATAAACGCAACTCAAAATTCTCCAATTTCTCATGTTTATTCCGTTGCTACCATAAACCTCGTTGATATGATCGACGTTGTTTGCGAGGAATTTTCACAAGAAGTTCTAGGTTTTGGTGATGATGAAAATAATGGCAATCCCAATATGTTAGATCCCATTCTTGATAATTCGACACTAACCTTCACTCCATTTGAATGTGGTGGATTTACGTTGGAAGAATTCGATGTTCCACGTACTTGTGACGAAGACCTCGACAATGATGAGGACTTCTCGATTATCAAGGATTTTCTTAACGATTTCCCATTTCCTCCACCCGAGGAGGTTATGATTATCGAGCCCAAGTCTTCAATTGAGGAACCACCAATCCTCGAGTTGAAAGATTTACCTCATCACCTTGAATATGTATTTTTGGAGGAGGACGACAAGTTGTCGGTTATTATTGCGAATGATCTTTCGAATGATGAAAAAACCGCACTTGTCGATGTTCTAAAGGATCACAAGGGGCAATTGCGTGGAAGTTATCCGACATTAAGGGGATCGATCCCAAATTTTGTACCCACAAAATCTTAATGGATGAAGATTACAAACCCACGATTCAATGTCAAAGGAGGGTGAAACCCAAAATTCACGACGTCATCAAAAAGGAAGTCCTAAAACTCCTTGACGCGGGAATGATTTACCCTATTTCCGATAGCCCTTGGGTGAGTCCTATTCATTGTGTCCCTAAGAAGGGAGGAATGACCGTTGTGCCAAACGATGCCAACGAGTTAATTCCAACTAGACTCGTGACCGGATGGAGAGTGTGCATTGACTATTGTAAGTTGAATGACGCCACTCGTAAAGACCATTTTCCCTTTCCCTTCATGTATCAAATGTTGGAGCGTCTTGCGGGAAATGATTTCTATTTCTTTTTAGTTGGTTTTTCCAGTTACTTCCAAATCCCCATCGATCCTTGTGATCAAGAAAAAACTAGGTTTACGTGTCCATATGGAACGTTTGCCAATCGTAGAATGTCATTCGGACTTTGAAATGCACCCAGAACCTTTCAAAGGTGCATGATGGCTATTTTTCATGACATACTCAAGAAAATGATGGAAGTCTTCATGGATGAATTTTCCGTGTTTGGTTGTTCGTTCACTTCGTGTTTGTCGAATCTTGAGAGAATGTTAAAACGTTGTGAGGAAACCAACCTTGTGCTTAATTGGGAAAAATGTCATTTTATGGTTAAAAGTGGAATCGTCTTAGGGCACAAGGTTTCGAAAGCGGGGATTGAGGTAGATCAAGCTAAGGTAGACGTCATCGACAAATTACCTCATCCCATAACCGTTAAGGGAGTTAGGAGTTTCCTAGGCCACACAGGCTTTTATCGTCGATTCATCAAGGATTTTTCAAAGATTTCTCGACCTATTACACATCTCCTCGAAAAAGATGCACCTTTTGTCTTTAACAATTGTAAGTAACTCAATCCATAATCAATCGAATGATTCATCTTCATGAGTACCACAAGATGCAAACTAGTAGATACATTTCAAAAGTAAATCTAAAATGCATTAATACTACTAATCTAAATGAGATGCAATATTATCAACTTAAAAGTCTTATTTTCAACAAAAAATAATTTTGGCTAAAGAAAAACTTTAGTACAATTTCACCTTCTAATTTGAGGAGACAATGGATCTATCCAAGTTTTAAAGCACAATATACTTCAAAGACCTTGTGTCACCATCGCTCTGATACCAATTGTAGAAACTAGAACCAGGGGGGGGTTGAATAGTTTCTCATCAGTTTATCTCTTAATTAAAATTCCTTTCAATTAGGTGAGTGCAAAAACTATCTTTTACTTGAAAGCTAGTTGCATAATGATTAAGTTCAATTCTAATGCATTAACTATATGTAGTAAGTATAATGATAATGAATATAAGTAATGAGTAAGGAAAGAAACAACCTAGTAGGAAGACACCAAGATTTATAGTGGTTCGTCAACGAGGCTCTATCCTCGGTCCTACTCCACTCCTCGAGTACACCTTACTCGAGATTTCCACTATATCCACAAGCTCCCTTCTTGGCGGAGAAAACCTTACAACACCGCTTACATTATTTTCCGACACTAAGCTAAATGTCGAGACCTAATCTTAGCTAGGACCAATCTACACAAAAACGCCCACTTCACCATTTTACGACACAAGGCTAGATGTCGAGTTCCAATCCAAAGCTAGAACCAATCTTCATAACGTTGCCTACTTCACCATTTTCTGACACAAGGCTAGATGTCGAGTTCTAATCAAAAGCTAGAACCAATCTTCACGACTCTTCACATTGAAGCTAAGTGAGAACATCACACAACACAACTACTCGTCACTTTATAGTTTAGTGAGAACTTACATGACACAACCACATCACTTTAAAGTTTAGTGAGAACTAACACAACTTATTACAACTCAACTAAACATATCCAAGTATACAAATGTAGCTTGGATCTACACATCACAAATCCAAGTACACACATGTGCAAAGGATTTACACAACTCTAATCCAAGTATTCACATATAGCTTGGATGAACACAACTAGTCCAAGTATTCACAAATACATTGGATCTACACAAGACACAAATAAACAAATGATCCACAAGACTAGATCGATTTGGAGAAGGTGATCTTCATCAATGCTTCATCTTTAATCACATCACAAGTGTGTGAGTGATCTTCTCTTTGGACAAGGTAAAGAAGGAGGTTAAGAGGATAATCATAAGTAAAAATACTTAACACATTAAGTGATCATTTACAAATGACTAAGATTAGATAGGAGAAAGAATACTGAAAGAGATGTCCAAAAAGGGTTAATCAAAATGCATATTTGATCCACTATTTATAGAAGACAAATGCCAACGACTATCTGGGGGTGGTTCCTTAACTACCCAGGCGGTTCCTTATAGATAGGGAACCGCGTAGGCACTTAAGGAACCGCGGAGAGTAGACTTCGCTCCTTTTTATACTTTAGCGAGTTTGAAATATCTGAGGCTGTTTAAACCTTCAAAGGATATTCTTATGGAATTTGGAATATGCCATATTCAAATTTACATTTTCATTTTAATAAAACATTTTCTTAAAAATAAAGTTTATTAAAAATCTTTTGTTACATTTGACAAAAGTGAGTTTTAAGGCTAATAACTTTTATGATTACTAAGCATGATTAAGATATGTTAGTGTAATGATTATTACCTTGATGATAGCGTTTTCTAGATAATTCGTTTTATGATTGTGTTTGACTCCATAGCACACGAGTGTTGCCAATATCGCCAATCTTAGTAATTCTAATCGCGATATTGAGAGGGTTGACGTAAAAGTCGATAAGTTGACGAATGTGTTTAAATCGTTTCTCATTGAGATGCAAAAGAAAGACGCTCCCGCTTTGGTGAAAGCGGTTGAGTCTTCGTGTACTTTGTGTGGTGGACCTCATAATTATTACGAGTGTGCGGCTACGGATGGCCAAACGTCGAGTGTTAACGCGTTAAATGGAGACAACAATATTCAAAATCAAAATAACGCGGGTCCATCACAAAAAGCCAAGTATAACAACAATCAAGGCAATAATAATAATCGTGGAAAAATTTTCAAAATCAACAAGGAAATCGAGGTTATTATAATCAAGGTCAGAATTTAAATTGGCAAAATCGAGATTTTAACAACAACAATCAAAACTCGAATTTTCAAAACAACCATCAAGAAAACAATTTTTCAAGCAGTAATCAAGGTAATTTTCAAAAAATTAATCAAAACCAAGGGAACTTTAATTCTAATCAAAATAGTTCGTCATACGAGTTTCAAGATTACATGAAAACGAATGAGGCTAATTTGAGATGATTAGAGGGAAAAATTGGTACTTTGAAAAACGACTTTTCCAATACGTTGAAAAATAAAAACACAAATTGAACAAGGACAAATTGACATTAAAAAGATGTTTTCGAAGTAGACTTCGGGTATGTCATCGAGTACGTTACCTAGTGATACCGTGACTAATCCGAAGGAACACGTCAAAGTCGCCTCATCTCATGGAACCCTTGATAATTTTAGGGTTGTTCCTTCTTCTCAACCCTCGACTTTTAAAACGCCTTCATGTTCTAAAAGGGAGGGGATGAACATGGTGACCAAGGAAAAGAGTACACACCCTCGTGTACCTCAAATTCCATCCATGGTTCAAAAAGAGAGCTTTATGACCTTACCAAAGTGACCCCTAAGGAAACTTGTGCTTTCATCCTTCTTAAAAAACCCAAAAGGCATATGCCGAGAAAGGAAGTGGATCCGGGCCAATTTCTATTACCTTGTGATTTTTCCGAGATTGAGGGATGTTTAGCCCTTGCCGATTTAGGTGCTGGCATCAATGTCATGCCTCATTCTCTTTGAAAATTGATGAAATTGCCAAGACTTACCCCCACAAACATGACTATCGAGCTAGCAAATTGTACACCATTAAAACCAATTGGAATAGCCGAGGATGTTTATGTTAAAATTGAAAATTTTATTTTTCCCGCGGACTTCGTCATTTCCGATTATGAGTATTATCCTAAATGTCCCATTATTTTAGGTCGACCCTTTTTATCGACGGCTCGAGCCGTAATCGACATTCACGGTGGGAAATTAACTATGAAATATGGTGAGGATAAAATGGACTTTTTCCGAGTAGATCCCAAGTTTCAAATGATCAAAGAAAAACCAAAGTTTCCAAAAATGATTTCAAAATGTTCACTTTAGCGGAAAATATGAGGCTTGATGCATGTTTTGAAATATATAAAAAGGACGTTTTTGTAGGAGTCGACAAATTCACTTTTCCTGCCGATTTCGTCGTGGTCGACTACGATATGGACCCTCGTGTGCCATTAATCGTTGGAGGTCCATTCTTGAGGACCGGTTGCACTCTCATCGATGTTGAATCCGGTGAGCTTATCATGAGAGTGGGAGACGATAAAATTGTCTTCAACATGGGAAAGCTTTCTAAACAGCCTTATTCATACGAGAGCGTTAATTGTATTGACGTTCTTGATGAGGCTTGTGAATAACACTTCAAAGATGCTTGTAAAAGTATTCCTACCTCTCCTCCCAATGTTGAGATCGTTTCCTCTATTGATTCACCACTATCTCTATTTGGAGAAAGTGATTTCCTTTGGAAAGATCTTGAAGCCAGCATGGGAGATGTGAACTTATAACATGACGATTCTCCCACCGATTGGTATGAAGACATTCGTCTCATTGAGAACCTTCTCAAAGAGGACCATATTTCTCCACCATCTCCCAAGGCTATTGCTATTGATGAACCGAATTTGAATATGCCTCCCAACGAAAATCCTCAGGATTTAGAACTTAAGGAGTTGCCGCCTCATCTCTAATACGTGTTTCTTGAATAAAAGAAGAAGTCGCCCGTCATTATCGCGAAGGACTTGAAAGAAGAAGAGAAATCTCGCCTCATCGCCGTGCTTAAAGATCATAAGAAGGCAATTGCTTGGAAAATTTCCGATATCCGCGGAATTGATCCAAACTTTTGTACTCACAAGATTCTCATGGAAGATGACTTTAAACCCGCAATCCAGAGCCAAAGAAGGGTTAATCCTCACATTCATGACGTCATCAAACAAGAGGTTATCAAACTTCTTGATGCCGGCTTGATTTACCCTATCTCGGATTCGCCTTGGGTAAGTCCCGTCCATTGTGTGCCCAAGAAGGGCGGAATAACCGTTGTTCCCAATGAACACAACGAGTTGATTCCCACTCGTCTCGTTACTGGGTGGAGAGTTTGTATCGACTATCACAAACTCAATGATGCCACGAGAAAAGATCACTTTCCTCTTCCTTTCATGGATCAAATGCTCGAGCGTCTAGCTGGTAATGACTATTACTGCTTTTTAGACGGTTTCTCCAGGTATTTTCAAATTCCCATCGATCCCAAAGACCAAGAAAAGACCACATTCACTTGTCCCTATGAAACATTTGCTTACAAACGCATGCCTTTCGGTTTATGCAATGCTCCTGGGACGTTCCAACGATGTATGATGGCTATATTCCATGACATGGTTGAAGAAACTATGGAAGTATTCTTGGATGATTTCTTGGTTTATGGCGATTCTTTCTCTGCTTGCCTTGCCAATTTAGACGTATGCTTAAGCGGTGTGAAGACACTCGCCTTGTTCTTAATTGGGAAAAATGCCATTTCAAGGTAAAAGAGGGCATCGTGCTAGGACACAAAATCTCCAAAGCCGGTCTTGAAGTGAACCGTTCTAAAGTCGATGTTATTTCTAAAATGCCTCCACCTTTAACCGTGAAGGGTGTGAGAATTTTCCTGGGTCATGCGGGCTTCTACCGTCGCTTTATCAAAGATTTTTCTAAAATCGCTCGCCCGATGACCCACCTCTTGGAAAAAGATACTCCTTTTATCTTTTCCAAGGAGTGTATTGGAGCCTTCAACCTTCTTAAGGATAAGCTAACTAAGGCACCCGTCTTGGTTACCCCTAATTGGGAGCTGGCTTTCGAGTTGATGTGCGATGCTAGCGACTTTGCTATTGGAGCGGTATTGGGCCAAAGAGTGAACAAACACTTTCAACCGATCCACTATGCTAGCAAGACAATGACGGGGGCTCAAGTGCATTATACGACAACCGAAAAAGAGCTTTTAGCTGTTGTCTATGCTTTGGAAAAATTTCGCCCCTATCTTGTCCTTCCTACCACCATCGTGTATACCGATCATTCCGCGTTGAAGTACTTGTTAACTAAACAAGATTCCAAACCAAGACTTCTTCACTGGGTTTTGCAACTTCAAGAATTTAAAATCGAAATTCGTGATAAGAAGGGAGCTGAAAACCTAGCCGCGGATCATCTCAGCATACTTGAGGATCCTTATCAAGGGGAACATCCGAACAAAGAGATCAATGACTCTTTTCCCCTGGAGACCATAATGTCTATCAATTCGAATCAGGATGAAACCCCGTGGTTTGCGGACATTGCAAACTACTTGGCGGGTGGAATTCTCATTGACGGGTTAACATCCCAGCAAAAGAAAAAGTTCTTCAAAGACATTAAGACTTACTTTTGGGATGACCCGTATCTCTTCAATCAATGAGCTGATTTGATTTTTCGCCGATGTGTTGATGGACCGGCCGCTTTAGACATTCTCGAAGCTTGCCACAAAGGACCCACCGGTGGTCACTTTGGTCCCAACTACACCGCCAAAAAAGTGTTTGACTCGGGATTCTATTGGCCCACCATTTATCGTGATGCTCACGAGATGGTTAAACATTGTGATGCTTGCCAAAAACAAGGCAAGATCACACATAAAGATGAGATGCCTCAAAAATTCATACAAGAATGTGAAATCTTTGATGTTTGGGGTATCGACTTTATGGGGCCATTCCCTTCATCTAAAGGAAACAAATACACCCTTGTAGCCGTTGACTACGTTTCTAAATGGGTTGAAGCCAAAGCTTTACCCACTAATGACGCAAGGGTGGTTTGTAACTTTTTCAAATCGCTGTTCGCTAGATTCGATGTGCCTCGTGCCATTATTAGTGATCGCGGGACTCATTTTGCAATGATAAATTTGCAAGAGTCATGGCTAAGTATGGTGTAAATCATCGTCTTTCCACCGCCTACCACCCACAAACTAATGGCCAGGCTGAAATCTCTAACCGAGGATTAAAGCGAATTCTAGAAAGAACCGTGGGTGAGCATCGTGCCTCATGGGCCGATAAACTTGATGATGCTCTGTGGGCTTTTCGTACCGCATACAAGACTCCGATTGGTTGTACACCATATCGTCTCGTGTACGGGAAATCATGCCACCTCCCCATTGAGTTGGAGCACAAGGCTTACTAGGCCTTGAAGTGGGCTAATTTCGATATCAACAAAGCCGGTGACCTATGTAACACCCCCAAATTTATACAACTCAATACAGCGGAAGACTAGTTGGTGTTAAGGGATAGCACATTACTCACATCATAGACAACGCTTAAAAATCGCGTCGTTTAATAATAAATCATTTCCATTCATAAATATCAAAGTTACATCGGTCCCATGTCATATTATTTCATACAAAGTTTTACAAAGTATTTGAATGGAAAATATTGTTTAAGTGCGGGCCATGAATTCTTGTCGTCTTCCCGAGAATTACCTTCAAGTACCTGAGACAAAACATGTTAAAGGAAAAGGTCAGCGATAACGCCGAGTGAATTCATAGAGTTTAATAAAATCCATCAATATAATATCAGTATAAAATTATTACTAAAAATCATTTTGTACAAATCATTGTAATAGGCCATAAAATAGCCAAAATCATTTTATACAAATCCTTATTGAAAATCATAATATAGGCGTTTGCCTTAAAAATCATTATACGAGCCAATGTCGTAAAAATATCATACAATACGTCTTATGACGTTGTATATATCAAATAAAAACCGTTATATGAATATGGTTATATAAAACCAAAACACGAACATAATATCAATAGTATGACCCCGTATTGCTAGTCAGGCAATACTTCGTAATTCGGAGCGTCTAGTAGTATTTCGTTAGTTTTTGGATTATTATAAGCCGTATGACATTGTTACCTTACTAACCAACAACGGGTAGCTAACCCGATACCAATTTTGCCGATATAAAGTAGCGTGTCGTCACAAAGGTCACGCTATGGAAATCTTCTCATACATAAATTCGCTTACCAATCAATGTGGCACGACGAGGATCAACCGTCAAGGCGCGAACTGGGGTGATCGTCCCCAAATAGTACTATTAAATGCATAAGCGTCTACCAAATCCCGGTAGTTCACAATTCATGCTAATGGGACTTTTAGTGACATAACCTAACTTTAATAATCCATTAATTTCATCTATCGGGTCCTTTAATCATTTATCGGGTCATACAATCGGGTCATTCAATCATTCGGGTCCAAAATCAATAAACAAACAATCGGGACAAATGGTATCCTATTTAATAAAAACTAACATGTTATCTCCCTCGCGGGTTTATAAAACATTTATAAAAACATTTAAAAGAGTGCGAGGCTATAAACTCACGTTGATGTGGGAAGGCGGGTTATCGGCAATTCGGACGTACGGTACGTGCTTCAATCACGGAAACCTAGACAAATAATACTCGTCTTAGACTCATGTCCAATAACTTTATAAAAATAACTATTATGTATACTTATGATGATTTTATATATATGATGATCAAGTGGGTTTACACATTCTCTTTTACTCATTTTTGTGTTTATGTGACGATAACTTTTATACTAGTTTACTAGTTTTACCTATTTACATATTTTAAGTCCAATAAACTTATTATAAGTTCTTTAACTTGTTTTAATCCATGTTATAGTTATATTATCAGTATCTACACTTTACAAGTTGGGCCTAAATGGGTTAAGCCCAATAAGTACTTTTTATAAGTGTTTAACTTATTTAGTCCAATTATTAGTCCAATATGCTTATTTAGCTCGTTAATGTCCGTATGTTCTATAGTTCGGGTTTTATCGGTTTTTACTTGTTATACATGTTTATATATCAGTATATGAGTTTTATAAAGTTTACATTAGACGGGTCCAACCGTCTAAGTTTTATTTAGCAAAAACGTTAATTTTACGGTAATAGCCGAAAAAGTCGTAAAAATCATGTTTATAGTTTTATAACTTATAAAACTTATCAAATTACCATCTTTATAAAATGTCCACTTATTTACCCTTATACATATTTATATAAATGTATTATATAAGTTAGTGGGTTTTAATTTACATTTTATACTATTTTTATTTGAGTGCTTATATAATATTATTATACTTTAATTTCCAAAATCTGATTTTTATTTTCATCTTTACCAAAACTGCCATATCTAGAGTTCTATATGGAGATAGAAGCTCAAATGTTTATCTCATAAACTACATGATATGTGCTCCATTTAACTCTGCTATAGCTACTGTTGAATCATCTTCTAAGTATTTTCTAAAAATCGTCCAAAACAGTGAACTCAGATTTGTACTTTAAACTTGTTTTGATCATATCTCATTCATTACAATGATTCCATTGCATGGCCAACTCTCACATGTGTACAAGACATATTACTTACTGTATATTGCTTCTACTTTTCCCTTATATAAGTCTAACATGTGTTCCTTTACTGTTTTATACAGCCATCACTTTTAAGCAAGATTTTAGCCTTGTTCTTTATAGATTTTCACCTTTTTAATCATGTTTATCAACACCAAATCCCCACATAACATTTTTATCATCATATAATCATCATATACATATACAATAGGAAATAAAATACATGTTTACATAATCAAAATAACAAGAAGATAGGAAGAACAATCTCTATACCACCATTAGTGATGAAAAGATGGGATTGATGATGAACAAGACTTGGTTTTGGGTAACCAATCTTATGAGATATCAACACCACTTCTAGGATCACCAAGTATTTGTAGATTCCTTGTGAAATCAGCCCTTGATCTTCATGAAAACTCCTTGAGAAATCAGCCCTTGGACATCACCAAATCACCTCCTTAGATGTTAGAATCACCTCTAATCTTCAAGGCTTCAAAGGAGCATCATCATGTGTATGAATAACACATGATTTTATGGCTAAAATAGATCAAATAGGGGTGTTTGATGATGGTTTTGGGACGAATTTTAGAGAGAGAGAGGAGAGAAATGAGAGTGGTATAGCATGTGTGTTTTGTGAGATAATGGTTTAGTGTTGGATGGTTTTGAGGTAACTTTAGCTTAGATGTTAGGCTAGTACATGTGTTGAAGCTTATTAGTTAAGCTTGGACACCTCATGGGGTGAGGTGGCTTAATGTTGGATGCCACACTTAGTGGGATGGGCAAGTGTAAAACTTGTCCCATCCCACTAATTTACGGGTATTCCTCGATTCTAGTTTCCTCGATTTGCGTGCCCTCGGGTCGTTTTACGAAAAACGTTTTTATAAATTTTGAATCAACGTCACAAAACGAATCTAATAAAAATTGTCTCATCAAAAACGAAGTTCGAAAACGTAAATACGTAATCCTAGGGTTTCCGGTTTAGTCGTAAAGGACGTTAAAATAAAATCGTAAGTCCCAATCTCTTCTCGTAAATTTGTGAGTTTATGAACTAACACAAATTTAAAACTCCAAAACAATATTCACGGATAAATTTATTTTCTGAAATGTCGGACTGTCACCAAAGACGGTGTATGTAAACGTAAGCACGTAACGTAGAATTCTCCGGTTTAAACGTAGTCGATGCTACTTCAAGACGTAAATCCAAATTTCTTCCCAAAAATAAGTGAGTTCATATTGTAACATTAAAATAATATTTTCAAATAATATTTGAGAATAAAATATCAATCATAAATTGACGGATTGTCACCACATTTACCCCTAAACAGGATCTTTGTCCTCAAAGATCATCTTACCTTACTACTCGCTTCTTATAGAGTTAAAGCCATGTGGGTATTTCCTCCACATTCGGTCTTTTCTCACAAGTGCAATTCATTACAATACGTGAGTTTCATCAAACATAACTACGAGAATAAGATCAGGCTTAATGTTGACTTACTTTCTCTATCCATGATGTTCACGGGTTTTTGATGAATGCAACTTTTCACCGATCTAAACTTTACTAAGAAGAATTCAGATTTTCACTTGATAGATATTTTATCAAGTTCGATTTACGAAACATAATTCACGCATCTCTTGAAGTCCTAGGGTAGATCCAGCTTATATGCCTTTCAAACCAATCTTTTACATCATCTCAATGGTCCCATACAACGGGGACTTAATTCCCATGATTTGTCAGATCATTAATTCATTTTTCCAAGGTTAAAATTTTGGCATAACTTCGCTACCCATCTGGCACTTCAAGATCTACATTTCATATTCACATAACCTCCTGCCCACTATCAGCAGTCAGTAATCAAATCCTAATTTCAACAATCATTTCAGGTCTCGTGGGTTGAGTATTTTGTAAGGTTAGGTTCGCCATCATAGGAAACCTTAAACCTAAAAGACATGTCCAACACACAATGGGTGTATGTCGGGTGTCTTTATCTCAACTCCTTCTTACAGATGCTCTAATATAGATCCTAACAAGATTCAATCTCAATCCTAATGCGATGATTATCAATGATAATCTTTCCAAAGGAAAACGATTATACGGTCTATTACCAAAGGTCAATCATTCAAACATAAAACAGCACTTATATTACTTTGTATCGTTACTTTACCTTGTCCCTTCGATTGGGGTGGTACATAGTACTCTCATCAAGGTTCGTTCTCAATAATTTCTGAGCAAATCTCTAGAAATTTTATGTGAAGCGAGGATCATGATAAAGATGTTCGATACAGGCACACTATGTTTACATAACTCCTTTAAATACAAAAGAGTCATTTTCTTCATCGAGATTCTATCATTAACAAGAATGATATTAGTAGATTTGGTCAGTCTGTCGACGATGACCCAAATCGAATCAAATTCAGATGATGACCTTTGCAATAGCTAGACGTCTACTAATGTATGAGGCGATGTCTGCCTTCATAATTTTTCATCAGTACAACTTCTTCTGAGAATGATACATTAAATCAGAAATAACGGGAATAGAATACTTATACTTACAAGTTTCCAATATAACTATATCTTACAATCTCCATATTTAGACAACCACAAGTGGCCTTTAAAACATACAACGCTATTGGCTTCTCAATTCTAATGGTTCACATTAGCCGCAAACCACTTTTATTATCTATATTATCCTTTTTATAAGCATCGGCCATATTTTAAATTGTTCGGCAATTTATTTTGCATCTTCTTTATTAAGAAATACATCCTAATTGGTTCTTTATCTTTTATACATAATGTGTCAGCAATTACGTTCACTTTCCTGATGAAATAAATATCACAACCGTATTTATTCAAAATTCTTTCTTCATATCTTCTATGTTTTAGTTTCGTCTTTACTATCATTTTTTTTTATTTTTTTTATCCGTTTTACTTAATCCGTCATCTAAAGCGTCGATAATTATTATAATTAATTAAATAATTATTAGTTAATTTTTAAGAAGCGTAAATGTAAAAGTTTTAAATTTCTTAGTTCGACCAGTTATATAAAATGTTCAAAAATAAATTTGAATTTAATTAACACGATTTTTGTTGATTTATCGAAAATTAATAGGATTCGTAAATGTTCGAAAAATCTTTGGTTATACTGTGGTCAAGATTTTCTTAGTTTGAAAAGCGTAAATTATCGTTTCAAATTTCAAGTCATAAGTTATATAGTTTCCTCAATTCTTCTTAAGTTGTCTAGAAGTATACACAAACATTTACCCCTAAACAAAAGTTTAGTTAAATGGTTTGTGTATAAGGGAATAATCCCTTAAAATCCTTTGTTAAAACATTTGTCAAAATATATTTGCACTTTCTTTTTTTTTCTTTTTTTTTTAGTATAACTCATAGTCTTAAATGACTTCTAAATTTTGAAGAGTCAATTTATATTCCATTATCTATTAATCACACGGTTAAATCATGTAAAGTATTAAGTCTTAAGTCTTATGTTAAATATTCAAAGTACAATTTTTAATTGTTCGGCCAATTCAGGGCAATCTATAATTAATTATTAACTTCATTCTTATTCTTATAAACAAACATATAGTCCTTAATGATCACGAGCATGAATTTATCAAATTACAGCCTACACACGTGATTCACCAAATTTATGAATGCTACATGTGTATTAGTCAATCCAAACGACATCACGTGAAACACATAATGTTCATTACAAGTACCGGATGTAGTGATTGGAATACATAATCTTTTCCGCGGATGCGACGTTGATAATAACCATGTCATGGATCAAATCTTTAAAACATACGCTAAAACCTTGTAAATGATCGAACAAATCTTCCATTTCGAGTTATGGATATCGTTTTCGATTGTCAATTTACTCAGTTCACAGTAATTTATAAATATAAGAAATGATAACACCATAGCTCTTCATGATGACAGGCTTGGTATAATAAAATATTTTTCCGACAACTCTCTCAGTTGTACGGTAATTCCTTTTATTTCAGATGGTGCTGACGTACAGTGCACACGCCATAGGTGCAGCATCGAGAATATAATCAAATACCAAATTCTACTTGCCTTAATGGCGAAAGTCTAGGTAATTCACCAGCAAATACCTCCTAAAGTTTTAGATAACATAAACATCTTTTAATAAATTCATATTAGGTTCTTTCTAGATTATAATATCTATGACTAATTCACAACCATTCACGGTATAATTTTAAGTCTAAATGCAGGATATGGTCATCCATCAAGAATTATTTAGATCACTTTTGATAATCAACATCTTATCATTTAGGGGAATTCTACTCGATTTCCCATCAATTAAGACAATGTCGTCATGTCATAATTAATCAATCCATTCTACTAGCACTATCAACTTTTCAGTTTTATTGCCGCCGATAAGATGTGAACTTCTCAAAAGACTAATAATAATTCATAATCCTTTACAAATTCAAGGATATATGGAGACACAACTATCATAAAAAAGAGTAAGGTCAACACATAATCTATGCGAGAGAATTTCAAATCAGATACAGACGAAAATATTTAACGAATATGAATATATCCCATGTTTTCATAATTTGAGTACGCATTCGAAAGCTCCTCGGATCGTTACCCAGGTCATTCAAATGAAATCAAATCATAAGAAATGATAGGAACGTCGATACATCCAGTCGGGTATCAACACTCGGTAATCAGATACTTTTCCTAAGAATCTCACTACGGGAGAATTAGACAAGAAAGAATTGTCAATTGTCAAATAAGACAATTTCCACAGATGATTAAATTCGAATCAAAAGAATAGATGCTACAGGTACATATGTAGGTGTCCCTACTAATATGTCCCTATTTTGTACTTCTTGCAGATCTCGTAAAATTTATTCTTTCACAATTTTCAAAGAAAATGTAGTGTTTATTAATCAGTTTTATGGTGACTACTAATCAGTCTTGCATGGTCCATTCCAAATTGTATGTAGGCGCGCAACTATATACAATTTCAAGATTAACGATGCAATACTCAGTTCGTCAAAATTTTATCATCATGTTTATAATAAAAACATTTTCTTGCTTAATTCTTAAGTAAGAATCAAAATAAATTTACAAAGATTTTCCTTGTTATGAAAACAATTAAGTTTTCCAAGGTGTTTTATAAAAAACTTCATTTCGATAACAATCAATTATAAATCTCACTTGGAATAATCCTTATAGTGATGAAAATTCAATTTCCTCAAAGGATACCGTTTTAACTTTATAAAGACAATGTGTGATATGCAAAATAGTGATGAAGAGTTGTTCACAAAGATCTTAACTACAATATGATAGGAAATGAGCTTTAGCCAAATAATCATGAGGTTCATGACCTCGATGGCGCTCAAAAAGAATAATCCACCACGTAACTCAAATCGAGATGAGTACTTATTCAATGGTTTCATTACTAATGCGAACATTAGGAAGAAGCAATAAAAGATAGATAACATCAATACATGTAGAATTTAGCAATCGAAGGTTGTCCTTTCATTAATCACAAACAAGTCAAATTGTACCGTAACACATTACGTGTCACTATGTCATACAATTCCAAGAACTCATCCTACCAACGGATGTCTCAGTTAAGTTAGGGATTATTTTTAAAAGATACCACAATGAATGCTAATCTACAAGAGTCATTAGGTGTTCCACATGTCCCATAAGATCCATCGGTCCCAATTTAGAAGAAGATTTCTTCAGTTTATTTCTTGGACACTGGGCATCCTCGTTAGTGGACAATGGTCTAGGAACAACCCTTAACAGGAATCAACAGTCATTTAACACCTTATAATAAAACTTAACGATTTCCTCTTAACAATTTATTATTCCATATCGGTTAAATTTTACTTTATTCAAATTTCAACCACTTTTATACTCAATTTTATATCCTACCTCATTCTCCAATACTTTCAACCTTATTCTTATACCTTAATAGGGCAATAAAAGCTTGATATGATCAATACTTAATTTCTAATCCTATATCTCTTACATCAACAATTATCAGATGAGTCACTAGTATTAAATGACTTGATCATTCAACTAGACTTCTCGGAAAGGTACTAGTGGCATGAGGCTTTTGGGTAATGGTTCCAATGACAGCCTCAAGTGCAACATTCACCCTTTCGATTTAAAATTTAAGAATTGGATGACAACGAATCAGATGACATCTTTCTAGGTGGTAACGTTTTGTCAAACTCCACTCTATAATAAAAGATCGTCATGACATCGATATAATATTTAATCTTGCCAATTCTTTTTCAATATCATAATCAACTAATATCAACATTTCTACGAATATCAACCATTTGTTGGGATCATAAATATCCACAACTTGGTTTAGATCTAGGATAGCTAGAATTCCTACGAGAATAACTTCGATTAATTTACTAAGGGATTCAGGGTTCCTTGTGACAATCTACGTCGTATAAATACCTCGTATAAATATCAAAACAATCATCAAACAATCATGTAATAAAATTACATCATATATATATATATATAATCCAAGTTATATATATATTAAAATAACACTTCTCAGTCTGGCCTTGTCGGTAACTCGGGAATTCTTCGGCACCGTTATAGTGAAAAGATTTTTAGATATTTTTAGAAAAATGTTTTTAGTTAAAAGATTTTGAAATGTTTTATTCAAAACCTTAGATTTTAAAAATCTTTCGTTCTCTATAACGAGAGCTCTGATACCAAACTGTAACACCCCCAAATTTATACAACTCAATACAGCGGAAGACTAGTTGGTGTTACGGGATAGCACATTACTCACATCATAGACAACGCTTAAAAATCGCGTCGTTTAATAATAAATAATTTCCATTCATAAATATCAAAGTTACATCGGTCCCATGTCATATTATTTCATACAAAGTTTTACAAAGTATTTGAATGGAAAATATTGTTTAAGTGCGGGCCATGAATTCTTGTCGTCTTCCCGAGAATTACCTTCAAGTACCTGAGACAAAACATGTTAAAGGAAAAGGTCAGCGATAACACCGAGTGAATTCATAGAGTTTAATAAAATCCATCAATATAATATCAGTATAAAATTATTACTGAAAATCATTTTGTACAAATCATTGTAATAGGCCATAAAATAGCCAAAATCATTTTATACAAATCCTTATTGAAAATCATAATATAGGCGTTTGCCTTAAAAATCATTATACGAGCTAATGTCGTAAAAATATCATACAATACGTCTTATGACGTTGTATATATCAAATAAAAACCGTTATATGAATATGGTTATATAAAACCAAAACACGAACATAATATCAATAGTATGAACCCGTATTGCTAGTCAGGCAATACTTCGTAATTCGGAGCGTCTAGTAGTATTTCGTTAGTTTTTGGATTATTATAAGCCGCATGACATTGTTACCTTACTAACCAACAACGAGTAGCTAACCCGATACCAATTTTGCCCATCTAAAGTAGCGTGTCGTCACAAAGGTCACGCTATGGAAATCTTCTCATACATAAATTCGCTTACCAATCAATGTGG
The DNA here is from genome assembly GCA_025667525.1 of Glebionis coronaria. Classification (NCBI taxonomy): domain Eukaryota; kingdom Viridiplantae; phylum Streptophyta; class Magnoliopsida; order Asterales; family Asteraceae; genus Glebionis; species Glebionis coronaria. Next base: position 295,442,627 of record CM046879.1, read on the forward strand.
CACGACGGGGATCAACCCTCAAGGCGCAAACTGGGGTGATCGTCCCTAAATAGTACTATTAAATGCATAAGCGTCTACCAAATCCCGGTAGTTCACAATTCATTCTAATGGGACTTTTAGTTACATAACCTAACTTTAATAATCCATTTAATTTCATCTATCGGGTCCTTTAATCATTTATCAGGTCATACAATCGAGTCATTCAATCATTCGGGTCTAAAATCAATAAACAAACAATCGGGACAAATGGTGTCCTATTTAATAAAAAATAACATGTTATCTCCCTCGCGGGTTTATAAAACATTTATAAAAACATTTAAAAGAGTGCGAGGCTATGAACTCACGTTGATGTGGGAAGGCGGGTTATCGGCAATTCGGACGTACGGTACGTGCTTCAATCACGAAAACCTAGACAAATAATACTCGTCTTAGACTCATGTCCAATGACTTTATAAACATAACGATTATGTATACATATGATGATTTTATATATATGATGATCAAGTGGGTTTACATATTCTCTTTTACTCATTTTTGTGTTTATGTGACGATAACTTTTATACTAGTTTACTAGTTTTACCTATTTACATATTTTAAGTCCAATAAACTTATTATAAGTTCTTTAACTTGTTTTAATCCATGTTATAGTTATATTATCAGTATCTACACTTTACAAGTTGGGCCTAAATGGGTTAAGCCCAATAAGTACTTTTTATAAGTGTTTAACTTATTTAGTCCAATTATTAGTCCAATATGCTTATTTAGCTCGTTAATGTCCGTATGTTCTATAGTTCGGGTTTTATCGGTTTTTACTTGTTATACATGTTTATATATCAGTATATGAGTTTTATAAAGTTTACATTAGACGGGTCCAACCGTCTAAGTTTTATTTAGCAAAAACGTTAATTTTACGGTAATAGCCGAAAAAGTCATAAAAATCATGTTTATAGTTTTATAACTTATAAAACTTATCAAATTACCATCTTTATAAAATTTACACTTATTTACCCTTGTACATATTTATATAAATGTATTATATAAGTTAGTGGGTTTTAATTTACATTTTATACTATTTTTATTTGAGTGCTTATATAATATTATTATACTTTAATTTCCCAAATCTGATTTTTATTTTCATCTTTACCAAAACTGCCATATCTAGAGTTCTATATGGAGATAGAAGCTCAAATTTTTATCACATAAACTAAACGATATGTGCTCCATTTAACTCTACTATAGCTACTGTTTAATCATCTTCTAAGTATTTTCTAAAAATCGTCCAAAACAGTGAACTCAGATTTGTACTTTAAACTTGTTTTGATCATATCTCATTCATTACAATGATTCCATTGCATGGCCAACTCTCACATGTGTACAAGACATATTATTTACTTTATATTGCTTCTACTTTTCCCTTTTATAAGTCTAACATGTGGTCCTTTACTGTTTTATACAGCCATCACTTTTAAGCAAGATTTTAGCCTTGTTCTTTATAGATTTTCACCTTTTTAATCATGTTTATCAACACCAAATCCCCACATAACATTTTTATCATCATATAATCATCATATACATATACAATAGGAAATAAAATACATGTTTACATAATCAAAATAACAAGAAGATAGGAAGAACAATCTCTATACCACCATTAGTGATGAAAAGATGGGATTGATGATGAACAAGACTTGGTTTTGGGTAACCAATCTTATGAGATATCAACACCACTTCTAGGATCACCAAGTATTTGTAGATTCCTTGTGAAATCAGCCCTTGATCTTCATGAAAACTCATTGAGAAATCAGCCCTTGGACATCACCAAATCACCTCCTTGGATGTTAGAATCACCTCCAATCTTCAAGGCTTCAAAGGAGCATCATCATGTGTATGAATAACACATGATTTTATGGCTAAAATAGATCAAATAGGGGTGTTTGATGATGGTTTTGGGACGAATTTTAGAGAGAGAGAGGAGAGAAATGAGAGTGGTATTGCATGTGTGTTTTGTGAGATAATGGTTTAGTGTTGGATGGTTTTGAGGTAACTTTAGCTTAGATGTTAGGCTAGTACATGTGTTGAAGCTTATTAGCTAAGCTTGGACACCTCATGGGGTGAGGTGGCTTAATGTTGGATGCCATACTTAGTGGGGTGGGCAAGTGTAAAACTTGTCCCATCCCACTAATTTACGGGTATTCCTCGATTCTAGTTTCCTCGATTTGCGTGCCCTCGGGTCGTTTTACGAAAAACGTTTTTATAAATTATGAATCAACGTCACAAAAAGAATCTAATAAAAATTGTCTCATAAAAAACGGAGTTCGAAAACGTAAATACGTAATCCTAGGGTTTCCGGTTTAGTCGTAAAGGACGTTAAAATAAAATTGTAAGTCCCAATCTCTTCTCGTAAATTTGTGAGTTTATGAACTAACACAAATTTAAAACTCCAAAACAATATTCATGGATAAATTTATTTTCTGAAATGTCGGACTGTCACCAAAGACGGTGTATGTAAATGTAAGCACATAACGTAGAATCCTCCGGTTTAAACGTAGTCGATGCTACTTCAAGACGTAAATCCAAATTTCTTCCCAAAATAAGTGAGTTCATATTGTAACATTAAAATAATATTTTCAAATAATATTTGAGAATAAAATATCAATCATAAATTGACGGATTGTCACAACCTACGCAAGATCCAACTCAATGAGCTGAATGAACTCCGGCATGAGGCTTATGAAAATTCTTTGATCTATAAGGAAAGGACTAAGCTCATTCATGACTCTAAGATTAAAAACCGAGAGTTCCAAGTTGGAGACAAAGTTTTACTCTTTAACTCTCGGTTGAAAATCTTTTCGGGCAAGCTAAAATCTCGTTGGTCCGGCCCATTCACCATTGCCCAAATTTTTCCATATGGTACTCTCGAGCTCGCTCAACCTAATGGACCTAATTTTAAGGTGAATGGCCAACGAGTGAAGTTGTACATTGGTGAGGACATCTCTTAGGAGATGATTCCATCCATCACCATGTTTCCCATGAACTAATTTTGGATCGAGTCAGGCTCGTGACTCGGTTATCAAAAACAAGCGCTCCTCGGGAGGCAGCCCGAGTATCTATCCTTTTCTGTTTAACCTCATATGTGTAGGGGGGCCTATATAGTTTGTTTGTGTTTGTGTGGTGATGTGATTACAGGGATGAATGCACTTTTGGAACCTTTGAAGAACCGTGCTCCCGTGTTATCCGAAATCCGGTTCTATCTCTCAATTATCGTGATTCAATTTTCTTCATACTCTCATTTGAAATTGATCACGTTAGTCGTCTCTTCCTTAGCTTGATTTAACCAACGTGCACAATGTCATAAGTGTAGGGGAGACTTTTCCCACATGCTTAAACATTGAGGACAATGTTTATCTTAAGTGTAGGGGGACTTCTATCGAAGTTTTAAGTGGACTTTTCCATGAAAATGCCTTCATTTAACCGGAAAATCATCTTTTTCACCATTTTTCAAATTTTTAATTAACTTTGGCCATTTAGTCATAATTTTTAAATTTTTATCGTTGCTTTCATATGTATATATCCTGCAATAAAGTCAAAAATATTAATAAAGTGGTGTAGCTAGTTTTGAAATCTTTGACATATTAGGCCCGTTGCGTTTATTTTGACTCAACCCGAATAGACTTACCCAAGTTTATTCTAGCTAGTATCCTTAACCATGTAGACCTTAATTGGTTTATTAGGCTAAGCATCCACAAGTCCCATTACTTTAGATTTTAAATTGTGGAGAACGAGAAATGATAGAGTCAATTATAAGTCGGTATTCTTGCACAAGCTCACTTGGTGTAATTATTTGCCTACTCTCCCATCACTTGCTAATAACTTATCTGCAATAAGTAAGGTCGTACGATTTGAAAGGTTACTTAGCTTCTAGCCCAAGATCGTTTAAAAGTTGCTCGGTAAAGATAAGAGTTCATAGCCAAGACATAACTTAAGAGATTTTATCCTTTAGCTAACTATTGATCAAATCGCCCTACTTTGCTTTCAGCCTAAATAAACTATCGCAATAAGTCCAAAAATGCATCTTCATGATCATTCTAAGACAAAAATAAAATATAAGAGATACACCTAGGAATAAGGGAGTTTAAGCATATAATTAAACCATGTGTGTAAGTGTTTGTTTTGCTAACTTATAATAACAATGATCTCGTTTTTAAGCTTAGTTTGGGGAACGTGAAACTTGAGGCTGATAAATCTTCGCAGCACCAAAGCCCTAATGTAAGTCCTTGATCTCTTTGCAAGTTATTTCCATGTAGCTATTTTCTAGTGAAAATGGTTTTCTATCGTTTTGTTTCCTTTAATGTTTTAATTTCTCTTAGTACTCTAATTTTTGTTTTAAGTAGTATGTTAATAAGGCCAAGGTTGATTGATTATGAGAAAAGTGTAAATTTGCTTTATCACTAAGCATTGCATAAGGGCATGACAATGGTTAAGTGTACGGGATTTGATAGGTGTGAAAACGCCCATCCTTTTACCACTTATTTCTTGCTAAAACGAGACCAAAACGCGTATTTAATATCAATTGTTTGGAATTATGCGTGGTTTGTGTGTTTGTTGTGTTTTCAGAGCCAACCAGATAAATATTGAAGAAAAAATAGGATTGCACGGGTTTTATCGATGAAAAAAAAAGACTCAAGACGAAGTCTATTGTCCAAGAGATGCAAAAGATTTGAAGTCATTGGGCCTATTTGAAGATTTATCGAAGAAAAGGACCAAAGATGGAAGATTTATTATGTCGAAGAACTCGAGTCTATTAAAAAAAAGATTATAAGACGAGTTGGAAATATTCACCGACAAATCTCAAAATCCAAAGTCGGAAACGTTTATTTAAAGAAACGTAAAGACTAAAGAAGAAAGAAGAAGAGAAGCCCGCTTACAAGCCCACAACAAAACAATCCCACATCCAACTACTATATATAGCCCTTTCCATCACAAAATTTGTAGTCTTTTAATTTTCTTTCATTAGTAGTTTTTTAAATTCTAGAGAGAGAAAGCTTAACTTTCTCTCACTATAAAACTTTCAATCCTTGTTTTGAATTCTTGTTTTTAAATTCAATTTTAACATGTTTTAGCTTAATCTTATTTTTCTTCATCTATCTCGTCTTTAATTCCTTCACGCCACAAAAGTTCATACTTTTTGGTTTTTCTTGGTTCGTGTTTTAAAGACTCATAAGTTTTATCATTTGCTTATTTGGTGTCTCGCTTATTTCCTTCTTAATGTTCTTAAAAGTTTAATCGTTTAAAATTTTATTTTACAAAGTTTGCTTATGTGGTGTTTTGACAAGTTTGCCATTCATAGCTTATTGAACTCTCCTTGATATTGGTTTTGTTAAGCTTTTGATAAGTATACTTCTTAAACGTGCTTTGCTTATTGAGTTTTCAGCTTATCTCCAATTTCGGAGTGAGTTTTGAGTGCCATCGCAATATTGGGGTTTACACATTCCGACGGGAAGCTTTTTTCTATCGCAATAACCATACTTGGTTCTACTTTGCGATAGCTTGGATTTTGCCCCTTATTCCGATCTGGGATTGCGATCGCTCATTGCGATCGCATATTCCGACGGGTGATAAGGTCACTTTGAATCGAAACTCTGCCAATTTTTTGTCAACCACTTTCCGATAGGTTGGTCTTCATTCCGATAGAATCATATTACGATTGTACATTCCGATGGATTTGAATTTAGTACATTCTGATAGAATTCAGTTTTGCATTTCGATTATTTAAGTTTTATAGTTTACAAAGTTTTAAGTTTTAAGTTCATTTCGTTTTTAGTTCAATCTTGCCTTGCTTAGTTTTCATATTAATTACTCTACGACTCTTTACCTTTTAGTAGAATAGAAAACCAAACCCCCTATTTGTCACCAAGAACAACTATTCCACTTGAGTTGTGATCAATTCGAGAAGATTCCGAGAACTTATCTGAACCCCATCCAATGGCCTTGTATCAATACTTCACCTTTCTTACGTCATCACGCAATCCAGTTTCCATCTTTTTGTTATTGTTTTATGCAAAATAAGGCTAAAAATGGCCAAATTTTAAAAAATTTCTCGTTTTTCATAAGTGTTTAAGACACGAATGTAGGTTTTCCGATGGTGAGAATAAGAGTAATTTTTTACTCGACCGTACGTGTTGGGCACTTAGCTTCAATTCCTTAACTTTTATTAGGCTAAGTCTCATTAAATTGAGGACGAGATATGATAGCGTTAATTATAAGTTACTATGTTAAACGTAGAGTACTCGTATTCTTTCAAAAACTCATCTACCCTAATTATTTTCTTATTCTCCCCACGCTTTTATATAAATTTTGTTAATAAATAGGTGTTTTGAGATTTAGTCTTAATTGTTGGTTTCTAATTGATTCTAGTAGCTTCCATGTAATTATATTGGGAAAACATTAAGGTATCGCCAGCGTCACGGTTTTTAAGTATTGGCACTCGAATAATCAAAGGCTTCCCCAATAATAATATTTAGGTTCCTCTTCACCTATATCGGGCAAAAAATTCAAGCTCATAAGTCCGAAAAATCTATGCATAATTAAAGTGAATGTCTTAAATCTTAAAGCCTTAAAGATCCAAAATTCGCATTAGCGTAAGGATATACGTCAAGTCATAATAAACACCTCATGGCAAGGTTAAACAAAAGGCAAGGGCAAGACCAAAACCATAAACACTTCATGACGAAGTTAAATAAAAGGTGGCGGTAAACCAATTCAAAAATTGTGTTAATCCCAATCAATCCATAACACAATACATATGATAGAAATAGAGAGAAGTTAGAGAGAGAAAGTAGTGAGAGAAAGTGGAGAGATGGGGGAAGGTTAATACTATAGAGAGAGAAAGTAAATGAACCAACAACATCTTACATACATGGAAGAGGGTTTATATACCCATGAGCTTGGTAGGCTCATGGGCTTGTTTCTTGGGTCGAGCTTCGCTTACACATAGGCATAAAGCCCCTAACTTATACAATATTAGCTTAAAGTCCAAGCCCAATTAACCCGACTAACCTATTACAATGCAAGACCTTTAACAACTAAGATGATATTACATTCTTGTTCGACTATATAAAATATAGGGTTAACAATCTCCCCTAATGTATCGGTCATCTTTAAAATGCATAAGATGATTGAGTGAATACATTCTTTTGGAGGCCATCTTCCTTTTTAGGTCTTGTATATTGGTCTTGATCTTGTTGGTAACGGCTTTGTTCCTTTATGCTTTTGTGATCATTATCTTGAGCCTTTGTCATTTGACTTTGAGTGCTTGAGATCTTCAGTCTATCCTTGATAGTGTTCATCTTGTTCTCTTGTGACAAGATGACCCATTACATTCTTAAGTATCTTGATTATCACAATCTTGTGCTCTTGTGACTTTTGAATCGACATATTCATACTTTGTTGATTTCTAAAGCCTAACAATCTCCCATACAAATATGGTTATAGTTAGACTTTAAGGTATCCATCAGAGTTGCAGAAGAGTTTAACTTTTAGTATGAACATTTAAAGACGACTTCGGTTAGTACACAGCTACGCCATCTTCTTGATATGCAGCAAAATATATAGACACAGACGAAATGGATTTGAACGTTTCATTCTAACTCGGTAGCGTTTTACCTCCGGTTGGTGAAGACCGTTAGACGGTATTAGATACAATACATGTGATCGGGTAGATTCGATTAAGAACCTCCTTGACAGGGTTTCCCGGGGGTAGTAGCTAGTTCTCTTTACTCGACCGTCTCAAAGAAGACTGTGAACGTAAAGAGTGAATCATAAGGATAAATTATCCGTCTGATTAGAGTCGTCAATTCTGAATTCCTGGAACAAGTTTGGTTATAAAAGAATCTCACCATTGTTGCTTTCCATTTTGTCACAAGCTCGATTCATAAAAAATCTTACGAGTTACCTACTGATGAGACTGCAATTATACGTAGTCTCATCGTCCAAATCGGGCTTAAAACACTTAAAATATCATTAAAATACACCAAAATATGCTTGTGTTTGTTCATTTTGTATTTTAGGTACAAATATCGTGAAATCGACAAAAGTTCACAAGATTCAAGCAAAAACAAACACGAGAAACGAAGCCGCATAAAGAACCGGACCCGAATCATGATTTTCCAAAGAAGTCCTTAAAGTTTGAAGATTTGTCATGATTGGTCCCTCAACTTTGGAAGACTTGTCATTTTAAACCCTTGTAAAACTCAAATAATAAGCTCGGGTCCCTAAAATGATGAGATTCTACACATATGGCCCCACCATGGTTCCCCTGTCAAACCAAAAGAGGCAAAGAAGGTATCCAAGCAGAAAATCAACAGCTATTATACATTCCTTTCTCCCAAAGGCTTGAATGAACAACTAAGATCATCCAAGAAAGTTGGCATGTCACTTTCCATCACATGAAGCCATATTGACGATTTTTCAAATGCATTGACCAAGGGCAAAGATGGAAATCATGTAGCTAGGGTTTTTCCATTTCATGTAATCTATAATAGTCTTTCACTGCCTATTTAAAGACCCTTCAACTTGTAAGTGGGCTTTTCCATTTTTTGTATTTTTTTAAAATTATTAATGAAAATGAAACTTTTTAATTTATGCAAAAACTGAGTCCTTACTGTTCTTTTAGAGTAATCAATTTACTTTTCCTTGTAAGTTTTTGTTATGTTTTATCAAGAAGAAAACGCTTTGGTGAGATGACACTTAAGCCATAAGCTTATTTTTCTGTGATAGCATTATAGAGGCTTATTAGCTTATTTGGTTGACAACCAAATAAGCTACATAAGCTTGTATAAGCTATGGTTTTAATTTCAAAGTTTCAGAAAGTGTGTTTCAAAAACTTGTTTCTTTTTGGTCTTTCAAGATTATTTTTAAAAATCTGCTTATTGTATTTTAAGTTTAATTGTTTGGATAAGAAAGGACCAAAATCCTTTATGGATCACTCGAGCTTCGATCGTTGACTTTGGAGATTCCGATATCCGATGATATCCTTTTATGTTCTAACATTTATCTTATTAGCATAATTCATAAACGTCTTATAGGTTATTCGTTTTACCCTTTCCATGCTCGAGATTAAGCATTCGACTTCGTCTCTAGTATGGGGGTGTTTCACCCTTAGACTCGAAACATTGAGGACAATGTTTAGTTTTAGTATGGGGGTGTGTAGATTCTTCACCTTGCTTACGTCATCACGCAATCCAATTTACATCTTTTTGTTATCGTTTTGTTGCAAAATGAGGCTAAAAATTGCTAAATTTTAAATTTTTTCGTATTTTTCATAAGTGTTTAAGACACGAATGTAGGTTTTACGATGGTGAAATAAGAGTAATTTTTGACTCAACCGTGCGTGTTGAACACTTAGCTTCGATTCCTTACCTTTTTAGGCTAAGTCTCTTAAATGAGGACGATAAATGATAGAGTTAATTGTAAGTTACGTAATCTTTCACGATCTCATGTGTAGTAATTATTAGCTTATTCTCCCCACGCTTTTGTTTATATAAATGCAATAAGTAAGGTCATACGATTTAAAAGGTTACTTAGCTTCTATCCCAAGATCGTTTAAAAGTTGCTCATGTTCGAATAGAGTTCATAGCCAAGGCATAACTTATTGAAGCGGGATGCGAAGATTGGCAAGTTCCAAAAAGGCCCTAACAAGTCATGAGGAACTTTTTTTTGTTGCTAAAGATCCAAGATGATGTGAAGTATCATTATTGCAAAAATCAATATGAAGGATCGATACACACGACGAGAAGAAATATACTCCCATAAAGATCATGGAGAAGTCTATCCAAAAAGACCCTAACAAGGTATGAGGATAAATATATCCAACTCCTAAAAGGAGGTGGATCGTTGTATATCAAAATCCCAAATAAAGATTGAAGAAAAATGATGAAGTCGTGGTCCAAGTTTGAAGAAATTCCATATATGAAGAGAAGACCATTATTTAAAGAACGTCTTCCAAGATTTGAAGTTCGAAACACATGCCAAATATCGGTCCGAGAAAGGTCTCAAATCGTGAAACGAGTTATGCCAAGATATGAACTTATGGAAATTACGAGACGCCGTTTTAAAAGATCGCGTCCTTCAGATAACTATCGATTAAATCGTGCTACTTTATTTTCGGCCTTAATAAAATATCGAAATAAGTAAAAAATGTATCCTCATGATCATTAAGACAAAAATAAAATATAAGAGATACCAATTAGGAATAAGGAAGTTTAGGTACATAATTAACACTCATGAGTAACGATTGTGTTTCTAATTTATAATAACAATGATTTCGTTACACGCATATCATGGAATTGGGTGAAAATAAGGATGATGAACTTATCTCTATGAGGCATTCACGTGTTCTTATTTCTTTGACCCTAAAAGTCACTTTATCGTGATGAAAATGCATTATGTCTAAAACACGTGTAGTAGTTTATTTAAATTTACGTTTTAAAAAATGTCACATAAAAATGAATTTTGGAAGTGCTACGATACTTAATTCTAGCATTGCGTGGGGACACGTCAATGGTTTAGTATGGGGGAGTGATGAGACTGCAATTATACATAGTCTTATCGTCCAAATCGGGCTTAAAACGCTTAGAATATCATTAAAATACCCCAAAATATGCTTGTGTTTGTTCATTGTATATTTTAGGTACGGATATCGTGAAATCAACAAAAGATCACAAGATTCAAGCAAAAACGAATAGGGGTAACGAAGCCGCACAAAGAACCGGACCAGAATTATGATTTTCCAAAGAAGTCCTTGAAGTTTGAAGATTTGTCAAGATTGGTCCCTCAACTTTGGAAGACTTGTCATTTTAAACCCTTGTAAAACTCAAATATTACACTTGGGTCCCTAAACTTATGAGATTATACACATATGGCTCCACCATGGTTCCCCTGTCACACCAAAAGAGGCAAAGAAGGTATCCAAGCATAAAATCAACAGCTATTATACATTCCTTTTTCCCGAAGGCTTGAATGAACAACCAAGATCGTCCAAGACAGTTGGCATGTTACTTTCCATCACATGAAGCCATATTGACGAATTTTCAAATGCTTTGACCACGGGCAAAGATGGAAATCATGTAGCTAGGGTTTTTCCATTACATATAATCTAGAATAGTCGTTCACTGCCTATTTAATGATCCCTCAACTTGTGAGTGGGCTTGTTCTAGTTTTTGTATTTTTTTTAATTATTAATGAAAATGAAACTTTTTAATTTATGAAAAAACTGAGTTCTTACTGTTTTTTAGAGGGATCAATTTACTTTTCCTTGCAAGTTTTTGTTAAATTTTATCAAGAAGAAAAGGCTTTGGTGAGAGGACACTTAACCCATAAGCTTATTTTTCTGTGATAGCATTATAGAGGCTTATCAGCTTATTTGGTTGACAACAAAATACGCTACATAAGCTTGTATAAGCTATTGTTTTAGTTTCAAAGTTTAAGAAAGTGTGTTTCAAAAATTGGTTTCTGTTTGGTCTTTCAAGATTATTTTTAAAAATCTGCTTATTATATTTTAAGTTTAACTGTTTGGATAAGCAAGAACCAAAAGCCTTGACAAGCTTTTGGTCCTTGCTTTTCCAAGCTTGTAGTGCTTTCATGTTGGTTGTGCATGTGCAGTGATACAAGGCTTTTGGCCCGTATAAAAATTAAAGTTCGTTTAAGTATGTCTCTTCGAATTGATCATGGTTAACTATGCGACTCAGTCGTTCTTTGGTGGAAACAAAAAGTTGTCGTTGTAGTATATTAAAATAAAAGTGCAAAAACAATTAAAGTAAAAGGCAAGTAAAGTAAATCTAAGTCTAATTAAAATAAAAGACAAGTAATTAAAAGCGAGGCTAAAATTAAAAGGCACTAAGTGTAAATAACGCAAACTTAAATCTAACTAAGGCAAACTTAAAATGAAACTAAAACTAAACCTTAAACTAAGGAAAGGCTAAAATAAATCTAAGGCAAATAAACTTAAAGTGCGTCTAAGGAAAAAGGCGGGAAAAATAAAGCTTGAAAATAAAAAGGCAGAAACTTAAAAACTGAATTTAAAGAAACTGAAATTTTCCTATTCGGAACAAATACCCTATTCGGAATATTAGGCTTACTCGAAATATGTCACCTATCCGGAATAATACCCTCTATTCGGAATATACCCTATGCGGAATATTCCTTGCTATTCGGAATAGTCAGCCTACTCGGAATAAGTCCCCTATGCGGAATATTGTCACCTATCCGGAATAAGTTCCCTATACGGAATAAACCTTCTATGCGGAATATCAGGCTATGCGGAATGTTCTGCTATTCGGAATAACCTCCCTATCCATAATAAATACCCTATTCGGAATATCCAAGCTATTCGGAATATACTCCTTATGCGGAATGTAAGCCTATTCGGAATAAGTAGCCAACCCGGAATAAACAGCCTACTCGGAATAACGAATATTCCGAATAAAGCACTCTGCTAAACCCTTATCCGGAATATTCAGAAAGATCAGCAAGTACATGGGAAAGATCAGAAACAAAACACGAAGAACAAGGAACAAAATAACACACGAATTTAAGCAAAACAAAGCTAAATCAACCACAAGCTTAAATCAAACAAACAAATAAACAACTATTAAACATAAACAATCAAGCCAAAACAATCAAACTCACAAAACTAATTAAAATAATCAAATCCCACTTTGATTAAAATAAGAAAAATAAGAATATTAACATGAACATAAACAATAAAAATCAAAGATTAAGAAAGGTAGAATGAGATTAACAAGATAAAGATAAAGATTAACAAGAATTAAAAGAAAAACTTACTTGAAATTAAATGGTAATTAAGGTGCAAGAAAAGTATTTAAATTTTACAAGTATTTAAATGACAAGGTAATTAAAAGTGGAAGAACTAATTGTCACGATTAGCCAACAAAGAAAAATGATTAACTAGCCTAATCTATATATAGGGGAGGATTAGGAAGCTTCCTCCCCTCCTTCATTTTCTCTTAATTACAAGATTAAGTCCTTCCTTCTTTGATCTTCTTTTAATTGCGCCATTAGTCCATAAGCCTTTATTCTTCATTAATCTTGTACTTTAAATGGTTTTGTCTCGGTATTTTTTGAACTCGTCTTTTAATTCTTCAATAAAGTAGACTTGAGTTCTTCGGCTTTAAGTAAACTTCCGTCTTTCGACTTTTTCTTCGATAAATCTTCAGAATTGGTCTTGGACTTCCGTTCTTTTTGCACTCTTGACTTCTCGACTTCATCTTTCATCTTTTTCTTCAATAAAAGCCCGTGAATGCCGTGTTTTCCCCACTTTTCACAATTTCGTCCTAAATCACAACAAAAACACAAACCACGCATAATTCCGACATAAAAGACATAAAATACACGTTTTGGCTCGGTTATTATTGTAATTAAGTGGTAAAAAGGATGGGTGTTTACACACCTATCAAATCCCCTACACTTGACCATTGCAATGTCCTCATGCAATGCATTAGTTACAAAGCACGTTTACACTTTTCATCATAATCAATCCATAGTGGCCTTTATTAAAGAGATAGAAAACTATAAACATTAATGTAAAGAAATCAAAAACATACCTTGGGTTTTGGAAATGTCATGAATACTCATCATCCTCAAGTTTTCACTTTCTCCAATCCAAACTTAAAAACGAGATCATTGTTATTATAAGTTGGCAAACTAACACGAACTCATGTGGGCCAATTATTCACTTAGACTCCCTTATTCCTAGGGGTATCTCTTATATTTTATTGTTGTCTTGAATGAGCACGAAGATGTATTGTTGACTTATTTCGATAGTTTATTAGACCGAAAATAAAGTGAACGATTTAATCAATAGTTAGCTAAAGGACAGAATCTTTTAAAACTGCTTCTCGGGACCTCATAAAGTTCATATCTTGGCATAACTCGCTTCGCGATTTGAGACCTTTCTCGGACCGATATTTGGCAGTGACTTCATACTTCAAACCTTGAGAGACGTTCATGAAATAATGGCCTTCTCTTCATAATAGGAATTACTTCACTTGAAGTTTTGAGAGATTCATACTTGGACCACGACTTCTTCATTTTTCTCCAATCTTTATTTTGGACTTTGATATACAACGATCCGCCTCCTTTTTGACTTGGATCTGTTTATCCTCATACCTTTCTAGGGTCTTTTCGGATACACTTCTCCATGACTTTTGGGGAGTTTTTGCTTTTCGTCGTGTGTCTCGATCCTTCATATTGATTTTCGATAAATGATTCTTCACATCACTTTTGGATCTTTAGCAACAAAATATAGCCCTCATGTCTTGTTAGGACCTTTTTGGACTCGCCAATCTTCGCATCCCGCTTCAATAAGTTATGCCTTGGCTATGAACTCTAATCTATACCGAGCAACTTTTAAACGATCTTGGGCTAGAAGCTAAGTAACTTTTCAAATCGTACAACCTTATTTATTGCAAATAAATTTATTAGCAAGCGATGGGAGAATAGGTTTATAATTAACTCACATAAATTCACGAAAGAATACCAAACTTATAATTGTCTCTATCATCTCTCGTTCTCCACAGTTTAAAATCTCAAAGAATGAGATTCGTGGATTCTTAGCCTATTAAATTAAAGTTTTGGGTTTTCGAGTCACCTATAGGATCTTGCAAACTCTTAGACTTTATCAAGTTTGGAAATCGCATTTTAAAGTTCCTTTGATAAACGACTCTCTAGGATCAATTATAGGAACTTGCGAAAAGTTCTTGTTCTTAACCCGTGAGAGTTAAGACTTTCGCGTTTTATAGCTCCCTATATAAAAGCCTAGCAAAACATGACCTAAACACGTTAAGGATACTAGCTAGAGTAACTTAGATAAGTAAACTCGGGTTGATTCAAAAGATTCACAACGTTTGAAAATTAAAACCACTTTATTAAACATTTATTCTAGAAAAGAAAGAAAATAACTATACAAAAGTAAAAACGAATAGGCCAAAATAGATCAAAAATTTTGAAAAATGTCAAAAAATTGATTTTCCGGTTAAAATGAGGACAAATACAAGGAAAAGACCACTTAACTTCGATAGAAGTCCCCCCTACACTTAACATAAACATTGTCCTCAATGTTTAAGCATGTGGGAGTAAACTTCCCTACACTTAGGACATTGTGCACTTTGTTTAAATCTCGCTAAGGAAAAGACAACTAAGGAGATTCCTATTTAATATTTGAAAAAATATAAAATAGTGAATCGAAAAGAGTTTAGGATAGAACCGGGAAGAAGTGGACACGGAATCACGGGTCGTCAAGAATCATCAAGAGTGGATCATTGAGCGCTCGAATCCCTGATTAAGAAGAGAGGAGAGGAAAGAAACCCAACGGGTCTCCCCTACACTTATGATAAAGAAAGCGAAAAGATAGATGCATGGGTTGCCTCCCAAGAAGCGCTTGGTTTTTGATTACCGAGTCGTGAGCCTGACTCGACCTTGATCATCAAAGGAAGAAGCATGAAATATATCCACCAGGATCAAAGACATAGTTTTCGTCCATCAAATAGCACAAGCTTAAGGCGAACAAGGCAAGCCAAAGAAGAATAGGCAAGGTTCCCTTAAGCAGCGATGGAGCACGGTGGAAGCAAGGGTGAAGTGGTGCAAGAAGATTTCCATAAGTTCCAAAGATGTTTCCTTTTATTTCATCAGGTGGATACTGAGATGGCTGTAGAATGTCAATACCGGGGTCGAACACCTTTTCCTTTAAGGGAAAATAGCACTCAGGCTCAGCAGAATGGGAAGAAGATCCGCGAAGAAGCACAACCTCGTCCTCAGAAGGGGGACAAAGAGGTGTTAAATCATATGTGTTGCGAATATTGGTGTCGACCGGTTTCTTCTCCTTTGAAAGAATGTGCTTCAAATCTAAAGTAGGATCAAGATGATAATCTTCAAAGTCCAAAGGAGGTGCATCACTCTCATGAGGGAAGTAAGTGTTGAGAAACGTTGAAAAGACTTCGTCAAATGAGTAATCGTCCAAAGTAGGATCGAGTGATGGCGGAGGATCTTCATCATATGAAGAATCGCTCGAAAGAGTATCGGCCTCATCAAAATCATCATATGTGGGCAGCTCGGGATACTCAGAAGTAAGGTTATCATAATCATCCGAATCTGAGCTAGAATCATCATCATAAGCATCAAAGACCGGTGGAGAATCATAAATGGGAGAAGGTTCCAAATTGGGACGAGAATCATCCACATCATCTTGAAAAAGTGGATTATCAATGGAAGAATCGAAGAGAGGATTGTTGTAGATGGTAAAATCATCGAGCACATTAATCATATTCACTGATTCTTCTCCAAAGGATTTGCTTGTAAGCTTCCCCATTTTAAAAACTTGTGAATCATCCCTGACTCTTAAGATTAACTCACCTTCGGCAACATCAACTAAAGCTCGTCCGGTTCTCAAGAATGGCCGACCAAGTATTAAAAGAATACGAGGGTCCATTTCATAATCAACAACGACAAAATCGACCGGGAAAGTAAATGTGCCAACTTTAATAAACACGTCTTCGGCTATACCAACAGCGTAAGCGAGAGTGCGATTTGCAAGTTCAAGAATCATATTCGTTGGAGTAAGGTCGGGTAATGATAGTGTTTTCCAAACACTCAAAGGCATAAGATTAATACTGGCCCCGAGATCAGCAAGGGCAGTAAATTCTTCAGTTTTGTTGAAAACGCAAGGCAACACAAAACGACCAGGATCTCCAAACTTTTCCGGAAGTTCTTTAAGAATAACTGCAGAGTAGTTTTCATTTAAGCGTGTGTTGGCAAGTTCAATCAACTTCTCCTTCTTGTTAAGCAATTCCTTAAATGCTTTAACAAATTTGGGCATGTGGACAAGTGCCTCAAGAAAGCTAATGTTGAAGTTCATTTGAGAGATCACCTTCACATAGCGCGACACTTCAGAGTCATCCTTGGTTAGCATTTTGGTCTTGCCTAAACGAGAAGGATATGGGATATTGGGTTTTGGTGGTGAAGGTGCAGGTGTAGCAGGTAAAGGTTGAGATGTTGAAGGTTCCTTCCTAGATACATCGTCATGACGAGGCGGAGACAGTAATGGTGCCCTAATACTAGGTGTAGGAGGAGTAGGGATAAATGGTGGTGGAGGAGGTGTAGATGATGGGGGTGGGATTGGTGGATCGACAATGGTAATTCCACTACGCATAGTAATAGCACTCACATTTCCTCGCGGATTGGGGACGGTGTTTAAAGGTAGAGAACTCGAAGAAGAAGGTTGAGCGGAGGGCAAGAAACTAACAAGCATATTCTTCAAATCAGTCGTTTGATTGCTGAAGGAGGATTGAATATTATCTCGAAGCTCGGATCTAATCTCATTTCCTTGCTTTGTGATATCTCCTTTCAGATTGATAATTTGGCTCTGCAGATTCTTGATTTGCTCACCTTGGGTTCTCATTATGGCTTCAACATCGGGGTTAATGGGTGGGGTTTGTTGAGCGGGTGGGTGATAAGGATTAGAAGCTCTTGGTGGGATTTGGTTGCTTCTATTGTATTTGTTGGCGGGGTTTTGGTTTTGAGGAGAAAAACCGGGTGAAAGGTAGTTGTTGGATCGGTAACTCAGCAAATTTCTATCCCCTTGAGGTCGAGCTTGGTAATTTTCCGGTGAATAATTACCATAATCTGCATACACATTTTCCGGATTTCCTTGAGTCGAAGGACAATCAGCGTATGAGTGAGGACCGCCGCATGTTTCACAAGAAGGTACAACCGCTTTAACTTGTTGTTGTTGTTGGTTAGAAGCGAGAAGCGTGATACTTTTGCTCATTTCAGTCATCATGCGTGTGAGTTGGGTCATATCGGGGTTTGCTGAAGTGGAAGAAACATTGACTCTCGGGTTGTTCCTTGAAGAAGCGGAGGAATCCCAGTTTTTGTGGTGAGTAGTCATGTTCTCAATAAGCTCTCTACACTCCTCGGGTCTCCTTTTCATGAATGTGCCACCGGCGGCTGCATTAATCGTATCACCATCTCGAAAAGTCAAACCGTTGTAGAAAGTATCTATTAAGGTCACAGGTAGCATGTTTGGTTTGGACAACGATCAATCAAGACATTATATCTTTCCCAAGCATCAAAAAGAGATTCATCGGGATCTTGCATGAAACAGCTGATTTGATTGCGAAGGCTCGTGACCATGGATGGTGGAAAGTAGCGCGACAAAAAACGTTGAGTCATGTCATCCCAAGTATGAATAGAATTCTTCGGGAGACGATCAAACCATTTCTCGGCATGATGTGATAAAGTATGTGGAAAGAGTTGTAGGCGAAGAACATCCATTGTGGCACCAGGCAACTCCATGCTTTGGGTGATTGTAATGAACTTGTCGAGGTGTTTGTTGGCATCATCATCAGGCATTCCGGCGAATGGATTAGTTTGCACTTGCTGAATCATGTGGTGCTTCAACAAAAACTCAGGAGCGTTGATTTGTATCAGCGCAATCGGTCCTCCTCGTCCAAACATGGTAGGTTGACAAAGCTCCTCCATGGTCCGAAGATCAGGCTGTGGAAGAACATTGTTGTTATTATTGAGGTGCGGTGGATTATTGTTGTTGTTAACACCTGACATACTTAAATCTTCTTGAGTCTCGGGCTCTTGATAATTAGAAGATCTAGTACGCATACAACTGAAAATGTAAAAGAAAAAGAAACCAAACACAAAGAAAATATATATACACAATAAAGATAAAATCTTTTTGGATTTTTGAAATTTTTTATTTTTATGGATTTTTATCAATTTTTAATTTTTATGATTTTTTGAATTTTTTTTATGCAAGAAAAATAACGCTCACAAGTGAACGGATCCCAAAAAGCAACGTGTCTCTCACAGAAAACCGTTAATCTGTACGAAAAGAGCCGACAGCGGCGCCATTTCAAGGCTTTTGGCCCGTATAAAAATTAAAGTTCGTTTAAGTATGTCTCTTCGAATTGATCCTGGTTAACTATGCGACTCGGTCGTTCTTTGGTGGAAACAAAAAGTTGTCGTTGTAGTATATTAAAATAAAAGTGCAAAAACAATTAAAGTAAAAGGCAAGTAAAGTAAATCTATGTCTAATTAAAATAAAATACAAGTAATTAAAAGCAAGGCTAAAATTAAAAGGCACTAAGTATAAATAACGCAAACTTAAATCTAACTAAGGCAAACTTAAAACGCAACTAAAACTAAACCTTAAACTAAGGCAAGGCTAAAATAAATCTAAGTCAAATAAACTTAAAGTGCGTCTAAGGAAAAAGGCAGGAAAAATAAAGCTTGAAAATAAAAAGGTAGAAACTTAAAAACTGAATTTAAAGAAACTGAAATTTTCCTATTCGGAATAAATACCCTATTCGGAATATTAGGCTTACTCGGAATATGTCACCTATCCTGAATAATACCCTCTATTCGGAATATACCCTATGCGGAATATTCCTTGCTATTCGGAATAGTCAGCCTACTCGGAATAAGTCCCCTATGCGGAATATTGTCACCTATCCGGAATAAGTTCCCTATACGGAATAAACCTTCTATGCGGAATATCAGGCTATGCGGAATGTTCTGCTATTCGGAATAACCTCCCTATCCGGAATAAATACCCTATTCGGAATATCCAAGGTATTAGGAATATACTCCTTATGCGGAATGTAAGCCTATTCGGAATAAGTAGCCAACCCGGAATAAACAGCCTACTCGGAATAACGAATATTCCGAATAAAGCACTCTGCTAAACCCTTATCCGGAATATTCAGAAAGATCAGCAAGTACATGGGAAAGATCAGAAACAAAACACGAAGAACAAGGAACAAAATAACACACGAATTTAAGCAAAACAAAGCTAAATCAACCACAAGCTTAAATCAAACAAACAAATAAACAACTATTAATCATAAACAATCAAGCCAAAACAATCAAACTCACAAAACTAATTAAAATAATCAAAACCCACTTTGATCAAAATAAGAAAAATAAGAACATTAACATGAACATAAAAAATAAAAATCAAAGATTAAGAAAGGTAGAATGAGATTAACAAGATAAAGATAAAGATTAACAAGAATTAAAAGAAAAACTTACTTGAAATTAAATGGTAATTAAGGTGCAAGACAGTATTTAAATTTGACAAGTATTTAAATGACAAGGTAATTAAAAGTGGAAGAACTAATTGTCACGATTAGCCAACAAAGAAAAATGATTAACTAGCCTAATCTATATATAGGGGAGGATTAGGAAGCTTCCTCCCCTCCTTCATTTTCTATTAATTACAAGATTAAGTCATTCCTTCTTTGATCTTCTTTTAATTTCACCATTAGTCCTTAAGCCTTTATTCTTCATTAATCTTGGACTTTAAATGGTTTTTCTCGAGATTTTTTTGAACTCGTCTTTTAATTCTTCAATAAAGTAGACTTGAGTTCTTCGGCTTTATGTAAACTTCCGTCTTTTGACTTTTTCTTCGATAAATCTTTAGAATTAGTCTTGGACTTCCGTTCTTTTTGAACTCTTGACTTCTCGACTTCATCTTTCATCTTTTTCTTCAATAAAAGCCCGTGAATGCCGTGTTTTCCCCACTTTTCACAGTTTCGTCCTAAATCACAACAAAAACACAAACCACGCATAATTCCGACGTAAAGACATAAAATACACGTTTTGGCTCTGTTATTATTGTAATTAAGTGGTAAAAAGGATGGGTGTTTACACACCTATCATGCAGGTACATGTTTTGATAACAAGAGCTTTCCATCATTTCCTTTGCATAATCTGTTTGAAGATATTGTGCTCCCTGGTTCAGTTGTTGAACTACAATAGGGATTCTCTACTCACAATCATAAGCTCTCAAAAGCTCTAAAAATAACGCCAAGTAGAAGGCATCAGCTAGGGTTAGATCAACTTGAACCCTACTTGCTATTTCTTTTTAGACTATGTGATTTGTGAGGTATGGTATTTTGCTGCTATTATTTTAAATATCTGTTTGATTTTTGCTATCTGAATGTTTTAGGTTAGTTGATGATAGATTCAAGTAGTTTTAAGATGTTTTGAATGCAGTTAGTTTGTTAAATTTTGATTTCAGAAATTAAGGGGGTGTTTGGATTTAGGTTTAAAACTGAAATGGGTGACACCTTTTGGCCTAAAAATAAGTAAAACACACTTAATTAGGGTAGTTATAGGTTAAAAAGTATTTTGGTTCAGGTAATATAGGATATACTAGATTTTCACTTGGTAAAAATTAGCTAAAATGTGACAATCCGTCAATTTATGGTCGATATTTTATTCTCAAGTATTATTTAAAAACATTATTTTAATGTTATATTATGAACTCACTTATTTTTGGGAAGAAATTTGGATTTACGTCTTCAAGTAGCATCGACTACGTCTAAAACGGAGGATTCTACGTTACGTTCTTACGTTTACATACACCGTTTTGGTGACAGTCCGATATTTTAGGAAATAAATCTATTCTTGAATATTATTTTGGGATTTTATTTTGTGTTGATTCATAAACTCACAAATTGACGAGAAGAGATTAGGACTTATGTGCATAATTTAACGTCCTTTACGACTAAACCGGAAACCCTAAGTTTACGTATTTATGTTTTTGAACTCCGTTTTTGATGAGACAATTTTTATTAGATTCGTTTTGTGCCACTGATTCATAATTTATAAAAATGTTTTTCTTAAACGACCTGAGGGCACGCAAATCGAGGAAACTAGAATCGATAAATACCCGTAAATTAGTGGGATAAGACAAGTTTACACTTGCCTCACCCCACAAATGGGCGGCCAAAGGCTTCACTAACACACCTTTAGGTGTCAACTTTTAATAAACCCAGAGGACACTTGTCCTCAAGGCTTACAAAAGCTAACAAAACTACCAAAATGAACCCACATACTTCCATTTTCAACATGAAAACCACCAATACTCTCTCTACTCCTTTTTGTCCGTCCCATATCACCCAAAAACACCCCATTTGATCAAAAATTCAACCATGAATCATGTGTTTAACTTGCATATGATGATAACCTATTGAAGATAAGAAGATTGGAGGTGATCTTAACAACTAGCAAGGAGATTTCATGAATAACAAGGGCTGATTTTTCAAGGAGTCTACAAATACTTGGTGATCCTAGAAGTGGTGTTGATATCTCATAAGATTGGTTACCCAAAACCAAGTCTTGTTCATCCAAAAACTCATCATTTCATCACTTTGGTGGTATAGAGATTATTTCTTCCTATCATCTTGTTATTTTGAATATGTAATCTTGTATTTTCTTTATTTATGTATATGTATATGATGATGAATGATGATCAAAATATTATGCGGGGATTTGGTGTTGATAAATTTGGTTAAAAATATTGAAAGCTACAAGAAAAGAGATTAAAATCATGTGTAAAATAGTAGGCTGTATAAAACAGTAAAAGACCATATGATAAATTATTAAAATGGCTTGAATGAATCAATATACAGTAAGATATGATACTTTTAAACATGTGAGAGTTGGCCATACAATGGAATCCTTAAAATGAGTGAGATATGATCAAAACAATATTGATGTTTAAATCTGAGTAGTCTGTATTAGACAGACTGTTAGGGACATTTAGAGATTGATGGAGCAGTAGCTAAAGCTGAGTTAATTGTAGCACATAATATGTAGTTTGTGTCACCCAAAAATGAGCTTCTATATCCTTTTAGAACTCAAGATATGGTTAAAATGGTGAAAGTAAAAATAATAATCAGATTTGTAAAATAAAAGTATATAGTATAATATTAGCACTCAAGTTAATATAATATAAAATGTATACCTAAAACCCACTAACTTATATATTACATATAAATTAGTATGTACTTTAATAAATAAAAGGAACATTTTATAAAAATGGCAATTTGATAACTTTTATAATTTATAAAACTATAAACATAAGTTTTACGTCTTTTCGGCTAAAACCGTAAAACTAACGTTTTCGTCAAATAAAACTTAGACGGTCGGACCCGTCTAATGTAAACTTTTTTTTATAACTCATATACTGATGTATAAGTACATGTTACAAGTAAAAACCGATAAAAACCCGAGCTTTATAACTTATGGACATTAACGGGCCAAAATAGCCTTATTGGACTATTAACCCGACAAGTTTGGCTAAACACTAATGGACTTACTCATTGGGCTTAACCCACTTTGACCCAACATATGAGTATAGGCCTGATAATAAAAGTATAAATGGACTAATATAAAGAGTTGAACTCTTAATGGGATTTTAATGGGCTTATTGGGCCTTAATATGGAATTGGATTGAAACTAGTGTAACTAGTCAAAGATTTGATTAACACATAACACTATAATGTGTATGAAGATGTAAAATCCCACTTGATCATCATCATACTTATAATATCATCATATATATACCTAGCCATTGTTTTTATAAAGTCATTGGATAAGAGTATAAGACGAGTATTAATTATCTAGGTTATAGTGATTGAAGCAAGTACCGTACATCCAAATCGTCGATAACCGCCTTTCCAATCAACGTGAGTTCATAGCCTCGCACACTTTTAAATGTTTTATGAAATGTTTTATAAACCCGCGAGGGAGATAACATGTTAGTTTTTATAAAATAGGACACTAATTGTCCCGACTATTTGCTTATTGATATGGACCCGAATGATTGTATGACCCGAATGATTATATGACCCGACGAATGAAATAAAATGGATTATTATTAGTTAGGTTATGTCACTAAAAGTCCCATTAGCATGAATTGTGAACTACCGGGATTTGGTAGACGCTTATGCATATAATAGTACTAATTGGGGAAGATCACCCCAGTTCGCGCCTTGACGGTTGATCCCCGGCGTGCCACATTCATTGGTAAGCGAATTTATGTATGAGAAGATTTATATAAGCGTGATTATTGGGACGAAACGCTATTTTAGATGGGAAAATGAGTTTCGGGTTAGCAACTCATTGTTTGTTATAGTAAGGTAGCAATATCATGCGGCTTATAATAATCCAATAACGAAAATGCTGCTATACGCATTGAATTACAATATATTGCCCGACTAGCAATACGGGGTCTTATTATTGATATTATGTTCGTGTTTTGGTTTTACATAACCATATTCATAAAACGGTTTTTATTTAACTCTATACAACATTATAAAACGTATTGTATGATGTATTTACGACCTTGGTTCGTATAATGGTTTTGAAGGCAAAAGCCTATAGTATGATTTACAACAAAGATTTGTATAAAATGTTTTTGGCTTATTTTATGGCCTACGACAAAGAAATGTACAAAATGATTTTCGGTAATAATTTTATATCGATGATATATTAATGGATTTCATTAAACTCTATGAATTCACTCGGCGTTTTCGCTGACCTTTTCTTTTAACATGTTTTATCTTAGGTACTTGAAGGTAATTCTCGAGAAGACGACATAATTCATGACCCGCACTTAAATAACAAATTTCCATTCAAATGCTTTGTAAAATTGTATGAAATACTATGACTTGGGACCTATGTAAATTTGATATTCATGAATGGAAAATGCTTTATTATTAAATGACGCGATTTTTATGTCTTGTCTATTATTTGAGTAATGTGCTATCTCGTAACACCAACGACTCTTCCGCTGAACTAAAGTATGAATATTTGGGGGTGTTACAGTTTGGTATCAGAGCTCTCGTTATAGAGAACGAAAGATTTTTAAAACCAAAGTTTTGAATAAAACATTTCAAAATCTTTTAACTATAAAAATTTTTCTCAAAATGTCTAAAAATCTTTTGACTATAACGGTGCCGAAGAATTCCCGAGTTACCGACAAGGCCAGAATGAGAAGTGTTATTTTAATATATATATATATATATATATATATATATATATATATATATATATATATATATATATATATATATATATATATATATATATATATATATATATATATATATAACTTGGATTATATATATATGTTGTAATTTGATTACATGATTGTTTGATGATTATTTTAATACTTATACGAGGTATTTATACGATGTAGATTGTCACAAGAAACCCTAACTCCTCTAGCAAACCAATCGAAGCTATTTATGTAGGAATTCTAGCTATTCCATATCTAAACAAAGTTGTGGTTATTTATGATCCCAACAAAATGGTTGATATTCGTAGAAATGTTGATAGTAGTTGATTATGATACTGAAGAAGAATTGGCGAGATTAAATCTGATACCGATGTCATGACGATTGATGAGACTATATTTATACATAGTCTCATCGTCCAAATCGGGCTTAAAACGTTAAAAATATCATCAAAATACCCAAATATATGCTTGTGTTTGTTCATTGTGTATTTTAGGTACGGATATCGTGAAATCAACAAAAGATCACAAGAATGAAGCAAAAACGAACACGGGAAAAGAAGTCACACAAAGAACCGGGCCCAAGAATGGAATTTCCAAAAATACCCTTGAAGAATTGAAGATTGGCAAGATTTTTCCTTCATCTTTTGAAGACTTGGCAATTTATACCCTTGCAATACTCACTATTTGCATTAGGGTCCCTAAATTATCAAGATATTACAAGATCAACCCTTGAAGAATGCTAATTGTGCATTAAAAGCCTTTGATAAAAGTTTGGAAATGCATTATGCCATAATTGACAACAAGGGCAAACTTATTATAAAGAAGAATAGAGTTTGGAGCTGTTTAAAGTAAAATGACAAAAGAATGGGAGTTCAGGGGCCATTTTGGCCAGACAACCAAACTACTAGCCTCCAACCAACAGCCTACACGTCACCATTGACCACCCCTCCACCAATCAAACTCCTCTCCTTGTCCACCTCAACTTTCCACTTTGTTTAAATAAACTCATTTTTGTAATCAGTTTGATATTAGTGGGAAACAAAATATTTAAACATAATCTTTCCCAAAACGAATTAAAACACCCCCCTGATCACCTGTTCTTGCTATGAACTCTAAAACCCTAATTCCCTCAAAACAAGGGGTTATGGGCTAATTCCTTCCAGATGGGTAATTCACCTCTCCCTAATCATGACCCACACCACAAACAACCCTCACACTCACCCATGTGAGCAGTAGGACCTCCCTTGCTCACGTCCCTATCCCCCAAACCCCATAAGGAGACAAAATAAATGGTGGGATTTCATTCCTTGGCCCCAAAGTCCATTTCAACGTTCAAGATCACTCCACACAGCCTGGCATCTCTTCATCAAGCACATGACAATAATCTTTTGACCAAACCAGTCAACAAGAAGGGCAAGACTGGAAAAATGTGAATTAGGGTTTAGGACTTGTAGTATTTTATTCATGTTCTAGTAGCTTCAGTTGAGTAGTATATAAAGGGTGCATGTACCCTTTATTATTTTTGTTCCAGTTTTTGTATTTTTTACAATCTATTAATGGTAATGAAAATTTTAATGTGCAAAAGCTAAGTTCCATATGTTACTGCTTTTTAGTTTAAATTTTATTTTATGCAACTAATTAGTTTAAGGTTCTCAAAAGATTTCAGTTTACAAAAGGTTTTTAACCAAAACGTGTTTTAAGTAGTTTTTGGAAAAAGTTTGTTCATCAGCTTGATCTCACAATCCACATCAGTTTTTTTATTCAGTTTATTTACCCTCATAATTTACTGCATAAAAAGCCATAAGCTTCTAGCTTATGGTCTTTTTATGACAAGAAGCTTGTTGCCTATTGTTTATGTTTGTGCAGGAAACCAAGAAGCAAGGTTTATCATCTCACCCCATTTTCATTTTTTTTGCAAAGTTTGAAGACATTTAAACCCTTGGGTCCACTTGGATTCCACCAGCAGGGTATCTCTACACCTCTCATAAGCTTTCATAAGCCATTTAAGCTGTCTAAGGAAGGCATCAGCTACCATTCTCAGGCTTGAACCCCTTTTCAGTTTTCTTGCACTTTATATGAAATTTTATTAGTTTGTATGAACCTGTTCTTATGTTGATTATTTTTGCTTGATTATGTTCATTTGATAGTTGTATGCATGTTTGAGTTCTAGTTAATCACTTTGGTTAAGTTTTTAAAGCATTTGGTTTGTAAAATTTCACTTTTTGAAATTTAAGGGGTTGTTTGGGATTAGGCATATTACTGAAAAAAGTGCCAGCTTTTGGTTATAGTCTACCTAGACATACTTTCTTTTGCTAGTAATTGGTTATATCAGTAGTGGTTTTTAGCATTTTGTAGGTTATAAGAGAATTGCATGCTCAAAATTTGGTATAAGTTGTCAAATACAGTAAGTACTTTTCTAGTTGTTGTAGTGTAATTTGTGACCTCAAATTTGGCATATTGTTAGGAGGTCTGTTAATCTAGGGTTTCATCTAGTTTATATGTGATTTGGTTAGGGTGTGTGCAAGTTTTGGAGCTTTAAAATTCGTTTTTGTGCCATAAAGATCAGACATAGTACCACAGACCCACATTAGCCATAACAGTGACTGTGATTGTGCATTTTTGTGTAATTTATGTTAGCAAGTTCTTCTTTTTATTGCATTTATAGACTCCCTACACTCCACTGAGTGTAAGGGTGCCTTATTGTCCAAGAAAAAGCATCACAACAAGCTTTCCTAAGCTCATAATCACCTAGACCCTTTTTTCTGTATAGTCAGTAGGAACCAATTCCCACTGCTAGTATTAAAGTTCCCCCTGCTTTGCAAAAGGACAAAAGGTCCAAGGTGTCACTTTTAGTTTTCAAAATTTTGTCTTTAGTGGCCTAAATTATGAATTTGTACTTGATTTTTGTTTCATAATTTTTCTTATTTCATTTATGATTTTTCTATTCAGTTTATTTTTATTTTACTGTTCATCTATTATTTTTTAGATTTAATTTCTTTTTAAATTACTTTTTAATTTTCTATTTTTGTATTTTAGTGACAAAAATATTTTACTGTTCACACTTTTTAGCAATTTTTAGATTTTATTTAAGTTAATTAGGGTTTAATTATAAACTATTTTGTCTTTTAGTGAAAAAATTTCCGTTTTTCACACTTTTTCATTTTTCTACTATTCATTAGTATAATTTAGGATTTTTAAAATTGTCAAATTATTTTTAGCATTATTTTATTATTTTTTATTATTATTTTAGTTTAAAAATAGTTTTTAGTGATTTAAAAATAGAAAAATAGTTTTGAAAATTTAGGAAAAATATTTTTTAGTCTTTAAATAATATAAGTAACTTATTAGTTCAATAAAATAATATTTTCGGCTTTCTCTTAATTATATTTAATTTTAGGGCTTTAATTAGCATTTAAATTTGAATATTTAATTAATAAAAGGTTTAAAAATATATTTATTGGATTTTTATTCTTATTTTATATTATTTTAGACTTAGTTTAATCTTTTAATTAATTTTTAGGTTTAATTTTTAATTTTGTCGCGTTCTACGTAATTACGTCATCGTTTTACGTCTTTACGTCGTAGTGTAATCGTAGTCGTAGCTGGTCTTTACTTTTTCTCTTGTAAACCAAAAACGTCACTAATCCAAACTTTGATTTTATATATTGGCACATTAATCCACACACCTCCTTTGAGAACGAACCCGCATTTATTCGACTTGTCGGTTTTCCTAAATCGTCGAGTTTAATACTTGCCACTCATACGCGTTTTTCCTAAAACGTGTACGAAAAACCTACATCAATTTTTGGCGCCGCTGCCAGGGAGGTGTTTTTAGTGTGCCATTATTATTACTATCGTGTTTGTGTGAGTAGTTCGTTTTTGCTTTTCAATTTTTGGAAAGCGTGAATATCGTACATACTCATTTTTTTTATTTTTCTCTATTATATTATAGTATCCAAATAAATCGTGTTTAATTTTCCTAAATTAAACACAAACCAATCTTTACTATATTGTAGATATATTGGTTTTCGTTTTTCTTGTGAATATATTATTACTATATTGTATTTACGTAAGAACAATAAATATACAAGTACTCCAAAAGCGTGAAAACGCAACCTTGATCCGGGATTTCATCACTCGATCATTGTATTCGAATCTAAAGAAAAAGTTTAAAGGAAAAATAGATAAATACTTTCTTGAGGCTTAATTTCAATTAACACAAACTATAAGGTGGGTATAAGGCGGTTGTATTTCACGACCTAAGGGAAAAAGGCTCTTAAGTGCTTAGCGCTGCCTTGTTTCCCCCGCTTGCTTGTGCGTGTTTTGAGAAAGAAGGCTAATCGAGGGTTTGCCGCCCAAGTATTATCTACGTATACTATATTTGCTTGTTTTCAAGATTAAACCCTCTTGAACGTTTTGGTGTTCCACCAACGTTCCAAAGTCATCGAAAGCGTTCACTCCAAGTGATTGTTTTCATTCCTTGAGGCTCCTTTAATCGAGAAGATCGATTCGAGGGGAGATTTGTAGATTTGAGTCTACGTAATACACAAAAAATCCAAAAAAATTAAAAAAACAATCAAAAACCAAAAAAATTGAAAAATCGAAAAGCCGCAAAAAGAATCTTCTTTGCTACCACCCATTCTACGCTTAGTGCATGCGCACTCGATCGAAGGATTATTCTAATTCTAGCGACGCTTCGAATCGACGCAATCGTAATCGAAGGAATCGACGACGTAGACGAGATTTAGAAACCGACGTTCCTAATATCGTTGTTGAAGAAACCTTAGACGAGATTGCCGACAATCGTTCGATGATGGAATTGCTCCAAGCGCCCACCGAGGGTTATGGAGACGCAATCGTAATTTTCGCTATCGAAGCGGAGAATTTTGAGATAAAGAGCGGAATGCTTTCGTTAATCCAAGCTACGAAGTTTCGAGGTCGTGAAGCCGATAATCCTCACGACCATATTCGGAATTTTGATCGTCTTTTGGCTACGAGCAAGTTTAAGAACGTCGACACCGATGTCGTCAAGCTTATGCTTTTACCGTACTCGCTCGATGGTGCCGCCAAGGATTGGTACGAGAAACAGCCACCTAATTCGATAACTACGTGGAAGGATCTCGTTTCCAAATTCGTTAATTATTTTTTCCCACCGTCTAAGACAACGTTTTTCAAAAATAAAATTACGAAATTTGAGCAAAAACCGAATGAATCTTTTGGAGACGCGTGGGATCAATTTAAGGAATTGCTTAGGCAATGTCCTCACCATGGTTTTTCCGAGTTGCACCAAATCGATACGTTTTACAACGGTCTTAATTTTCAAGAACAAGATTCTTTGAATTCCGCCGCCGGTGGCAACTTTTTGTGCAAAACTTCGAAAGATGCATTGATAATTATCAAAAACCGATCCAAGGTTTACCAACTCCGCAACGCACCGAGTGTTGCCAATGTCGCCAATGTTAGTAGTTTTAATCGCGACATTGAGAGGGTTGATGCGAAAGTCGACAAGTTGACGAATGTGTTTACGTCTTTTCTCGTCGAAATGCAAAAGAAAGACGCTCCCGCTACGGTGAAAGTGGTTAAGACATCGTGTACGTTTTGTGGTGGACCTCATAATTATTACGAGTGTGCGGCTACGGATGGCCTAACGTCAAATGTGAGTGCGTTAAATGGAAACAACAATTTTCAAAATCAAAATAACGCGGGTCCATCACAACAAGGAAATTATAATCAAGGCAACAATTTTCAAAACTGAAACAATTTTCAAGGAAATAATCAACAAGGAAATTTTTCGAATCAAAATCAAGGTTATAATCAAGGTCGGAATTTGAATTGGCAAAATCGAGAAAATAACCAAAACTCAAATTTTTCAAACAACAACAATCATGGAAACAATTTTTCAAGTGGGAATCAAAACAATTTTTAAAGAAGTAATCAAAACCAAGGGAACTTTAATTCAAATCAAAATAGTTCGTCAAACGATTTTCAAAATTACATGAAAATGAATGAGGCTAATATGAGATGATTAGAGGGATAAATTTGTACTTTGAAAAACCACTTTACAAATACTTTGAAATTGCAAAACACGAAGATTGAGCAAGGACAAATTGACATTAAAAAGATGTTTTCGGCCATTATGAACAAGTCCTCGGGTGCTTCATCGAGTTCGTTACCTAGTGACACCGTTGCAAATCCGAAGGAACAATGTAAAGCCGCCTCGTCTCGTGAGAAAGGTCGTGTGATTACCCCAAACCTTGAAGGATTTCGAGTTGTTCTTTCTTCTCAACCCTCGACTTCTAAGACGTCTTATTGTTCTAAAGTCGATGGGGTGAATGTGTCGACCAAGGAAAAGAGTGCACACCCTCGTGTACCTCAAATTCCATCCACGGTTCAAAAAGAGAGTTTTATCGACCTTACCAAAGTAACCCTTGAAGAAACTTGTGCATCGATACTTCTAAAAAAACCCAAAAGGGGTATGCCGAGAAAGGAAAAGGATCCGGGCCAATTTCTACTACCTTGTGATTTTTCCGAGATTGAGGGATGTTTAGCCCTTGCCGATTTAGGTGCTAGCATCAATCTCATGCCTCATTCTCTTTGGAAATTGATGAGATTGCCATAACTTACCCCCACGAACATGACAATCAAGCTTGCAAATTGTACTCTACTTATACAAATTGGAATAACCGAGGATGTCTATGTCAAAGTTGGAAAGTTTGTTTTTCCCGTGGATTTCGTTATATCCGATTACGAGTGTGACCCTAAATGTAACATTATCATAGGCCGACCATTCTTATCGACGACTCGAACCGTAATCGACGTTCACGAGGGGAGACTTACTATGAGATATGGGGATGAAAAATGGAATTTTTCGCTAGAAAATCCCAAGTGTTTAATGATAATGAAAAAACCGAGGTTTCAAAACCTAATGATTCAAATCCTAATGATTTAAAAATGTTCACTTTAGCGGAAAGAATGAGGCTTAATGCATGTTTTGAAAGAATTAAGAAAAATGGTTTTAAAGATGATGATTTTAATGATAAAGAGTACGTGTCATTATTCAAAAGGGTATGTGTAAATTAATGGATGAAAACTCACTTTGGGATGTATTTAGCAAAACAAGTGAAACACCAATTCCGAAGGGCGACGTTAGTGCCATCACGACAATGACCAAAATGGGCTCGTCTTCACCACCTTCGAAGGACCACGTCTTTGATGCTTCAACTTCTAACTCCATCGAAGTACCTCCTTTGCCTAGCCCAACACCCGTTGAGGCTAAAGGGTTTATCGACATCGATCCTCTCGTCTTAGAAAAGTCATCTAAGCATAGTCATTCGACTTGTAAGAACATGGTTGTGAGTGCTCACATCGACTCTTTCTTTGACGATGACGATGGCGATTTTGCCGAGATTGATCACGTACTTCGAAATCCACATGTAATTTTTGATTCTCCTAAAAAGAAACATGTGAAGTACGATGATTATGAGTTTGATCCCGAGATTGAGGAAATCATTGAACGAGAGCTAGCTCTTATGCCTCAACTCCCACCTACGAGTGAGGTCGATCTTCCCAAAATCGAGGATGAACTAAATGAGTTGGAACGTCTTATTTTCTATGACGAACCAACTCATGTGACCACCAAAAATCCAATTCTCGAGGAGTTACCTAATCAACACTCCTCAAATGAGAATTACGTTTACCACATACGTCAGGATTTAACTTATCAACAATCCCCACAAAAGAATGATGGTTTCGTGCTTGATCGTGATCTTTTCGAGAGAGTTTCTAAGATACTCAAGGAGGGGAATGACAAACCTTGGTTTGACAAGCCTATCCTTGATGAAGAAATCGACGAGATCGACGTTCATGAGGATGAAGAATATGTTGACCCCGAGGGGGCGGTGTTCTTTATTGATAAACGTTTTGAGAACTTATATAATCCGCCACCCCCTCCCACCAAAGACTTAAATGTGAGGATTTTTAGCGCGACTAATTTTGAATTTGACACGCCAAATATTTTCGACATTATCAAATTGGGTTTTCATAAAGAGTTTTTGAACGATGAAAAAGGAAAAGATTTTAAAAATGTTTTAAAATAATTTTCTACAAGTTTAACTCCGTCATCACTACATGTTATGAGTGCTACCACCTCGTCTACTCCTTTTGACGACGGTTGGTGTGGATCTAGTGTGGGGGAAGCCCCTTATGTTCCCTCACATATCTCCACCGAGGACGAGATTTACGATCCCGGAATTGCTTGTAAAGAGAAATCTCGGTCTTCCACCGATGCAATAAATGGAAAATCTTTTTGTTTGCTTGGTGTGAGTCTACCTCGAGTAGCTCATTATGTTGACTTACCCATTGTCCCACCTTTCTACTTCTCATCTCTTTTCTTCTACCCCTTTGGGGTTCTAGCATGTGTTGGAGTGGCGTTGGTTTGTTTATCCCATGAGAACGAGGACGCCATCTTCGATCCTGGTATTTTACATCATGAAAGGACTTAGTCCTTAGTACCGGTTGCTTTTGGGCATTGTTCATCATGTAAGCCCCACCAAAGATGACCATACCATGATTATCCCTAAATTATCACATTTGTGGAGATTTGAGTCGAGCTTTTGACTCGGTTATCAAAAACAAGGTGCCTCGTGGGGGATTCTCATGCTTATCCTTGTTAATATTATCGATTTCTTAGTTAATGTAACGAGGGCACTTGTGCTCTTCCCACCTTTGTTTCGTGGTTGTTTGTGATTGTGATTCATTAGGTTCATCGTCATCATTGAAGCCTCTCGTCTTCATTTTACGGATCACTCGAGCTTCGATCGTTGCCTTTGGAGATTCCGATATCCGATGATATCCTTTTATGTTCTAACGTTTATCTTATTAGCATAATTCATAAATGGCTTTTAGGTTATTCGTTTTACCCTTTCCATGCTCGAGATTAAGCATTCGACTTCGTCTCTAGTATGGGGGTGTTTAACCCCTAGACTCGAAACATTGAGGACATCGTTTTGTTGCAAATAAGGCTAAAAATAGCCAAATTTTAAAATTTTTCTTGTTTTTCATAAGTATTTAAGACACGAATGTAGGTTTTCCGTTGGTGAGAATAAGAGTAATTTTTTATTCGACCGTGCGTGTTGAGAACTTAGCTTCGATTCCTTAACTTTTTAGGCTAAGTCTCTTAAATGAGGACGAGAAATGATAGAGTTATTTATAAGTCTCGTATTCGTCATAATCTCATGTGTAGTAATTATTAGCTTATTCTCCCCACGCTTTTGATAATAAATTGTTAATAAATATTGATTTAGCGGTTTAGTCACTATTTTTGGTTTCTAATTTGTTTTAGTAGCTTCCATGTATTTAAATTGGGAAAACATTGAGG
This sequence comes from Glebionis coronaria, assembly GCA_025667525.1. Lineage (NCBI taxonomy): Eukaryota > Viridiplantae > Streptophyta > Magnoliopsida > Asterales > Asteraceae > Glebionis > Glebionis coronaria. The sequence goes on from CM046879.1 coordinate 295,476,898, forward strand.
ATTCGCCAGCGTCACGGTTTTGAAGTATTGGCACCCGAATAATCGAAAGCTTCACCTAATAATAAGATTTCAAGTGCTCACCTAAATTAAGCAAAAATTTGAAGCTCACATGGCCGAAAAATCTATGCCCAAATTGAAAGTGAATCAAGCCTTAATCTATGAAGCTTTAAAGATCCAAAATTCGCTTTAGCGTGAGGATATACGTCTTTGGCTAATAAAACCACCGATGAGGCAGATAATAAAAGGCAAGGCAAGACCGAAGTCATAATAAAAGCTCCATGGCGGAGTTGAATAAAAGATGGAGGTAAACCAATGATAATAAGGCCCTTCCGTTAGGGGGCGTATAAAAGTCTTGGTAATAAGTCTCATGTTCAAAACCGTTATAAAACCGTGTTTATCGATCCTTCTTGTTGACTTAATTTTTTGACATCGTTGTCTATTAGGATGAATTATTAATTTAATGATTTTAGTTACACCGTTAAAACTCTACTTTTAGACTTAATCTCTATTCACGCATAAGTCAATGATGTATCCTCGTGATCATTAAGACAAAAATAAAATATAAGAGATACCAAGTAGGAATAAGGGATTTTGGGTTTGTAATTAAACACTCATGAGATGTGATCGTGTTGCTAACTTATAATAACAATGATCTCGTTACACGCTTAGCATGGAATTGGGTGAAAATCGAGGACGACGAAATTATTTCTAACGAAGCATTCACGTGTTCTTGTTCTATGATCCCAAAAGTCACTTAATCATGATGAAAACAATACATTATGTCTAAAACACATGTAGTAGTTTATTTAAGTTTATGTCTTCAATAAATGTCATCATAAAATGATTTTTGGAAGTGCTAGGATACTTAATTCTAGCATTGCGTGGGGACACGGCAATGGTTTAGTATGGGGGAGTGATGAGACTGTATTTATACATAGTCTCATAATCCAAATCGGGCTTAAAACGCTAAAAATATCATCAAAATACCCAAATATATGTTTGTGTTTTTTCATTGTGTATTTTAGGTGCGGATATCGTGAAATCAACAAAAGATCACAAGAATGAAGCAAAAACGAACACGGGAAACGAAGTCGCACAAAGAACCGGGCCCAAGAATGGAATTTCCAAAAATACCCTTGAAGAATTGAAGATTGGCAAGATTTATCCTTCATCTTTTGACGACTTGGCAATTTATACCCTTGCAATACTCACTATTTGCATTTGGGTCCCTAAATTATCAAGATATTACAAGATCAACCCTTGAAGAATGCAAATTGTGCATAAAGAAGCCCTTGATAAAAGTTTGGAAATGCATTGTGCCATAATTGACAACAAGGGCAAACTTATTATAAAGAAGAATAGAGTTTGGAGCTGTTTAAAGTAAAATGACAAAAGAATGGGAGTTTAGGGGCCATTTTGGCCAGACAACCAAACTACTAGCCTCCAACCAAAAGCCTACATGTCACCATTGACCCCTCCACCAATCAAACTCCTCTCCTTGTCCACCTCAACTTTACACTTTGTTTAAATAAACTGATTTTTGTAATCAGTTTAATATTAGTGGGAAACAATATATTTAAACATAATCTTTCCCAAAACGAATTAAAACACCCCCTAATCACCTGTTCTTGCTATGAACCCTAAAACCCTAATTCCCTCAAAACAAGGGGTTATGGGCTAATTCCTTCCAGATGGGTAATTCACCTCTCCCTAATCATGACCCACACCACAAACAACCCTCACACTCACCCACGTGAGCAGTAGGACCTCCCCTGCTCACGTCCCTATCCCCCAAACCCCATAAGGAGACAAGATAAATGGTGGGATTTCATTCCTTGGCCCCAAAGTCCATTTCAACGTTCAAGATCACTCCACACAGCCTGGCATCTCTTCATCAAGCACATGACAAGAATCTTTTGACCAAATCAGTCAACAAGAAGGGCAAGACTAGAAAAATGTGAATTAGGGTTTAGGACTTGTAGTATTTTATTCATGTTCTAGTAGCTTCAGTTGAGTAGTATATAAAGGGTGCATGTACCCTTTATTATTTTTGTTCCAGTTTTGGTATTTTTTAAAATCTATTAATGATAATGAAAATTTTAATGTGCAAAAGCTGAGTTACAAATGTTACTGCTTTTTAGTTTAAATTTTATTTTATGCAACTTATTAGTTTAAGGTTCTCAAAAGATTTCAGTTTACAAAAGGTTTTTAACCAAAACGTGTTTTAAGTAGTTTTTGGAAAAAGTTTGTTCATCAGCTTGATCTCACAATCCACATGAAGTGAAAGTGGATCGTGGATTTGATTTCAATCTTATGTTAATTTTTTGTCACATTTTTATTGGTTTCAGTTTTTAAAGGTTTTGCCAAAAATCAGTTTTTTTATTTAGTTTATTTACCCTCACCATTTACTACATAAAAAGCCATAAGCTTCTAGCTTATGGTCTTTTTTTGACAAGAAGCTTGTTGCCTGTTGTTTATGTTTGTGCAGGAAACCAAGAAGCAAGGTTTATCATCTCACCCCATTTTCATTTTTTTTGCAAAGTTTGAAGACATTTAAACCCTTGGGTCCACTTGGATTCCACCAGCAGGGTCTCTCTACACCTCTCATAAGCTTTGATAAGCCATTTAAGCTGTCTAAGGAAGACATCAGCTACCATTCTCAGGCTTGAACCCCTTTTCAGTTTTCTTGCACTTTATATGAAATTTTATGAGTTTGTATGAACCTGTTCTTTTGTTGATTATTTTTGCTTGATTATGTTCATTTGATAGTTGTATGCATGTTTGAGTGCTAGTTAATCACTTTGGTTAAGTTTTTAAAGCATTTGGTTTGTAAAATTTCACTTTCTAAAATTTAAGGGGTTGTTTGGGATTAGGCTTATTACTGAAAAAAGTGCCAGCTTTTGGTTATAGTCTAACTAGACACACTTGCTTTTTCTAGTAATTGGTTATATCAGTAGTGGTTTTTAGCATTTTGTAGGTTATTAGAGAATTACATTCTCAAAATTTGGTATAAGTTGTCAAATACAGTAAGTACTTTTCTGGTTTTTGTAGTGTAATTTGTGACCTCAAATTTGGCATATTGTTAGGAGGTCTGTTAATCTAGGGTTTTATCTAGTTTATATGTGATTTGGTTAGGGTGTGTGCAAGTTTTTGAGCTTTAAAATTCGTTTTTGTGCCATAAAGATCAGACATAGTACCATAGACCCACATTAGCCATAACAGTGACTGTGATTGTGCATTTTTGTGTGATTTGTGTTAGCAAGTTGTTGTTTTTATTGCATTTATAGACTCCTTGCACTCCACTGAGTGTAGGGGTGCCTTATTGTCCAAGAAAAAGCATCACAACAAGCTTTCCTAAGCTCATAATCACCCAGACCCGTTTGTCTGTATAGTCTGTGGGAACCAATTCCGACTGCTAGTATTAAAGTTCCCCCTGCTTTGCAAAATGACAAAAGGTCCAAGGTGTCACTTTCAGTTTTCAAAATTTTGTCTTTAGTGGCCTAAATTATGAATTAGGACTTGATTTTTGTTTCATAATTTTTCTTATTTAATTTGTGATTTTTCTATTCAGTTTATTTTTATTTTACTGTTCATCTATTATTTTTTAGATTTAATTGCTTTTTAAATTACTTTTTAATTTTCTATTTTTGTCTTTTAGTGACAAAAATTTATATTTTTCAATTTCAAAAATTTTCTTAGACTTAGAAAAATATTTTAAGACTTTTGGTTTAAAAATATTTTACTGTTCACACTTTTTAGTAATTTTTAGATTTTATTTAAGTTAATTAGGGTTTAATTATAAACAGTTTTGTCTTTTAGTGAAAAATTTTACTTTTTTCAAACTTTTTCATTTTTCTACTGTTCATTAGTATAATTTAGGATTTTTAAAATTGTAAAATTATTTTTAGCATTAATTTATTATTTTTTATGATTATTTTAGTTTAAAAATAGTTTTTAGTGATTTAAAAATAGAAAAATAGTTTTGAAAATTTAGGAAAAATACTTTTTAGTCCTTAAATAATATAAGTAACTTATTAGTTCAATAAAATAATATTTTGGGCTTTTTCTTAATTGTATTTAATTTTATGGCTTTAATTAGCATTTAAAATTGAATATTTAATTAATAAAGGGTTTAAAAATATATTTATTGGATTTTTATTCTTATTTATATTATTTTAGACTTATTTTAATCTTTTAATTAATTTTTAGGTTTAATTTTCAATTTTGTCGCGTTTTACGTAATTACGTCATCGTTTTACGTCTTTACGTCGTAGTGTAATCGTAGTCGTAGCTCGTCTTTACTTTTTCTCTTCTAAACCAAAAACGTCACTAATCCAAACTTTGATTTTATATATTGGCACATTAATCCACACACCTCCTTCGAGAACGAACCCGCATTTATTCGACTTGTCGGTTTTCCTAAATCGTCGAGTTTAATACTTGCCACTCATACGCGTTTTTCCTCAAACGTGTACGAAAAACATACATCAACGATCTTTCCTTATATAGTGGAGTTTGACAAAACCTTACCACCTAGAAAGGTGTCATCTGATTCGGTGTCACCTAATTCATAAATTTTAAATCGAATGGGTGAATGTTGCACTTAAGGCTGTCATTGGAACCATTAACCAAAAGCCTCATGCCACTAGTACCTTTCCGAGAAGTCTAATCGAATGTGTGAGTCTTTTCATACCAGTGACTCATTTGATAACTATTGATGAAGAAGCTATAGGATTGGAAATTAAGTGTTGTTCATATTGAGCTTTTATTGCCCTTTTAAGATCTAAGAATAAGGTTAAAAGTATTAGAGAATGAGGTAGGATATCGAAGTGAGTATAAGTTGGTTGAAATTTGAATGAAGTAAAACTTAACTCGTATGGAATATGAGATTGTTAAGAGGAAGTCGTTAAGTCTTGTGATTGAATTATAAGGTTTTAATTGATTGTTGGTTCGTGTCAAGGGTTGTTCCTAGGCCATTGCCCAATGACGAGGATGCCTAGTGTCCAAGAAATAAATTGAAGAAAATCTTCTTCTGAATTGGGATAGATGGATCTTCTGGGACCAGTGGAACACCTAATGACTCTTGTAGATTAGTATTCATTGTGGTATCTTTTAAAATCCCTAACTTAACTGAGACATCAGTTGGTAGGATGAGTTATTAGAATTGTATGACATAGTGACACGTAATGTGTTACGGTACAATTTTAACTTGTTTGTGATTAATTAAAAGACTACCTTTGATTGCTAAATCCTACATGTATCGATGTTATCTATCTTATACTGCTTCATCCTAATGATCGCATTAGTGATGCAACCATTGAACAAGCACTCATCTCGGTTTGAGTTGCGTTGTAAAGTCTTCTCTTTGTATTCCTGAGTGCCATCGAGGTCATGAACCTCATGATTAATTGGCTAAAGCTTATTTTCTTTGATACTGTAGTTAGTTCTTGGTGAACAACTTTTCATCACTCTTTTGCAGATCACTCATTGTTTTTATAAGATACAATAGTATCCCTTGATAAAAATTGAATTTTCATCAGCGTAAGGACTATTTAAAGTGAGATTTATAAATAATCGTTATCGAAATGAAGTTGTTTATGAAACACCTTGGAAAACTTAATTGTTTCCATAACAAAGAACATCTCTGTAAATTTATTTTTGATTTTTATTCAAGAATTAAGCATGAAAATATTTTTATTTTAAACATGATGACAAAGTTTTGACGAACTGAGTATTGCATCATAATACAAGGGATTGCCTCGTATGAAAGTTCGTTAAATCGATCTTTTCGAATTGATTACTAGTTAAGAGTGCGACTAAGTCGTTCTTGGTGGAAAAATAAATGGTTTCTATTTTAAACTAAAAGTAAATATGAAAATGTCGTTGAGTAAAATAAAAGCTTTAAAAATTAAACTAAAAATCACTAGAAAAACACTTGAGATGGATATGGGTTTCTTTGGGTTTGATATTGATTTGGAGCTCGAGGTTGATTTTGATTGTTGCGATTGAGGTTGTTTGGGTTTAGAGGGGGAAAACCGGGTGGTGAAAGAAAGTTGTTTAAACGATAACTAAGCAAATTACGGCCACCTTGAGGACGTGCTTGATAGCCTCTCGTAGAAAATATACCGTTGGCGGCATACACATTTTCTGGATTGTCATGAGTCGAAGGATAATCGGTGTATGAATGAGATCCCCCGCATATTTCACATGACTGACTTGATGACGTATAGTCCCCAGCCGGGTCATGAACCCGACCCACGGGTACTACCCGTTTCCGGCCGATCACAGATGGGTGGGAATAATGTCATTTGAGCTTATGGGCTTGGATGAACAGTAACCGCACACATGTGTGCGGCCCACGGCCCGGCATGACTGGTACAGGGTTAGACTGAATCATATTCTATCTATGAATAGGATTTACCCCAAAGAAGAGGATATTCACTCACCATAATTAGAAGATAACAATCAATCTAATTCTGGTATTTATCCTTTCCTTGGGGCCGAAGCATCAGTGACAGCCCATTAGGGTTTCACTGCCTATAAAAGGAACCCCTAAGGGTTCCACAAAGGTATTACGTTCTATACACTCTCAACTCATCCGATTCCTATAAACCGTAACCGATTACTTACTCTCACACCAGAGTCTAATCGTGGGAAATATTCCCACGGTAAGTCTAACGCGTGTTGTTTAGTGTGTAGGATCCCAACCATACAGTTCACTTGGTGCAGGAGCCGGAGCCCAGCCAACCCGAATTAAGCCTAATTCGGGTCTAGCAAGGATCACCCAACTTTAGATCAACAAGTTGGCGCTATCCATGGGACCCTAAGCTAGAGCGAAATCTTATCTTGAACCCTCAATGACGAAGGGGCATCCGCAAGCTAACCCCAGGAACACTAATCCTGGAAATCGAAAGTCCCAAGGGGAAGGGATACTCATTCCCAATCAATCCTTTAGCCGTCCAGTGGGCGGACCAAATAACCGCAGTGGTTTTCAGTCTATGGGGGTGACGAGTACGATCTCCATGACTCCTCCACCTACTTCGACCCTGGACAACCCTGATCCAGGGAGTGCGCCCAATCCCCCTAACAAGGAGACGCGCAGACCATCGATCGAGGAAGAAGTAGAAGTTCAACCGCTCAGCGAGGAAGATCTCACTCGAGTTCTTACGCATAACTTTGATAGGATCGTCCTAGGAATTGCATCAAGGTTGAATCTAGGGAGGGCCCTCCAATCTAGACTCAACTTCGGCAATGCCGGACCAAGCACCTCTTCTCAAAATCAGAGGAAGAGAAAGACCCAACCTCAGGAGCGGAGCCTCTTCGAGGAAACTCCCCAACCTAGGAATGTGTTTGAGCGCATAGGGGATCGTCTCATACAGGAATTAACGCAGTCTCGAGAAGGAGAGAGGTCTGACGGTTCACCCGAACGGCCAGATCAGGAATTGACCAGAGCCAATCGCCGCACGAGTGTGTGGGACATGATGAACATCGGGAAGAAGGCCCCTGTCTCTTCTCACAAGAGCGGTCCTCACCCAAGAGATGGGGCACCGCCTCCTTCTCCTGATCCATCAGGAGAGGACTCAGATGACCATCCGCCCAAGCGTCGCCGACCTAGGCGTACTCCTCCACCACCACCAAACAATGATGAGTACTATGGTGGTACCTATTATCGAGAGACGGAAGCATAAGATCTTTCCCAACCATGGTGTGACCCTAGTCTCACCCGCCCATGGGCAGACCCCAGGGAAGATCCTTTTACTCTCCGCATACGGAACTACTCCGAGGACACAAAACGTCGCATGCCGGCGTGTGTCAAGACTTATGATGGAACTGGTGATCCGGATGATCACCTCAAAATATTTGATATGCAGGCTAAAATTGAGCGATGGCCCACGCCTATATGGTGCCAAATGTTCAATTCAACCTTGATCGGCAATGCTCGTGACTGGTTTGAGGGACTCCCTCCGCGAAGCATTCACAGCTTCACCGAACTACGTACTGCGTTCAAGAATAATTATACTCAGCGGAAGAAGTATAATAGGGATCCGGTCTCATTGGCAACCGTCAAGCAACGACCGGGAGAGTCTACCGAAGCCTTCACTGAGCGCTTCAATGACGAGTGCACACGCACAAAGACAATGCCAAAACTCCTGAAAATATCCGACTACATGCATGCCATAACAGACAGGGAATTAATCAGGCGTCTCAATGACAAGCGCCCTGAGAGGTATGACGACCTCATGGAAAGGGTCAGAAACTTCATAGAGGGAGAAACATCGGTTTACGCGGCCTACCCTTCAAAAGGAAATGGCTACCGCTCGAACGACCAGTCCAGGAGACAGTCGGGCGGTCAAAGCAACCAGAACAATAGTAGGAGCTCAGATTACAAGAGCCAAAACAAAGGAGGACGGCCGGACCATAAGTTTACCCCTCTAAAGATGTCATACCGAGAGATCTTGCTGACGGAAGGAGCCAATTTTCCAAGGCCTCCCCCAATGACGACTCCGCTGGACCGTCGCCAAGGAAATCATTTTTGCGAGTTCCATAACGACAAGGGCCATGGCACGGAGGAGTGTATCCAGCTCAAGAAGCACATTGAGTCACTGATCAAATCAGGTAAACTCAAGCATTTGGTTAAGGATTGGAAGGATGGAAAAGACAACAAGAAGTATGACAAGAAGGATCCCCAAAAGGACAAACTTTCGACCATATACATGATCCAATCCAGACAACGCCACACGAGGCAGAATATTGGCCAAAAATTTTCACGCCACAGGGAAATCTCATTCCCTCCTATCACAGCAAGCGATGTGATTGATGCGCCTGTCACTATTGAGATCAGCATTGGAACACACAATGTTCGTCGCATGTATGTGGATGGAGGGTCATTAGCAGAAGTACTGTACGAACACTGTTTTGGCAGTTACGACCAGAAATAAGAAGCCAATTGGTACCGGCCACGTCGCCGCTCATTGGTTTTAGTGGAGACACCATCTGGCCGATAGGGAAACTGCGTCTGCTTGTAACCATTGGGAATGAGGAACACTCCACCACTGCGTGGATGAACTTTATGGTGATACGCTCACATTCTCCATACAATGGGATCATAGGCAGACCAGTTATTCTGGCCATACGGGCGGTACCTTCCACGACACACGGTATGATCAAATTCCATGTAGAAGGAGGAATCGTCACCATTTACAACACAATCGTACCAGCATCCGAGTGTCATACCGTGACAACAACGGTTCCACCTATTCCACCCAAGGATGGATCACCACCCCCCAATTGGAGGGTGGCAATCCATCCTGATTATCCGGAACAGGAGGTATCCATAGGGGGAACGCTCTCGGATAACGGTAAGAGGGCCATGTGCTCTCATTTGAAGGCAAATTTGGATGTATTCGCATGGGAGCCCAAGCATATGACAGGCGTACCACGCGCGATAGCAGAACATAGGCTCCAGATCCGCCAGGGATACCCACCCATCAAGCAAAAGAAGCGCGGTCAGGCACCTGAACGCAGCCAAGCGATACTGGATGAGGTACGGAAAATAGTGGACGCATGTATCATGTGCGAGGTATACTACCATGAGTGGTTATCCAACCCAGTCATGGTCAAAAAGCATGACGGAAGCTGGCGCATGTGCGTGGATTTCACGGATTTGAACAAAGCCTGTCTACAGGATTGTTACCCGTTACCGGAGATCGACTGGAAGGTGGAATCCCTATGTGGATATCCCTTTAAGTGCTTCCTAGACGCATATAAAGGATACCACCAGATCCAGATTGTGGAAGAGGACGCAGAGAAGACGGCGTTCCATACTAGTTAGGGCGTATACTGTTATACAAAAATGCCGTTTGGACTAAAGAACGCCGGGGCTACATACCAGCGGCTTGTGGACAAAGCCTTTGACTCACAAATAGGCCGCAACCTGGAAGTTTATGTGGATGACTTAGTCATAAAAAGTCATACGGAGGATGCACTTATCCGGGATGTCCAAGAGACATTTGACACACTGAGGAGGATTAATATGAAGCTAAATCCAAAGAAATGCACGTTTAGGGCAACGGAGGGTATGTTCCTTGGATATATTATTGATCCAAATGGCATCAAATCTTGCCCAGAAAAAACGAACGCAGTAATACAGCTACCATCCCCTCAGACACGGAAAGAGGTGCAGTCCTTAAATGGGAAGCTGGCCGGGCTAAATAGGTTCTTATCAAAGTCCGCAGAGAAGTCACTCCCCTTATTCAAAACACTCAAGAAGTGCATTAGGAAGGGAGACTTCCGGTGGACAAAGGAAGCTGAGGAAGCCTTTGGTCAACTCAAGCAACACCTCGCATCTCTCCCCATGCTCGTAGCTCCCCGGCCAAAGGAGGAGCTCATTATGTATCTATCAGCCACACATGGAGCAATAAGTGCGGTACTCATGACGGATAGGGGCACGGTGCAAACTCCGGTCTACTTCATAAGTAGAACATTACAAGGGCCGGAGTTGAATTACTCCTCTATGGAAAAATTGGTTTTGGCACTAGTGTTTGCTACAAAATGGTTGCACCGATACTTTCAGGCGCATCCAATTGTAGTCATTACTGACCAACCAATAAAACAAGTTATCTCTAGACCGGATGTGGCAGGTAGGATACAAAAGTGGAGCATCCTATTGGGAGAACACAACATATCTTATAGGTCAAGAACGGGTGTTAAAGGCCAAATCTTAGCGGATTTCTTGGTAGAAAAGTAAGAAGGACCAGTCATAAAACAAGACGAGACTCCAGCAGAACCATGGGTGTTATTTACGGACGGATTTTCATGTACGGATGGGTCAGGAGTTGGTCTCATCCTCACGAATCCGGAAGGAATGGAGTTCACGTACGCCCTCTGCTTTGAGTTCACAGCCACCAACAACGAGGCGGAATATGAAGCATTAATTGCGGGTTTAAAAATCGCCGCTAGAATGGGAGTCCGCAACCTTGAGGCCTACGTGGACTCACGGCTTGTCGCGAACCACATTCTAGGTGGATATGTGGCTAAGGAGGATAACATGGTCCGATACTTGGAGAAAGTCAAGTCACTCATCGCGGCTTTCAGCAAGTTTTCTATCAAGCAGGTACCAAGAGGTGAGAACAAGAAGGCGGACGCTCATAGCAAGATCGCATCTAGAAGTTTCGCCCACTTATCCAAACAAGTCTTGGTGGAAATACTCAAGGAAAAATCTATAACAGAAGGGGAGGTCGCTACTATAGTTGAGGAGGATGGACCTACATGGATGACCCCGATCGTCAACTATTTGACTAGTGAAACCCTTCCGGACGATGAAAAAGCGGCACGGCGCATTAGAAGGAAGTCGCAGCACTTCGAGCTTCAAGAAGGTATCCTTTATAAGCGCTCTTTCTTGTAGCCGTGGTTGCGGTGTGTTGGACCACGTCAGGCCACTTATGTGATCAGTGAGATACATGAAGGGTTATGCGGCATGCACGCAGGTCCATGATCCGTGGTAGCTCGAGCCCTACGTACAGGATATTATTGGCCTACCATGCATAGGGACGCACGCGACATGATTCGCAAGAGCAGTAATTGCCAAGTGCATAGACCAGTCCCGCGACATCCGCAGCAGGAGCTTACACCTATTACATCCCCATGGCCATTCTATAAGTGGGGAATCGACATCGCAGGACCATATCCTATAGCTGCGGGGGAGTTAAGTTCTTGATTGTCGCAATGGACTACTTTACACTTTGGATAGAGGCCAAGGCAGTCAAATCCATCACAGTCAAACAAGTCAAAAAGTTTGTTTGGGAGAACATTGTGTGCCGTTTTGGCTTACCAGGAGAAATCATCTCGGACAACGGTAAACAGTTCGCGGATAATCCATTCAAGGACTGGTGCACATCATTGAATATCAAACGGCGCTTCGCGTCTGTTAAGCACCCGCAAACAAATGGCCTTGTGGAACGAGCAAATAGAAGCTTGGGAAATGGCATCAAGGCACGCTTGGAGGAACGAAGTGCCAAATGGGTGGATGAACTACCACATGTTCTATGGGCGCATAGGACTATGATCAAAACAGCCAACGTGAACACTCCATTTGCATTGGCCTACGGCACTGAAGCTGTTATACCAGCAGAAATTGGAATGCCTACCATTCGCACAACGGAGGTTAACGTCGTCATGAACGACGAGAAAATACGAATCAACCTGGATTTATTGGCAGAAAAAAGGGAGATAGCAGCCATCAATGAGGCTAAGTCCAAGGCTAAAATGAAGGCTTATTATGACGCCAAGGTTAAAGGCGTTTCTTTTCTACCGGGAGATTATGTCTATCGTGCTAACGAAGCAAGTCGAGCAGAGAATACAGGAAAGCTGGGCCCTAAGTGGGAAGGACCGTATGAGGTCACGAAAGCCTTAGGACGAGGCGCATACAAGTTACGTGACATGGATGGCCGCGATCTGGAACGCACATGGAACATCTCCAATCTCAAAAGGTGTTATCTTTGAAAGCTACGGCTTCCGCATGGATACTTCGCTATATGTGGCTTTAATGAAGATCCATGCACCCTATCTGTTTTGTTTCTTATGTTTTTTCTAGGTTCCTTTTTTGTTCTTTAGGACTTACCATTCCTGTTAAAACAAAAAATGTAAACGTTCTAATAAAATACCGTGGTGCCTAGCTAGCTCCACGGCTTGTTTTGTGCAAATTATTTTTTAGGATTTCGTTATAGTCGTATGAATTTAATTATTATTATAATGTGCCATGCCTTATTCATATGCATTCATTCAATACCGTACATGTACAATACGCCTCCAGGTGGGGTAAGAGGATTAAGTGAACCTAATAATTCAACTTGTCACATAAGAGGGATGCAACCCCAGTGACGCGGATCATGTATCCTTACTAGACACCTTATTCACAAGACGTTGTGATAAGTTTCCATATGCCGCGCTCACGAAGTGCTTTGCATAGTAAAGACGCACGCCACACGTCTAGTAAAGTATAGACTTTGTTATATTTTGGGTAAGATGTGACATGTCATGTGACACAGATACATGATATCTAAAAATATAAACAAGTTTCCAAAAACATCAAAATTGTCGTGCCTCTGCACGGACTTATACATAGCAAAACAAATGTCAACAATCGTAAGATACCGTGGACATCCACGGACAAATGTTTAAAGGTTACAAACCAAATTGTCTGAAATAGATAACAAATTAGGGGCACCCTACATAGGGGGGGGGGGGGAGAAACCTACCTATCTCCCCTTGTTCTTCAGCCAGGCAAGGCAATCTCTCACCACGTTCCCTCCGCTTCAAAGCTTGAGCCGCATTCCTCTCCAGCACCCTGCTTAAAGGTTCTTCATCAATTACGAGCCTGGTTACGTCCTCATAAATGGGAAGTGTAAGGTGGTTGGGCGAGGGAGTGAAGGAAGCCCGGGAATGACCCTCATCTTGAGAGAACGCACCAAGACTAAGCTTTTCCATGATCTCCATGTTTGATGCATCCTTTGTGGCTTCCAGCTCGGCCAAGAATGGGTAATGTAGATCTCACATTGCGGCCATGGAAGCAGTCATCTTGTTAGCAGCTTCGGGGTTAAAGAAGGCATGCCTTGTGAAGTTTTCCTTCTTCTTGATTAGCTCTACGGCCTTGACCATTCCTTCATTGCGGCTGTGATCAATGTCATCTGACACAAGGATCGCAAACTGTTGTACAAATTCAGGGGCTTCCAGCACCTTGGTAACTGCCAGACGTGCCCCGTGTCCCACCATCCACCTGCGGCCGGCAATGGCTGCTAGTATTTGGTGGCATAGCACGTCGTCACTTTCGGAGGTAAGGGCATCTATTATCACATCTTTTTGGGCGGACGCCTCCCTTAGCTCCTCGGTCATAACCCTCGCGTGAGCAAGCTCCTCTCATATACTTGGCTGGAGGAGGACTTGGCAGATGCAACCGCTGCGGTCACCTATATGAGAGACATTACTTGTTAGATTATGATTATTATGGAATAAGAGTGACGCATCGTGGATACGTACCTTGGTTGTTGCGGCCTCAAGTTTTGCCTTAAGCTCGGCTACATGTTGGTCATAAGCATTAGCGTGGGCTGATTGTTCCTTCACGGTCGCCTCGGCACTGGCAAGCTGGGATTGGAGGGCAGCAATTTGAGCTTCATTCTCCTCGATCATCCTCTCCCTCCGTCCAACTTTCCTCTTGAGGGACTCCACATGCCCTAACGCAGCTTCGAATCTCACTCTCATCGAAGTACCCATTGTCATTTGATGCACCAGGGCGTCGTTGTACTCATCCACCAGGTCAGCATGGCTTAGTACATTCACGTCTCGCACCAAACCTGGTGGGATGTAGTTATTGAGGTACTCACGGCACTCCTCGACTTCCCTCATCCGTGACGCAGTAGTAATATTCCAAACAGGATTGAACGATTGGGGTGGGCCGGACGTTGGGAGGTCTTGGGAAGCTGTTGGGGTACCTTCTTCGAATGCAGGGCCGAACCTTGTTGCGGCTGTATGAAGCATGGGTTCTCTCTCCACTTCCTTCTCTTTTCCTTTCTCTTTCCGGACATCGGGGGGAGGCACAGCACCAACTTGTTCATCTCTACAAAACAAACATTTGAATAAAAATCAAGTATTGAATAAAGGAAAGTCGTGGCTCTTACTTAGCAGGATGAAGCCTTACATGTTATTCCCCGCTAGTTCGGATGCAGTCGGGGGAATCTGAGTAACTGGATCCACATGTGCAGCCCGTACCGTCTCGGAGGCCTGGGTGGTGCTCCCAAAAGATTGATATAGGGGGTGGTCCTCGCGAAGCTTTTTGGCGGGGGCATTATGTTCGCAACCCTCGGCCGGAGCGACTCTTCTTACCCGCTTGTTTTTTCTGCGGGTACGCTTGGTGGCGGGTTGGGCTGCTGCTTCTCCAACTTCCTCTTCAACTTCCTTTTCTGCTCGCTCGTCTTCTTCTTCATTGACTTGCCGCATCTCCTCTTCATCATCGCCCAACATTTGACGAAGGCTGGAGGTGGTCCTCTCTATGTTGTCTCCTAGCTCCTCCCCGTATGCGGGGGTGGCAGTCTTAGGTGGCGAAGAGGGCCCGGCTTCTTGCTCAAGCAGCATGTTGTCACCGTCCTCATTGTCAAAGTCGACGGGGGTTCTCAGGAGCGTTGTTTCCTCTTCGTCTGAGTGGGGGTCCGGCACGACCTCCAGCGAAACCGTCACGTTTCGGGTATGCTCAAGGAGGGGTCGCCTTGACGTAAGAGCCCAAAGAAGTTCATTTCTGCCACAATAAACGAAATATGTTAGGCCTTAACAGATAATTGTATGCGTCTTTGATGTACGGATGCTAACCTACCTTCACCAAGCCTTCTCCAAAACACAGGATATCTGTTGGACGATCCGAAATAGTTGTGGCTAATCCCTAGCAAACAGAGGAATTATTCGGGGAGGTTTCTATGGAATCCTGTTCTGTTAAGATCTATTTCTCAGGAGTGTTAGGGATTATATGTACTGACGTGTGGCAAGGGGTCGTGGGATAACCTATGTTTAAAGACATAATCGGCCGACCACACTATCGAGTCAATGAAAAATTAATGGTCGTACCAGTTTTTCAATGAGTCCATGGGCTTATTATGGGACTGGGGGCTGTTGGGAGATCGTTTCTTAAAAGATAGCCAACCATTTACTATGCTGGGGGTGGAAAATAGCCGGAATAGTTCTACGGTTGAGGGGATTCTTCTAGCACGACAAAGAATCTCGAATTGACTTATCTTACATGCGCCTATACAGTGAAGCTGGCTAATATGTACGTCATAATACCCTAATAGATCTATGAGGAAACGGGTAAATGGAATGCGGTAGTTGGCCGCATCAAAAAGGCGAGTATATAGGCCAATGTTTCCCTGCGGAGCCTTAGTTATGAGGTCTCCGGCACCAGGGAGAGAGAGGTGTAGGTTGGTAGGGATGAAGTAATTGGTACAAAAATAATCTAGTTGTTCCTGTGTCATTACATTAAGCACGGATCCAATCGTGGGGTTGTTTCTTTGGGCCATTACTAAATAAAAAGTTAAAGGTGTGGTATTCTAACCTGTGGAGGAAGGGATCCGTGCGTGATTAAGTGAAGCTGAGAAGAAAAGCTTTAATGGCAGAAATGGAGATAAAGACTGTGTGTTTCACACAGCCGTAGGGGTGGCTTATTTATAGGGTTGCCTCGTGGGTCATGGTCTGTTGGATGAGTGACACGTGTTTGCCACTATCCTTAATCGCGTGGTTAGGGTGTAAGTGGCAAGTGAAACGTCAGGTGGGACCCACGGGTCACTTCTGACTCAGAAGTTTACACTGCTCGAGGTTCTGACTGTTTGCACTTTGTCAGTCAAAGTGGCAGGTGAACAGTCATTTATGTCGGGATATGCGGTCTTACGTAAGACCCAAATTCAATGCTACATTTAATTTGTCTCGGTCGTCACGTGCGGCTGAGGTGTTATTAGAATAAATTCCTAAATCAGGTTGCCACGTGCGGCCGAAACAAATTATTGGACACTATCATTCCGTAAGGATCTTTCTTGGTACGTCCAGGAAGCATCTTGATAGTCTAGAGGTTACGCCTACGGCTGTAACAACTAGACTTGGGGGACATGATGACGTATAGTCCCCAGCCGGGTCATGAACCCGGTCCACGGGTACTACCCGTATCCGGCCCATCACAGATTGGTGGGAATAATGTCATTTGAGCTTATGGGCTTGGATGAACAGTAACCGCACACATGTGTGCGGCCCACGGCCCGGCATGACCGGTACAGGGTTAGACAAAATCATATTCTATCTATGAATAGGATTTACCCCAAAGAAGAGGATATTCACTCACCATAATTAGAAAATAACAATCAATCTAATTCTGGTACTTATCCTTTCCTTGGGGCCGAAGCATTAGTGACAGCCCATTAGGGTTTCACTGCCTATAAAAGGAACCCCTAAGGGTTCCACAAAGGTATTACATTCTATACACTCTCAACTCATCTGATTCCTATAAACCCTAACCGATTACTTACTCTCACGCTGGAGTCTAATCGTGGGAAACATTCCCACGGTAAGTCTAGCGCGTGTTGTTTAGTGTGCAGGATCCCAACCATACAGTTCACTTGGTGCAGGAGCCGGAGCCCAACCAACCCGAATTAAGCCTAATTCGGGTCTAGCAAGGATCACCCAACTTTTGCATCAACATGACTCATAGCATTAACTTGTGCATTGATGGCTTTGTTATTATTAGCAGTTTGGAGAGAAAGTGTTTCAACAAGCGAAGTAAGCTTATCAATTATCTTGTCGCTCTCACTAGTGCTAGCACTAGCCACATTAGTCCGAACACCCTTAGTTTACACTCTAGACTTATTCTCAATAATATCCCATGCGGCATTAGAAGACTTAACCAAAATATTAACCCACGAGGCACTATTTAGTGAATATTGGTCATTCATGCTTAAAACATTGTAAAATGTATTAATTTGATGTACTTTTGTGAAACCATGTTGTGGAAACTTTCTTAATAGTTCCTTAAAACGGTCCCAAGATTCACTAAATGTCTCATCGTACTTTTGTTCAAAGGTAATGATTTCATTCCGCAAAGCGGTAGTACGTGAGGGTGGGAAAAAGTAATTAATGAATTTGGTCTCTAAATCCGTTCACGTAAGAATGCTTTGTAGCGGTTCCTTATCAAGCCAATGTCGGGCTTGTCCCTCTTAGGAGAAAGGAAAAAGTTGCAAGCGAATCACTTCTTGTGAAACCCCATTATACTTAACCGTATTAGTGAGTTGAAGAACCTTTTTATATGTTCATGAGGATCATCAAGTGTACGTCCCAAGAAAGGTTGAGCAGAGACCATTTGAATAAAGTCGGATTTGAGTTCAAAGTTGTTGGCTCCAATCTCGGGTATGACAATAGCATCGGTGTTGCCCTCTACTTGCGATTGCAAAATATCGATCATTGGTTGATTGTCCATGGTGACAATAGGTGGAGTTATGACTTCGGCTTGAATTGCTTTCTTCTTACGAGCACGGGTACGCATACACACCTACAAAAAGAAAAGAAAGATAGACAAGAAATATTTTTGGTTTTTTATGTTTTTCTATTTTTTTTTTTCAATTTTTGAATTTTTTTGAATTTTTTATGATTTTTGAAAATTTTTGGCAAGAAAAATAACGTTCAAAAGTGAACGGATCCCAAAATCCAACGCGTCTCTCACTAAAAACCGTTAATCTTAACGAAAAGAGCCGGCAGCGGCGCCATTTAATACAAGGGATTGCCTCGTATGAAAGTTTGTTAAACCGATCTTTTCGAATTGATTACTAGTTAAGAGTGCGACTCAGTCGTTCTTGGTTGAAAAATAAATGGTTTGGTTATCTATTTTAAACTAAAAGTAAATATGAAAATGAGATTACGGGAAGCGTGTAATTTTTGGAAATTAAATCGTAATGAATTTAAAACTTGAAAACTTTATAAACTAAAAACTAAACCATCAGAATGTTTGCGTCGGAATGTCATCTGAATGTTACTGTCGGAATGTATCAAAGATGAAACCATCGGAATAAGTGAAAGTAACTTCTATCGGAATAATCTATCTGAATGTCTAGTATCGGAATAGTTAAAGTGGCTGCAATCGGAAAAATGGAATTCAAGTTCTATCGGAATGTCAAATTTAGTATCGGAATAACAGTAAACACATTCTATCGGAATGAGGCTAACAAAAATTGGGTAGAGTTTCGTCTTAATAAAACCCTTAAGACCCGTCGCAATATATGATTACAATGAGCGATCGCAATCACGATCGGAATAAGGGGGAAATGCACTTGATCACAAAGTAAAACCCTAAGGGTTATTGCGATACAATGAAACCGTTTGAATATAGCGTCACAATATAGAAACCCTATGATTGCGATGGAGATGATAATATTCGGATGAAAGCAAATAAGCTAAAACCAATAAGCACTAATAAGCAAATACGAATAAGCACTTGTTCAAACCTTATCCAAATCAAAACAAGCATAAAATTTAAAACTTTTCTTTTAAAACACGAAATAAACAAACTTTTATAAATCAAACTTTAAAAAGACTAAATTTTTGAGAAAACTTAAAAGACAATAAGTTATATTTACGAAATAAGCCAATAAGCACACCAAGGTTAAAGCTTAAACCATATAAAAACTTAGTAAGGAATAAAAAGATAAACTTTTTAGTCACAAAAACATCATAATCAAACACGAATCAAGAATATTTTGGATCAAAGATGAATCAAAATCAATAAAGGTAGAAGAAGATTAAAAATTAAAAGCTTAAACTTGAACTTTTGATTAATGAATTCCAAATACAAGGATGAAATAAAGCTTAAAGTTGAAAGAAAAGATGAAGAAAAGATGAAAACTTAGTGAGAGAAAGATAAAACTTTCTCTCTCTAAAAACAAAAGAAAGGAAAAATGAAATATGCTAAAAATTAACTAACTAACACCCTCCTAATGTGTCATTAGGAGGGTATTTATACGAGATGGGGAGGTGCATGTGCTTCCTTCTTTCTTTCTTTCTTCTTGACTCGATTTTAATTCTTTGTTTTTCTCGACGTCGTCTCGGGATTTGTCGATGTAAATTGAGCTCGTCTTCTAATTTTCTTCTAGAATTGGACTTGAGTTCTTCGACATCATTAAACTTCCGTCTTTAGACTTTTTCCTCGATAAATCTTCAGAATAGGCCTTGGACTTCCGTTCTTTTTGCACTCTTGATCTTTTGACTTCGTCTTTTCTTGTTTTCTTCGATAAAGCCCGTGATAGCCCATGTTTTCTTCCTTTTTCATCTTTTGGTCCTAAAACACAATAAAAACACAAACCATGCATAATTCCGACTTTTATGACATAAAATATACGTTTTGGTCTTGTTATTATTGGAAATAAGTGGTAAAAGGATAAGTGTTTTCACACTTATTACATCGTTAATCCTAAAATTGTATATAGTTGCGCGCCTACATACAGTTTGGAAGGGACCATGCAAGGCTGATTATTAGTCACCATGAAATTATTAATAAACACTACATTTTCTTTGAAGTTGTGAAAGATTGAATGTTATGAGATCTGCAAGATGTGCAAAAATTGGGACATATTGTCAGAGACACCTACATATGTGCCCGTACAATTTATTCTTCTGAGTCGAATTTACTCATTTGTGGATATTGTCTTATTTGACAGTTGACAACTCTTTCTTGTCTAATTCTCTCGTAGTGAGATTCTTTGGAAAAATATTTGATTACCGAATGTTGATACCCGACTGGGTGTATCGACGTTCCTATCATTACTTTTGATTATCATTTGAATGACCTGGGTAACGATCCAAGGAGCTTTTGAATGTGTACTCAATTCATGAAAACATGGGATATATTCATATTCGTTAATGTTTTCGTTTGTATCTGATTTAAAATTCTCTCGCGTAGATTATGCATTGACCTTACTCTTTTAATGGTAGTTATGTCTCCAGATATCCTTGAATCTATGAAGGATCATGAGTTATTATTAGTCTTTTGAGAAGTTCACATCTTATCAACGGTAATAAAACAGAAAAGTTGATAGTGCCAGTAGAATGGATTGATTGATTATGACATAATGTCATTGTCTTAATTGATGGGAACTCGAGTAGAAATCCCCTAAAAGATAAGATGTTGATTATCAAAAGTGATCTAAATAATTCTTAATGGATGACCATATCCTGCATTTAGACTTGAAATTATATCGTGAATGGTTGTGAACTAATCATAGATCTTGTAATCTAGAAAGAACTTAAAGTAAATTTATTAAAAGATGTTTCTGTTATCTGAAACATTAGGAGTTATTTGTTAATGAATTACCTAGACTTTCGCCATTAAGGCAAGTTGAATTTGGTATTGATTATATTCCCGGTGTTGCACCTGTGGCATGTGCACTGTACGTCAGCACCATCTGAATTAAAAGAATTACCGTACAACTGAGACAGTTGTCAGAGAAAGCTTTTATTCTACCGAGCTCGTTATCATGAAGAGCTATGGTGTTATCATTCCTTATACTTGTTGAATTACCGTGAACTAGGTAAATTGATGATCAAAATCTACAACCACTACCCAAGATGATAGATTTGTTCGATCATTTACAAGGTTTTAGCGTATATTCGAAAATTTGATCCACGACATGGTTATCATCACCTTCTCATCCGCGAAGAAGATTATCTATTCCAATCACTACATCCAGAACTTGTAATGAACATTATAAGTTTCATGATATGTTGTTTGGATTGACCAATGCACATGTAACATCCATAAATTTGGTGAATCACGTGTGTAGGTTGTAATTTGATAAATTCATGCTTGTGATCATTAAGAACCTTTTGTTTGTTTATAAGAATAGTAAGGAGTTAATAAACATATATAGACTGCCCTACGTTGGTCGTGCAGTGAAAACTTGTACGTTGAGTATTTAACATGTGATTAAAGGCTTAATCCTTTACATTATTTGACTGTATGATTAATAAATAATGGAATATATATTGACTCTTCAAAAATTAGAGCCATTTAAGACTTCGAGTTATACTAAAAAGTAAGTGCAAAAATGTTTTAACAAATGTTTTATCAAAGGAAATTTTAATAAATGATTCCCTTATACCCAAATCATTTAACCAAACTCCTGTTTAGGGGTAAATGTTTGTGTATACCTCAAGACAACCTAAGAGGGATTGAGGAAACCATTTAAACCATGACTTGAAATTTGAAACGATAATTTTTGCTTGTCAACTAAGAAAATTTTGACCAAATTATAAACAAAGATTTTTCGAACATTTACGAATCTTATTAATTATTTCCAATAAATAAACAAAAATCGTGTAAATTAAATTCAAATTTATTTTGAACATTTTCATATAATTGGACGAACTGAGAAATTTAAAACTTTTTACGTTTAAATTTCATAAAAAAAAATTAAATATTTATTATTTAATTACTTGCAATAATTATCGACGCTTTAAACATCGGATTGATCAAAACTAATAAAGATAATAGTTGAGACGAAACTAAAACTTAGAAAATATGAAGAAAGAATTTTTGAGTGAATTGTGGTCATGATAATTATTTCATCAGGAAAGGTGAATGTAGATACTGACACATTATATAGAAAGGATATATAACCAATTAGGATGTGTTCCTTAATAATGATTGTGCAAAATAAATTGCCGAGCAATTTAAAATATAGCTAATGCTTGTAAAAAGGATAATATATATAATAAAAGGGGTTCGCGGCTAATTTGAACCATTAGAATTGAGAAGCCGATGGCGTTAAATGTTTTAAAGGCCACCTGAGGTTGCCTAAATATGGAGATTTTGAGATTTAGACATGTTGGAATCTCATAAGATTAAGTATTCTATTCATGCCATTTCTGATTTAATGTATCTTATCTGAAGAAGTTGTACTAATGGCAAATTATGAAGGCAGACATCGCCTCATACATTAGTAAACGTCTAAATATTGCCAAGGTCATCATCTGAATTTGATTCGATTTGGGTCACCGTCGACAGACTGACCAAATCTGCTAATATCATTCCTGTTAATGATAGTTTCTCGATGAAGAAATTGACTCTTTTGTATTTAAAGGAGTTGTGTAAACATAGTGTGCATGCATCGATCATCTCTATCAAGATCCTCGCTTCGCATCGAATTTCTAGAGATTTGCTTAGAAGTCACTGGGAACGAACCTTGATGAGAGTATTCTTTACCACCCAAATCGAAGGGACGAGGTAAAGTAGCGATACAAAACACTAAAAGTATTATTTTATGCTTGAATAATTGACCTTTGGTAATAAACCGTATAATCGTTTTCCTTTGGAGAGATTATCATTGATAATTATCGTATTAGGATCGAGATCGAATCTTGTGAGGATTTATATAAAGAGCATTTGTATGCAGGAGTTAGGATGAAGACATCCGACATACACCCATTGTGAGTTGGACATGTCTTTTAGGTTTAAGGTTGCCTATGATGACAAACCTAACCTTACAAAATACCCGACCCGCGAGACCTGAAATGATTGCTGAAATTAAGATCTGATTATTGACTACCAGTAGTGGGAAGGAGGTTATGTGAATATGAAATGTGGACCTTGAATTGCAGGATAGGTAGCGAAGTTATGCCGAAAATTTTCACCTTAAAAATGAATTGATGATCTGAAAGATCATGGGAGATAAGTCCCCGTTGTATGGGACCATTGAAATGATGTAAAAAGTTGGTTTGAAAGGCATATAAGCTGGATCTACCCTAGGACTTCAAGGGTTGCGTGAATTATGTTTCGCATATCGAACTTGATAAAATGTCTATCAAGTGAAAATCTGATTACTTCTTGATGAAGTTTAGATGTAACAACCCACTTGGATAAGTGGACCGTTATGTGTATTTATGGTGTGTCATCAAAGCATAAGGTAAATGTCCTAAAACATTAACTGACCATAAAGGAAATACCGGAATCAAACATCGGTAATCCAAACATAAGCTCAAACATGAAAAGTAAAATACTGAAGGAAAGGACTAAACAATGTCCAAATAAGCAGAATAATGTAAGAAGTGCATAAGGTAAGAAGTCCGGATAGCTTCCATTCAATGCACATGCTCTCAGAATCCTAGGAGCGTCCTGGTGTACCTGTCGTTAGAACATGAAAGAACTACGGCTGAGCATAATGCTCAGTGAACGGATATAAAGCATGATAAGGAATTACTGAAATGAAACAGATGATAAAATACTGGAGCTGTAAGACTGATAAGTAAAGTTGCAGCGGAAATCAGTGTATAATCTGTAAAGTCTGATTTATAAATAATAAAGCTGAACTACTATCTGTTAAATCTGAAAACATGCATTTACTGTATTTTAATTGCCAGAGCTTATATAGGTCATGTGCGTAACAACAGTGCATGAATAACTGGAGGGGTGACCTCGTCGTGCTTTAGAGGGGTGACCTTTTAATAACTGTAGAGGGGTGACCTCTAAATTCTGTGCTGGGTGGAGGGATCAACTCCAATGTGAAGGATGTAGAGCACACACCACATTCACCCTGATAACTTGTAAACTGATAAGCTTAGGATGCATCCATACGCCCCACTAAACATACTAATAAAATGGCCAAACTGAACATGTGTGGGACGATGCAGTATATCACTCTCCTGCATGTGAGTCACGACACCGGTGCCTCTAGTGCCATGGTTACGGTACCTCTGTAACTAGTACATAAATTGGTCATGCTTGTATATAAAGCTCAGGAAATTTATTTAATTATTAATCATGATTACTGATAAGCTTAAAAACATATTGGGGAAAACATTTGGCTGCAGATGGGTGATAGGTGTAGAAATACCCGTTTAGGAAAACAACGTATAAATGCGGCAAGTATTAAACTCGACGATTTAGGAAAACCGACAAGTCGAATAAATGCGGGTTCGTTCTCGAAGGAGGTGTGTGGATTAATGTGCCAATTATATAAAATCAAAGTTTGGATTAGTGACATTTTTGGTTTAGAAGAGAAAAAGTAAAGACGAGCTACGACTATGGTTAAACTACGACGTTATGACGTAAAACGATGACATAATTACGTAAAACGCGACGAAATTAAAAATTAAACCTAAAAATTAATTAAAAATTAAAACTAAGTCTAAAATAATATAAATAAGAATAAAAATCCAACAAATATATTTTAAAACCTTTTATTAATTAAATATTCAATTTTAAATGCTAATTAAAGCCCTAAAATCAAAATATAATTAACAAAAAGTGCAAAATATTATTTTATTGAACAAGTAACTCACTTATATTATTTAAAGACTAAAAAGAATTTTTCCTAAATTTTTAAAACTATTTTTCTTTTTTTAAAAGGCTAAAAACACTTTTTAAACTAAAATAATCATAAAAATAATAAAATAATGCTAAAAATAAATATTATTTTTCTAAAAATATTTTTTTTTACTAAATTAACAAGGGAAAAATGAAAAAGTTTAAAAAAAACTAAAAAAAAATTGGCTAAAAATGAAACTACCCAAAAGTACTCCAAGGTGGAGTACTTCTGTGTTGTCCATGATCCTACCAGACAACAGGCTTGTCCAAGATCAGTGTTGTCTGATATCGGACAACACTAAAAAAAATAAAAAAATTGCAGCGTTCTCGGACAACAAAGAAAAACCTACTGTATGTTTTTTTTGGGCTCATTTTTGCTTGTTTTTTGATGTTTTTGGGCACAAACGGCACCCCTACAACGATGGAGTTGTAGGGAGTCAATAATAACACAAGAATACAAATAAATAACACCAAAACAATAGCAAATTAGTCACAATTCAACACATACACTTGCTGTGAACCAAAGACTAAAGTCTGATGGTCGTTAGGTGTCACGGTGGGTTGTAAGGCTAATGTAATTGGGCAAAACATACTAACAAACTAATTTACTAACTAACTATAGATAATGCAACAAGATTAAGCCCATATATGATCCAAACCAAGTTCAAACCACTCATTGTGTTCCCACAACAGTAAAAAATGATACATGTGCCGGGTTGAGTGGTTTGTAGGGAGACTTTAGCAGCTATGAAACTTTGAGCCAAGCTAACCTAGAATCTAATTAGTTCAAACAGCCTAAACCCTATCTTATACTAGTTATCCATCCAAAATATTCAGCTCTAAAACCTCGAATCGAGTACAAACTAAAAGCTGGTGCGTATGCCTATGCACAGAAAGCGGTGGTTGTGGTTCTATGGAATGCTAACAGTGGGCTACTAATCTAGTCTAAAGGCTATCAAATAATTGTCAATGCTACCAAACCAAACATTAAACCTCAAAAAGAGCTAAAAAAGGGCTGCTGGTATGCCTAGGTTAACAGAAAGAGTGGTCTGGTGGTGTAAGTTTGCTAAAAGCAAGCTCTAACGGCTTATCTAAATACACCACAGCCCTCCAAGAACTTCAACACCAGATCTTGTATGTCTAGCCTATCCTATAAACTAGTCGTTTCCAGAATTCCGATATCTATATCCTCAAATCAAAGGAAGTATACCTGCTGGTGTAAATTACCACATAAAGTACATTTATCTGGCCATGAGTGAAAACTTTAGAACAATAGTGATATAAACCAACGAGCACACTGCCTAGACTTGTGAAAACACTAAGACAAATCTAATGATTCTTAATTCAAGCAGGAACAATCATTCAAAAACTCTTAGGCGATTATGCAACACATTTTCCATGTAATAGCAGAAACTTACTATCTATTTTTTTGTCTTTTTTTTCAAGTGAAACAAAAGTCGACTTCTACTACTACTAACCTTAAAAATAAGATGCAATCTAACCTATACTTAAATCCTAAGCTAATGGTAAGCTACTAGCCTAACCCAAACACCAGACTATAGACAGAAATTGCAAATTCAACAAAGTGAAAAACAATTTAAATTAACAAGTACGAAATTGTCATGCATAAAAGCAAATAAAACAAGAAAATAAGCAAGTAAGAGTCACAAATAAGCATATAAGCCAACCCAAGAAGCAAAATAAATTTGGGATAAAAAGATAATAAGTAAAGAAGGAGGATGACACTTACATTGAGTGAACATACTTCCATGTCGACTAAGCTTACTGCAAGCTCTCATATACCATATTTAGCTTATCATCAATACCATAACTTCAACTTGTCTATGGCTTATCAGCTTAATGATGAACACCCACAAAAACATCAACAATGAAACTTGAGCTTGGAACTTGAAAACACCCCTTTCTTCAAACCTGAAACAAGCAAAAATAAACAAGAAGGTTTCCAAGAACAAGCAGTAAGCACACTAAGTGCAGCTTATTTGTCAAATAAGTTGTAGCTTATGGCTTGTGCTATAGTGAACAACACAAACTTTTGAGACCACCAAATTTGGGACACAAATCTTACAAGTGAAAATAAAAGAGCCAACAAATGAAAGTAACAAAATCCTATAAGTCTAATGAGCTTATAACTTGTCAGGTTATAAGCTTATTAGCAGCTTATGTGGTTTTGGATCTCAAAAAATATTTTCCAAAATTTGTTGAACAAACAAGTTTGATAACAACTTAAGCCAATTTGTCGAATAATAGAATTTTGCACTAAGAATAGTAAAAATAACAATGGAACTCAGCTTATAATTGGAACAATTTTAAGAAACTCTAAATATTTTTCATTAAAAGTATTTTTACAAAGAGAAGCTGGAACAAGAATACAAGGTACAAACCACCTTGTATTTATACTAAGGAAAAGAAGAGTCTAGAATACATAAACCCTAAACAAGAAAATCCGAAAATGCCCTCTAGGTCAAAGTTTGAAATTCGAGATTCAAAGCCCATGTGATCTTTCTGCTGTTGCTGAGTTGTGTTGAATGCATCTTGGCCGTTTATTGAAGACTTTGGGAGGAAGAAAATGATGAGAGCTGTTGATTTTCTATAGGATTCTAAATTTTCCAAAAAAGGTGAAGCAGGGGATAGACGGTGGGGCCCATTGAGTCACGGGTTGGAGGAGTTCGTTGGTGGGTTTGGTTAAGGTGATGATTTATTTAGGATCTGGATGATTTGGGGCATTAAAATTGGGTAATCAAGGTTTTGGGAATTAGGGTTCGTCTGGTTAAATGGGGGATTAAGGGGAAGAGTTTAGGGAATAGTAAATGTTTCCCTCCTTAATTTAATTATATTAAACCGGTTTAAAAAAGTAATGGGGGGGGTTGACTAGTTGACTTGGCTTGTGGGGTGTTGGGTTGTGTGTGGGTAATTTTATAACCAGTCCTCACAACTAACGGCTGTTATAAACTCCATTGCAAATCCAGTCCTTTTTCCATTTCAAGCTAGGTCCTTTAATTAACAAAGTTAAAAGCTTGTAACTTTATCCAATTTCCAAGGCTTTATGTGTAAAGTCTTCAAACTTTAGGGACCCCATTGTAATTTTGGATAGTTGAGGGGTATAAAGTGTCATTCTTCCAAACATGAGGGACCAAACTTGACAATCTTCAAAACATCAAGGGCATTTTTGGAAATTCAACACTTGGGTCCGGTTCTTTGTGCGACTTCGTTTCCCGTGTTCGTTTTTGCTTCATTCTTGTAATCTTTTGTTGATTTCACGATATCCCTACCTAAAATACACAATGAACAAACACAAGCATATTTTTGGGTATTTTTATGATATTTTAAGCGTTTTAAGCCCGATTTGGACAATGAGACTATGTATAATTGCAGTCTCATCACTCCCCCATACTAAAATATTGCCGTGTCCCCACGCAATGCTAGAATTAAGTATCATAGCACTTCCAAAATTCATTTTATGGTGACATTTATTTGAAGACATAAACTTAAATAAACTACAACATGCGTTTTAGACATAATGTAATGTTTTCATCACGATAAAGTGACTTTTAGGATCATAGAACAAGAACACGTGAATGCTTCGTTAGAAATAATTTCGTCGTCCTCGATTTTCACCCAATTCCATGCTAAGCGTGTAACGAGATCATTGTTATTATAAGTTAGCAACACGATCATATCTCATGAGTGTTAATTACGAACCTGAACTCCCTTATTCCTACTTGGTATCTCTTATATTTTATTTTTGTCTTAATGATCACGAGGATACATCATTGACTTATGCGTGAATAGAGATTAAGTCTAAAAATAGAGTCTTAACGGTGTAACCAAAATCATCGAATTAATAATTCATCCTAATAGACAACGATGTCAAAAAATTAGGTCAACAAGAAGGATCGATAAACACGGTTTTATAACGGTTTTGAACATGAGACTTATTATCAAGACTTTTATACACCCCCTAACGGAAGGGCCTTATTATCATAGGTTTACCTCTATCTTTTATTCAACTTCGCCATGAAGATTTTATTATTACTTTGGTCTTGCCTTGCCTTTTATAATCCGCCTCATCGGTGGTTTTATTAGCCAAAGACGTATATCCTCACGCTAAAGCGAATTTTGGATCTTTAAAGCTTCAAAGATTAAGGCTTGATTCACTTTCAATTTGGGCATAGATTTTTCGGCCTTGTGAGCTTCAAATTTTTGCTTAATTTAGGTGAGCACATGAAATCTTATTATTAGGTGAAGCTTTTGATTATTCGGGTGCCAATACTTCAAAATCGTGACGCTGGCGATACCTTAATGTTTTCCCAATTTAATTACATGGAAGCTACTAAAACAAACTAGAATCCAACAATAGTGACTAAAACGCTAAATCAATATTTATTAACAATTTATTATACAAAAGCGTGGGGAGAATAAGCTAATAATTACTACACATGAGATCGTGACGATTACGAGACTTATAAATAACTCTATCATTTCTCGTCCTCATTTAAGAGACTTAGCCTAATAAGTTAAGGAATCGAAGCTAAGTGCTCAACACGCACGGTCGAGTAAAAAATTACTCTTATTCTCACCATCGGAAAACCTACATTCGTGTCTTAAACACTTATGAAAAACAAGAAAAAATTTATAATTTGTCCATTTTTAGCCTTATTTGCATAAAACGATAAAAAAAAGATGAAATTCTGGATTGCGTGATGACGTAAGCAAGGTGAAGTATCTACTCTCACCCCCATACTAAAACTAAACATTGTCCTCAATGTTTCGAGTCTAGGGGTGAAAACATCCATATACTAAAGACGAAGTCGAATGCTTAATCTCGAGCATGGAAAGGGTAAAACGAATAACCTAAAAGCCATTTATGAATTATGCTAATAAGATAAACGTTAGAACATAAAAGGATATCATCGGATATCGGAATCTCCAAAGGCAACGATCAAAGCTCGAGTGATCCGTAAAACGAACACGAGAGGCTTCAATGATGAGGATGAACCTAATGAATCACAATCACAAACAACCACGGAACAAAGGTTGGAAGAGCACAAGTCCCCTCGTTACGTTAAACTAAGAAAGCGATAATATTTACAAGGATAAGCATGAGAATCCCCCATGAGGCACCTTGTTTTTGATAACCGAGTCAAAAGCTCGACTCGAATCCCCATAAATGTGATCATTTAGGGATAATCATGGTATGGTCATTTTGGTGAGGCTTACATGATAAACAAGGCCCAAAAGCAACCGGTACTAAGGATTAAGTCCTTTGATGATGCAAAATACCGGGATCGAAGATGGCGTCCTCGTTTTCATGGGATAAACGAACCAACGCCACTTCAACACGTGCTTGAACCTCAAAGAGGTAGAAGAAAATAGATAAGAAGTAGAAAGGTGGGGCAATGGGTAAGGAAACATAATGAGCTACTCGAGGTAGACTCACACCAAGCAAATAGATAAGTTTCCCATTTATTACATCGGTGTAAGACCGAGATTTCCTTTTACAAGCAATTCCGGGATCGTAAATCTCGTCCTCGGTGGAGAAATGTGAGGGAACATAAGGGGCTTCCCGCACACTAGATCCACACCAACCGTCGTCAAAAGGAGTAGACGAGGTGGTAGCACTCATATAACATGGTGATGACGGAGTTAAACATGTAGAAAAATCTTTAAAAACATTTTTAAAATCTTTTCCTTTTTCATCGTTTAAAAACTCTTTATGAAAACCCGATTTGATAATGTCGAAAATATTTGGCGTGTCAAATTGAAAATTAGTCGCGCTAAAAATCCTCACATTTAAGTCCTTGGTGGGAGGGGGTGGCGGATTATATAAGTTCTCAAAACGTCTATCAATAAAGAACACCACCCCCTCGGGGTCTACATACTCGTCATCCTCATGAACGTCGATCTCATAGATTTCTTCATCAAAGATAGGCTTGTCAAACCAAGGTTTGTCATTCCCCTCCTTGAGTATTTTAGAAACTCTCTCGAAGAGATCACGATCAAGCACGAGACCATCATTCTTTTGTGGGGATTATTGATAAGTTAAATTCTCATTTGAGGAGTGTTGATTAGGTAACTCCTCGAGAATTGGATTTTTAGTGGTCACATGAGTTGGTTCGTCATCGAAAATAAGACGTTCCAACTCATTAAGTTCATCCTCGATTTTGGAAAGATCGACCTCACTCATAGGTGGAAGTGAAGGCATAAGAGCTAGATCTCGTTCAATGATTTCCTCAATCTCGGGATCAAACTCATAATCATCGTACTTCACATGTTTCTTTTTAGGAGAATCAAAAAGTGCATGTGGATTTCGAAGTACGTGATCAATCTCGGCAAAATCGCCATCATCATCGTCAAAGAAAGAGTCGATGTGAGCACTCACAACCATGGTCTTACAAGTCGAATGACTATGCTTAGGTGAATTTTCTAAGACAAGAGGATCGATGTCGATAAACCCTTTAGCCTCAAAGGGTGTTGGGCTAGGCAAAGGAGGCACTTCGATGGAGTTAAAAGTTGAAGCCTCAAAGACGTGGTCCTTCTAATGTGGTGAAGACGAGCCCATTTTGGTCATTGTCGTGATGGCACTAACGTTGCCCTTTGGAATTGGTGTTTCACTTGTTTCGCTAAATACATCCCAAAGTGAGTTTTCATCCATAAATTTACACATACCCTTTTGAATTAGGTACACGTACTCTTTATCATTAAAATCATCATCTTTAAAACCGTTTTTCTTAATTCTTTCAAAACATGCATTAAGCCTCATTCTTTCCGCTAAAGTGAACATTTTTAAATCATTAGGATTTGAATCATTAGGTTTTGAAACCTCGGTTTTTTCATTATCATTAAACACTTGGGATTTTCTAGCGAAAAAGTCCATTTTGTCATCCCCATATCTCATAGTAAGTCTCCCCTCGTGAATGTCGATTACGGTTCGAGCCGTCGATAAGAATGGTCGGCCTAAAATAATGGGACATTTAGGGTCACACTCGTAAGCGGATATAACGACATCCGCGGGAAAAACAAACTTTCCAACTTTGACATAGACATCCTCGGCTATTCCAATTGGTATAAGTGGCGTAAAATTTGCAAGCTCGATTGTCATGTTCGTGGGGGGTAAGTGAAGGCAATCTCATCAATTTACAAAAAGAATGAGGCATGAGATTGATGCTAGCACCTAAATCGGCAAGGGCTAAACATCCCTCAATCTCGTAAAAATCACAAGGTAGTAGAAATTGGCCCGGATCCTTTTCCTTTCTCGGCATACGCCTTTTAGGTTTTTTAAGAAGGATTGAAGCACAAGTTTATTCAAGGGTTACTTTGGTAAGGTCGATAAAAATCTCTTTTTTAACCGTGGATGGAATTTGAGGTACACGAGGGTGTGCACTCTTTTCCTTGGTCGCCACGTTCACCCCATCGACTTTAGAACAATAAGACATCTTAGAAGTCGAGGGTTGAGAAGAAGGAACAACTCGAAATCCTTCGAGGTTAGGGGTAATCACACGACCTTTCTCACGAGACGAGGCGGCTTTACATTGTTCCTTCGGATTTGAAACGGTGTCACTAGTTAACGAACTCGACGAAGCACCCGAGGCTTTGTTCATAATAGCCGAAAACATCTTTCTTATGTCAATTTGTCCTTGCTCAATCTTCGTGTTTTGAAGTTTCAAAGTATTAGAAAAGTTGTTTTTCAAAGTACCAATTTCTCCCTCTAATCGTCTCATATTAGCCTTATTCGTTTTCATGTAATTTTGAAAATCGTATGACGAACTATTTTGATTTGAATTAAAATTCCCTTGGTTTTGATTGTTTCTTTGAAAATTTCCTTGATTACCACTTGAAAAATTGTTGCCTTGATTGTTGTTGTTTGAAAAATTCGAGTTTTGATTATTGTCTCGATTTTGCCAATTCAAATTCCGACCTTGATTATAACCTTGATTCTGATTCGAAAAATTTCCTTGTTGATTATTTCCTTGAAAATTGTTACGGTTTTGATTAAAATTGTTGCCTTGGTTATAATTGCCTTGTTGTGATAGACCCGTGTTATTTTGATTTTGAAAATTGTTGTTTCCATTTAACGCACTCACATTCGACGTTTGGCCATCCGTAGCCGCACACTCGTAATAATTATGAGATCCACCACAAAATGTACACGAAACCTCAACCGCTTTCACCGTAGCGGGAGTGTCTTTCTTTTGCATCTCAACGAGAAAAGACGTAAACACATTCGTCAACTTGTCGACTTTCGCATCAACTCTCTCAATGTCGCGATTAGAACTACTAACATTGGCGACATTGGCAACACTCGGTGCGTTGCGGAGTTGGTAAACCTTGGATCGGTTTTCGATAATTATCAATGCATCTTTCGGAGTCTTACTGATGAGACTGCTTTTATACATAGTCTCATCGTCCAAATCGGGCTTAAAATGCATTAAATATCATCAAATTACCCAAATATATGCTTGTGTTTGTTGCTTGTGTATTTTAGGTACGGATATTGAGAAAATGACAAAAGATCACAAGAATCAGTCAAGAACGAACACGGGAAACGAAGCCGCACAATGAACCAAGCCCTAATGAAGAATTTTCCAAGAAAACCCTTGAAGATTTGAAGAATTATGAAGAAGGGTCCTCCAATATGGAAGAATTGACACTTTATACCCTCGTATCTTCATAATTACAAGTTTGGTCCCTAAAGTTTGTCAAAATTACAAAAAGGACCCTTAACTTTGAAGAATTGGCAAATTTAGTCCCTCAACAAAACTAAATTGTCAATTTGGTCCTCCAAGAAGTTAACAAACAAGTCAAACCTTGAAGAATGAAGAAAATGCCAAAATCAGTCCTTCAAATATCATCAAATTGCATGTTTAGTCCTTAAAACAAGTTTGAAAATAAGTTGTGCCAAATTTGACAAGAAGGGCAAACTTATTATAAAGGGAAATGGAGTTTATTGCTGTTTTATACAAAGTGAAGGAACAAAGAAAATTGGGGGACTAAACCAGCCAGACATTCAAACTTCCCTCACCCTATCCCTGGTCGCCACCTCACACCTCCCACCAATCAAAATCCCCTCATTTGACACATCAGATCCCACCAAGTTTTAAACTGATTTTAATAAATCAGTTAACCAAAAACGAGGTAAACACATTTTTTGAATTTATTAACCCCAAAACACAATCTAACTTAAACTATTTACCACCCCTAATCCCTTTAAACCCTAGAGAAACCCAGTTCCAATTAATCACAAAACAAAGGGTTTTCCCCTAAATCTTTCCATATTGGCAATTAACCACACCCTAATCCCAAACCCAACTCCCAAAAACGTCCCCCTCACCTTCACATGGTTCTCCAACCCTCCCCTGACCCACATTTTGGCTCCAAGACAAAACCAGTACAAAAGATCAACGAATTGGAAGGATTGCATACTCTTTACAACCACATTGGATGTCCAAGATCAAATCCAACAGCTGTATCATCACATGGCATCAAGACAAAATTCAAAATTTTCAAAGATACTTCAAAGATGCGAATTTCTTCAAGGGCAAAAGTGGAAGTTTATGTTATTAGGGTTTAAGTTTCCATTCAGTTCTAGAAGGAATTTGTAGCCTCTATATAAAGGCATGTAGGACTTTCATTTGTTTCTGTTCTTTTTTCCTTCTCCTTGGTCAAAGCCTTGTAAATCTAGTTTTGTTTAATGAAATGAAATGGTATTGAGTTATTGACGAGAAACAAAAGATCCACATTTACTTTCCATTGCATTTTTAAATTTTTCAAGTTAAAATCTTATATAAAGTTTCTGTTTGGTGACTAAAGCTGTTATGTTTTTAAGTATTGGGTCCAAGTGTTTTAAGCTGATCACATAGGCCTGATAATCTTGTTGATTATCAAGCTTAAGTGAGGGTTAAAGCTCTTGTTGATATAGTTGTTACTTAAGTTTTAAGAAAATCAAAAAATCAATTTTTTTTATTTTCAGTCAAATAAGCCATAGGCAGCTTAGCTGATAAGTTGGCTTATAGCTTATTTGCCTTGTGACAATCTCACTCTACTTGTTCTCTCTCCTTGTTTGGTGGTGAGTGTGCAGGGTCATAACAAGATCAACCATCATCATCATCATTATTTCCATTTGTTTTTAAACAGCCAAATAGTCTGCACAGACCCGAGTCTGTATGGAGGTGACTTTTCAGTCACTGTTGGGCCTGGATGTAGGCCCAACAAGGTAGCACTCTTGTTATAAGCTTTCAGTTTTCAAAAGTGTATGATTTTGCTCATTCATGTGATTTATTGATTTGGCATGAAAGTTGTTTAGATGTTTGTTTAAGTGTTGAATATTTCTCAGTAGTTGGTATTATGCATTTTAGAAGCATTTATATTCAGTTTGAATAGGATTTGCTTAGATTTGGTTTGAAAAAGTGGTTAATGAAATTATTAAGGAGTGTTTGGATTTTCATGTTAACTGCACTCTTTGGGGATTTTTTGTGTTAAAATCAGTCTAATCTTGTTCACTAGGTTGTTATTAGATAGTAAGTGCAATCAGTTTGGACAAGTTTAGAACACAATTGCATGCTCAAAATTTGGAAAAATGGTCAAAAACCAGTAACTGCTTGTTGTGCATGATTATGTGTTATTTTGACCTTCAACTTTGGATTAGCTGCTAGACACTAGGTTATTTAAGGTTTGTGATAGCTCATATGTGATTTGATTGGACTGTTTGCAAGTTTGAGAGCCATTGAAATTCACTTGAGTGCATAATGAACCAGTAAACACTCTCAGACCCATATTAGCTTATCAGTAACTTCTTTTGGTGAATTGTGTGCTATTTGAGTGAGACTTGTTTGTTTTTTTGCGTTGTTACTGACTCCCCACAACCCAATTGGTGTGGGGGTGCCATTTGTCCATCAAAAACATCATCAAATAGCCTAAAACAAGTCCTCTTGTTCATCTCATCACAAGTGAAGATACGTTTGCTTTCACCATTGTGTTCATAAAAAACAAGTACAACCTGGGTACTTGTTTTGATTCTCTAGTGTTGATCTAGCTTGTTTATTTGATAAAAAGTTTGTTAGAGTGGGTATAAGTTAATAGTTTTGGGTATTTAAAGTTTAAAAAAAAAAAGCAAAAAGGACGTGGCCAGGACTCGAACCTACGCCAATCCTCCCACACACAAACGCGTTTACCAAATGCCCTAGGGTCTTTGACTGGTAACTCTTTGCAACATTTAATATATAAAGAGTCTTGTTTGTTAGCTTATTTATCCTAGCAGCTTATTTAAAAGCTTATTCCAGCTTATTTCTTTAAGGTTTTTACAAGTTAGTATTTTTCTTTTGTTTTTATTCAGTTTTAGGACTTTTTGGTGCAAAAAGTTTATTTTTCCCGTATTTAATTAATTTTCTAGGATTATTTTTAGTTTAAATTTTGAAAAGTAATTTAAAAATAGAAAAAGGTATTTTAAAAATCTGAAAAAATAGTTTTTAGGTTTTTAATCATATTTTTGAGGTTTATAGCTAAAAAAGTTTTCAATTTAACTTATATTTGATTTTATAGGATTTTAGGGTTTTTAACCAACTTTAAAATTTAATATAAAATTATTAAATAGGTTTTAGAAACTTTTAATTGCATTTCCGTCTTAATTACATTATTCTAGATTTTTGGTAATTTTTTAGAATTTTTTTATAAACTTTTAATTTTTTTGAATATTTTAATATTATTTTATTATTAAAAATTGAAAGTTTGATTTTTTAAGTTTTTACATTTTTCCTAGATTTTAGTCACTTAATTAGGAGTTTTGTAACTTTCAAAATATTTTTAAGACTTTTCAATTATTTTCTAGAATTAATTTAAGTTTTAATTAATTTTAATAGTTTTTAAGTGTTTAAAAATAGTTTTATTTGGTTTTAAAATTTTAAAAAATACTTTTTAGGCTAATTAGGTTATTTTTGAGGTTTACAAACTATAAAATCTTGTCTGGGACTTTTTAATAATTAATTGTGATTTTTAGGGCTTTAATTAGCATTAAAAAGTCATTATCTAATTAATTAAAAGGTTTTTGCAAGTTTGGATTTTTTGTAAACTCTTAGAATTTTATTGTGGATTTTTAGCAATTTTTAGGGATTTTTAGGTTAAAATTTTAATTTTTGCACTATTTACGGTTTTACGTGATCGCCTTTTTCGTCTTAGTTTAATCCGTCTTCGTAACCGTCTTTCTCTTCTAATCTCATTTCTCAATCATATAATCACAAATCAAAATCATCTCTTAACACAACGCACTAGCCTCCTCGAGAACAAACTCACTTTTAGGGTCATTCACACACGGTTTTCCTAAATCGTCGTGCTTACTTGCCCTAATTGCCTTGTTTTCCTAAACAAGTGCATTTTTACAACTATCATTTTGGCGCCGCTGCCGGGGAGGCGTGTTGTGTTTTGATTTGAACATTGTTGTTTTTATATATAGCCATAATATCTAATTGTATTAGTAGCACTCTACTAATACGTATTATCGGTTTTTCGTTTTTTTTGTGAATACTATTACTATATTGTATACGTAGAACAATAAATTTACAAGTACTCCAAATACGTGAGAAATCACAACCTTGACTTGGGAGGTCATTACCCAATCATTGTATTCGAATCTCAAACCAAAGAAAAAGGCAAAAATAGATAAATACTTTCGTGAAGCTCGATTTTGAAAAATACAAACTATAAGGTGGGTATAAGGCGGTTGTATTTCACGACCTAAAGGAAAAAGGCTCTTAAGTGCTTCGCGCCGCCTCGTTTCCTCCGCTTGCTTGTGCGTATTTTGAGATTGTAAGCTAATCGAGGGTTTTGCCGCCCAAAGTATTACTAAGTATCATATATATTTTCTTGGTTTCTATTGATTAAACCCTCTTGAACGATTTGGTGTTCCACCATCGTTCTAAAGTCATCGAAGGCGTTCACTTCACGTGATCGTTTTCATTACTTGAGGCTTCTTTAATCAAGAGATTTGATTAAGGAGGAGATTTGTAGATTTGTGTCTACCTAATACATTCCAAAAATCCAAAAAAAGTAAAAACAATCAAAAACCACAAAAAAATTGAAAAAGTAAAAACACCAAAAAGAATCTTCTTTGCTCACCTTCTCGTTGTACGTGACGTTTATGCAAACTCGCTCCAAAGCAAGACGTGCTCGTAAACGAAGAAACAAATCAACCACTCCTTCTAGTGAGGAGTCTCCTATTGACGAACCCATCGTAGTGAAAGAAGCACCCATGGCTAATCGAACTATGATGGAGTTGCTTAAAGCACCCACCGAGGGTTATGGAGAAGCGATTGTGATTCCCGCTATCCTTGCGGAGAATTTTGAGGTTAAGACGGGTTTGTTGTCCATGATTCAAAACAACAAGTTTCGAGGTGACGAAAAGGACAACCCTCATAACCACATTCGCCAATTTAATCGTCTCACCGCCACTTGCAAGTTTAAGGACGTCTCTAACGACTCGATTAAGATGATGCTTTTTCCGTATTCCTTAGCGGGGCCCGTAAAAATTTGGTTAGAGAAAGAGCCACCCAATTCTACATTGACGTGGAAGGATCTCGTTTCAAAATTCGTGAACCAATTTTTTCCGCCCTCTAAGACTACGCATTTGAAAAACGAGATTTCAAAGTTTTCACAAGAGTATAATGAGAGTTTTTCAACGGCTTGGAATAGGTTTAAGGAAATGTTGCACGAATGTCCTCATCATGGTTTTTCCGACTTGCATCAAATTGACACGTTTTACAATGGCTTGAACGATCATGAGCGTGATTATCTTAATGCCGCCGCGGGTGGTAATTTTTTGTGTAAGACGGTCGAGGAAGCATCGTTAATCATTGAGAATAGGTCTAAGGTCTATAATCCTCGTAGCACGTCAAGTGTTCGTAAGACTTCGTCTTCGCCTTCGCCTTCATTGTCACACACCGTTGATGCTTGCCAAATCGAGGCTAATTTGGAGAACAAGATTTTTGATAAGCTTAAGGGATTGTTAATTGAGTTTAAAGTTGGTGAACAACCCACTCCCGCTACGGCTAAAGCGGTTGGTTTCTTGTATGTATTGTGGTGGAGCTCACGATTACTCCGAGTGCATTACCAACGGTGGTAACACTTCGAGTGCCTTCGCGGCCGCGGGAACTTATAACCAAAACGGTCAAGTTCCCCGCACTAATCAATTGACTCCACCGGATTTTTCACCAAATCAAAATGCTAACAATTATCGAAACAATCAAGTTGGTTACCAAAGCAATCAAAGGAACAATTACAAGGGTAATAACAACTATGGGAATCAAGGAAGTAGTAGCCAATTGCAAAATCAAAATCAAAACCGTAATTTTCAAAACACAAGTCAAGGTCTTCAAAATGTTTACACTAAAGAACTTCCAATGGACTTTTTGAATTACGCTACGGCAAATGATAAGATTTTGGAAAACATTCAAGAGCAATTGGCTAGTCAAGCTAGGGACACGGCTAAAAACACCAAGGAATTAGCTAATTTTGTGAAGGAAAATCTTAACATGAGAAATGAGTTGAAAAATGATTTTGCTAATCAAATTAGAGGTCAAAACAATAAAATTGAACAAAGTCATGCTAGGCTTGAACAAAGAATTGACCAAAAAGCCGCTAGTCAAGACCTTAAGTTTAATAGTCAAGATGCTAAGATTAATGCCATTTTAGAAGCCATCATGGGGAACAAAGCCTCTACTTCGGGAAGTTTGCCTAGTAACACCGTTTCAAACCCAAAGGGAGAGATGAAAGTGATTACCACACGAAGTGGTAAGACACTTAAAGAACCGACTCCTCAACCAATTGCTCCAACGGTGGAGGAAATTGAGGAAGAACCCGAGGTGGTGGTCGAAAAGGAGCATATCTCAAGCCCACAAAGTACCCCTCATGCCACACCTACGGTCGACCCTTTACCAACATTGGAACCCGAGATTCCAAAGGCTATGCCTATGCTCCAACCCACACCACCCTTGCCTTACCCATCGAGACTTAGGAATGAGAAACGACAAGAGCGCGACAACTACCAATTTGAGCTTTTTATGAAAATGTTTCGTGAGTTGCACCTTAATGTGAGTTTCGCCGATGCTTTGGTCATGATGCCTCGATTTGCCGCTAACTTTAAGAGTATGTTGAACAACAAGGAGAAATTGCACCAATTGTCTAGTTGTTCGGTTTATCTTAATCGCATACCTCAAAAAGTCGGTGATCCCGGTAAATTTTTGATCCCTTGTGCAATTCAAGATATGGAAGAATGCTATGCCTTGGCCGATCTTGGTGCTAGCATTAATTTGATGCCACTTGTAATCTTCAAGTCCCTCAATCTTCCTAATCTTACTCCTTCACTAATGTCTATCGAGTTGGCCGACCATTCCACGATTCGTGCATGTGGTTTGGCGGAAGACGTTTTTGTGAAAGTGGGGAAGTTCTACTATCCCGTAGACTTTATCGTTGTTGATATCCCCACGGATCCTCAAGTTCCTCTTATTTTAGGTCGTTCGTTTTTAGATACGTCTATGGCTTTAATTGATGTTCATGCTAGAAAGATCACCTTACGTTTCAACGACGAGGAACTTGTTATAAACGCAAATCAAAATTCTCAACTTTCTCATGTTTATTCCGTTGCTACCATAAACCTCGTTGATATGATCGACGTGGTTTGCGAGGAATTTTCATAAAAAGTTTTAGGGTTTGGTGATGAAGAAACTAGTGGCAATCCCACTATGTTAGATCCAATTCTTGATAATTCGACACCAACCTTCACTCCATTTGAAGGTGGTGGTTTTATGTTGGAAGAATGCAATGTTCCACATACTTGTGACGAAGACCTCGACAACGATGAGGACTTCTCGATTATCAAGGATTTTCTAAACGATTTCCCATTTCCTCCACCCGAGGATGTTATGAGTATCGAGCCCAAATCTTCACTTGAGGAACCACCTATCCTCGAGTTGAAAGATTTACCTCCTCACCTCGAATATGTCTATTTGGAGGAGGGCGACAAGTTGCCGGTTATTATTGCGAAGGAACTTTCGAATGATGAAAAAACCACACTTGTCGATGTTCTAAAGGATCACAAAGGGGCGATTGCGTGGAAGTTATCCGACATTAAGGGAATCGATCCCAAATTTTGTACCCACAAAATCTTAATGGAGGAGGATTTCAAGCCCACAATCCAAATTCAAAGGAGGGTGAACCCCAAAATTCACGACGTCATCAAAAAGGAGGTCCTTAAACTCCTTGACGCGGGAATGATTTACCCTATTTCCGATAGCCCTTGGGTGAGTCCTATTCATTGTGTCCCTAAAAAGGGAGGGATGATCGTTGTGCCAAACGATGCCAACGAGTTAATTCCCACTAGACTCGTGACCGGATGGAGAGTGTGCATTGACTATCGAAAGTTGAATGAAGCCACTCGAAAAGACCATTTTCCCTTGCCCTTCATGGACCAAATGTTGGAGCGTCTTGCGGGAAACGATTTCTATTGCTTTTTAGATGGTTTTTCCGGTTACTTCCAAATCCCCATCGATCCTCGTGATCAAGAAAAAACTACGTTTACGTGTCCATATGGAACGTTTGCCTATCGTAGAATGCC
Source organism: Glebionis coronaria (assembly GCA_025667525.1). Taxonomy (NCBI): domain Eukaryota; kingdom Viridiplantae; phylum Streptophyta; class Magnoliopsida; order Asterales; family Asteraceae; genus Glebionis; species Glebionis coronaria. The sequence goes on from CM046879.1 coordinate 295,518,387, forward strand.
ATTCGGACTTTGTAATGCATCGGGAACCTTTCAAAGGTGCATGATGGCTATTTTTCATGACATGATCAAGAAGACGATGGAAGTCTTCATGGATGAATTTTCCGTGTTTGGTAATTCGTTCACTTCGTGTTTGTCGAACCTTGAGAGAATGTTAAAACGTTGTGAGGAAACCAACCTTGTGCTCAATTGGGAAAAGTGTAATTTTATGGTTAGGAGTGGAATCGTCTTAGGGAACAAGGTCTCGAAAGCGGGGATTGAGGTAGATCAAGCTAAGGTAGACGTCATCGCCAAATTACCTCATCCCAAAACCGTTAAGGGAGTTAGGAGTTTCCTAGGCCACGCGGGCTTTTATCGTCGATTCATCAAGGATTTTTTGAAGATTTCTCGACCCATTACACATCTTCTTGAAAAAGAGGCACGTTTTGTCTTTGACGAAGATTGTGTACGAGCCTTTGAAATCCTTAAGAGGAAACTTACCGAAGCTCCCATTCTTGTTGATCCCAATTGGAACCTCCCCTTTGAGCTTATGTGTGATACTAGTGATTACGCTATAGGGTCCGTTTTGGGGCAACGTCATGATAAGCACTTCTTTCCTATTCACTATGCTAGCAAGACGATGACCGAGGCTCAACTAAAATACACTACAACGGAAAAGGAGTTCCTTGCCGTGATGTATGCATTTGAGAAGTTCCGACCTTACCTCGTCTTGACGAAATGCATAGTGTATACGGACCATTCGGCTATTAAGTATCTCATGGCAAAGCAAGATGCTAAGCCTAGATTACTTCGTTGGATTCTCCTCCTTCAAGAATTTGATCACACCATCCTGGACAAAAAAGGAGCCGAGAATCTAGCGGCCGATCATCTTTCTTGTTTGGAAGATCCTCACCAAAGTGTTTACAAGCCCAAGGAAATCACCGAAACATTTCCGCTCGAGACACTTGGTGTAGTGAATTCTAAGCTTGATTCTTCCACCCCATGGTTTGCGGATTTTGCAAATTACCATGTGGGTAACTTCATCATTAAGGGTATGACGACTCAAGAAAAACGAAAATTCTTTCGTGACGTCAAGTTCTACTTTTGGAACGACCCTTACTTGTTTCGAACTTGTGCGGATCAAATCATCCGACATTGTGTATTTGGCACCGAAGCTTCTAACATCCTTAGAGCTTGTCACGAGGGACCCACGGGTGGTCACCACGGTGCTAATCTCACGGCTAAGAAGGTATTTGATGCCGGCTTCTTTTGGCCTACTATTTACCGAGATGCACAAGATCTTGTGAAGTCGTGTGATGCATGCCAACGACAAGGAAAAGCCTCATAAAAAGATGAAATGCCACAAAATATCATCCAAGTGTGTGAGATCTTTGACGTTTGGGGTATAGACTTTATGGGGCCGTTCCCATCATATCGTGGTAATAAGCACATCCTTGTTGCGGTTGACTACCTATCTAAGTGGGTGGAGGCCATAGCCTTGCCCACCAATGATGCTCGTGTGGTAGTCAAGTTTTTGAAGCAATTGTTTTCTCGGTTTGGAACCCCTCGTGCTATCATAAGCGATCGTGGAACCCATTTTTGTAACGACCAATTCGAAAGAGTCTTAAGGAAATATGGGGTTACACATCGTCTTTCTACGGCTTATCACCCACAAACGAGTGGGCAATTCGAGGTTTCAAACCGGGCGTTGAAGAGGATCTTGGAGAGATCCGTTGGGGAAAACCGACAAACATGGTCGGATAAGTTGGACGATGCTTTATGGGCCTTTAGGACCGCTCACAAGATGCCCATTGGGTGCACTCCCTATAAGCTTGTGTATGGAAAGAATTGTCATTTGCCTATCGAATTAGAACACAAGGCTTATTGGGCCCTAAAGCATTGTAATGATGATATGGAGACCGCGGGAGAACACCGGAAAATGCAATTAAATGAATTGGATGAATTGAGGGATATTGCTTATGAAAATTCATTGATTTATAAAGAAAAGACTAAAAAGTTGCATGATTCTAAAATTAAAAACCGGTTTTTTAACATTGGGGATCAAGTTTTGCTTTTTAATTCAAGATTGAAAATCTTTTCCGGTAAATTGAAATCCCGTTGGTCCGGTCCATTCACCGTGACTCAAGTGTTTACGTATGGGACCATCGAGCTAGCTCAAAATGATGGTCCTAACTTCAAGGTGAATGGACATAGGTTGAAGCACTACTTTGGCGGGGAAGTTCCAACCTTGAACTACCTTGACCAAATCACTTTCCCCAATGATAATTAGTATTGAGGGGATCGAGTCGAGCTCATGACTCGGTAATCAAAAACGAGGTGCCTCGTAGGGGAGTCCCATGCTTATCCTATGTACATATTATCGCTTTCTAATGTAGCTTACGTGTGGGGATTTGTGCCCTTCCAACCTTTGTTCCGTGGTTGTTTGTGCATTGTGGTTTTTAGATCATGATCTTCACGATTGGAGCCTCTCGTGTTCGTTATATGGGAGCACTCGATCGTTTGCTTTGAAGACTTTCTCAATATCCATGACTTACACAAAAAGTTTCCACCGGCGGCGGAATTTAACGAATCTTGTTCTTGAAAATTAAGACCGTTGTAAAACGTATCGATTTGGTGCAACTCGGAAAAACCATGGTGAGGACATTGCCTAAGCAATTCCTTAAAACGATCCCACGCATCTCTAAAAGATTCATTCGGTTTTTGCTCAAATTTCGTAATTTCATTCTTGAAAAACGTCGTCTTAGACGGTGGGAAAAAATAAATAACGAACTTGGAAACGAGATCCTTCCACGTAGTTATCGAATTAGGTGGCTCTTTCTCGTACCAATCCTTGGGGGCACCATCGAGCGAGTACGGAAAAAGCATAAGCTTGACGACATCGGTGTCGACGTTCTTAAACATGCTCGTGGCTAAAAGACGGTCAAAATTCCGAATATGGTCGTGAGGATTATCGGCTTCACGACCTCGAAACTTCGTATCTTGGATTAACGAAAGCATTCCGCTCTTAATCTCAAAATTCTCCGCTTCGATAGCGGGAATTACGATCGCGTCTCCATAACCCTCGGTGGGCGCTTGGAGCAATTTCATCATCAAACGATTGTCGGCCATCTCCTCTACGGTCTCTTCAACAACGATATTAGGAACGTCGGTTTCTAAATCTCGTCTACGTCGTCGATTCCTTCGATTACGATTGCGTCGATTCGAAGCGTCGCTAGAATTAGAATAATCCTTCGATCGAGTGCGCATGCACGAAGCGTAGAATGGGTGGTAGCAAAGAAGATTCTTTTTGCGGCTTTTCGATTTTTCAATTTTTTTGGTTTTTTATTGTTTTATAATTTTTTTGGAATTTTTGTGTATTACGTAGACTCAAATCTACAAACTCCCCTCGAATCGATCTTCTCGATTAAAGGAGCCTCAAGGAATGAAAACGATCACGTGGAGTGAACGCTTTCGATGACTTTAGAACGTTGGTGGAACACCAAAATGTTCAAGAGGGTTTAATCTTGAAAACAAGCAAATATAATATACGTAGATAATACTTGGGCGGCAAACCCTCGATTGGCACTCTTTCTCAAAACACGCACAAGCAAGCGGAGGAAACGAGGCGACGCTAAGCACTTAAGAGCCTTTTTCCCTTAGGTCGTGAAATACAACCGCCTTATACCCACCTTATAGTTTGTGTTAATTGAAATTAAGCCTCATGAAAGTATTTATCTATTTTGACTTTAAAATTTTGCTTTGGATTCGAATACAATGATCGAGTGATGAAATCCCAAATCAAGGTTGCGTTTTCACGCTTTTGGAGTACTTGTATGTTTATTGTTCTACGTAAATACAATATAGTAATAATATATTCACAAGAAAAAAGAAAACGATAATGGGATATCTACAATATAGTAAAAAGATTGTTCTGTGTTTAATTTAGGAAAATTAAACACGATTTATTTGGATACTATAATATATTAAGGAAAAATAACAAAATGAGTATGTACGATATTTACGCTTTCCAAAAATTGAAAAGCAAAAACGCACTACTCATAGAAACACGATAGTAATAATAATGGCACACTAAAAACACCTCCCCGGCAGCGGCGCCAAAAATGATAGGTGTTGAAATACGCGTTTAGGAAAACAACGTATAAATGCGGCAAGTATTAAACTCGACGATTTAGGAAAACCGACAAGTCGAATAAATACGGGTTCGTTCTCGAAGGAGGTGTGTGGATTAATGTGCCAATTATATAAAATCAAAGTTTGGATTAATGACGTTTTTTGTTTAGAAGAGAAAAAGTAAAGACGAGCTACGACTACGGTTAAACTACGACGTTATGACATAAAACGATGACATAATTACGTAAAACGCGACGAAATTAAAAATTAAACCTAAAAATTAATTAAAAATTAAAACTAAGTCTAAAATAATATAAATAAGAATAAAAATCCAACAAATATATTTTAAAACCTTTTATTAATTAAATATTCAAAATATTAACAAAATCAAATATATATTAAAGCCCTAAAATCAAATATAATTAACAAAAAGTCCAAAATATTATTTTATTGAACAAATAACTCACTTATATTATTTAAAGACTAAAAAGTATTTTTCCTAAATTTTTAAAACTATTTTTCTATTTTTAAAAGGCTAAAAACACTTTTTAAACTAAAATTATCATAAAAATAATAAAATAATGCTAAAAATAAATATTATTTTTCTAAAAATCTTGTTTTTTTTACTAAATTAACAAGGGAAAAATGAAAAAGTTTTAAAAAAACTAAAAAAAATTGCCTAAAAATGAAAGTAACCCAAAGTACTCCAAGGTGGAGTACTTATGTGTTGTCCAAGATCCTACCTGACAACAGGCTTGTCCAAGATCAGTGTTGTCCGACATCGGACAACACTAAAAAAAATAAAAAAATTGCAGCGTTCTCGGACAACAAAGAAAAACCTACTGTATGTTTTTTTGGGCTCGTTTTTGCTTGTTTTTTGATGGTTTTGGGCACAAACGGCACCCCTACAACAATGGAGTTGTAGGGAGTCAATAATAACACAAGAATACAAACAAATAACACCAAAACAATCGCAAATTAGTCACAATTCAACACATACACTTGCTGTGAACCAAAGACTAAAGTCTGATGGTCGTTAGGTGTCACAGTGGGTTGTAAGGCTAATGTAATTGGGCAAAACTTACTAACAAACTAATTTACTAACTAACTATAGATAATGAAACAAGATTAAGCCCATATATGATCCAAACCAAGTTCAAACCACTCATTGTGTTCCTACAGCAGTAAAAAATGATGCATGTGCCGGGTTGAGTGGTTTGTAGGGAGACTTTAGCAGCTATGAAACTTCGAGCCAAGCTAACCTAGACTCTAATTAGTTCAAACAACCTAAACCCTATCCTATACTAGTTATCCATCCAAAATATTCAGCTCTAAAACCTCGAATCGAGTTCAAACTAAAAGCTGGTGCGTATGCCTATGCACAGAAAGCGATGGTTGTGGTTCTATGGAATGCTAACAGTGGGCTACTAATCTAGTCTAAAGGCTATCAAATAATTGTCAACATGCTACCAAACCAAACATTTAAAACTCAAAAAGAGCTAAAAAAAGGGCTGCTGGTATGCCTAGGTTAACAGAAAGAGTGGTCTGGTGGTGTAAGTTTCCTAAAAGCGAGCTCTAACGGCTTATCTAAATACACCACAGCCCTCCAAGAACTTCAACACCAGATCTTGTATGTCTAGCCTATCCTATAAACTAGTCGTTTCTAGAATTCCGATATCTATATCCTCAAATCAAAGGAAGTATACCTGCTGGTGTAAATTACCACATAAAGTGCATTTATCTGGCCATGAGTGAAAACTTTAGAACAATAGTGATATAAACCAACGAGCACACTGCCTAGACTTGCGAAAACACTAAGACAAATCTAATGATTCTTAATTCAAGAAGGAACAACCATTCAAAAACTCTTAGGCGATTATGCAACATATTTTCCATGTAATAGCAGAAACTTACTCACTATCTATTTTTTTGTCTTTTATTTTCATGTGAAACAAAAGTCGACTTCTACTACTACTAACCTTGAAAATAAGATGCAATCTAACCTATACTTAAATCCTAAGATAATGGTAAGATACTACCCTAACGCAAACACCAGACTATAGACAGAAATTGCAAATTCAACAAAGTGAAAAACAATTTAAATTAACAAGTATGAAATTGACATGCATAAAAGCAAATAAAACAAGAAAATAAGCAGGTAAGAGTCACAAATAAGCATATAAGCCAACCCAATAAGCAAAATAAATTTGGGATAAAAAGATAATAAGTAAAGAAGGAGTATGACACTTACATTGAGTCAACATACTTCCATGTCGACTAAGCTTACTGCAAGCTCTTATATACCCTATTTAGCTTATCATCAATACCATAACTTCAGCTTGTCTATGGCTTATCAGCTTAATGATAAACACCCACAAAAACATCAACAATGAAACTTGAGCTTGGAACTTGAAAACACCTCCTTTCTTCAAACCTGAAACAAGCAACAAGAAACAAGAAGGTTTCCAAGAACAAGCAGTAAGCACACTAAGTGCAGCTTATTTGTCAAATAAGCTGTAGCTTATGGCTTATGCTATAGTGAACAACACAAACTTTTGAGACCACCAAATTTGGGACACAAGTCTTACAAGTGAAAATAAAAGAGCCAACAAATGAAAGTAACAATACCCTATAAGTCTAATGAGCTTATAACTTGTTAGGTTATAAGCTTATTAGCAGCTTATGTGGTTTTGGATCTCAAAAAATATTTGCCAAAATTTCTTGAACAAACAAGTTTGATAACAACTTAAGCCAATTTGCAGAATAATAGAATTTTGCACTAAGAATAGTAAAAATAACAATGGAACTCAGCTTATAATTGGAACAATTTTAACAAACTCTAAATATTTTTCACTAAAAGTATTTTACAAAAAGAAGCTGGAACAAGAATACAAGGTACAAACCACCTTGTATTTATACTAAGGAAAAGAAGAGTCTAGAATACATAAACCCTAAACAAGAAAATCCGAAAATGCCCTCTAGGTCAAAGTTTGAAATTCGAGATTCAAAGCCCATGTGATCTTTCTGCTGTTGCTGAGTTGTGTTGAATGCATCTTGGCCGTTTATTGAAGACTTTGGGATGAAGAAAATGATGAAAGCTGTTGATTTTCTGTAGGATTCCAAATTTGCCAAAAAAGGTGAAGGAGGGGATAGACGGTGGGGCCCATTGAGTCACGGGTTAGAGGAGTTTGTTGGTGGATTTGGTTAAGGTGATGATTTATTTAGGATCTGGATGATTTGGGACATTAAAATTGGGTAATCAAGGTTTGGGGAATTAGGGTTCGTCTGGTTAAATGGGGGATTAAGGGGAAGAGTTTAGGGAATAGTAAATGTTTCCCCCCTTAATCTAATTATATTAAACCGGTTTAAAAAAGTAATGGGGGGGGGGGGTTGACTGGTTGAATTGGGGTGTTGGGCTGTGTGTGAGTAATTTTATAACCAGTCCTCACAACTAACGGCTGTTATAAACTCTATTGCAAATCCAGTCCTTTTTCCATTTCAAGCTAGGTCCTTTAGTTAACAAAGTTAAAAGCTTGTAACTTTATCCAATTTCCAATGGCTTTATGTGTAAAGTCTTCAAACGTTAGGGACCCATTGTAATTTTGGATAGTTGAGGGGTATAAAGTGTCATTCTTCCAAACTTGAGGTACCAAAATTGACAATCTTCAAAACTTCAAGGGCATTTTTGGAAATTCAACACTTGTGTCCGGTTCTTTGTGTGACTTCGTTTACCGTGTTCGTTTTTGCTTCATTCTTGTTATCTTTTGTTGATTTCACGATATCCGTACCTAAAATACACAATGAACAAACACAAGCATATTTTGGGGTATTTTGATGATATTTTAATCGTTTTAAGCCCGATTTGGACGATGAGACTATGTATAATTGCAGTCTCATCAACGAGGAATCCTAATCATGCATAGGAAAGAAAGTTCTTACTGAAAGGACGGAAAATCCGTACTTCATGATTACTACATAAATAACGTACGCGAAAATAAGTTATTTGATTGTGTTTAATTTACTGTTCTTATTGGCTTCTTATTTATTTATTATACTCTGGAAATCTGTACGTATATTAACCGATGATTCTGAACTTTTAATAATTCTTATGATATATTAACGACCTACTAATAGTTACGACACGAACGTATTCTGACATGATATTAATACTATAATAATTGACCCGTAAATAATATAAGGTTTTCTAAATTATAAAGTTTTCAAAGCTATTTAATTCATATAATAAAATTATACCTTTTTAAGATATTAAAAACTATTTTAATTTAACTCATTTAAAATACAATTTAAAATATTTATAAAACAAATGATAAGAGGTATAATATAAAAATCTTCATCTTATTTATTATAATTTTTCCCCGAGCCTTCCGAGATAACCCTTCTCGGTCGCACTAAACAAATCAACAAAATATATAAAATCTATCTATTTGAATCTACGACAGAAAAACTGTCACTAAAAACTGTCACTAAAAGCTGAGTTTTAAAAATAGAAAAACTACACACATAACAATTCTGTGACAGTACTTAGTGTCACGAAAACTGTCGCTAAAGTCAAACAAAACTCATTATTTTCTGTCTATGTTTCCCACTGCTGAAACCCATTGTTCCCACTGCTTGTTTGTTTTATTCCCACTGCTTGTTTGTTTTATTCCCACTGCTTTCTTTATTTTTCTATTTTGTTTAAAGACCCAAACAGCCCCTTACTGAATGCTAACCCCAAACACCCCATGCTGCGACTGCAGCCCCAAACATACCATGTGTGGGTCACGGCTGCCACAATTCACACACACCGAGACATGGTGTCTCAGTATTCGTGCATTAAACAAAGCACACCACCCCTTTTTCTGATTATTACATGTTTACCATTTGATTTCGTTTGTATAAGTCTAAAACCTTACCATTCGTGATGCAAACTGTAATTAAAGGAAGGGGATTGATTACCTTTGTAACCTAGATAAATGAATGACAAAACACACGAATTAAAGATGACAAATCAGGCCTGAAATTCTTTTTTTTTTCAGCCGGCAGCCACCAAACCAAGTGGAACCCTAGTTCCCGTTTTTTTTTTGTTACTGTATGTTGTAAATGGATGGGGTTACCCCATATGTTTTATTTTGGTAGAAAGGCCTGTGGAAACCTTGGTTTCCGGATCTTTGAAGTAACTAGGAATGCACCATGTTCATATGATTATACAATCAAAGCGGAATTAGAACATGACACATTAACAAGGTGTTTAGGCACAATAACATTAATTAAAACACAATTGGATTGTTAATTATATTAATAACAAACAATCATAGACGTGTATACATTGAATCCCACGTCTAGTCGACACACGCTTTAGGTTTACATTGTGAATAAAAATGATGATTAAAACCTAAGACCCTTGGTTCCTTTTATAGTATAAGGATTAGGGTTTACAAGAGATAATAACAAATAAACAAGTAAATCTTCTATTTAAATAAACTTATGCAGAATGTATCTAGCATGATTATCTAAATAGAAGCTTCCATAAGCTTCTTGTCTACGTTTCTATCAACTCTTAAATTGCATGTAACAATGCTTAGATTGTACATGACAACTCTTGAGCCAACAACGCTGGATTTGCTCTTGTCAACGCTCAAATTGCTCTTGACAACGCTTAGACAATATCTTCATGTTTTCTTCGTTTTTGAGTTTCTGCCACATCAACTTTTTGACCCAACAATCTTCCCCTAGTTGATGTCGGCAAAACTCTATGTGTATCTCTTGTAAGTGGTACATGATCTTCAAGTTGCTTCCCCTAAAGTGTAGCATGTATATCTTCCCCTTTTTGTCACATCAACAGGGAATTAAACAATGTATGCAATCTTTGAAGATTCTCCAAATGTAGCTCTATGTAATGATCTTGAAGAAAAATAAATAAAGTATTTTTGATGTAGAAGTTGAATAACCCAACCTTGTGTTCCATATCTTGTATTATCCACGTGATGAAGAACTTATAGAGGAGATATAAGTAGACCTCGATCCCTTGTCAATATTCTCATCCTTTGTGAGACACTGAGCACGATAATGTAACTCCTTCAAGTGTTATGACAAGTCTTCATCACCAACCATGTAAAGCACGAACAAGTTACCTTAAAAGTCAATGACTGGGAGTTCACGACTTTAAGATATGATAGAACACAAACTCGCGAAAATCTTCTTCAATCATCAAACTTACCATAAGAATTCTTCCCCTTAAGCTAACACCTCTTCATGAAGAACTTCATTACCTCACGAATTTTTGCTAACTCGCTCTAAGATCATTAATTCCTTTTAAAAATATCCGAGCCATAAATATCAACATGATATTCTAAATTAAAACGGAGATTCCATGTACCTTCGTGTGTAAATACCACCTTTTTGTGTGCTAAAAACGTACCAATTTTCTCAACAACAGTCATTCTTTTGTTATCCGAGAACCTTCTTTGTCCAATATCATTTCTATGTGTACTGTCACATATCGGACAACACCTATCAACGCTTGAGCAAGCATTTCTCGGACAACTCATGTCAACGCCTATTCTGTCAGCGTTCACTTATTCCTTGTCAGCGTCAAAATTACAAACGTCAACGTCAACCATAAACCTTGTCAGCGTTTGAATAAAGAGTGTCAACGTGTGAATTATAAATATCAGCGTTATGAATAAACACATAATCTATCACGTCTCAATCTTCATGCAAATAATCCATCACGTATCTTACTGAATTGAAGAATAACTTTCCTCCAATAAGCCTCAAATGTTCCACGTTTTTGTTCCAAGAAACCAGGGATATCAAGATAAATAATCCATAAAAATAGCAAATATCTTCATACCTTTTTAAAACTGCTAAAAAGTCGTGTAGACTAAAAACCTTTCTTTTAACATACGTGATGTTCATTCTTTCTGCCAATAGTTACCTTCATGAGGACCCCATCAGTTTTTTTTACTAGCATGAATTGGCTTTTCGTGAAGAATTCTTTGCATGGGACCATAGTACTTCATTGTCCCACATCCATATCAACTTACGTGATTTAAAGAATAAAACAAACTAATAAGCAATATGCTTTTCTCCTTTTCTCACGTCATTAATACTCTCAGATCTTGCAATTGTGACTCTTTTCTTACATCGCATATCAATGGACCACACTATCAACTCCATTCCTCTTTTAATATCACGTGAAGAACTTTACCCTGCAATTAAACACGATCCAGACCATGTGTACCTGCATTCTGAGTCGAATCCTCCATCTGGGACCACATGTACTAACTGCACATCTATGTGTGCTTCTACTCAGAATAATAACAACCAACGATACCAAGATTTGGACCATAAACAGTCTACAAATCCATTCTTTTTGCAGCCATATTAATCACCACAACTTCTTTTCTTTAACTATCATTATGATCTAGGGTTTGCAAAAAGTAGTTGCTGCTATCACATGATCTCAGATTTAGAGTTTATCAATTAAACCCTAATCGCATTCTTTCCTTTAAATCGTCCCAAATCTTCTTGTTTTCTGTGATAGAACCGATCCTAGGGTTTATAGAAACCCTAATATCATAATAAGAAAAATAGAAAACCGAAAGACATCTCTCTGCAGCCAACTTCGACTGATAATATCTCGTTCATAAGACCTCAGATCGAAAATCCCTTCGGTGAGATTCAAGACACATGTGTCAAGAATCTACAGTTCAAAAATCACGAAGATCCAACGGTTAACGAAGGAGAAAATGTGTTTTGAACATGGTCGTCCACATAAAACTGCATACCTCCTACTGCTGACTTTGACGCTTAATAACTTTTTCTTGGGGATAAAACTCGACAATCCATCTGATAGGTGTAGAAATACGCGTTTAGGAAAACAACGTATAAATGCGGCAATTATTAATCGACACGATTTAATGAAAAACCGTGAAGACGAATAAATTCCAAGTTTGTTCTCGAAGGAGGTGTGTGTATTAATGTGCCAAAATATGAAATAACAATGTTTGGATTAGTGTCGTTTTTGGTTGAGAAGAGAAAAAGTAAAGACGAGTTACACTACGATTTAAACTACGACGATTTGACGTAAAACGCGAACGTAAATACGTAAAATGTGACGAAATTAAAAATTAAAACCTAAAAATTAATTAAATGATTAAACTAAGTCTTAAATAATATAAATAAGAATAAAAATCTAACAAATATATTTTAAAACCTTTTATTAATTAAATATTCAATTTTTAATGCTAATTAAAGCCCAAAAATTAAATATAATTAACAAAATGCCCAAAATATTAATTTATTGAACTAATAACTAACTTATATTATTTAATGATTAAAAAGTATTTTCCTTAAATTTTAAAAACTATTTTTCTATTTTTTAAACACTAAAAACTATTTTTAGTTTAAAATAATCCTAGAAAATAATAAAATAATGCCAAAATTAATTTTACAATTTTAAAAATCCTAAATTATCCTATTGAACAGTAGAAAATTGAAAAAGTTTGAAAAATGTAAAATTTTTCACTAAAAGACAAAACAGTTTAGTAATTAAACCCTAATTAACTTAAATTAATTATAAAAAATAATTAAAAAGTGAACAGTGACTAATTTTTAAACTAAAAATCTTAAATTAATATTCTAAATCTAGGAAAAATTTTAAATCTGAAAATAATTGATTTTTTACACTAAAAGACAAAATCAGATTAATTAAAAAATGATTAAAAATGCAAAATAATCCAAAAAATATAAAATGAACAGTAATATAAGAACTAATTAAACTAAAAAATAAAGAATAAAATAAGAAAAATTACAAAATTGGAATCAAGTCCTAAGTCCTAAATAAACCCACAAAAGACAAAAAAGTGAAATCTGATAGTGACGTTTTTGATTGTTTCTGTCTTTTAGTAGAGCAGTGGGAACACAAAGCTATCAGTGGGAAAGGAGTTCCCACTGATAATGAAAAAAAAACGGGTCTGGTAGGTTTTGTGCTTGTAGAATGCTTGTTACTTGGATTTTGATGGCAACAAAGGCACCCCCACACTCATGGAAGTGTGGGGAGTCAGATTAGGCAAGAAAAAGAACAATCACAAAGCAAATATCACACACCAAGGGGGCAAATCAGTGACTGTAAATGTGCTAAGGCCTATCTGTGAATAGTAACTGAAGCAAATGGCACAATCATGATTTTCAAGTGCTTATATCATGCATACTACTCAACCAAATAACATACAACTGATCTCAAACTCTAGAATGCCCTATTATCTAACAGCTTTGAAAGGTTGATGGCAAAATTTAGTTAAAACAAGCAGATTTAAGTGACATGCTGATTAAACTAGTTAAACCCCAACTGAAACATACCAATTCACTTATATCCTACCAATCTTTAAACAAAATGGCAAAACAGTCCTACTACTACCTTGTTGAGTGTGTCTAAGTTATTTTTAGGCTAAAAATCAGTCAAGCACTCAACCTAGATAGCAGATCCAAACACCCCCTTAAAATCAGTTAACTAAAAATAACAAATGAAACCCTTGCAAATCTTAGCTAAACTATATAAAACCTATCTAAACATGCATATTACAGCTAAATAAGCAAAATTGAATAATCATACAAACACAAAAAGCAATATCATGCAAATTCACAAGAAGCACATAGAAAATGTGAAAATTGAAAACAGGGTTCAAGCCAATGATACCTTGGGCTGAGGCCTTCTGCTGGGCTTTTCAAACAAAATCTGGGAGCTTATGATGAGCTTTTAGACAGCTTTTGATGTAGAGAAATGCTAGGTGGGGACTACAACAGTCCCAAACACCCCAATAATATCTTCAACTTGAAAAATGATGGAAATGGTGATAAACTTGTGCACCTGCCAAGAAAACAAGGGAGACAAAAAAATGATCTGTGAAGAAGCCAATAAGCTACAAACAAGCTTATTAAGTAAGCTGTTATAGCTTATTGCTTATAAAAAAATGAAAATAGATTTTTCTTTCTTATAAAACCTTTTGGAACCAAACCTAAACTTTGATAAAAACTTGTTCAAGATAGAGATACGTGTTAAACCTCCACTTTCACTTTGGTTTAACACGGATTTCAAATCTTTGGAAAGCTTTTTTTTTCAAGAATTTTCTAAAAGAAACTCAAACTTTTCTGAAAATCACTCTTAAAGATTAACACTATTTTTCCTTAAAAACTTTAACTAAACTTTGAAAATAGAAAATCACTTAAACTAAAACAGTAAAATGGAACTCAATATCATAAAAACTTAATATTTTCATTTTCATTAATAATATAAAGTCTTTACAAAGATTGGAACAAGAAAAGAAAATTACACGGAACTAGTCTATATATAATATATGAAAGATGATTCTAGAATTCCTAAACCCTAAACATGATGTTCCATCTTTGCCCTTGGTCAAATCTTTGAAAATCGTCAAAAAGGAAGCCCATGTGATGACTGAGGTGTTGCCAGCTGTTGGAGATTAATCTTGAACATTGATGGAAGCCTTTGGGAACAAGAAAAGCGTTGGGGCCATTGGATGGGTCAAATGATTCGTTTGTTGCCCAATTTGGTGAAGCAGGGGAGGACGGTGGGGGCCATTTGGGGTCACGGGAAAGGTTTCTGGGTGTTGGGTTTAGGTTAGTGGGTGATTAATTTGCAATCTGGAGCTATTTGAAAAAAACCCCTTTGGTTTGATGAATATAGGATTAGGGTTCATCTTTTTATTAAACTGGGATTAAGGGGTTTTGATTTGGGTTAGGAGGTTTAAAAGTGTTTCCCACGGTTTTTTTTTTGTTTAAACGGATTTAATTAAAAAATGTTTAAGTGGATTTGTGACGTGGGTGTAGGGTTGGATGTGATTGGTTGCTTGGGTGTAATGGGACAGGTGTCGGGTAGTGGTTGGTGGATGGAGTTAAGGTTGTCGGGGGTTAAGTAATAATGGTAGGGTTGGTTAGATGAGTTTCGGGTAATGGCAGAATTGACCCCTCATGTTAAGTCTCTCTTTAACAGTTTTTGCAAAGTTGATCCTCCATCTATTTCATCGTTAGTCCTTGGCAATTTCATCCATAGTCCTATAGTATTTGCAGTTTTAGTCCAAAGCTTTAAACTTGTAACTTTATCAATTTCCAAGGGCTTTTCTTGTATATTTATGAAACTTTAGGGACCCCACACTCATATTAATGGATAATTGAGGGGTATAAAGTGTCATTCTTCCAAAGTTGAGGGACCAAACTTGTATAATCTTCAAATTTCAAGGACTTGATAGGAAAATCATGATTCGGGTCCGGTTCTTTGTGCGGCTTCGTTTCCCGTGTTCGTTTTTGCTTGATTCCTTTGATCTTTTGGTGAATTCACGATATCCGTACCTGAAATACACAATGAACAAACACAGGCATATATTGGGTATTTTGATGATATTTTAAGCGTTTTAAGCCCGATTTGGACGATGAGACTATTTATAAATACAGTCTCATCACTCCCCCATACTAAACCATTGCCGTGTCCCCACGCAATGCTAGAATTAAGTATCGTAGCACTTCCAAAATTCATTTTATGATGACAATTATTCAAGACATAAATTTAAATAAACTACTACACGTGCTTTAGACATAATGTATTGTTTTCATCACGAGAATGTGACTTTTAGGATCATAGAACAAGAACACGTGAATGCTTCGTTAGAAATAATTTCGCCGTCCTCGATTTTCACCCAATTCCATGCTAAGCGTGTAACGAGATCATTGTTATTATAAGTTAGCAACACGATCATATCTCATGAGTGTTAATTATGAACCTAAACTCCCTTATTCCTACTTGGTATCTCTTATATTTTATTTTGTCTTAATGATCACGAGGATACATCATTGACTTATGCGTGAATAGAGATTAAGTCTAAAAATAGAAACTTAACGGTGTACCCAAAATCATCAAATCAATAATTCATCCCAATAGACAACGATGTCGAAAAATTAAGTCAACAAGAAGGATCGATAAACACGATTTTATAACGGTTTTGAACATGAGACTTATTACCAAGACTTTTATACGCCCCCTAACGGAAGGGCCTTATTATCTTTGGTTTACCTCCATCTTTTATTCAACTTCGCCATGAAGCTTTTATTATGACTTCGGTCTTGCCTTGCCTTTTATTATCCGCCTCATCGGTGGTTTTATTAGCCAAAGACGTATATCCTCACGCTAAAGCGAATTTTGGATTTTTAAAGCTTCGAAGATTAAGGCTTGATTTACTTTCAATTTGGGCATAGATTTTTCGGCCTTGTGAGCTTCAAATTTTTGCTTAATTTAGGTGAGCACTTGAAATCTTATTATTAGGTGAAGCTTTCGATTATTCGGGTGCCAATACTTCAAAACCGTGACGCTGGCGATACCTTAATGTTTTCCCAATTTAATTACATGGAAGCTACCAAAACAAATTAGAAACCCAAGAATAGTGACTAAACCGCCAAATCAATATTTATTAACAATTTATTATGCAAAAGCGTTGGGAGGATAAGCTAATAATTACTACACATAAGATCGTGACGATTACGAGACTTATGAATAACTCTATCATTTCTCGTCCCCATTTAAGAGACTTAGCCTAAAAAAGTTAAGGAATCGAAGCTAAGTGCTCAACACGCACGGTCGAGTCAAAAATTACTCTTATTCTCACCATCGGAAAACCTACATTCGTGTCTTAAACATTTATGAAAAACTAGAAAATTTTTAAAATTTGGCCATTTTTAGCCTTATTTTGCAACAAAACGATAACAAAAAGATGAATATTGGATTGCGTGTTGACGTAAGCAAGGTGAAGTATCTACTCACCCCCCCCCATACTAAAACTAAACAATGTCCTCAATGTTTCGAGTCTAGGGGTGTAAACACCCCCATACTAGAGACGAAGTCGAATGCTTAATCTCGAGCATGGAAAGGGTAAAACGAATAACCTAAAAGCCGTTTATGAATTATGCTAATAAGATAATCGTTAGAACATAAAAGGATATCATCGGATATCGGAATCTCCAAAGGCAACGATCGAAGCTCGAGTGATCCGTAAAACAAACACGAGAGGCTTCAATGATGACGATGAACCTAATGAATCACAGTCACAAACAACCACGGAACAAAGGTTGGAAGAGCACAAGTCCCCTCGTTACGTTAACTAAGAAAGCAATAATATTTACAAGGATAAGCATGAGAATCCCCCACGAGGCACCTTGTTTTTTATAACCGAGTCAAAAGCTCGACTCGGATCCCTATAAATGTGATCATTTAGGGATAATCTTGGTTTGGTCATTTTTGTTGGGACTTACATGATAAACAAGGCCCAAAAGTACATGGAGTACTTTAAAAACCCGATAAACGAATACCGGGGTCAAAGATAACGTCTTCGTTTTCGGATGAAAGACGAAACAACGCTACTTCAACCGAAGCCGAAACCCAAAAGGGGTAGAAGAAAAGAGATAAGAAGTAGAAAGGTGGGGCAATGGGTAAGTCAAACTTATGAGCTACTCGAGGTAGACTCACACCAAGCAAATAGATAAGATTTCCATTTATTGCATCGGTGGAAGACCGAGATTTCCCATTACAAGCAATTCCGGGATCATAAATCTCGTCCTCGGTGGAGAAATGGGAGGGAACATTTGGGGCTTCCCCCACACTAGATCCACACACACCATCGTCAAAAGGAGTAGACGAGGTGGTAGCACTCATAACACGATGTGATGACGGAGTTAAACATGTAGAAAAGTCCTTTAAAACATTTTTAAAATCTTTTCCTTTTTCATCATTTTTAAACTCTTTATGAAAACCCGATTTGATAATGTCGAAAATATTTGGCGTGTCAAATTTAAAATTAGTCGCGCTAAAAATCCTCACATTTAAGTCTTTGGTGGGAGGGGGTGGCGGATTATATATGTTCTCAAAACGTTTGTCAATAAAGAACACCGCCTCCTCGGGGTCTACATACTCGTCATCCTCATGAACGTCGATCTCATCGATTTCTTCATCAAAGATAGGCTTGTCAAACCAAGGTTTGTCATTCCCCTCCTTGAGTATCTTAGAAACTCTCTCGAAGAGATCACGATCAAGCACGAAACCATCATTCTTTTGTGGGGATCGTTGATAAGTTAGATCCTCACGAATGTGGTAAACGTCATTCTCAAATGAGGAGTGTTGGTTAGGTAACTCCTCGAGAATGGGATTTGTGGTCACATGAGTTGGTTCGTCATCGAAAATAAGACGCTCCAACGCATTTAGTTCATCCTCGATTTTGGAAAGATCGACCTAACTCGTAGGTGGAAGTGAAGGCATAAGAGCTAGCTCTCGTTCAATGATTTCCTCAATCTCGGGATCAAACTCATAATCATCGTACTTCACATATTTCTTTTTAGGAGAATCAAAAATAGCATGTGGATTTCGAAGTACGTGATCAAGCTCGGCAAAATCACCATCGTCATCGTCAAAGAAAGAGTCGATGTGAGCACTCACAACCATGGACTTACAAGAACTAGGGATATGCTTAGGTGACTTTTCTAAGACGAGAGGATCGATGTCGATAAACCCTTTAGCCTCAACGGGTGTTGGGCTAGGCAAAGGAGGCACTTCGATGGAGTTAGAAGTTGAAGCCTCAAAGACGTGGTCCTTCGAAGGTGGTGAAGACGAATCCATTTTGGTCATTGTCGTGATGGCATTAACGTCACCCTTCGGAATTGGTGGTTCACTTGTTTCGCTAAAAACATCCCAAAGTGAGTTTTCATCCATGTATTTACACATACCCTTTTGAATTAGGTACACGTATTCTTTATTATTAAAATCATCATTCTTAAAACCGTTTTTCTTAATTCTTTCAAAACATGCATCAAGCTTCATTCTTTCCGCTAAAGTAAACATTTTGAAATCATTAGAATTTGAATCATTAGGTTTTGAAACCTCGGTTTTTTCATTCTCATAAAATCCTTGGGATTTTCTAGCGAAAAAGTCTATTTTCTCATCCCCATATCTCATAGTAAGTCTCCCCTCGTGAACGTCGATTACGGTTCTAGCCGTCGATAAGAATGGTCGGCCTAAAATAATGGGACATTTAGGGTCACACTCGTAATCGGATATAACGAAATCCGCGGGAAAAACAAACTTTCCAATCCTAACATAGACATCCTCGGCTATTCCAATTGGTATTAAAGGTGTACAATTTGCAAGCTCGATTGTCATGTTCGTGGGGGTAAGCGAAGGCAATCTCATCAATTTCCAAAGAGAATGAGGCATGAGATTGATGCTAGCACCTAAATCGGCAAGGGCTAAACATCCCTCAATCTCGGAAAAATCACAAGGTAGTAGAAATTGGCCCGGATCCTTTTCCTTTCTCGGCATACGCCTTTTGGGTTTTTTAAGAAGGATCGATGCACAAGTTTCTTCAAGGGTTACTTTGGTAAGGTCGACAAAGCTCTCTTTTTGAACCGTGGATGGAATTTGAGGAACACGAGGGTGTGCACTCTTTTCCTTGGTCGCCACGTTCACCCCATCGACTTTAGAACAAGAAGACGTCTTAGAAGTCGAGGGTTGAGAGGGATAAACAACACGGAATCCTTCAAGGTTAGGGGTAATCACACGACCTTTCTCACGAGACGAGGCGGCTTTACATTGTTCTTTCGGATTAGCAACGGTGTCACTAGGTAACGAACTCGATGACGAACCCGAGGCTTTGTTCATTATGGCCGAAAACATCTTTTTAATATCAATTTGCCCTTGCTCAATCTTCGTGTTTTGCAATTTCAAAGTATTTGTAAAGTCGTTTTTCAAAGTACCAATTTCTCCCTCTAATCGTCTCATATTAGCCTCATTCGTTTTCATGTAATTTTGAAAATCGTTTGACGAACTATTTTGATTAGAATTAAAGTTCCCTTGGTTTTGATTACTTCTTTGAAAATTGTTTTGATTCCCACTTGAAAAATTATTTCCTTGATTGTTATCTCTATTTTGCCAAGTTATATTACGACCTTGATTATAACCTCCTTGATTTTGATTCGAAAAATTTCCTTGTTGATTATTTCCTTGAAAATTGTTTCGGTTTTGATTAAAATTGTTGCCTTGGTTATAATTGCCTTGTTGTGATGGACCGGCGTTATTTTGATTTGAAAAATTGTTGTTTCCATTTAACGCACTCACATTTGACGTTTGGCCATCTGTAGCCGCACACTCGTAATAATTATGAGGTCCACCACAAAACGTACACGAAACCTCAACCGCTTTCACCGTAGCGGGAGCGTCTTTCTTTTTCATCTCAATGAGATAAGACGTAAACACATTCGTCAACTTGTCGACTTTTGCATCAACTCTCTCAATGTCGCGATTAGAACTACTAACATTGGCGACATTGGCAACACTCGGTGCATTGCGGAGTTGGTAAACCTTGGATCGGTTTTCGATAATTATCAAAGCTTCTCTCGGAGTCTTACACAAAAAGTTGCCACCGGCGGCGGAATTCAACGAGTCTTGTTCGTGAAAATTAAGACCGTTGTAAAACGTATCGATTTGTTGCAACTCGGAAAAACCATGGTGAGGACATTGCCTAAGCAATTACTTAAAACGATCCCACGCGTCTCTAAAAGATTCATTTGTTTTTTGCTCAAATTTCGTAATCTCATTTTTGAAAAACGTTGTCTTAGACGGTGGGAAAAAATAATTAACGAACTTGGAAACGAGATCATTCCACGTAACTATCGAATTAGGTGGCTTTTTCTCGTACCAATCCTTGGCGGCACCATCGAGCGAGTACGGAAAAAGCATAAGCTTGACGACATCGGTGTCGACGTTCTTAAACTTGCTCGTGGCCAAAAGACGATCAAAATTCCGAATATGGTCGTGAGGATTATCGGCTTCACGACCTCGAAACTTCGTAGCTTGAATCAACGAAAGCATTCCGCTCTTAATCTCAAAATTCTCCGCCTCGATAGCGGGAATTACGATCGCGTCTCCATAACCCTCGGTGGGCGCTTGGAGCAATTCCATCATAGAACGATTGTCGGCCATCTCCTCTACGGTTTCTTCAACAACGATATTAGGAACGTCGGTTTCTAATTCTCGTCTACGTCGTCGATTCCTTCGATTACGATTGCGTCGATTCGAAGCTTCGCTAGAATTGCATTAATCCTTCGATCGAGTGCGCATGCACTAAGCGTAGAATGGGTGGTAGCAAAGAAGATTCTTTTTTAGGCTTTTCGATTTTTCAATTTTTTTGGTTTTTGATTGGTTTTTTAATTTTTTTTGGTTTTTGAATGTATTACGTAGACACAAATCTACAAATCTCCCCTCGAATCGACTTTCTCGATTAAAGGAGCCTCAAAGAATGAAAACGATCACGTGGAGTGAACGTTCTCGATGACTTTAGAACGTTGGTGGAACACCAAAACGTTCAAGAGGGTTTAATCTTGAAAACACATGCAAATATAGTATACGTAGATAATACTTGGGCGGCAAACCCTCGATTAGCTCTCTTTCTCAAAACACGCACAAGCAAGCGGAGGAAACGAGGCGGCGCTAAGCACTTAAGAGCCTTTTTCCTTTAGGTCGTGAAATACAACCGCCTTATACCCACCTTATAGTTTGTGTTAATTGAAATTAAGCCTCACGAAAGTATTTATCTATTTTGCCTTTAAACTTTTGCTTTAGATTCGAATACAATGATCGAGTGATGAAATCCCGAATCAAGGTTGTGATTTCTCACGTATTTGGAGTACTTGTATATTTATTTGTTCTTACGTAGATACAATATAGTAGTAATATTCACAAGAAAAACGAAAACCAATATATCTACAATATAGTAAAGATTGATTTGTGTTTAATTTTAGGAAAACTAAACACGATTTATTTGGATATTATACTATAATAAGGAAAAATAACAAAAATGAGTATGTACGATATTCACGCTTTCCAAAAATTGAAAAGCAAAAACGCACTACTCACACAAACACGATACTAATAATAATGGCACACAAACACCTCCCCGGCAGCGGCGTCAAAATGATAGGTGTAGAAATACGCGTTTAGGAAAACAACGTATAAATGCGGCAAGTATTAATCGACACGATTTAATGAAAAACCGTGAAGACGAATAAATTCCAAGTTCGTTCTTGAAGGAGGTGTGTGTATTAATGTGCCAAAATATGAAATAACAATGTTTGGATTAGTGTCGTTTTTGGTTGAGAAGAGAAAAAGTAAAGACGAGTTACACTACGATTTAAACTACGACGATTTGACGTAAAACGCGAACGTAAATACGTAAAACGTGACGAAATTAAAAATTAAAACCTAAAAATTAATTAAATGATTAAACTAAGTCTTAAATAATATAAATAAGAATAAAAATCCAACAAATATATTTTAAAACCTTTTATTAATTAAATATTCAATTTTTAATGCTAATTAAAGCCCAAAAATTAAATATAATTAACAAAATGCCCAAAATATTAATTTATTGAACTAATAACTAACTTATATTATTTAATGACTAAAAAGTATTTTCCTTAAATTTTAAAAACTATTTTTCTATTTTTTAAACACTAAAAACTATTTTTAGTTTTAAATAATCCTAGAAAATAATAAAATAATGCCAAAATTAATTTTACAATTTTAAAAATCCTAAATTATCCTATTGAACAGTAGAAAATTGAAAAAGTTTGAAAAATGTAAAATTTTTCACTAAAAGACAAAACAGTTTAGTAATTAAACCCTAATTAACTTAAATTAATTATAAAAAATAATTAAAAAGTGAACAATGACTAATTTTTAAACTAAAAATCTTAAATTAATATTCTGAATCTAGGAAAAAATTTAAATCTGAAAATAATTGATTTTTTACACTAAAAGACAAAATCAGATTAATTAAAAAGTGATTAAAAATGCAAAATAATCCAAAAAATATAAAATGAACAGTAATATAAGAACTAATTAAACTAAAAAATAAAGAATAAAATAAGAAAAATTACAAAATTGGAATCAAGTCCTAAGTCGTAAATAAACCCACAAAAGACAAAAAAGTGAAATCTGATAGTGACCTTTTTGATTGTTTCTGTCTTTTAGTAGAGCAGTGGGAACACAAAGCTATCAGTGGGAAAGGAGTTCCCACTGATAATGAAAAAAAAACGGGTCTGGTAGGTTTTGTGCTTGTAGAATGCTTGTTACTTGGATTTTGATGGCAACAAAGGCACACCCACACTCATGGAAGTGTGGGGAGTCAGATTAGGCAAGAAAAAGAACAATCACAAAGCAAATATCACACACCAAGGGGGCAAATCAGTGACTGTAAATGTGCTAAGGCCTATCTGTGAATAGTAACTAAAGCAAATGGCACAATTATGATTTTCAAGTGCTTATATCATGCATACTACTCAACCAAATAACATACAACTGATCTCAAACTCTAGAATGCCCTATTATCTAACAGCTTTGAAAGGTTGATGGCAAAATTTAGCTAAAACAAGCAGATTTAAGTGACATGCTGATTAAACTAGTTAAACCCCAACTGAAACATATCAATTCACTTATATCCTACCAATCTTTAAACAAAATGGCAAAACAGTCCTACTACTACCTTGTTGAGTGTGTCTAAGTTATTTTTAGGCTAAAAATCAGTCAAGCACTCAACCTAGATAGCAGATCCAAACACCCCCTTAAAATCAGTTAACTAAAAATAACAAATGAAACCCTTGCAAATCTTAGCTAAACTATATAAAACCTATCTAAACATGCATATTACAGCTAAATAAGCAAAATTGAATAATCATACAAACACAAAAAGCAATATCATGCAAATTCACAAGAAGCACATAGAAAATGTGAAAATTGAAAACAGGGTTCAAGCCAATGATACCTTGGGCTGAGGCCTTCTGCTGGGCTTTTCAAACAAAATCTGGGAGCTTATGATGAGCTTTTAGACAGCTTTTGATGTAGAGAAATGCTAGGTGGGGACTACAACAGTCCCAAACACCCCAATAATATCTTCAACTTGAAAAATGATGGAAATGGTGATAAACTTGTGCACCTGCCAAGAAAACAAGGGAGACAAAAAAATGATCTGTGAAGAAGCCAATAAGCTACAAACAAGCTTATTAAGTAAGCTGTTATAGCTTATTGCTTATAAAAAAATGAAAATAGATTTTTCTTTCTTATAAAACCTTTTGGAACCAAACCTAAACTTTGATAAAAACTTGTTCAAGATAGAGATACGTGTTAAACCTCCACTTTCACTTTGGTTTAACACGGATTTCAAATCTTTGGAAAGCTTTTTTTTTCAAGAATTTTCTAAAAGAAACTCAAACTTTTCTGAAAATCACTCTTAAAGATTAACACTCTTTTTCCTTAAAAACTTTAACTAAACTTTCAAAATAGAAAATCACTTAAACTAAAACAGTAAAATGGAACTCAATATCATAAAAACTTAATATTTTCATTTTCATTAATAATATAAAGTCTTTACAAAGATTGGAACAAGAAAAGAAAATTACACGGAACTAGTCTATATATAATATATGAAAGATGATTCTAGAATTCCTAAACCCTAAACATGATGTTCCATCTTTGCCCTTGGTCAAATCTTTGAAAATCGTCAAAAAGGAAGCCCATGTGATGACTGAGGTGTTGCCAGCTGTTGGAGATTAATCTTGAACGTTGATGGAAGCCTTTGGGAACAAGAAAAGCGTTGGGGCCATTGGATGGGTCAAAAGATTCGTTTGTTGCCCAATTTGGTGAAGCAGGGGAGGACGGTGGGGGCCATTTGGGGTCACGGGAAAGGTTTCTGGGTGTTGGGTTTAGGTTAGTGGGTGATTAATTTGCAATCTGGAGCTATTTGACAAAAACCCCTTTGGTTTGATGAATATAGGATTAGGGTTCATCTTTTTATTAAACTGGGATTAAGGGGTTTTGATTTGGGTTAGGAGGTTTAAAAGTGTTTCCCATGGTTTTTTTGTTTAAACGGATTTAATTAAAAAATGTTTAAGTGGATTTGTGACGTGGGTGTAGGGTTGGATGTGATTGGCTGCTTGGGTGTAGTGGGACAGGTGGCGGGTAGTGGTTGGTGGATGGAGTTAAGGTTGTCGGGGGTTAAGTAATAATGGTAGGGTTGGTTAGATGAGTTTCGGGTAATGGCAGAATTGACCCCTCATGTTAAGTCTCTCTTTAAAAGATTTTGCAAAGTTGATCCTCCATCTATTTCATCGTTAGTCCTTGGCAATTTCATCCATAGTCCTATAGTATTTGCAGTTTTAGTCCAAAGCTTTAAAATTGTAACTTTATCAATTTCCAAGGGCTTTTCTTGTATATTTATGAAACTTTAGGGACCCCACACTCATATTAATGGATAATTGAGGGGTATAAAGTGTCATTCTTACAAAGTTGAGGGACCAAACTTGTATAATCTTCAAATTTCAAGGACTTGATAGGAAAATCATGATTCGGGTCCGGTTCTTTGTGCGGCTTCGTTTCCCGTGTTCGTTTTTGCTTGATTCCTTTGATCTTTTGGTGAATTCACGATATCCGTACCTGAAATACACAATGAACAAACACAGGCATATATTGTGTAACACCCCCAAATTTATACAACTCAATACAGCGGAAGACTAGTTGGTGTTACGGGATAGCACATTACTCACATCATAGACAACGCATAAAAATCGCGTCGTTTATTTATAAATCATTTCCATTCATAATTATCAAAGTTATATCGGTCCCAAGTCATTATATTTCATACAAATTTTTACAAAGTGTTTGAATGGAAAAATATTGTTTAAGTGCGGGCCATGAATTCTTGTCGTCTTCCCGAGAATTACCTTCAAGTACCTGAGATAAAACATGTTAAAAGAAAAGGTCAGCGATAACGCCGAGTGAATTCATAGAGTTTAATAAATTCCATCAGTATAACTTTGGTATAAAATTAGTACCAAAAATCAATTCGTACAAATCATTGTAATAGGCCGTAAAATAGCCAAAATCATTTTATACAAATCTTTATCAAAATCATAATATAGGCATTTTCCTTAAAAATCATTATACGAATCATTGTCGTTAAAAACACCATACAATACGTTTTGCAACGTTGTATAGTTTAAATAAAAACCGTTATATGAATATGGTTATAAAAACCAAAATACAAACATAATATCAATAGTATGACCCAGTATTGCTAGTCAGGCAATACATCGTAATCCGGAGCGTCCAGTAATATTTTGGTGATTTGGATTATTATAAGCCGCATGACATTGTTACCTTACTAAACCAACAACGGGTAGCTAACCCGATACAAATTTTTGCCCATCTAAAGTAGCGTGTCGTCACAAAGGTCACGCTATTGAAATCTTCTCATACATAAATTCGCTTACCAATCAATGTGGCACGACGGGGATCAACCGTCAAGGCGCGAACTGGGGTGATCGTCCCCAAATAGTACTATTAAATGCATAAGCGTCTACCAACTCCCGGTAGTTCACAATTCATGCTATGGGACTTTTAGTGACATAACCTAACTTTAATAATTCATTTAATTTCATCTATCGGGTCCATTAATCATTTATCGGGTCATACAATCGGGTCATTCAATCATTCGGGTCCAAAATCAATAAACAAACAATCGGGACAAATGGTGTCCAAACTTTTATAAAAACTAACATGTTATCTCCCTCACGGGTTTATAAAGCATTTATAAAACATTTAAAAGAGTGCGAGGCTATGAACTCACGTTGATGTGGGAAGGCGGGTTATCGGCAATTCGGACGTACGGTACGTGCTTCAATCACGGAAACCTATATAAATAATAATCGGTCTTAGACGTTTGTCCAATGACTTTATAAAATATCAATTATGTATACATATGATGATTATATATATATGATGATCAAGTGGGTTTACATATTCTCGTTTACTCATTTTAGAGTTATGTGTTGATAACTTTTATACTAGTTTTCTCGTTTTACCTATTTACGTGTTTTAGGTCCAATAAACCTATTATAAGTTCCTTAACTTGTTTTAATCCTTGTGATACTTATTTTATCAGTATGTATACTTTCCATGTTGGGCCCAAATGGGTTAAGCCCAATAAGTTCTTTTTATGAATGTTTATCTTATTTAGTCCAATTATTAGCCCAAGTATTAGTCCAATATGTTTACTTAGCTCGTTAATGTCCGTATGCCCTATAGTTCAGGTTTTATCGGTTTTTACTTGTTTTACATGTCTATATATCAGTATATAAGTTTTATAAAGTTTTCATTAGACGGGTCCAACCATCTAAGTTTTATTTAACAAAAACGTTAATTTTACGGCAATAGCCGAAAAAGTCGTAAAAATCAAGTTTATAGTTTTATAACTTATAAAACTTAACAAGTTACCATTTTTATAAAATGTCCACTTATTTACCCTTTTACATACTTATATAAATAAAATCCATAAGTTAGTGGGTTTTTATTTTACATATTATATATTAAAATGTGAGTGCTTATATAATAGTATTATTCTTTAATTTCCAAAAAATCTGATTTTTAACTTCATCTTCACCAAAAATGCCATATCTTGAGTTCTATATGGAGATAGAAGCTCAAATTTTTATCACATAAACTAAATGATATGTGCTACATTTAACTCTTCTATAGCTACTGTTGAATCATCCTTTAAGTATTTTCTAAAAATCGTCCAAAACAGTAACTTCAGATTTATACCCTAAACTTGTTTTGATCATATCTCACTCATTATTTTGATTCCATTGCATGGCAAACTCTCACATGTGTACAAGACCCATATCTTACTGTAAATCTATTCCACTTCATCATTTTATCAGTTTATGACTTACTTCTTTACTGTTTTATACAGCCATCAAATTTAACCAAGATTTTAACCTTGTTTCTTATGGTTTTTCACCTTTTTATCCATGATTATCAACAACAAATCCCCACATAACATTTTTATCATTATATAATCATCATAAATATATACAATAGGAAATAAAATACATGTTTACATAATCAAAATAACAAGAAGTTGAGGAGGACAATCTTTATACCACCATGATGATGTAGGTTGATCAAAACATGGATTTTTGATGGAGAAACTTGTGCATAGCCAACACCATCTTCATGACCACCATTCTTCATGTATACCTTGTGGAAAATCAGCCCTACCACTCCATGAAATCTCCTTCTTGGATGTTATGAGCACCACCAATCAATAGGGTTTCAAAGTGGCTTCAACATATGTGTAAATAACACATGATTTTGGGGTGGAATCAAGATCATATTGGGTGTTTTTGGTTGAGGAAGGGACGGCCAAGATGGAGAGTAGAGAGAAAATTTGAAGTTGTTTGCATGGTGGAATGAGTGGAATGGTAATGTTTGATGGTTTTGTGCTTGATAAGCTTACTAGTTAAGCTAAACATAACAAGTGTAATACTTGTTTGATGAGGTTTTGACACCTCATGTGTATGTAGCTAACATAAGGCCGGTTTTGGAGTGGGGTGGGACAAGTGTCCCACTTGTCTCATCCCATTTATTTACGGGTACTCCTCGATTCTAGTTTCCTCGATTTGCGTGCCCTCGGGTCGTTTTACGAAAAATGTTTTTATAAATTATGAATCGACGTCACAAAACGAATCCAATAAAAATTGTCTCATCAAAAACGGAGTTCGAAAACGTAAATACGTAATCCTAAGGTTACCGGTTTAGTCGTAAAGGACGTTAAAATAAAATCGTAAGTCCTAATCTCTTCTCGTAAATTTGTGAGTTTATGAACCAACACAAATTTAAAACTCCAAAATAAAATTCACGGATAAATTTATTTTCTGAAATGTCGGAATGTCACCAAGGACGGTGTATGTAAAGGTAAGCACGTAACGTTGAATCCTCCGGTTTAGACGTAGTCGATGCTACTTCAAGACGTAAATCCAAATTTCTTCCCAAAAATAAGTGAGTTCATATTGTAACATTAAAATAATATTTTCAAATAATATTTGAGAATAAAATATCAATCGTAAATTGACGGATTGTCACAGCATTTACCCCTAAACAGGATCTTTGTCCTCAAAGATCATCTTACCTTACTACTCGCTTCTTATAGAGTTTAAGCCATGTGGGTATTTCCTCCACATTCGGTCTTTTCTCACAAGTGCAATTCATTACAATACGCGAGTTTCATCAAACATAACTACGGGAATAAGATCAGGCTTAATGTTGACTTACTTTCTCTATCCATGATGTTCACGGGTTTTTGATGAATGCAACTTTTCGCCGATCTAAACATTACTAAGAAGAATTCAGATTTTTAACTTGATAGATATTCCATCAAGTTCGATATACAAAGCATAATTCACGCAGTCGTTGAAGTCCTAGGGTAGATCAAGCTTATATGCCTTTCAATCCCAACTTTTACATCATCTCAATGGTCCCATACAATCGGGGACTTATATCCCATGATTTGTCAGATCATGAATTCATTTTTCCAAGGTTAAAATTTTGTGGCATAACTTCGCTACCCATTTGGCACTTCAAGGTCTACATTTCACATTCACATAACCTCTTGCCCACTATCGGCAGTTAATAATCAAATCCTAATTTCAACAATCATTTCAGATCTCGTGGGTCGGGTATTTTGCAAGGATAGGTTCGCCATCATAGGAAACCTTAAATTTAAAAGACATGTCCAACTCACAATAGGTGTATGTCGGGTGTCTTCATCTCAACTCCAGCTTACAGATGCTCTAAATTCTAAATCTTAACAAGATTCGATCTCAATCCTAACACGATGATTATCAATGATAATCTCTCCAAAGGAAAACGATTATACGGTCTATCACCAAAGGTCAATCATTCAAACATAAAACATCACTTATATTACTTTGTATCGTTACTTTACCTCGTCCCTTCGATTTGGGGTGGTACATAGTACTCTCATCAAGGTTCGTTCTCAATGACTTCTGAGCAAATCTCTAGAAATTCGATGCGAAGCGAGGATCTTGATATAGATGATCGATACAGGCACGCTATGTTTACATAACTCTTTTTGCATTTATCATTAACGAGAATGATATTAGCAGATTTGGTCAGTCTGTCGACGATGACCCAAATCGAATCAATATTCAGATGATGACCTTTGCAATAGCTAGACGTTTACTAATGTATGAGGCGTTATCTGCCTTCATAATTTATCATCAGTACAACTCTTCAGACAAAGATACTTTTAGTCAAAAATGACATACATATAATACTTATACTTACAAATTCCAACATAACTATATCTCACAATCTCCATATTTAGGCAACCACAAGTGGCCTTTAAAATATTTAACGCTATCGGCTTCTTTATTTCTAATGGTTCACATTAGCCGCGAACCCCTTTTTATTATTTATATTATCCTTTTTACGAACATCGTTTATTTTTATATCGTTCGGCAATTTATATTGCACCTTCATTATTAAGAAATATATCTTAATTGAATCTTTATACTTTCTATATAATATGTCGGTATCTATATTCACCTCTCATGATGATATAATTATCATGTCCACAATTTACTCAGATATTCTTTCTATATTATGCGTCAGTAATTACGTTCACTTTCTCCTGATGAAATAAATATCATAACTGTATTTATTCAAAATTCTTTCTTTATATCTTTTATGTTGCAGTTTCGTATTTACTATTATCTTTATCCGTTTTACTCAATCTGACGTCTAAAACGTCGATAATTATTATATGTAAATTAACAATAATTATTTAATTTTTATGAAACGGTAAACGTAAAAATTTTTAAATTTATTAGTTCGACCAATTATATAAAATGTTCAAAATAAATTTGGATGTAATTAACAAGATTTTTGTTGATTTATCGAAAGTATTTAATAAGATTCGTAAATGTTCGAAAAACCTTTGTTTATACTTTGGTCAAAGTTTTCTTAATTGAAAAGCAAAAATTGTCGTTTTATGTTTTCAAGTTATGGTATAAATGGTTTTACTCAATCTTTCTTAAGTTACCTTGAGGTATACACAAACATTTACCCCTAAACAGAAGTTTAGTTAAATGGTTTGTGTATAAGGGAATAATCCCTTTAAAAATCCTTTGTTAACACATTTGTCAAAACATATTTCCATTTCTTTTTGGTAAAATCCGAAGCCTTAAAAGGGCTCTTAATTTGAAGAGTCTATATGCATACATCTTACCATTATTAATCCAACGGTCATTTTATGTAAAGGATTAAGTTTTTAATCCCTATGCGTTAATGGTTCTAATCTTTGAAAAGTCAATATAGTTTCCATTATCTATTAATCACATGGTTAAATCATGTAAAGATTCAAGTCTTTAATCACGTGTTAATTATTCAAGGTTCAGGTTTACACTGTTCGGCCAATTCAGGGCAGTCTATAAATAATTATTAACTCATTCTTATTCTCATAACAAACAAATGGTCCTTAATGATCACGAGCATGAATTTTATCAAATTACAGCCTACACACGTGATTCACCAATTTTATGAATGCTACATGTGCATCGGTCAGTCCAAACGACATCACGTGAAACTCATAACGTTCATTACAAGTACCGAATGTAGTGATTGGAATAAATAATCTTCTTCGCGGAAACGAAGTTGATAATAAC
This sequence comes from Glebionis coronaria, assembly GCA_025667525.1. Taxonomy (NCBI): domain Eukaryota; kingdom Viridiplantae; phylum Streptophyta; class Magnoliopsida; order Asterales; family Asteraceae; genus Glebionis; species Glebionis coronaria. The sequence goes on from CM046879.1 coordinate 295,550,130, forward strand.
CATGCCGTGGATCAAATCTTTAAAACATACGTTAAAACCTTGTAAATGATCGAACAAATCTTCCATTTCGAGTTATGGATATCGTTTTTGATTGTCAATTTACTCAGTCACAGTAATCTAATATAAGGAAAGATAACACCATAGCTCTTCAGGATGACAGGCTTGGTATAATAAAATCTTTCTCCGACAACTTTCTCAGTTGTACGGTAATTCCTTTAATTTAGATGGTGCTGACGTACAGTGCACAAGCCGCAAGTGCAGCACCGGAAATAAAATCAATACCAAATTCAATCTTGCCTTAATGGCAAAAGTCCAGGTGATTCACCAACAAATACTTCCTAAAGTTTCAGATAAGATAAATATCTTTTAATAAATTCATATTAGGCTCTTCTAGGTTATAATATCTATGACTAGTTCACAACCATTCATGGTATAATTTCAAGTCTAAATACAGGATATCGTCATCCACCAAGAATTATTTAGATCACTTTTGATAATCAACATCTTATCTTTTAGGGAAATTCTATTCGAGTTCCCATCAATTAAGACAATGTCGTCATGTCACAGTCAATCAATCCATTCTACTGGCACTATCAACTTTTCAGTTTTATTACCGTCGATAAGATGTGAACTTCTCAAAAGACTAGTGATAATTCCTAATCCTTTGCAAATTCAAGGATACATGGAGACAAAACTATCAACTAAAGAGTAAGGTCAACGCATGATTTACACGATAGAATTTCAAATCAGATACAAACGAAAACATTTAACGAATATGAATATATCCCATGTTTTCATAATTTGAGTACGCATTCGAAAGCTCCTCGGATCGTTACCCAGGTCATTCAAATGAAATCAAATCATAAGAAATGATAAGAACATCAATACCTCCAGTCGGGTATCAACACTCGGTAATCAGATACTTTTCCTAAGAATCTCACTACGGGAGAATTGGACAAGAACGGAATATCAATTGTCAAATAAGACAAATTCCACAGATGAGTAAATTCAACTCAGAAGAATAGGTGTTATAGGCACATATGTAGGTGTCCCTAACATTATGTCCTTATTTTTCACTTCTTGCAGATCTCATTAAAATTTAATCTTTCACAATCCTCAAAGAAAATGTAGTGTTTATTCATTAGTTTTATGGTGACTACTAATCAGTCTTGCATAGTCCATTCCAAATTGTATGTAGGCGCGCAACTATATACAATTTCAAGATTAACGATGCAATACTCAGTTCGTCAAAATTTTATGATCATGTTTATAATAAAAACATTTACATGCTCAATTCTTAAATAAGAATTAAAAATAAATTTACAAAGATTTTTCCTTGTTATGAAAACAACTAAGTTTTCCAAGGTGTTTTATAAACAACTTTATTTTGATAACAATCACTTATAAATCTCACTTTGAATAATCCTTATAGTGATGAGAATTAAATTTTCTCAAAGGATACCGTTTTAACTTTATAAAAACAATGAATGATCTGCAAAAGAGTGATGAAGAGTCGTTCACCAAGAACTAACTACGATATGATAGGAAATGAGCTTAGCCAATTAATCATGAGGTTCATGACTTCGATGGCACTCACGAAGAATGATTCACAACGTAACTCAAATCAAGATGAGTACTTGTTCAATGGTTGCATCACTAATGCGAACATTACGATGAAGCAATAAAAGATAGATAACATCGATACATGTAGAATTTAGCAATCAAAGGTAGTCTTTCCATTAATCACAAACAAGTCAAATTGTACCGTAACACATTACGTGTCACTATGTCATACAATTCTCAGAACTCATCCTACCAACTGATGTCTCAGTTAAGTTAGGGATTTTTAAAATATACCACAATGAATACTAATCTACAAGAGTCATTAGGTGTTCCATATGTCCCGGAAGATCCATCGGTCTCAATTCAGAAGAAGATTTCTTCAATTTATTTCTTGGACACTGGGCATCCTCGTCAGTGGACAATGGCTTAGGAACAACCCTTAACATGGATCAACAATCAATTAAAACCTTATAATTCAGTCACAAAACTTAACGACTTCTATTAATAATCTTATATTCCATATAGGTTAAATTTTTACTTCATTCAAGTTTCAACCAATTTTATACTCAATTCAATATCCTACTTCATTATCCAATACTTACAACCTTATTCTTCGGCCTTGTAAAGGCAATACAATCTCAATATGAATCAACACTTAATTTCCAATCCTATTAGCTCTTACAACAACAATTATCAAATGAGTCATTAATATGAAATGACTTGATCAGTCAATTAGACTTCTCGGAAAGGTATTAGTGGCATGAGGCTTTTGGGTAATGGTTCCAATGACAGCCTCAAGTGCAACATTCACCCTTTCGATTTCAATTTAAGAATTAGATGACAATGAATCAGATGACATCTTTCTAGGTGATAACGTTTTGTCAAACTCCACTCTATAAGAAAGATCGTCACGACATCGATATCAGATTTAATCTTGCCAATTCTTTTTCAATATCACAATCAACTAATATCTATATTTCTACGAATATCAACCATTTGTTGGGATCATAAATATCCACAACTTGGTTTAGATCTAGGATAGCTGGAATTCCTACGAGAATAGCTTCGATTAATTTACTAGGGGATTTTAGGGTTACTTGTGACAATCTACGTCGTATAAATATCTCGTATAAAAATCAAAATAATCATCAAACAATCATGTAATAAAATTACATCATATATATATATAATCCAAGTTATATATATATTAAAATAACACTTCTCAGTCTGGCCTTGTCGGTAACTCGGGAATTCTTCGGCACCGTTATAGTCAAAAGCTTTTTAGACATTTTTAGAAAAATGTTTATAGTTAAAAGATTTTGGAAAGTTTTATTCAAAACCTTGGTTTTAAAAATCTTTCGTTCTCTATAACGAGAGCTCTGATACCAAACTGTAACACCCCCAAATTTATACAACTCAATACAGCGGAAGACTAGTTGGTGTTACGGGATAGCACATTACTCACATCATAGACAACGCATAAAAATCGCGTCGTTTATTTATAAATCATTTCCATTCATAATTATCAAAGTTACATCGGTCCCAAGTCATTATATTTCATACAAAGTTTTACAAAGTGTTTGAATGGAAAAATATTGTTTAAGTGCGGGCCATGAATTCTTGTCGTCTTCCCGAGAATTACCTTCAAGTACCTGAGATAAAACATGTTAAAAGAAAAGGTCAGCGATAACGCCGAGTGAATTCATAGAGTTTAATAAATTCCATCAGTATAACTTTGGTATAAAATTAGTACCAAAAATCAATTCGTACAAATCATTGTAATAGGCCGTAAAATAGCCAAAATCATTTTATACAAATCTTTATCAAAATCATAATATAGGCATTTGCCTTAAAAATCATTATACGAATCATTGTCGTTAAAAACACCATACAATACGTTTTGCAACGTTGTATAGTTTAAATAAAAACCGTTATATGAATATGGTTATAAAAACCAAAATACAAACATAATATCAGTAGTATGACCCAGTATTGCTAGTCAGGCAATACATCGTAATCCGGAGCGTCCAGTAATATTTTGGTGATTTGGATTATTATAAGCCGCATGACATTGTTACCTTACTAAACCAACAACGGGTAGCTAACCCGATACAAATTTTTGCCCATCTAAAGTAGCGTGTCGTCACAAAGGTCACGCTATTGAAATCTTCTCATACATAAATTCGCTTACCAATCAATGTGGCACGACGGGGATCAACCGTCAAGGCGCGAACTGGGGTGATCGTCCCCAAATAGTACTATTAAATGCATAAGCGTCTACCAACTCCCGGTAGTTCACAATTCATGCTAATGGGACTTTTAGTGACATAACCTAACTTTAATAATCCATTTAATTTCATCTATCGGGTCCATTAATCATTTATCGGGTCATTCAATCATTCGGGTCCAAAATCAATAAACAAACAATCGGGACAAATGGTGTCCAAACTTTTATAAAAACTAACATGTTATCTCCCTCGCGGGTTTATAAAGCATTTATAAAACATTTAAAAGAGTGCGAGGCTATGAACTCACGTTGATGTGGGAAGGCGGGTTATCGGCAATTCGGACGTACGGTACGTGCTTCAATCACGGAAACCTATATAAATAATAATCGGTCTTAGACGTTTGTCCAATGACTTTATAAAATATCAATTATGTATACATATGATTATTATATATATATGATGATCAAGTGGATTTACATATTCTCGTTTACTCATTTTAGAGTTATGTGTTGATAACTTTTATACTAGTTTTCTCGTTTTACCTATTTACGTGTTTTAGGTCCAATAAACCTATTATAAGTTCCTTAACTTTTTTTAATCCTTGTTATACTTATTTTATCAGTATGTATACTTTCCATGTTGGGCCCAAATGGGTTAAGCCCAATAAGTTCTTTTTATGAATGTTTATCTTATTTAGTCCAATTATTAGCCCGAGTATTAGTCCAATATGTTTACTTAGCTCGTTAATGTCCGTATGCCCTATAGTTCGGGTTTTATCGGTTTTTACTTGTTTTACATGTCTATATATCAGTATATAAGTTTTATAAAGTTTTCATTAGACGGGTCCAACCATCTATGTTTTATTTAACAAAAACGTTAATTTTACGGCAATAGCCGAAAAAGTCGTAAAAATCAAGTTTATAGTTTTATAACTTATAAAACTTAACAAGTTACCATTTTTATAAAATGTCCACTTATTTACCCTTTTACATACTTATATAAATAAAATCCATAAGTTAGTGGGTTTTTATTTTACATTTTATATATTAAAATGTGAGTGCTTATATAATAGTATTATTCTTTAATTTCCAAAAAATCTGATTTTTAACTTCATCTTCACCAAAAAGGCCATATCTTGAGTTCTATATGGAGATAGAAGCTCAAATTTTTTTCACATAAATTACATGATATGTGATACATTTAACTCTTCTATAGCTACTGTTGAATCATCCTTTAAGTATTTTCTAAAAATCGTCCAAAACAGTAACTTCAGATTTATACCCTAAACTTGTTTTGATCATATCCCACTCATTATTTTGATTCCATTGCATGGCCAACTCTCACATGTGTACAAGACCCATAGCTTACTGTAAATCTATTCCACTTCATCATTTTATCAGTTTATGACTTACTTCTTTACTGTTTTATACAGCCATCAAATTTAACCAAGATTTTAACCTTGTTTCTTATGGTTTTTCACCTTTTTATCCATGATTATCAACAACAAATCCCCACATAACATTTTTATCATCATATAATCATCATAAATATATACAATAGGAAATAAAATACATGTTTACATAATCAAAATAACAAGAAGTTGAGGAGGACAATATTTATACCACCATGATGATGTAGGTTGATCAAAACATGGATTTTTGATGGAGAAACTTGTGCATAGCCAACACCATCTTCATGACCACCATTCTTCATGTATACCTTGTGGAAAATCAGCCATACCACTCCATGAAATCTCCTTCTTGGATGTTATGAGCACCACCAATCAATAGGGTTTCAAAGTGGCTTCAACATATGTGTAAATAACACATGATTTTGGGGTGGAATCAAGATCATATTGGGTGTTTTTGGTTGAGGAAGGGACGACCAAGATGGAGAGTAGAGAGAAAATTTGAAGTTGTTTGCATGGTGGAATGAGTGGAATGGTAATGTTTGATGGTTTTGTGCTTGATAAGCTTACTAGTTAAGCAAAACATAGCAAGTGTAATACTTGTTTGATGAGGTTTTGACACCTCATGTGTATGTAGCTAACATAAGGCCGGTTTTGGAGTGGGGTGGGACAAGTGTCCCACTTGTCAAATCCCATTTATTTACGGGTACTCCTCGATTCTAGTTTCCTCGATTTGCGTGCCCTCGGGTCGTTTTACGAAAAACGTTTTTATAAATTATGAATCGACGCCACAAAACGAATCCAATAAAAATTGTCTCATAAAAAACGGAGTTCGAAAACGTAAATACGTAATCCTAAGGTTTCCGGTTTAGTCGTAAAGGACGTTAAAATAAAATCGTAAGTCCTAATCTCTTCTCGTAAATTTGTGAGTTTATGAACCAACACAAATTTAAAACTCCAAAATAATATTCACGGATAAATTTATTTTCTGAAATGTCGGACTGTCACCAAGGACGGTGTATGTAAACGTAAGCACGTAACGTTGAATCCTCCGGTTTAGACGTAGTCGATGCTACTTCAAGACGTAAATCCAAATTTCTTCCCAAAAATAAGTGAGTTCATATTGTAACATTAAAATAATATTTGAGAATAAAATATCAATCGTAAATTGACGGATTGTCACATATTGGGTATTTTGATGATATTTTAAGCGTTTTAAGCCCGATTTGGACGATGAGACTATGTATAAATACAGTCTCATCACCCTCCTGTGGATGTCTAGATATATGTGTATAGAACACACACAAGAAATTTCGTGACGATCCAACGGTTCAATCAAAAGTTATGACCTTCTGAATACTGTTGCGCACACAAAAACGTCCAGAAAAACCCTAGACGGATTTTTCTTCTTTTCACCATACACGAACACCTTGTTGGTCCTAGCATCACGAGCCACGAGGCTCTGATACCAATTGTGGAAACCTTGGTTTCCGGATCTTTGAAGCAACTAGGAATGCACCATGTTCATATGATTATATAATCAAAGCGGAATTAGAACATGACACATTAACAAGGTGTTTAGGCACAATAACATGAATTAAAACACAATTGGATTATTCATTATTTTAATAACAAACAATCACTAGACGTGTATACATTGAATCCCACGTCTAGTCGACACACGCTTTAGGTTTACATTGTGAATAAAAATGATGATTAAAACCTAAGACCCTTGGTTCCTTTTATAGTATAAGGATTAGGGTTTACAAGAGATAATAATAAATAAACAAGTAAATCTTTTATTTAAATAAACTTATGCAGAATATATCTTGCATGTTTATCTAAATAGAAGCTTCCATAAGCTTCTTGTCTACGTTTCTATCAACTCTTAAATTGCATGTAACAATGCTTAGATTGTACATGACAAGTCTTGAGCCAACAACGCTGGATTTGCTCTTGTCAACGCTCAAATTGCTCTTGACAACGCTTAGACAATATCTTCATGTTTTCTTCGTTTTTGAGTTTCTGCCACATCAACTTTTTGACCCAACAAGGCCGGGCTTAAGGCCCATGTCTCTTTTCTTTTGTAATAACAAACGCAGCCCAACAAAAGTATACACACTTTCTAATTTCCGTGTCGCGTTTTATTACTCTTTTTTCGCAAGCGTGCTCGTGTCTAGATCCTAACAAGTATTTATTTATTATTTTTTTGAATAATAAAACTTACATAATACTTGACTAATTACTATTAGTTATTTTTATAAAATAATTAATTACGTAACGTTTTAAATAAAACTGAGGATGCGTAATTCCTGTTAACGTTTAACTATTTCTGTATAATAAATAATACATACGTAATATTTTCTGAAACTTAATAATTATTTTCTAAATAATTATTATTTGTGATATTTAATGAACTGAGCCTGTGTATATACTTGAGGCTACGTATATACTGTTTATGTTTATTTAACGCTAAAGCTGAGACTCTGCGTATTTAATATCCCAAATTTTAAATACGGGTTTTACAATTCTTCCCCTCTAAAAAAATAATTCGTCCTCGAATTAAGGATACGATTATACTGGGTTTTACAATTCTCCCTCTCTAAAAGAAAATTCATCCCCGAATTAAAGGTAATTTAAGCTGAAGAAGTTTATATAAGCTGGAAGACACATAGAGTGAAAGGACATGAAACTGAAAGACATATAAGCTGAAGGGTCATTCGCCCTTGATTTAGAACATACTGTTGCTGAAAGGGTATAACCACGACATGACTGAAGTGAACCTAGAATGTCACATGGCTAAAAAACATGGAACGTAACATGTCTGAAAGAACTTAACTGAATTTATTGAAGGAAAGAGGATGAGAGGTCCGGATGGACTCCTCCGTTTCGAATGGCCTCCTGCTCGAAACGATTCCTTCAAAAAAATCTTGGCCCTGATGACCCTGTCCTGATGAATGCTGAATAGTTTCTGGTTCCATACCTAAGATGGATTTTCTGAATCTGATAAAATGAATAAGCTATGTCATGTGGATACATGAAATGGTACGTATAAATATCCTGAAAGATAACATTTACATATCTGAGCAAGCTGCTGAAAATATATAGGGACGAACTACGTGAACAATTGTGAACGTGCTATGTGAGAAATTGTGAGCGCGGTTCACGATCATCTGATGAATGTTGGGCATGGAGTATATCATGAACATACGCTGACTGAGGAAAATTGCCAAACGATACCACCCGAGACGTGAAACGTCTGTCTGGTTATGGAATAGTTGTCCTAAACTTGAGTCTAGTTTCTCAAGCTTTCTGTAACCGTATTCGGTAATTACCTGTGAAACGTATATCGCGAAATGGCACACGAACTTGAACGTGAACAATGTTATGAATCCTAACGTGAGCTTAAATCATGAGATACAATAAAACATGAACTGGAACAACATCATACTGCGAATGAGACGTAAATGTAAAAGTGAAAATAAACATGAACGTAAAGTGAACGTAAACATCCACGTGATCGTGAACATGAATTCTGTCTGATATGATGGTCGATGGAATGCCTTGAATTCGTATGATTTACTGCTGAATTTCTAAATTTTCTACAGATCTGCTACTGCGTGATCCTTTTGGATGAAAGAAACGCGCAGGCTGATTACATGGTTGACGATAAGTTAGATAGTATCATACTTTCTCTGAGCCTGTGGTAGCTGATAACAATTTCATGGAATTTCGTCTCATTTCTGTTCAGAAATTTCTAAGGATTGTAGTAACTCACTAACATGATGGCATTCTATCTTGAACCTGCGGTATGTGAGGCATCTAGATATGAACATAGCTACATCAATGTGTGATACTGCTTCTGTCAAGATTCTGCCTGAGATTATGGGACATTCCTGTAGAAATCTAGTTAAGTAGTCATGGATGGATTTTTAGTGAGAAGTGTCAGCAGTTTCTGCGGTAGCAGTCAATTGGGTTCTAGGAAAGTTTTTACTTCGTTCACCGGCGTCGGTTGGGACCATCAGGTGATGGCCTTCACCTTCGCACGATTGTCTGAAATTTCTTTCTACTGAAGTAGGATGGCTCATAAATGCCACTTTGTTCAATTGGAATTAATATCTGGAAAGTTGTGTATAAAATTTTCTCCTATCGAAGATTCTGTACAATTGTGAGAAGATGATTCTCGTGTTCTTCTCTAGAACTTAGCAGACCAGAATGTGATCAATGAATATACTGACGATTTTGTCTGAGAATTATGGGAAAAATTTTATTCATAAATTTCATAATATAGCTGGAGCATTAGGCATCTCAGAAGTATGAATCAAACTTTCGAAAGACCATAACGTGTGCAAAAGCAGTCTTGGAAACATCATGTTCTTTCTCTCACCTCTGATGGTAGCATGATCGGAAATTCTTCTGAAAATGTTTAAGACATCTCAGTAGATCAGCTAAGATTTCTATACGTGGAATGCAACATCGATTAAGAATGGCGATCTGGTAGACAGAAACAGTGCACTTCCTAGTGGTGCGCCAGGGCGAATAAAGCCTCGTTCTGGTAATTCTTGCAGCAAATGCTACAACTCTTTTGACTTAGCTGAAGCCCTGTAATAAAGAGTTTTGAAAACATGTTATGTTCTTGAGACAAGCTTGATGTTATATTTTGTCTCGTGATGAGAAAGAAAATTTCGGAAAAACTTTCTGAAATTATGTCTAGGAACTCTGGAGAAATCTGATGGTCATGAATTTAAGTAATTTCAGAATTCGCATTATAAATGGTGACCATAAGTCTTTGTTGCTAAAAGATAATAGTTCACGTGCTCGTAAAGCTGAAACAATTTGTATTGATTTTTCTCGCAGGAGTAAAATGAATATGTTCAGGGTTGGTAAGACGGATCTCGTCGTTAACTGAAAATAAAATTTTTATTAATATGGTGATACTGTTGAGTCCTTTCTGGCTGAGAGGCAGGTGACTACCTGATTTAAGATGAAGCTGACGTAGGAACACAGAATGAATAATCCGTGTTTAACCTGGATAATACTCTAGTGGTGGTGACAGAATTTTTAAATGATCTGATTCATGCGTGGCATAATAGAACCGGTATACCCCTTTCTGAAGGGTACCCTGAATTACCAAGGGCCAGGTTTAGAAAACATACTGGAGTTATGAGTCTTGACTCTTGTCTTGAGAAGATATTCATATGACATGTATCGTATCTGGTGTCTTGAAAGGTGTCTTGCAAAAGGATAATAGAGACCCATGTCTTGACTGATGTCCTAACATGGGTTTTAGTAGGTGAATCTGAACAAGGCTGGAAAAAAATTTCTGGTAACAGCTAGGGTTGGCGGACCGATTAGATTAATGACCTCTGTATTTTTCGTCACGTCCGTTTCGGAGTTCCCGGTTGCTGACTGATTAATTATAAGCAAAGTGGTTGTCACTACTGCTTTGTCTATCACCTTATGACGGTTATTATCATGACCGTGATTCCTGTAACTATTCTGCTGAGTGGCCGGCTAGGTTCCGATTCCCACTCTTCTAAAAGAACGGTTAGCTGAGTGAAGTGTGACAACTAGCTGAGAAGGTAAAAGTATGGAATGGAATAGTAGTGTCTCATGGTTGAAATTTTATTCTTTTCAAAAATTTCAAATTTATAGTTTTCGTTCTTGTTCTGCAGAGTCTTCATAGTATAAACGGTATCAGCATCTTGAGAAATCTCCAAAGTATCAGCAGCATCAGCATTTGCGAGGTCTTCAAAGTGTTAGCGGCATCAGCATCTAGCAAAATCTTCAACTCACGAGCAGCATCAGCACTTGGTAGAATATCGACAAGTGGAAATACCTGAGATGATTGAGGATCGATTAGCAATATCCATGGAGTAGGGTACCTGGAGTACACCTAGACTGCTATACATGAAGTACAAAATGAAATACTGCACATGGAGCATATCTGAGACACTGTACGTGGAGTACACGTGAAATACTGTACATGGAGTATAACTGAGACACTGTACATGGGGTACATATGGAATACTGTACATGGAGTTGGAGGAAATTTTATGAGATGATCAATACTGGTGTCGCTTGTCTGACATTATCAAAGAAATAAATTGATTTAAACGGTAGTAAACTGAACTGAAACGGTTAACATGATAGGCTGATAATTTCTGCGTAGACTTAATGTTGGTTGTATAGAGGCTAAAAAGTATGATTAAACGGAGTTTCATCAACGTTCAGAATAAAGACATGATTGATAAAGACCAGAACATGATTTATCATGAAATAGTATTTTACTGTAATCCTTCTGTATCTTAGCATGAGACATTGTCATTCTGTTGAAAACATAATCCTTGTAAGGAAACATGAAACTGAATCCGCCTGAAGGCGACATCAGCTTGAAATTGTGAAACTGGATTGTTACAAAGAACATAAGAGTATGATCAATTGAGTTTTAACAACAACTGGTGTGGATGGCTATAGTTCAATCCACAACATTCAAAGAAGAAAACATGTGACTAAGTATGGGATATTCTGGTTCGATCCATACTTGTCAAAATTTATGAAATGTCCTGATATGACAACGGTGAACAACTGTGGATCGGTTTACAAAACAATATTCAACTGAAAAACATGAAATTTGATCTGAACATTGGTGAACGTATATGGGCTGGTTCACCAAGTAATATTCTACTGAAAGCATGAATCTGTCAAGAGTAAGGATGAACGCCATTGGGTCAGTTCACCAATAAAAAAATCTGAACGAGCAAGGGTGAACGCCTATGGGTCGGTTCACCAAAACAAAATTCGTAGAAAAGCAAATGTGACTAAATATGGCCAGTCTTGTACCAACCTTTTAAATAGTAAAAAACTTTAAGAAAACCGACTGATAACCGAGGAAAAGTGACTGATAGATGCATGAGAACATGAAAGATAACAACGCCAAAATCTGGAAAGTTCCTGGTGACTACTCACTAGTCACAGGTTACGTTTTAGAGCCTACAGGTCGAACCTGGCTCTGATACCATAATTGTAACACCCCACTTGGATAAGTGGACCGTTACGTGTATTTATGGCGTGTCATAAAAGCATAAGGTAAATGTCCTAAAACATTAACTGACCATAAAGGAAATACCGGAACCAAACATCGGTAATCCAAACATAAGCTCAAAACATGAAAAGTAAAATACTGAAGGAAATGACTAAACAATGTCCAAATAAGCAGAATAATGTAAGATGTGCATAAGGTAAGAAGTCCGGATAGCTTTCATTTAATGCACATGCTCTCAGAATCCTAAGAGCGTCCTGGTGTACCTGCCGTTAGAACATGAAAGAACTACGGCTGAGCATAACGCTCAATGAACGAATATAAAGCATGATAAGGAATTACTGAAATGAAACAGATGATAAAATACTGGAGCTGTAAGACTAATAAGTGTGAATACACTTATCCTTTTACCGCTTATTTCCAATAATAACAAGACCAAAACGTGTAATTTATGTCGTAAAAGTCGGAATTATGCGTGGTTTGTGTATTTATTGTGTTTTAGGACCAAAAGATGAAAAAAGAAGAAAACATGGGCTTTCACGGGCTTTTATCGAAGAAAACGAGAAAAGACGAAGTCAAGAGATCAAGAGTGCTTAAAGAACGGATGTCCAAGACCTATTCTGAAGATTTATCGAAGAAAAAGTCTAAAGACGGAAGTTTAATGAAGTTGAAGAACTTAAGTCTAAATTAAAGAAGAAAATTATTAAGACAAGTTTAAATCCCGAGACGACGTCGAGAAAAGACAACGATTTAAATCGAGTCGAGAAGAAAAGAAAGAAGGAAGCACACCACACATGCACTTCCCACTTAGCCTATAAATACCCTCCTAATCACATTAGGAGGGGAGTTAGCTAGTTTCATTTTTCATTTTTCCTTGCTAGTTTTTTGAGAGAGAAAGTTCCAAACTTTCTCTCACTAAGTTTTCATCTTTTCATTCTTTTAATCTTTCAAGTTTAAATCTTTTTGTATTATGATTTCATTAATCAAGTTCAAGTTAAGCTTTTTGTTCATTAATCTCTTTCTACGTTTCTTGATTTTAGTTTACTTTTGGTGCGAAATATTTATGATCCGTGTTGATCTAGATGTTTTCGTGCTTAAAAAGTTAATCTTTTTATTCCTACATAAGCTTTCAAACGGTTAAGCTTTAAGATCCTTGTGCTTATTGGCTTATTTGTATGTTTAGCTTATTTACTTTTTGAAAGTTTTCTTAAAAAGTTTCATCTTTTTATGGTTTGATTTAAAAGATTGCTTATTTAAAGTTTGGAAAAGTTGTTATTCGAGCTTATTTAGTTTATTTCATTGCTGATTTGGTGAAGTTTTAGTGTTAGCATATCACTAGCTTATTTTCGAATCACACAATTATCAAAAAGGGTAAACCCTTTTCCGATTTGGCATTCTGATTAGCTCTCTTTTATTCCGATCTCTCTGATCGGATTAGAAGTTAGTTTTTCCGACCACTGCTCCATTATTCCGATCACCCTGATCGGATTAGGGTTTAACATTCCGATTGTGGGTGGTTTTAACTTATTCCGATATGACTTATTTTTTAATTATTCCGATTGCTCCTAATTCCCATTATTCCGATTGGGATTTCTACCATATTCCAACTACTTACTTTCACTAGATTCCGATTGCACTATCATTACGATGAGGGTGTTATTATTGATATTCCGATTGGAGTGGTTTTGCCTCATTCTGACAGCAAGTTTCTATTAATATTCCGATTGCATTTCCGATTAGAGTGTATTCCGACCAATATTCCTTTTATGCATTCCGATCAGAATTCCAATTAGCAACATTCCGAATGGTTTAATTTCTTGTTTTTACTAAGTTTTCAAGTTTTAGATTTATTAAGTGTTCAAGTAATTTTCTAATTTTGTCTTTAAGTTTTTAGCATTTATTTTTAACTCGTCATTTTAGATTAAGCTTTAAAGCTCTTTTTTTACTCAACGACACTTTCATTTCACCATTAGTTTAAAATAGATAAACAACCCAAAATTATCTTCCACCAAGAACAATTGAGTCGCACTTTCTACCAATAATCAATCCGAAGAGATCGGACGATAAGATTTTATACTTGGTGTAAAAAGCCATGTATTAAATGGCGCCGCTGCCGGCTCTTTTCGTTGAGATTAACGGTTTTTAGTGAGAGACGCGTTGGATTTTGGGATCCGTTCATCTTTGAACGTTATTTTCCTTGCTTTAAAATTTTCAAAAATCCTAAAAATATAAAATTTTCAAAAATACAAAAAAAAAACATAAAAAACCAAAAATATTTCTTGCTTTGTTAGTTCTTTTGCAGGTGTATGCGCACTCGATCAACGTCTTATCAAGAGCCCGAGACTCTCGATAACTTAGACATGGCCGGTGTACACAACAACAATAATAATCCACCTCAAAACAACATGAATAATAACAACAATGAACCTCTACCGGTCAATCGTCCTATGATGGAGCTTTTGCAAGCACATGTAGAGGGCAACCACGATGCTATTGTCATACCCGCGATTGGAGCCAACAACTTTGAGCTCAAATCCGGATTTATTCAAATGGTCTCTGCTCAACCATTCTTGTGGCATACCATTGATGATCCTCATGACCACATCAAAAGGTTCCTTCAACTCACGGATACGATCAGATTCAATGGGGTTTCACAAGAGATAATTCGCTTGCAACTTTTTCCTTTCTCCTTAGAGGGACAAGCCCGGCATTGGCTTGATATGGAACCGCCACAAAGTATTCTTACGTGGACGGACTTAGAGACCAAATTCATAAACTACTTTTTCCCACCCTCTTGTACTACCGCTTTGTGGAATGAAATCATTACTTTTGAACAAAAGTACGATGAGACTTTTAGTGAATCTTGGGACCGTTTTAAAGAACTTTTAAGAAAGTGCCCACAACATGGTTTTACCAAAGTGCACCAAATTAATACTTTTTACAATGGTTTAAGCATGAATGACCAAGATTCACTAAATAGTGCTTCGGGGGGTAATCTTTTGGTTAAGTCTTCTAATGCCGCTTGGGATATTATTGAGAACAAGTCTAGAGTGCAAACCAAGAGTGTTCGGACCAATGTGGCTAGTGCTAGCACTAATTAGAGCGACAAGATACTTGATAAGCTTACTTCGCTTGTTGAATCACTTGCTCTCCAAGCCGCCAATAACACAAAGCTATCACTGCCCAAGCCAATGCTATGACTCAATCATGTGATATATGCGGGGGATCTCACTCATACACCGATTGTCCTTCGACTCACGACAATCCGGAAAATGTGTATACCGCCAACGGTACCTATTCTACGGGAGGCTATCAGGCACGTCCTCAAGGTGACCGCAACTTGCTCAGCTATCGCTCAAACAACTTTCTTTCACCTCCCGGTTTCCCCCACAAAACCCGAATAACCTCAACCGCAACAATCAGAACCAACCACGTGCTCCAACTCCATATCAAAACCAAAGAAATCCATATCCACCTCAAAGAAACAACCAAGTTTACCAACAACCTGCTTATCAACCACCCGCCTACCATGCTCCCCCTCCCAACCAACCCATCGCATTACATCAAGATGTTGAAACCTACATGAGGACTAATGATGTGATCGTGCAAAATCTTCAGCGGGAAATGGCCAACATGAAAGCAGATATAGTGAAGCAAGGGAATGATCTTCGAGCTGATATGCGTAACACTTTGGCAAGCAAACGAATGACTTGAGGAATATGATGGCTAGTTTCTTCCCTAGTAATCAAGCCTCTGGATCGGGTTCTCTTCCGAGTAACACCGTTGCTAATCCAACAGGGGAGATGAAAGTAATCACCACTCGCAGTGGAAAAGGTTTAAAGGAACCCGAGCTTGCTACACCTACACCGGTGATTGTGACAAAGGAAAACGAGTCTCCTTCTCTGAATCCTCCATTTTTATTCCTACAACTTCTACTTCTCCAATTCCACCACCTTCTACTTCTACCCCTCCACCACCCACGGATGTGAGTGCGAATTCTATCCCAAAGCCTTCATCTCAACCCAATATACCTTATCCTTCGAGGTTGAGGAAAGAGAAATTGATGAACAAGGATGATATTCAGGTTTCAAACTTTCTTAAAATTTTTAAACAACTGAATTTCAATATCTCCTTTGTTGAGGCTCTCGCTCACATGCCCAAATATGCTAAAATGTTTAAAGATCTTCTTAGTGACAAAGAGAAGCTTCTTGACATTGCTCAGACCCAACTTAATGAGAATTGCTCCGCAGTGCTCTTAAGGAAATTACCAACCAAACTTGGTGATCTGGGTCGTTTCTTGATTCCTTGCAACTTCCCTGGGGTAGAGAATTGTATGGCCCTAGCCGATCTTGTTGGGAATAAATTAAGGCCAGATCACTTGAACGCTGACAAGAACAACTCAAGCGTTGACAAGAGCAAAGTGAGCGCTGACAGCTTAAGCGTTGACAAGTTAAAGTCAAGCGTTGACAGATTGAAGACAAGCACTGATGGAAGATGTGAGCTACACGTTTATTATGTTCTAGAATACTTCTAGTAAGGATAGAAACGACAATGTATTTTCTATGTTTATCTTTACCTAGAATAGTTGATACGTAGCTTATTGTACAAGGCTTCTTAGTCTATAAAAGAAGGCCTTTAGGTTAATGTTTTGTATCAAGTTTCATTAAGTTTTTCATTCGTAAACATCTTTCATTGTAAGCAAGTTCGACATTGATAATCAAAGTGAAAGTATTGTTTACATCTTGTGTTCTTGTTTAAGTATTAAATTCCGCATAATACTTAGATTCACAAAGCATACAACAAAGGTTTCTCTACGTGTTATACTTGATCTAATCTCGTATACACAAAGCTAATCGATCTAAGTTTGGGATCAACAAGTGGTATCAGAGCTTGTTGAGGAACTTTTGATCTTTGAAGAACACCAGAACGATATACGAACACCAAAACCCTAATTTTCTCAAAACCCTAAAAACATCATGTCTGAAGCAAACATCATGTCATCCTCTTCATCCTTACCAAACATCAAGATTCCCATGCTTGATGCAACCAACTTTGACTTATGGAGGTTCAACTTTGAACAATATCTGGGGATCTTTGACTACACACTCTGGGACATTATTGAATATGGAAACTCATTCAATAAAGCTCAAAAGATTCTGAATGCCATTGCGACAAGAACAGCTGTTGAAGGATGTCCTGATGAAGATAAGAAAGAAAAACCTGGAGATGGTAGAGCTGTAAGTGCTGAAGATATTGCAAAGAAAAGGGCTGACATGAAAGCCCTAAATATTCTGAAAGTATCTCTCGGACAAGAAAATCAGCACAAATATAGAAGCTATGAATCTGCTAAGGATCTTTGGGAAGCAATTGAAGTTGCATATGGTGGTAATGCAGAAACTAAGGAAAAAAAGAAAAAGCAACTTCTGCATGATTATGCTGTCTTCAAAGCTCAGCCCAATGAGAAACTGAGCAGTGTGAGAAGCAGATTGCTTGACATCACAAGCAAATTGTCCTTCATGGGGACACAAGTTGGTGATATTGACATCAATGCTACTTTTCTGAAAAGTCTTGGTGAGACATGGAAGATTGAGGCAAGATCTATTCTTGCCAATAATACTCACAAGAGCTCTTCGTTTGATGACATCTACAACAAACTAAGATTGTTGGAAGATGAAACTCTTTCAAGCAAAGCTAGCACCAGCAACATGGCCTTCTTTTCTCATAGTGAAGGTCAATTCAATCAGCAGGACTCTTTTATGCATCCAGTTACTGGATCACCATTTGTCAGCGCTGGAACAAGTCCTGTCAACGTCTCCTTTTCAGACGCTGACACATTCATGAATGACTCACCAAGAGTTAAACCTGCTGGTTTGGATTTGGATACAGTTTGTGCTTACATTGCTTCTTTGCCCAATGGTTCAGTGATTACATATGAGGACCTTGAGCAGATAAGTGATGAACACTTGGAAGAGATGGACATCAAGTGGAACATGGCTCTTGCTAGTATAAGAGCAAATAGGTGGAATAGGAGGTTCAAGAAGAAGATGACCTTCAATGCTAAAGACACTGCTGGATTTGATAAATCCAAAGTTGAGTGCTACAACTGTCATCGCATGGGGCACTTCATGAGGGAATGCAGATCTCCTAGAAGATCTGATGCTGGTAAACCCTCAAGTCAGGTTGTTAAAACTCAAGACTCCAAAGCCATGGTTGCAGTTCAAGGAATTGATGGTACTGGATGGGATTGGAGCTATCTGGCCAAGGATGCTGAAGAGGACAAAGCTTTGATTGCTGACATTGAAGAAGAAGAGCATGTTGAATATGCTCTCATGGCACACTCCTCCTCTTCATCTGATAATGAGGTATATGATGATGCTTTTTGTAGCAAAGGCTGTAGGTTAAACACTGACAGACTTAACAAAGAAGTGTTAAAACTAAAAGAGGATATGAGCACTGAAAGGTGTAAATTATCCAATTACCAACTAGCTCTTACTGAAACTGAGAAAACCGTTTTTGAATACAAGAAAATGGAATTTGATTTAAAAGATAAGATAAATATCTTAAAACATGAGCTAGAGGGTAGTATGGATGTTAGAAATATCATGTCAAAAGTCAATAAAGACCTACAGGCTAAGTTAGATGAGGCCATTAAGAATAAAGATAATGTTGACCTCAAGATTCAAAGATTTGATAGAGCCACCCAAGCCCTAGGAGACTGTGTAGCTAAACAAAGAGATCCTAAGGATATGACTGGGATTGGGATGAATGAGAATGATTACTCTCTGGTTCCACCACCAGCTGGTGACTTCTATGGTGTCCTTAGAAAGGATTTATCTTGGACTGGTATTCCAGAATGCCAAGAAGAGGAATTTATTCCTCCACCAAGAGTTGTCACCCCAGTAGAAGAGTATCAACAAAAACTGACTGACCTAAATGAGTGGAAGAAAGCTAACCCTACTTTATTTGTTAAGGGAGGTTTGCTGTGTGAAAGTCCCATTGAATCCCCACCCATTAAGGTTACTCACCCAGTTACTGGTAAAGCTGTTGACCTAGGCTCCAACACTGTTAGAAGACCTACCATTAAATATGCAGAGATGTATAGAAATAATAGGTCACCCAAGAGCCAAGTTAACAATCATGGAACAGGTTTCTTTGCTTCTAGACCTAAGAATGTATCTAAGAAAGCCTGTTATACTTGTGGTAGCTTTTCACATTTGGCATACAAATGTGTCAACGCTCCCAAAGTCAGCGCTGATAGGAACAATTTCAACGCTGATAGGAAGAAAGTCAACGTTGTTAGGAAGTCAAACGTTGTCAGACCCAGACCTGGTGTGCAGCAAAGTCCACAAGTGATTAGACCAGCCCCATTCTTTACTAGAAGGTCTAACACTCATGGACAAAGACCTTTTCAAAAGACAAATACCTGGTCAAATAGGCAATGGGTTCCTGTAGCAAACCCTAGGTTCAACGCTGATAAGGGTAAATTCAGCGTTGACAGGACAAAATCCAACGCTGACAGAAACGTGACCAGACCTAAGTATTTGAAGCCACAAGGTAAGGGGTCTAAAGCTTCTTCAAGCTTAACATGGAGACCCAAGAAAGATCAAAACCCTAATAATAATGGAATTTCAATGACTTGCAACAGGTTTAACTATATTTCAAAAGTCATTACAAAACCAATTGGGGTTAACTGGGTATTTCATCCTAAAAGGGATGAGAATGGGGTTGTTGTGAGAACTAAGTCTGTTCTTATTGAACAACCAGATGAATCCAAGTCTTCTGAGACTTGGGTTCCCAAAGAAAACTAATTTGTTTTCCTTATGTGCAGGGCATTCAAAAGCAGATCAATGACTATGGATATTGGGATAGTGGATGCTCAAGGCACATGACAGGAAAGGAAGACTATCTGACAAACTTCACTCCTATTCAAGATGGTGATAAGTATACTTTGGAGGGGGATATGGCACCATCACGGGAAAAGGAACCCTTATCACCAATAATCTACGTTTTGAGAATGTCTTCCTGGTAAAAGAACTGGACTATAATTTGTTTAGTGTATCACAAGTGTGTGATAACAAAAATAAGGTTCTTTTCACTGATACTGAGTGTTTGGTGTTAAGCAAGGATTTTAAGATCCCTGATGAGAAGTATATTGAGTATAGAACACCTAGGCATAAGGACATATACAATGTGAATTTAAATGGGATTAAAGTGAATGCTAATATGTCTTGTTTTTATGCTAAGGCCTCAGTAGATGAAAGTAATTTGTGGCACAGGAGACTAGGGCACATAAACTTTAAAAATATAAATAGACTTGTGAGGCTTGGTTTAGTTTATGGTTTGCCTGAGAAGGCCTTCCACAATGACCACTCTTGTGTTGCATGTCTTAAAGGCAAGCAGCACAAGGTCTCATTCAAGTCCAAGCAGGTGCATACTAGTTCCAGACCTCTTCATATGCTTCACATGGACCTCTTTGGTCCAACTAATATAGAAAGTTTGAATGGCAAGTCATATTGTTTTGTTGTCACTGATGACTTTTCTAGGTTTACTTGGACATTCTTTCTAGCTATGAAGAGTGACACAACTGATGTTCTTATTGAATTTATCACTCAAATTGAGAAAAGGTCTGGCAATGAGGTTAAGATGCTTAGGAGTGATAAAAGGAGAATTTAGGAACAAGAAGCTAGATGATTTTTGTGCCAGAAAGGGAATTACTAGACAGTTTAGTATTGCTAGAACCCCACAACAAAATGGGGTTGCTGAAAGGAAGAATAGAACCCTAATTAAAGCAGCCAGAACAATGTTGGCTGATGCTCACTTTCCCATAGCCTTTTGGGCTGAGGCTGTTAATACAGCATGTTATGTGCAAAATAGAGCATTAGTTAACAAAATTCAGAACAAGACACCTTATGAGTTACTTTGGGGAAGAAAACCTAATATTGGTTTTCTTAGACCTTTTGGATGTCATGTAGTAGTCTTAGACACTAGTGATGCCTTAGGGAAATTTAGTGCAAAAGGTGATGAAGGTTACTTCATGGGGTATTCAGTGCAGAGCAAGGGTTATAGAGTTTATCTTAAGAAGGACAAACGTATTGTTGAAAAAGTACATGTTAGGTTCTTAGAGAATAAACCTAGTGATCCTGAAAGTGGTCCTAATTGGTTGTTTGATTTGGAACCCTTATCTAGAACTTTAAATTATATGCCTGTCACTAATCCAGACATTGTGAAGGTAACTTCAAGTGTTGTGGAGGAACAAGTTGTTCATGTTTCAGGTACACAGGTTGATGAAAGGGTTGGATCACAAGCAGAAAAGGCATCTCCTACATTTGAATATGTCACAATTCCCATTTGGACTGATGCTTTTGCTGCTGCTGCTGCTGCTGGACAAGATAATGGTGGTTTCCAAATACCACCAGATACAAACATGCATGGTTCTTCAGGCGCTGACAAAGGCAAATCAAGCGCTGACAAGAGCAATTCAGACGTTGATGGCTCAGACGTTGACAACAACAGTTCAAGCGTTGTTATCCCAAGCGCTTACAAACAAGGTTCAGACGTTGACAACACCTTTGCACATCTTTTCTCTTCCAATTTTGAACAAGGTGGACCTTCCAATGTCCATGAAGAGATTCCTGTTGATCAAAGAGAGTCTGATGAAGAAGATATTGGCAACATGGAGCGTGAAGTTGAGGACACCAGACTTTTTGAAGGAGGAGTTCTCACTTCCACAATGAAGAATCACCCCCCATCTCAGATCATTGGTGATGTTATGACTCCAGTTCAGACAAGAAGATCCCATCAAAATCTTGGTGGATTTATTGCCAATATACACAAGAAGGTTGATACCCCTCTTGTACAAGCATGTTTGTTTGCATGTTTTCTGTCACAAGAAGAACCCAAGAAGATATTTGATGCTCTCAAAGAACCAAGTTGGGTTGAAGCAATGCAGGATGAGTTTCACCAATTTGCTATTCAGGATGTTTGGGAGCTGGTTGATTGTCCTAGATATGTCAGACCAATTGGGACAAGATGGGTTCTCAGGAACAAAAGGGATGAAAGAGGTATTGTGGTCAGAAACAAGGCAAGGTTAGTGGCTCAAGGTTATACACAAGAGGAGGGGATAGACTATGAAGAAGTCTTTGCACCAGTTGCAAGGATTGAAGCTATTAGGATTTTTCTAGCCTATGCATCTTGCATGGGATTTACAGTCTATCAAATGGATGTAAAGAGTGCATTCTTGTATGGCACCATTGTTGAAGAAGTTTATGTCATGCAACCTCCTGGCTTTGAGGATTCTGAGCATCCAGACAAAGTGTATAGAGTCAAAAAGGCTATGTATGGCCTTCATCAAGCCCCTAGAGCATGGTATGGTACTTTGTCTACCTATTTGGTGGACAATGGATTCAAGAGGGGCACCATAGATCAGACACTATTTACAAAGAAGAAAGGCAAAGATGTGTTGCTTGTGCAGGTCTATGTTGATGATATCATTTTTGGGTCTACTGATCCAAAGATGAGTGAGGATTTCTCCAAACTCATGACAGACAAATTCAATATGAGTGCTATGGGGGAGATGAACTTCTTTCTTGGTTTACAAGTTCAACAGAAAGAAGAGGGTATCTTCATCTCCCAAGACAAATATGTTGCTGAAATCTTGAAGAAGTTTGGCTTTTCTCCACATGAAAAGAGGGCTTCTACTCCTATGGATAGAGAACACCCTTGGGGAAAGATTGGAGATGGGAAAGATGTTGATGTCAGGCATTATAGATCCATGATTGGATCCTTGATGTATCTTACTGCTTCCAGACCTGATATCATGTTTGCTGTGTGTGCATGTGCACGCCATCAAGTGACTCCTAAAGAATGTCACCTTTATGCTGTGAAGAGGATCTTTAGGTACCTAAGATGTTTTCCTACTCTTGGTTTGTGGTACCCAAAGGATTCACCATTGGAGCTGATTGCATATTCAGATAGTGATTATCGTGGTGACAAGTTTGATAGGAAATCCACAACTGGTGGATGTCAATTTCTTGGGAGCAGATTTATATCTTGGCAATGCAAGAAACAAACAGTGGTGGCTAACTCTACAACTGAAGCAAAATATGTGGCTGCAGCAGCATGTTGTGGTCAAGTGTTGTGGATTCAGAACCAGATGTTGGATTATGGGTATAATTTCATGCATACTAAGATATTTGTTGACAATAATAGTACTTTATGCATCATTAAGAATCCTGTGCATCATTCTAAAACTAAACACATAGAAATTAGACACCATTTTATAAGAGATTGCTTTGAGAAAGGTTTAATACATCCAGATAGGGTTGACACTGAGGAAAATGTGTCAGATTTATTAACTAAACCTTTTGATACTGGAAGATTTCAGTACTTGGTAACAAGTATTGGAATGGTTAATCTCACTTAAGTATGTGTTTTGGATTCTTTTTGTAAAAGTATGTACAGGATGATGCATTATTATTATTGGTCTTATTGATAATTTAGATTTTCCACTATATTTTTCTAACACTGACAAAGGTTGTTTGAACACTGATAAGTGTTTTTGCAACGTTGTCAGCAATATAATTGTCTAACGCTGACAAAGCTTCCTTCAACGCTGTTAAGTGTTATCGGGGCGTTGTCAGCAACAATGTTAGTTTTGTGGTTTTCAATCTAAATGTGCAGATGGTGTTAGCAGTATACCATTGGATACAGAGTTGCTTATGGATCAAAGGAGAAGCATTTGGACATGTTTTTGTTTATGGATGATGGTTGGAATGCTTCATTCCTATCTTGACATAATTTTTTTTTTATGTTCATGCATATTTTTGGCAAACTCTTTGTATCTTTGTTTAAGGGGAGGTTTTAGGAACCTTTAGGATTTTTGGGTATCCATATGATACTCTTATCACAATTCTAGATTGTGTCCACAGGTGAGTATGGGTTAGTTTTACTAAACCATGAGGCACTGTAGCATGCATAGTATATCAACTTTGCATGCTGCCAAGACATTTTTGGCCTAGAATTGGTTGTGGTCTGTTGGGAGACTTGGGAATTACTTTGTTATGGGTTTACCTGGGAGTAACAAGGATTTTAAAAGGTAACTTGGTTGTTAAGAATTTTGGTTAGCAAGGGACACTAGAGGACTGTTGTGTCTATCTTGCTTATGCAAGTGTGCATAACTAGACAGTGCTTGCCGCCCTATGATAATTATCAGCTTTTGGTTATCTTCTCTAGGATAAATTACTTGTTAAGGTCATTTTTCACTTTTTAAAACAATTTTATTTTTGGACGCTGACAAGATTTTTCCAAGCGTTGTTGTGACCAAATTGGACGCTGACATGGCTTTAGGCGAACGTTGACAAGATTATAGCCGTTGGGCGTTGATGGGTTATTTTTGACCGTTGACAATCAATGGGACCTACCCAGTTGTTACTTTTTGACATATTTTCAAGCCGTAATTTTAGGAGTTGTTACTTTCATTAAATGCATGAGATAACTTATAACTTTTTCAATATTTTCATGATTAGTTTTTGAAAATCTTTGCCTATTTTTGGGCCAATCACATGCATTCATCCACTCCTATAAATTTGGCTCCTATTTTTTAAACAGGGTATCTATAATTCTTGTCTAACACTTTTTCTCTTATCAACCTTCATCTTCTATACTTCAAATTAACAGCTTTCATCAATGGCACCAAGATTTAACTCAGCAAAATTGGATTTGGGGTTCAAGTCTCAACACAACATGATTGCTTATCTTGTTGCTGATAATACTTTGTTCCCTCAATACACACAAATGGTGGCGTATTTGAACGCATCCCCATTAAGGTATGCTCTTTCTCATGCACCACTCATTCCAGTCACACACATTAAACAGTTTTAGAACACTGTAAGTTCCTCAACAGTTAATGGAGTGACCACATTAACTTCTATTGTTCATGGGAGATCTTGGGTGGTTACTGAGGCCTTGGTACGCCAGGCCTTGCATCTTGATGATGCTGATGGTATAACCATTCTTCCCATAACTGAAATAGAACAAGGGCTTAGGGCTTTGGGATACCCTATTCCTGATGAAGGTACTCTTAATAAGTACCATAAGCAGGAATTTCCCCCAGCCTGGAAGTACCTCATTCACATTCTCCTTCAATGTTTGAGTCCCAAATGTACTGCACACAATGAGATCAATAGATCCATTGCAACTGCTATTGTGTGTATTGCAACAGGGCAAAAATATAACTGGTCTAAAATGATTTTTGAAGGAATGTGTAAAAACAAGGGGACAAAAATGACTTTAGCTTATCCTCGTTTTCTGCAAATGATTTTTGATGATCAAAGATATTGTTCAAGGGATCACAATGATTTTTATAAAATCCCTGAACAAAAGAAAGCTATTTTTACCAAGATGAATTCACCACCTCATAGAGACCTACCTTTAACCCCAGCCATGCTTGCTGTTATTGCAGCAGCACAACCCCAACCAGACCCCCAACCTCATATTGACCCTCACCCACAACTTGAACCTATCCCTGAACCTTTACCCTCACCTGACCAAATGCAAATAGACCAAAATCCCTTTGACGCTGACACATCTAATGTGGGCGTTGATGTGCCTATTTCCACCGCTGACACCCAACCATCACAATCCCAAACACCCCTTAACCAACCCACTGCTGGAGAGTTCTCCTCTGGTGGTCCTAGCCATGAAGCAGAGAGAACCACCACCACCAGTGTGGCTGGTGACCTGGATGAGGCTGGGACTATTGGTTCTGGCTTAGCAGCTGGCCAAGGCAGTTCCACCATAATTAAGTCCTCATCCATGCCCAATGAACCTGAATTGGGAGGTCAAATTCCCATTTTAGAAGAGGGCAGACTGGCACCAATGACTCTTTTGGAATTAACGGCTGTCTGCATTAGCTTGCAAAAGCAGAATGCAGACTTAGTACAAATTGTCAGCAACCAAGGCCTTGAACTCAAGGAATTGAGGGAGAGGATTGTTGTTTTGGAGAGTGCTCATGCAAAGGGAGGTATGGAGGAGTCTTCCAAAGGGGAGGAAGATCAAAGAAATCTGAGTGATAAGAGCAGTCAAGATGGTCAATCATTGGATGTTGCTGAAGCTCTTACTACTTTGAAAGAACAAACAGGTTTTGATACGTCCTTGATCTCTCCAACCAATTTAAATTTATCATTTACAAATATGTTGAGAGAGGTTACACAAGGCGCTGAGGGAAAATATTTGAGCGTTGACAAGACAAGTTTGGACGCTGATAGAAGTATTTTGGGCGCCGATAGAGGAAATTTGGGCGTTGACAGATCTGCATATGGAGGTGATGTATTCCAGTCATCATCTATCATCAAGGATGTTTCTACTCAGGTATTACCATCTACCTTACCAACCATTGCACCATCAGATAAGGGTAAGGGTAAGTTGGTAGAAGAAACTGTTCCAAAGAATGCAGCTCAGGTTGAATTTGATAGAAGATTGGCTGAGCAAATGATGGAACAAGGTGAAAAGGAAAAGTCACCATTTGTTGTGACTTCTGAAGAAGAAAGTGATGGAGCAAGCTCAGATTCAAGTGTGATGATTGTTGAACCAGAAAGACTTGAGTATGGTGATGAGCTTGCTAGGGAAAAGCTGAGAGATTTAAAGTTGCAGATTGATTTTGTTATGCCAGAGGTGGTTCAGATGTACAATTCTTGGGAAGAAAGCTGTATGGATAATCCAGACTTGACCATTTCAGATCAGATATGGGGTTTGGAGATTCTTCTTAGAGTTCAGAAGGATTGTAAGGTGATTTTGAAGCACAAGGCAAGCAACATTCTTTCAGAGTTGAAAAGAGATAGAAGGAAGCTCTACTTTGTGGAAACCTTGGTTTCCGGATCTTTTAAGCAACTAGGAATGCATCATGTTCATATGATTATACAATCAAAGCGGAATTAGAACATAACACATTAACAAGGTGTTTAGGCACGAATAACATGAATTAAAACAATTGGATTGTTCATTATATTAATAACAAACAATCACTAGGTGTGTGTACATTGAATCCCACACCTAGTCGACACACACATTTAGGTTTACATTGTGAATGAATAATTATATGATTAAAACCTAAGACCCTTGGTTCCTTTTATAGTGTAAGGATTAGGGTTTACAAGAGATAATGATGAATAAACAAGTAAATCTTCTATTTAAATAAACTTATGCAGAATATCTTTTGCATGTTTATCTAAATAGAAGTTTCCATAAGCTTCTTTTGTCTACGTTTTGTCAATGCTTGAATTACATGTAACAATGCTTACATTGTACATGCCAACTCTTGAGCCATCAACGCCTAATTAACTCTTGTCAACGCTTGATTAACTCTTGACAACGCTTGGACAATTTCTTCACGTTTTCTTCATTTTTGAGTTTCTGCCACATCAACTTTTTGACCCAACAATCTTCCCCTAGTTGATAGTGGCAAAACTCTATGTGTATCTCTTGTAAGTTGTACATGATCTTCAAATTGCTTCCCCTCAAGTGTAGCATGTATTTTCTTCCCCTTTTTGTCACATCAACAAGGAAGTAAACAATGTATGCAATGTTGAAGATTCTCCAGAAGTAGGCTCTATGTAATGATCTTGAAGAACAGTTAATATTATATTTTTGATGTAGAAGTAGAATAACCCAACCTTGTGTTCCATGTCTTGTACTATCCATGTAACTAAGAACTTATATCAGACCAAGTATAAGTAGACCTCAATCCCTTGTCAATATTCTCATCCTATGTGAGACACTGAGCACGATAATGTAACTCCTTCAAGTGTTATGACAAGTCTTCGTCACCAACCATGTAAAGCACGAACAAGTTACCTTTAAAGTTTATGACTGGAAGTGCACGACTTTAAGATATGATAGAACACAAACCCGCGAAAATCTTCTTCAATCATCAAACTTACCATAAGAATTCTTCCCCTTAAGCTAACACCTCTTCATGACAAGTCAATATCTTCATATGTAAAAGCTGTCAACGAATAACTCTTTCACAAGGCTATTCCGATTACATAATCCAATAAAATTCTTCATGAATGGTTGCTAACTTACTTAAAAATCATTAATCCCTTTCAAAATATCCGAGCCATTAATATCATCATGATATTCTATATTAAAACGGAGATTCCATGTACCTTCGTGTGTATAATCCTCCTTTTTGTGGGCTTAAAACGTACCAGTTTTCTCAACAGCAGCAAACCTTGTGTTGTCCAATATCCTCTTCTGTCCAATATCTTTGGCAGATGTATTGCCCGATATCGGACAATACTTATCAGCGTTGAAGTTCATATATCGGACGACACTGTCAACCCATCAGCGTTGACTTATTCTGTCAGCGTCAAAATATTTCCTGTCAGCGTCGAACCAAAACTTTGTCAGCGTCAATGTTATCCATCTTTGTAATCTGATTAAACATTGACTCCCACTTTGATCATACTTCTCTCTTGACTAAACAAGTATATCACATGGCAAACTACAAAGCATGAGCCATATAATATTAATTGCATCCTTTGATCAATCACTGTCACACTTCACGTCATGTATCTTTGGACCAATACTATCCTTCTTTTTATTTGTGATTTTCCTTTAAGAAAATCGAATAGTATACTCTCACGTCTCTTGCTTGGTTGTATCGTGTGAACACTTTATGGACCTTAAATTCCCATCTCATGTCACTGTCCATCATTAACCCACAATAATCAACCAATATAGCATAGTCGTGTGAACACAAGTTCCTCCACCAATAAAATAGCTTACATCGTGTGAACACACCATCACCAAAGTCGAAGACTTTTATCCAGATCCAAGATACAAAAATACGCAACCTTCAAATCATTTGTTGCATATGATTAGAATTCTTTGTATCCAAATTCCACGTGATCACATCTTAATGTAACAGCAACATAATCTTGTCCAAAGATATGAGATATATATGGAACTCCTAAAAACTTTATGACTGTTCCATAATTCATGCAGCAAAGAACTCCACACGTTTTTAACCATATCATTCCACCAATAGATCTATTAGACAGAAAACATATCTTAACTTTCTGTTTATACGAGCACATGTAACCTGTTACACCCGTCTTTCTTGAACTCAAAACCATGTCTCTGAAGAATAAACCTATCCTTCTGTGCATCACATGATTACTTTTGACCAAATATCATGAATGAAACAATACATGACTTGGACCATAGTGTGCTTCATCTTTATCACTGACGTGGAGTACTTTAATCAGTATTGTTGGACAACACGAATTTCTTAGATCCGTAATAGTAGACATACCACAAACGGACAGTGTTGTTTTCCCTTCAATCATATGCAGAAGAACGTGTGAACATATTTAACACACATCTCAAATTCTTGAAGCAACTATGCTTGACCAATCAAAGTTTCTCCACCGTGTGAACACCAATATCTTCCACCAATAAGAATGAGTAACTTACGGTAATACCATGGAAGAGCATGTAGAGGATCAAAGCTTAAATCACGCTGTCATGTATTCAATCTCACGTTACAGCAAGCAAAACTATCATCGTTCCTTGGTCCCGAGACAAACACATCGTCTTTTCTTTTAGCAAATCATGGACCATTCAAGCATGAAGACTCCTTGAAATCTTCACATCATTAATTCAAGTAGATCCAAAATTCACAAAGATCACAAATCGTGTTTCAAATTTTGAGCAGATTAAAGCTTCTTAACGAAGCCCTAATAATTCTTCGAATTGAATGAACACAGGTCGACCTTTAGACTGCTGCTACATCCTTCAATCATGCTGTTTTTTAACAACACAATCATGCTGCAAACATCTCTTGTATCTTCTTGAATTGATCTAGGGTTTGTAGAAAAACCCTAAAACATGATTTCATGTAAACAAGAATTCTGAAAATTAACCATCAGCCAACTTCGACGCTTAATAACTTTTGCCTGGGGATAAAACTTGACAATCCCTCCGGTGGATGATTAGATCTATGTATGTAGAACACACATATAAAATTTCGTGACGATCCAACGGTTCAATCAAAAGTTATGACCTTCTGAATACTGCTGCGCACACAAAAACGTCCAGAAAAACTCTATACGAATTTTTCTTCTTCTTCACAATATACGAACACCTTGTTGGTCCTAGCATCACGAGCCACGAGGCTCTGATACCAATTGTGGAAACCTTGGTTTCCGGATCTTTTAAGCAACTAGGAATGCATCATGTTCATATGATTATACAATCAAAGCGGAATTAGAACATAACACATTAACAAGGTGTTTAGGCACGAATAACATGAATTAAAACAATTGGATTGTTCATTATATTAATAACAAACAATCACTAGGTATGTGTACATTGAATCCCACACCTAGTCGACACACACGTTTAGGTTTACATTGTGAATGAATAATTATATGATTAAAACCTAAGACCCTTGGTTCCTTTTATAGTGTAAGGATTAGGGTTTACAAGAGATAATGATGAATAAACAAGTAAATCTTCTATTTAAATAAACTTATGCAGAATATCTTTTGCATGTTTATCTAAATAGAAGTTTCCATAAGCTTCTTTTGTCTACGTTTTGTCAATGCTTGAATTACATGTAACAATGCTTACATTGTACATGACAACTCTTGAGCCATCAACGCCTAATTAACTCTTGTCAACGCTTGATTAACTCTTGACAACGCTTGGACAATTTCTTCACGTTTTCTTCATTTTTGAGTTTCTGCCACATCAACTTTTTGACCCAACAGATCTAGGTGCTAGTATTAACTTAATGCCATTAAGTGTTTGGAAGCAATTATCTCTCCCCGAGCTAGTCCCCACACGAATGACTTTGGAATTAGCCAACCGTACGGTTTCTTATCCAGTTGGGATAGCCGAAGACGTATTCGTTGGCGTTGACAAATTCACCTTCCTGGCGGATTTTGTTGTCGTTGACTACGAGATGGACCCCCGTGTTCCATTAATCGTTGGACGTCCATTCCTGAGGACCGGCCGCACTCTCATCGATGTAGCCGCGGGCGAATTAATCATGAGAGTTGGTGACGATAAAATCGTCTTCAACATGGGTAAACTTTCTAAGCAGCCTTCGGAAAACGAGAGTGTTAATTTCATTGATGTTCTTGATGAGGCTTGTGAAGAACATTTCAAAGACGCTTGTAAAAGTGGTTCTTCTTCTCTACCCATTGTTGAGACCGTTGCCTCTATTGCTCCATCACTGACTTCATTTGGAGAAAGTGATTTCATCTTGAAAGAATTTGAAGCAACTTTGGGAGATGTAGACTTAAAATATGACGATTCTCCCTCCAATTGGGATGAAGACATTCGTACCATTGAGAAACTTCTCAATGAGGACCATACTTCTCCACCATCTCCTAAGGATATCTCTATCGATGAACCGAATTTGACTACGCCTTCCATCGAAAATCCTTCGGATTTAGAGCTTAAGGACCTACCGTCTCATCTCGAGTACGTTTTCCTTGAAGACAAAAAGAAGTCTCCCGTCATCATCGCAAAGGACCTGAAAGAAGAAGAAAAACCCCGACTTATCGTCGTGTTGAAGAATCATAAGAAAGTGATTGCGTGGAAGATCTCCGATATTCGTGGAATTGATCCTCACTTTTGCACACATAAAATTCTCATGGAGGACGACTTTAAACCCACTATTCAAAGCCAACGAAGGGTGAATCCTAAGATCCATGATGTTATCAAAAAAGAGGTTATCAAACTTCTTGATGCGGGCATGATCTATCCTATCTCGGATTCACCGTGGGTTAGTCCCGTCCATTGTGTGCCTAAGAAAGGCGGAATCACCGTTGTTCCCAATGAAAACAACGAGTTGATTCCTACTCGTCTCGTTACAGGGTGGAGAGTTTGTATAGACTATCACAAACTCAATGATGCTACGAGAAAGGATAATTTTCCCCTTCCTTTCATGGACCAAATGCTTGAACGTCTAGCGGGTAATGACTATTACTGCTTCTTAGACGGTTTCTCCGGGTATTTTCAAATTCCCATCGATCCCAAAGACCAAGACAAAACCACATTCACTTGTCCTTATGGAACATTTGCCTACAAAAGAATGCCTTTCGGCTTATGCAATGCTCTTGGGACATTTCAAAGGTGTATGATGGCTATCTTCCATGACATGGTTGAAGAAACTATGGAAGTCTTCATGGATGATTTCTCGGTTTATGGCGATTCTTTCTCTGCTTGCCTTGCCAATTTAGAACGTATGCTTAAGCGGTGTGAAGACACTCACCTTGTTCTAAATTGGGAAAAATGCCATTTCATGGTAAAAGAAGGCATCGTGCTAGGACACAAAATCTCCAAAGCCGGTCTTGAAGTGGACCGTTCTAAAGTCGATGTTATTGCTAAATTGTCTCCACCTTCAACCTTGAAGGGTGTGAGAAGTTTCCTCGGTCATACGGGCTTCTATCGTCGATTCATCCAAGATTTTTCTAAAATCGCTCGCCCGATGACCCACCTCTTGGAAAAAGATACTCCTTTCATCTTTTCCAAAGAGTGTCTTGAATCATTCAATCTTCTTAAGGATAAGCTAACTAAGGCACCGGTCTTGGTTACCCCTAATTGGGAGCTACCTTTTGAGTTGATGTGTGATGCTAGCGACTTTGCTATTGGAGCGGTTTTGGGCCAAAGAGTGAACAAACACTTCCAACCAATCCACTATGCTAGCAAGACAATGACGGGGACTCAATTGCATTATACCACTACCGAAAAAGAGCTTTTAGCTGTAGTGTATGCTTTTGAAAAGTTCCGCCCCTATCTTGTCCTTTCTACCACCATCGTGTATACCGATCATTCCGCGTTGAAGTACTTGATGACTAAGCAAGATTCTAAGCCAAGACTTCTTCGTTGGGTTTTGCTCCTTCAAGAATTCAACATTGAAATTCGTGACAAAAAGGGAGCTGAAAACCTAGCCGCGGATCATCTCAGTAGACTTGAGGATCCTTATCAAGGGGATCATCCGAATCACGAGATCAATGATTCTTTTCCCCTTGAGGCCTCAATGTCTATCAACTCCAATCTTGATGACACCCCGTGGTTTGCGGACATTGCAAACTACTTAGCGGGTGGAATTCTCAAGGAAGGGTTCACATCCCAAAAAAAGAAAAAGTTCTTTAAGGATATTGAACATTATTTATGGGACGACCCTTACCTTTTCAAACAATGTGCTGATCTGATTATTCGTCGATGTGTTGATGGACCGGCAGCGGTTCAAATCCTTGATGCTTGCCATAAAGGACCCACCGGTGGTCACTTTGGTCCCAACTACACCGCTAAGAAAGTGTTTGACTCTGGATTCTATTGGCCCACCATTTATCGTGACGCTCACGAAATGGTTTAGCATTGTGATGCTTGCCAACGCCAAGGCAAGATCACACATAAAGATGAGATGCCTCAAAATTTCATACAAGAATGTGAAATCTTTGACGTATGGGGCATCGACTTTATGGGGCCATTTCCATCATCCAAATGGAACAAGTACATCCTCGTAGCCGTTGACTACGTTTCTAAATGGGTTGAAGCCAAGGCTCTCCCTACGAACGATGCGAGGGTGGTTGTGAACTTTTTGAAGCAACTCTTTCCTCAATTCGGCGTTCCTCGTGCTATTATCAGTGACCGCGGGACTCATTTTTACAATGATCAATTCGCAAGAGTCATGGCTAAGTACGGTGTCAATCACTGTATTTCCACCGCTTATCATCCTCAAACCAATGGTCAAGCCGATATTTCTAACCGTGGATTGAAGCGAATTCTGGAGCGTACTGTGGGAGAGCATCGTGCCTCGTGGGCCGATAAGTTAGATGATGCTTTGTCGGCTTTCCGTACTGCTTATGAGACCCCGATTGGTTGTACACCTTATCGTCTTGTGTACGGGAAAGCATGCCACCTCCCTATCGAGCTGGAACATAAGGCGTACTGGGCCTTGAAGTGGGCTAACTTCGACATCAACAAATCCGGTGATCTTCGCAAGATTCAACTCAACGAGCTTAATGAACTGAGGAATGAAGCTTACGAGAACTCACTGATCTACAAGGAGAAGACCAAGATCATCCATAATGCAAGGATTAAGAACCGAGAGTTCCACATTGGTGATCAAGTTTTACTCTTTAACTCTCGGTTAAAGATCTTCTCGGGCAAGTTGAAGAGCCGCTAGTCTGGTCCATTCACCGTCGCCAAAGTCTTTCCCTATGGGACCATTGAGCTTTCTCAGCCAAATGGGCCCAATTTCAAGGTGAATGGCCAGCGTTTGAAGCTGTACTTTGGTGAGGACATCTCTCATGAGATGATTCCATCCCTCACCACGTTTCCCATGAACTAAATTTGGGTCGAGTCAGGCTCGTGACTCGGTTATCAAAAACAAGCGCTTCTCAGGAGGCAACCCGTGATCTATCCTTTACTGCTTTCACAATAAGTGTATGGGGGAGCCCCGTATGTGTTGGTTGTCTTGTTTCTTATTTTGTGCAGGGATTCAAGCTTCAAAGAGCACCTCGATGACTTTTGACGAACCGTGATCCCGTGTTCCCATCTTCCTGGTTCTATCCTAAACTCTCGTGATTCAATTTCATATCTTATATGTTCACGTTGAAATCACTATAGTTGTCCTTTCCTTAGCAAGATTTAAACAAAGTGCACAATGTCATAAGTGTAGGGGAGTTTACTCCCACATGCTTAAACATTGAGGACAATGTTTATATCAAGTGTAGGGGGGACATCTATCGAAGTAAGTGGTCTTTTCCATGAATGTGTCCTCATTTTAACCGGAAAATTTGATTTTTCGACATATTTCAAAAAATTTTAATCTATTTTGGCCTAGTTGTATAGTTGTATTTTCCTTTGTTATGTTTATTCTCTTTCCTTGCTAGAATAAAATTTCAATAAAGGGGTTTTTAATTTTACAAAGTCATGAACATTTAGACTCAACCCGAGTTTACTTATCTAAGTTTACTCTAGCTAGTATCCTTAACGTGTTTAAGTCAAGTTTTGTTAGGCTTTTATATAGGGAACTATAAAACGCGAAAGTCTTAACTCTCACGGGTTAAGAACAAGAACTTTTCTCAAGCTCCTATTATTGATCCTAGAGAGTCGTTTATCAAGGGAACTTTAAAATGCGATTTCTAAACTTGAAAAATCCTAAGAATTTGCAAGATCCTATGGATGACTCGAAAACCCAAAACTTTGATTTAATTGGCTAAGCATCCACGAGTCTCATTCTTTGAGATTTTAAACTGTGGAGGACAAGAGATGATAGAGTCAATTATAAGTTTGGTATTCTTTCGTGAATTTATGTGAGTTGATTATAAGCCTATTCTCCCATCGCTTGTTAATAAATTTATTTGCAATAAATAAGGTTGTACGATTTGAAAAGTTACTTAGCTTCTAGCCCAATATCGTTTATAAGTTGCTCGGTATTAATTAGAGTTCATAGCCAAGGCATAACTTATTGAAGCGGGATGCGAAGATTGGCGATTCCGAAAAGGCCCTAACAAGGCATGAGGGCTACAGTTTGTTGCTAAAGATCCAAAAGTGATGTGAAGAATCATTTATCGAAAATCAATATGAAGGATCAAGACACACTACGAAAAGCAATTACTCCCATAAAGATCATGGAGAAGTCTATCCGAAAAGACCCTAGCAAGGTATGAGGATAAATAGATCCAAGTCCTAAAAGGAGGCGGATCGCTGTATATCAAAGTCCAAAATAAAGATTGGAGAAAAATGAAGAAGTCGTGGTCCAAGTATGAAGAATCTCCCAAAAATTTCAAGTGAAGAAATTCCTATTATGAAGAGAAGACCATAATTTCATGAACGTCTCTCAAAGATTTGAAGTATGAAGCCGCTGCCAAATATCGGTCCGAGAAAGGTCTCAAATCGTGAAGCGAGTTATGCCAAGATATGAACTTTAAAAGGTCCCGAGAAGCAATTTTAAAAGATTTTGTCCTTTAGCTAACTATTGATTAAATCTTTCACTTTATTTTCGGCCTAAATAACTATCGAAATAAGTCAAACAATGCATCCTCGTGATCATTCAAGACAAAAATAAAATATAAGAGATACACCTAGGAATAAGGGAGTCTAAGTAAATAATTGGCCCACATGAATTCGTGTTAGTTTGCTAACTTATAATAGCAATGATCTCGTTTTTAAGCTTGGTATGGGGAACGTGAAACTTGAGGATGATAAACGTTCATGGCAGCCAAAACCCAATGTAAGTATTTGATTTCTTTACTTGTTTCTATCTTTTTATGTTTATTATTTAATAAAGGCCAAGGTGGGTTATTTATGATGAAAATTGTAAACCGTGCTTTAAAATTAATGCATTGCATGAGGGCATTGCAATGGTCAAGTGTAGGGGATTTAATAAGTGTGAAAACACTTATCCTTTTACCGCTTATTTCCAATAATAACAAGACCAAAACGTGTAATTTATGTCGTAAAAGTCGGAATTATGCGTGGTTTGTGTTTTTATTGTGTTTTAGGACCAAAAGATGAAAAAGGAAGAAAACATGGGCTTTCACGGGCTTTTATCGAAAAAAACGAGAAAAGACGAAGTCAAGAGATCAAGAGTGCTTAAAGAACGGATGTCCAAGACCTATTCTGAAGATTTATCGAAGAAAAAGTCTAAAGACGGAAGTTTAATGAAGTCGAAGAACTTAAGTCTAATTTAAAGAAGAAAATTACTAAGACAAGTTCAAATCCCGAGACGACGTCGAGAAAAGACAACGATTTAAATCGAGTCGAGAAGAAAAGAAAGAAGGAAGCACACCACACATGCACTTCCTACTTAGCCTATAAATACCCCCCTAATCACATTAGGAGGGGAGTTAGCTAGTTTCATTTTTCATTTTTCATTTCTAGTTTTTAGAGAGAGAAAGTTCCAAACTTTCTCTCACTAAGTTTTCATCTTTTCTTTGTTTTAATCTTTCAAGTTTAAATCTTTTTGTATTTTGATTTCATTAATCAAGTTCAAGTTAAGCTTTTTGTTCATTAATCTCTTTCTACCTTTCTTGATTTTAGTTTACTTTTGGTGTGAAATATTTATGATCCGTGTTGATCTTGATGTTTTCGTGCTTAAAAAGTTAATCTTTTTATTCCGACATAAGCTTTCAAACGGTTAAACTTTAAAATCCTTGTGTTTATTGGCTTATTTGTATGTTTAGATTATTTACTTTTTGAAAGTTTTCTTAAAATGTTTCATCTTTTTATGGTTTGATTTAAAAGATTGCTTATTTAAAGTTTGGAGAAGTTTTTATTCGAGCTTATTTATTTTATTTCATTGCTGATTTGGTGAAGTTTTAGTGTTAGCTTATCAAACATAGCTTATCACTAGCTTATTTTCGAATCACACAATAATCGGAAAAGGGTAAACCCTTTTCCGATTTGGCATTCCGATTAGCACTCTTTTATTCCGATCTCTCTGATCAGATTAGGGAGTTAGTTTGTCTGACCACTGCTCCATTATTCCGATCACCCTGATTGGATTAGGGTTTAACATTCCGATTGTGGGTGGTTTTAACTTATTCCGATTGGACTTATTTTTTTATTATTCCGATTGCTCCTAATTCCCATTTTTCCGATTGGGATTTCTACCATATTCCGACTACTTACTTTCACTAGATTCCGATTGCACTATCATTCCGACGAGGGTGTTATTATTGATATTCCGATTGGAGTGGTTTTTCCTCATTCCGACAGCAAGTTTCTATTAATATTCCGATTGCATTTCCGATTAGAGTGTATTCCGACCAATATTCCTTTTATGCATTCCGATCAGAATTCCGATTAGCAACATTCCGAATGGTTTAATTTCTTGTTTTTACTAAGTTTTCAAGTTTTAGATTTATTAAGTGTTCAAGTAATTTTCTAATTTTGTCTTTAAGTTTTTAGCATTTATTTTTAACTCGTCATTTTAGATTAAGCTTTAAAGCTCTTATTTTACTCAACGACAATTTCTTTTCACCATTAGTTTAAAATAGATAAACAACCCAAAATTATCTTGCACCAAGAACAATTGAGTCGCACTTTCTACCAATAATCAATTCGAAGAGATCGGACGATAAGATTTTATACTTGGTGTAAAAAGCCATGTATTAAAGACTGATAAGTAAAGTTGCAGTGGAAATCTGTGTATAATCTGTAAAGTCTGATTTATAAATAATAAAGCTGAACTACTATCTATTAAATCTGAAAACATGCATTTACTGTATTTTAATTGTCAGAGCTTATATAGGTCATGTGCTGTAACAACGGTGCATGAATAACTGGAGGGGTGACCTCGTCATGCTGTAGAGGGGTGACCTCTAAATAACTGTAGAGGGGTGACCTCTAAATACTGTGTTAGGTGGAGGGATCAGCTCCAATGTGAAGGATGTAGAGCACACACCACATTCACCATGATAACTTGTAAACTGATAAGCCTAGGATGCATCCATACGCCCCACTAAACATACTGATAAAATGGCCAAACTGAACATGAGTGGGACGATGCAGGATATCACTCTCCTATATGTGAGTCGCGACACCGGTGCCTCTAGTGCCATGGTTACGGTACCTCCGTAACTAGTACATAAATTGGTCATGCTTGTATATAATGCTCAGGCAATTTATTAAATTATTAATCATGATTACTGATAAGCTTAAACACATACTGGGGAAAACATTTGGCTGTAGACGGGGAATCCTAATCATGCATTGGAAAGAAAGTTATTACTGAAAGGACGGAAAATCAGTGCCTCGTGTCCAGTAATGAAATAAGACTGAAAGCTGAAGGATCTATCCGACTTCATGATTACTACATAAATAACGTATGCGAAAATAAGTTATCTGATTGCGTTGAATTTACTATTCTTATTGGCTTCTTATTTATTTATTATATTCTGGAAATCTGTACGTATATTAACTGATGATTCTGAACTTTTAATAATTCTTATGATATATTAACGACCTACTAATAGTTACGACACGAACGTATTCTGACGTGATATTAATACTATAATAATTGACCCGTAAATAATATAAGGTTTTCTAAATTATAAAGTTTTCAAAGTCATTTAATTCATATAATAAAATTATACCTTTTTAAAATATTAAAAACTATGTTAATTTAACTCATTTAAAATACAATTTAAAATATTTATAAAACAAATGATAAGAGGTATAATATAAAAATCTTCATCTTATTTATTATAATTTTTCCCCGAGCCTACCGAGAAAACCCTTCTAGGTCGCACTAAAAAATCAACAAAATATATAAAATCTGTCTATTTGAATCTGCGACAGAAAAACTGTCGCTAAAAACTGTCACTAAAAGCTGAGTTTTAAAAATAGAAAAACTACACATATAACAATTCTGCGACAGTACTTAGTGTCACGAAAACTGTCGCTAAACTTAAACAAAACTCATTATTTTCTGTCTATTTTTCCCACTGCTGAAACCCATTGTTCCCACTGCTTGTTTGTTTTATTCCCACTGCTTTCTTTATTTTTCTATTTTGTATACAGACCCAAACAGCCCCTTACTGAATGGTAATCCCAAATACCCCATGCTGCGACTGCAGCCCCAAACACACCCTGTGTGGGTCACGGTTGCCACAATTCACACACACCGAGACCTGGTGTCTCGGTATTCGTGCATTAAACAAATCACCCTACCCCTTTTTCTGATTATAACACGTTTACCATTTGATTTCGTTTGTATAAGTCTAAAACCATACCATTCGTGATGCAAACTGAAAATAAAGGAAGGGAATTGATTACCTTGTTAACCTAGATAAATGAATGACAAAACACACGAATCAAAGATGACAAATCAGGCCCGAAATTCTTTTTTTTTCAGCCGGCGGCCACCAAACCAATTGGAACCCTAGTTCCCGTTTTTTTTGTTACTGTATGTTGTAAATGGATGGGGTTACCCCATATGTTTTCTTTTGGTAGAAAGGCCGGGCTTAAGGCCCATGTCTCTTTTTTTTGTAATAACAAACGCAGCCAAACCAAAGTATACACACTTTCTAATT
This sequence comes from Glebionis coronaria, assembly GCA_025667525.1. Lineage (NCBI taxonomy): Eukaryota > Viridiplantae > Streptophyta > Magnoliopsida > Asterales > Asteraceae > Glebionis > Glebionis coronaria. The sequence continues at coordinate 295,590,432 of CM046879.1, forward strand.
TCCGTGTCGCGTTTTATTACTCTTTTTTTTCGCAAGCGTGCTCGTGTCTAGATCCTAACAAGTATTTATTTATTATTTTTCTGAATAATAATACTTGCATTATACTTGACTAATTACTATTAATTATTTTTCTGAAATAGTTAATTACGTAACGTTTTAAATAAAACTAAGGATGCGTAATTACTGTTAACGTTTAACTATTTCTGTATAATAAATAATACATACGTAATATTTTCTGAAACTTAATAATTATTTTCTGAATAATTATTATTTGTTATATTTAATGAACTGAGCCTGTGTATATACTGGAGGCTGCGTATATACTGTTTATGTTTATTTAACGCTAGAGTTAAGACTTTGTGTATTTAATATCCCAAATTTTAAATACGGGTTTTACATTAGATCGGCAAAAAGTTGCTTTCATCAAAAACCCGTGAACATCATGGATAGAGAAAGTAAGTCAACATTAAGCATGATCGTATTCATGTAGTTATGTTTGATGAAACTCGCGTATTATAATGAATTACACTTGTGAAGAAAGACCGAATGTGGAGGAAATACCCACATAGCTCTAACTTTATAAGAAGCGAGTAGTAAGATAAATTGATCTTTAAGGACAAAGATCCTGTTTAGGGGTAAATGCTGTGACAATCCGTCAATTTATGGTCGATATTTTATTCTAAAGTATTATTTAAAAACATTATTTTAATGTTATTTTATGATCTCACTTATTTTTGGGAAGAAATTTGGATTTACGTCTTGAAGTAGCATCGACTACGTCTAAACCGGAGGATTCTACGTTACGTGCTTACGTTTACATACATCGTTTTAGTGACAGTCCGACATTTCAGGAAATAAATCTATTCTTGAATATTATTTTGGGATTTTAATTTGTGTTGATTCATAAACTCACAAATTTACGAGAAGAGATTAGGACTTCTGTGCATAATTTAATTTCATTTACGACTAAACCAGAAACCCTAGGTTTACGTATTTACGTTTTTGAACTCCGTTTTTTATGAGACAATTTTTATTAGATTCGTTTTGTGCCGTTGATTCATAATTTATAAAACGTTTTTCGTAAAACAACCTGAGGGCAAGCAAATCGAAGAAAATAGAATCGAGAAATACCCGTAAATTAGTGGGATGAGACAAGCTTACACTTGCCTCACCCCACAAATGGGCGGCCAAAGGCTTCACTAACACACTTTTAGGTGTCAACTTTTAATAAACCAAGAGGACACTTGTCCTCAAGGCTTAAAAAAGCTAACAAAACCACCAAAATGAAACCACATACTTCTATTTTCAATATGAAAACCACCAACTCTCTCTAATCCTTTGTTTCTGTCCCATATCACCCAAAACACCCCATTTGATCAAAAATTCAACCATGAATCATGTGTTTAACTTGCATATGATGATAACCTATTGAAGATAACAAGATTGGAGGTGATCTTAACAACTAGAAAGGAGATTTCATTAAGATCAAGGGCTAATTTTTCAAGGAGTCTACAAATATTTGGTGATCCTAGAAGTGGTTTTGATATCTCATAAGATTGGTTACCCAAAACCAAGTCTTGTTCATCCAAAAACTCATCATGTCATCACTTTGGTGGTATAGAGATTATTTCTTCCTATCATCTTGTTATATTGAATATGTAATCTTGTATTTTCTTTATTTATGTATGTGTATATGATGATGAATGATGATCAAAATATTATGTGGGGATTTGGTGTTGATAAATTTGGTTAAAAAGATTGAAAGCTACAAGAAAAGATGTTAAAATCATGTCTAAAATAGTAGGCTGTATAAAACAGTAAAAGACCATATGATAACTTGTTAAAATGGCTTGAATGAATTAATATACAGTGATATGATACTTTTAAACATGTGCGAGTTGGCCATACAATGGAATCCTTAAAATGAGTGAGATATGATCAAAACAATATTGAAGTTCAAATCTGAGTAGTCTGTTTTGGATGGACTGTTAGGGATATTTAGAGATTGATTGAGCAGTAGCTAAAACTGAGTTAATTGTAACACATAATATGTAGTTTGTGTCACCCAAAAATGAGCTTCTATCTCCTGGTAGAACTGAAGATATGGTAAATATGGTGAAAGTTAAAATAATAATCAGATTTGTAAAATAAAAGTATATAGTATAATATTAGCACTCAAGTTAATATAATATAAAATGTATACCTAAAACCCACTAACTTATATATTACATATAAATAAGTATGTTCTTTAATAATTAGAAGGGACATTTTATTAAAATGGCAATTTGATAAGTTTATAAGTTATAAAACTATAAACATAAGTTTTACGTCTTTTCTGCTAAAACCGTAAAACTAACGTTTTCGTCAAATAAAACTTAGACGGTCGGACCCGTCTAAAGTAAACTTTTTTTATAACTCATACACTGATATATAAGTACATGTTACAAGTAAAAACCGGTAAAAACCCGAGCTTTATAACTTATGGACATTAACGGGCCAAAATAGCCTTATTGGACTATTAACCCGACAAGTTTGGCTAAACACTAATGGACTTACTCATTGGGCTTAACCCAATTGGGCCCAACATATGAGTATAGAGCTGATAATAAAAGTATAAATGGACTAATATAAAGAGTTGAACTCTTAATGGGCTTTTAATGGGCTTATTGGGCCTTAATATGGAATTGGATTGAAACTAGTGTAACTAATCAAAAATTCGACTAACACATAACACTATAATGTGTATGAAGATATAAAATCCCACTTGATCATCATAATATATATATATATATAGCCATTGTTATAATAAAGTCATTGGACAAGAGTCTAAGACGAGTATTAATTCTCTAGGTTTCTGTGATTGAAGCACGTACCGTACATCCAAATCGCCGATAACCTCCTTTCCCAATCAACGTGAGTTCATAGCCTCGCACTCTTTTAAATGTTTTTCTGAAATGTTTTATAAACCCGCGAGGGAGATAACTTGTTAGTTTTTATAATATAGGACACTAATTGTCCCGACTATTTGCTTATTGATATGGACCCGAATGATTGTATGACCTGAATGATTATATGACCCGATGAATGAAATAAAATGGATTATTATTTGTTAGGTTATGTCACTAAAAGTCCCATTAGCATGAATTGTGAACTACCGGGATTTGGTAGACGCTTATTGATGTGTCGAGATATGTATGGTGATAATTTGAGATACGTTATAGGGTAAATTAGAAAATTACCTTTAGGAAAAAGTAATAGACTAATATTACCAATGACGAATTCAATTAAACACGTGATGAACCAAGTTCGTTGTACACGAAGATCGAGTGAATTTGAGACGTTTTGTTTCGTTTTGGACAATTGATTTGAATTGGTTTTCCGTTTTTAAACTCAAAATAAATCTACCAATTTTTAATTCTACTTTAATCCTAAAGTGCATGAATCGTAAACCCCGCTATATTTAAAATCAACAAACAATTAATTACTTAAAAATAAAACTATTTTAAAATTAAACTATTTTGAAAATCTATAAAAATGATTCAATTTAATAAAAATAACTTTTACACTATTAAAAATCTAATTAAACTTTTAAAACTAATTATCTTTATTAAAATTACTTAAAACAAATCTATTTAAAAACTAATTTTATTTAAATCAAAATTTTTAAAAATCTAATTAATTAAAAATTATTAAAACTTTTAAAATCAATAAAAACATTTTTATTTTTATTTTATTTATCATTTATTTTATTAAAACTAGGATTTACTTAAAAAAAAGTATTAATAATATTCGTATAAACGAAATTTTTTTTTTACTTAAATGAGAATCTGCCAGTTACAATAATACTATATTAATTTTACTAAAGGAGATTAAAATCAAAAAGCCATGTAGCACAGTTGGCTAACATGCTTGGTTGTGAACCTGGGGGTCTCGAGTTCGAGCCCCATGATTGTCATTTTTTTTGGATAATTATTCTTTGACAGTAAGAATGAAGGAGTCACAGGAGTGACTTTTGGAGCTGCTGAATATATGAATACTGATAAGGAAATCAGTAAATGAGCTTATTAGACCAGTGGATCCAATAAGCTATTTCTTGAAAAATAAAACAGTAAAGCTAATCTAGCAGCCAATCAAACAAACATGTAGGAAAATACATTAAACCGGCCAAATCATAAGCAAATTAAAAGAACTCATCAAACTAAACTGCTAGAATATCTCCTATAAAAGACAGACTAAAAACTTTTATGAAAATAAACTAACTCAAGCACAATAAATCTGTCTGAATTATCAGCGAGCAAATAGGCAGAAAACAATGAGATTATAAAACCAATTACACCTAATTTGAGAGTGTAGTCAAACTAAAACAGTTATTTAACAGATTATATCATCAGATTTTCATTTACAAAGCTTTAAATAGCTACTATCAATAAAAAAGTGTAACATAATCCAACTCTAAATCCATTCAGTAGAAACAAACGAATCTCCCAGCAGGAAAAACTTTATCAGCTCAAGCTTATTACCTCAAATATTCAGATTACATAAAATGGACAGCATAACAACAGCTATCATGAAACAGTAACATCAAAAACCAAATTAAACTCCATACGTCACTGTAAAAGCAGATTAATGAACATATCAAGTAAAATAGTATACTATCCAAACTAACATGAAACTGTTACAAACTAAATCAACATCCAATTCAAAGTTAAACATTAGATAACTTAAAAGTACCTAATCAAAATCAATCGTCAACCAAACATTATCAGATTCATAAACAATCACAACTAAACATAACTCAAGCAAAGACCAATTCGCATAAGCCACTCAATTGTTTAAATCATATTAACATTAAAACAAAGTTTAATCTAAAAACTTGTAAATTAAAAGAGATGAGCACCTACTAAAGAAAGCCTTTGAGATAAAGGTTGTGCTGAACAACCTTGTGAACCAAATCGACACCACCATCAACCATCATTCATCAATCAAACCACAAACACCATCGAATCGATCCAGTCAACAGTAACGATCCACTTTTTATAAAAACTTTTAGTAAGAAAGTTTTGCTCCCAAATTCAGTTTTTAGATTATTTAAATCAAGCTATCAATTAGCTTATCTAAACATCCTTTTATTATTATACTAATCAGTAAAAGAATAAATTGCAATTCTTAAGATTTGGCAGAAAGTAAATAACAAACTCAATTAAAACAAAATTATCTTTCATTAATAAACGAAAATGAGTACAAATCTGAAAAAGAAATACAATTTTATCTAAACTAATTTAAGCATATTAACATTAAAACTAAAAGAGGGATGAGATTACAAGTAAAATAGGGGGGTTTTATAGCCATCCCAAGGCTTTGCTAAGGAAGAATATTCACATCTTTCTTGGCATATTCCTCTTCATTCTTCAGCCCTTGGATCTTCATTTTCTCTTTCTTTGTTGATCTGATGGTTGATAGGGCACAACTAGCACACGGATTGCCTACATGGCATCCGTGTGTGCTAGTTGTGTTTCTTTTAAGCCTTCTGATTGGTTGATTTGGGAAAATGAGGTGTATCATCCTATAGTAATCTGCCACGTAGCTCTTTTCTTCCTCACATTCTCTTTCTTAAAATTAGGGGATTTAATTCCCCCACACGTGAATTACACGTGGGATGAAAAGCCCCAATTTTATTAGGCGAATTATTGGTCTAGAGTTTTTGTGAATAGTGTTTTTCGTCTGGTTATTAGGGGTGGAGAAGAAAGTGAACATAGAAGATATCGATTATTTATTTAATAGTTGTGTGAGAATGGGACGGTTTTATTTATTAATTGTGTGTGGTGTAAATGGGAGAAAGTGGGTGAAGATAACTTGTGGTGTAAATGGGTTTAATTTACTTGTGTGGTAATAAAAGTTGACTGAAAGTGAGTTATCACAAGATACACACGTTTGTAAACCCTAACGGGTTCAAAAGCCCAAAGATATTCTTTCATTTGATTTATTTGTGAAATGTATGGACTTGAAGCCCATAAATAATTTCCTCCGTCATATTCAGTTTGGGCTTTATTTAATTTGGGCTTCATTTGATTTGGTCCCAAAAATGTTTCCATGTTTATCCAATATTTGGGCTTTTAAGCCCAAATGCTCCAATGTGGGACCCACTAGGCCCGTTTTCTTGCATAATTATCAAATCCACTCAAGTCGAGCTCGATTTTGGCTTCTTCAATCTTTTTCTTCAAACTCGTGCCAGTTTTTGACGATTTTCGCGATCTTGGTACCTACACACATGAAAACAAGAAACATGCAAATACAAGGCAATAATGATACATTTTATGCATTTGTTCATTGTTTTAAGATACTATTGATATGACTATTTAAGCTCATATCAAACTCTCCCTTGCTAAGCAATTGCCGTGTCCTCACGTAATGATAAAATAAAACACTAACTACACCATTATTCAACTTATGACAATTTATTTTGCAAAGACATAATGTATTGCTTTCATTATTGAAAAATAACTTTAAGGATCATAAAACTCAAATAGATTCATCGTCCCCGACTTTTCACTTTTCCATGCCAAGTGCAAAAACAAGATCATTGTCAATCATAAGCCCCAAAATTAAACGAACTCATACAAGTAATTTGTGTTAAACTCAATCTCCTTAAAGTTATTATCTCTAGATTTTATTTGTCATTCCCCCAAAGGCTCATTTGACTTTATTTGATATTTATTAGTCCAAAAATGAAGGCAAGAACGGTGTAAACTCAACACTCAAAACCTAACCTCGACTTCAAAAACCGTTGTCACTAAAAAAAGCCCACATCAAGGATAACTTAACACGATTTAGGGATAAATCCCGGACCCGAAATTTGGCTAATATGGCTATTTAAAAGCAACAATAAAACCTCCAAAGTCAATTATGACCTTATCAATGGAGTTAGCAACAACTACATCATAACACCTTGTGGCTCTTTAAGATGCAATTGTGCTCCTTATTTAAAATCCACACCCCAAGGCTCCTTGGACAAAAATAAGGGAATTGACTTCACCATCCCACCTTACGGATCATAATGATGAAGCAATTTTTATTCAACACGCCCCTTGACATACACCCTAAGGCTCAAATGACAAGGTTAGTGCTACATGACTCCCACCCGAAGGCTCCTAGAGAACATGTTTTTATTTTTATTCTTCTTTATTAATATGATATTTATAGTAAGCCAAATTTCCGCAATCCCATGATCAAAAGTCCATGACGCTGACACCCTTAATGTGTTCTCACTTTAATTACAAGGGAAGAAAAAGAAGGAGTTACGAGTCATGATATCAAGCCTAAACCGCTAAAAACTTCATTTATTAAGCAATTATTATTCAAGCGAGGAAAGTAAGTACGAGGAGATTAAATCAAACACAAAAATACTTGCACAAAGAAGAATTTAACCTTAGAAACTTATGATTGAACTCTATCATCTCTTGTTCTCCATATTGTAAAATTTCAAAAATGTGAAATCAATGGATACTTAGCCTATTAAATCAAAGTTTTGGGTTTACAAGTCATCTATAGGATCTTGCATCTTCTTATACTTTTTCAAGTTTTAGAATTTGCGTTTTAAAGTTCCCTTAATAAACGACTTTCTAGGATCAATTATAGGAACTTGCGAAAAGTTCGTGTTCTTAACTCGTATGAATTAAGACTTTCACATTTTAAAGCTCCCTATATAAAAGCCTAGCAAAACTTAATTCAAATACGTTAAGGAAAAGCTAAGGTTAAAAACCGAGTCGAGTCAAAAACTATTCTTCTTTTCACCAACGGAAAGCCTACATTCGTGTCAAAAGCACTTATTTTATTTATTAAAACTTAAAAATAACACTAAAAATTTAAAATTTTATGATTAATGAGAAAAACAACTACGTTTGGACACGACAATAGCAAGCGATTATATCGATTGACTCCCCCATGCTAAAACCAAACATTGTCCTCAATGTTTCTTAGCTCAAGAGTAACACACCCTTGCTAAGACACGAAGAGTCTAATGCAAAATCCTAGCATGGAAAGAGCACGCAAATCTATAAGCCGTTTATTAATTATGCCTCAAGATAAAACGTTAGTCGATAAAAATCAAGGGATAAAAAGTGCGCCCCTTTTGGCATTCAAAGAATGGAAGATCAAGTGGACCGGCAAAAACCGAACACGAGAGTCTTCAATGATAAGGGTCATACCTAAGATTCACAACACAACAAAACACGAACACGAGCTTGAAAGATCAAGCCTTATTAGTTGTTAGAAAATAGAAAGAAGATAGAATGTATGGGACTCCCCCACAAGGCACCTCCTTTTTGTTCACCGAGTCATGAGCTCGACTCGATCCCCGCATTCATTGGTCCTTAGGGAAAATGGTGAAAACCGGCTTATTGGAATAAAATCCAAAATAAAGCGTGATGTCGGGGTCAAAGATTACATCCTCGTTGTCGGATGACAAACGTAAAGATAAAACTCCAACACAAATCTCTAATAAGAGATGGTAGTCACAAATAATGGTATGGATGTAGAATGCTCCCCGAGATAAACTCGCACCAAGATGATTAAAAAGTCTTTCAATTATTACATCGGTGAAAGGGCGAGATTTCCCTAAATCAATGATTCCGGGGTCGAATACCTCGTCCTCGGTGGAGAAAGGAATAGACAACACGGTGTCGTCCCCCCATGCTAATACTAAATCATATGAAGCACATAGTAATGGTGGTATAAAAGTCTCAACACTAGTGGTTTCAACTTGCATGACTTTGTTGACATTGTCACTCTTAGGAATTTGAATAAAGGGGTCATGGTACTCAAAACGAGTCGCATGAAAAACCCGCACATTAAGATCAAAGCGAGTGGGAAGGATAATTGGAGCAAAAGTAATTTCTCCTTCCGGGTCAACATTATCATCATCATAAATCGGGTGATCAAACCAAGAATCTTCATCACCGTCATTAGACTCTTCCTCAAATTCCGAAGGAATGTCTATGGAAAGTAACTTATCAAACTCCTTAATGAAGAGCTCATCATCACAAAGGTTGTGAGATATAGGAAGTATGATGCTCTCAAAATCCTCTTGAAACAATGGATTATTGTTAGCTTCAAAGAGAGGATTTGAGTAAGTCACAAAAGTGTCATCAATCTTGTCATCACAAGAAATATCCGACAAAGTATCGAGTGTGTCACACTCGGATACAAGATCATCATTCTCATTAGAAGGAAATTCATCGGTGAATTCCTCGAGAATGGTACGTAAAACATGAGAATCACGCTCGATCTCTAGATCGATAACGTCTTCACTTCCCCGTGGAAGTGGATCAACAAGTTCATCGGCGAACTTATCGAATGAATAATCACTAACCTCACTCGGTGTGAAGTTAGGAATCAAAGGCTCTTCAATTAAAGATTTTGCCTTAGGAACATCAATTTGATCCTTCAAAGAGAGTGAAAACGAGTCCATTTTCAAAGATTGTTCAATTAAAGCAATATCACTCTCGGGATCAAAATTCTTACTATCAAACTCACTAGCATCAAATGGTGCACTTAAGTATTCATCAATTTGTTTTTCAATCTTAGAACTTTCATCCTCGTGTGGAGTGAGTGGAGATGAGGTAATATTACAACATGATTCAACAAAATTAGGTCTATCAATTTCCACATTTTCCAATTTCTTAGGAACCAATCTTGGAATTTTTTTCGGTTTGAAAATCATATGTTTATTACCATGAAATAGTTTAAGCTCCCCTTCTTTCATATCAACTAAAACATTGTCCGTACACAAAAATGGTCGTCCTAAAAATATAGGCGCACGAGGATTCGGCTCATAATCAATGATAGCAAAATCAGCTAGGTAAACGAACTCCCCCACTTTAACAATGACATTTTCCGCTATACCAACCGGTCGAGTGGTGGTACTATTAGCAAGCTCAATGATCATTCGATTGGGCATAAGTCGCAAATAGTCAAGAGTTTTCCAAATGGCTAGGGGCATAACGTTAATACTAGCTCCTAGATCGGCTAGAGCTTTATATTCCCCAAGCTCATCGAAAACACAAGCTATCAAGAATTGACCCGGATCATTATATTTCTTAGGAAATAAATCAAGAAAATCCGAGGTACTAATCACATTTAAAGTAGCCTTGGTGACATTCCAAAAGGTTTCTTTAGGTGGCACATAAAGCTCAAGCTTTCTTTCTAAATTATCATAAGCGGTGATAGCCTTAAGTTCTCCCCTCGGGTTTGGAATGGTGTTACTAGGTAAGCAACCCGAAGAAGATGACGGTTTAGACATAAATCCCTCAAACATCGAAAGCAATTTATTTTGACTTTGTTCCAAATTTTGTTGCATACGATTTTGACTTTGCTCGAACATTTGCTCAAATCTTTGTTCCATTCTTTGTTGATTAAGCTCAATCTTGTTATTTTGCCCCTTTAGCGTATTTTGAAACTCATTTTTCAAAGTTGCCATTTGTCCTTGAAGATTATTTTGAAAAGCTTTCATATTTGCCTCATTTGACTTGATGTAGCTTGAAATCTCATTTTGATTATTGTGAAAACCATGATTGTTTTGATTAGCATTAAACCCATTTCCTTGGTTGTAATTCCTTTGGTTACCACGGTTAAAATTATTCCCATTGTTTCCATTGTTGTACCTATTTTGAACCGGTGGAAAACCCGGTGGAGCAACATGATTTTGACGAGGAACTTGACCGTTGGAGCCATAAGTTCCCATCGCGGCAAAAGCACTAGCTTGATCAAACCCCGTGGTTAAACAAGCATACATAGGATGTGCTCCACCACATGATACACAAACATTCTCAACCATATTAATGGATCCATGAGGATTCTTCCTAATCTCACTCAACAAAGTCGCGAATCCACTATCAATCTTAGAGTCTAATCTAGCAATCTCGATATTAGATGAATTCACATTAGAAACAACCGGTGTGTTTCGTGAATATTGTGCTCTAGACTTATCCTCAATTATTCTCTACGCGTATCTCGGAGTTTTTCTTAAAATATTACCACCCGCGGCGGCATTTAAAGAATCTTGTTCAATCATATTAAGCCCATTATAAAAAGTATTAATTTAATGCAATTCCGAGAAACCGTGGTGTGAACATTGTCTCAACAAATCTTTAAATCTTTCCCATGCAACCCCAAACGATTCATGCACTTTTTGTTCAAATCTAGTGATTTCGTTATTAAAGTGTGTTGTCTTAGATGGTGGAAAGAAATAATTCATGAACTTAGACACTAAATCATCCCATGTTAAGATCGAACCCGGTGGTTCTTTCTCATACCAAATCTTAGCATTACCCTCGAGCGAGTACGGAAAAAGCATGAGCTTAATCACGTCATTCGGCACATCTCTAAACTTGAGAGTCGAGGTAATTTGATGAAAATTCCGAATGTGAGAATGCGGGCTATCGGTCTCATTGCCATGAAATTGATCGGCACGAATGAGTGATAAAAGACCCTTCTTAATCTCAAAATGATCCGCCAAAATAGCCGACACAACGATTGCTTCCCCATACCCTTCGGTGGGTGCACGGAGCAATTACTCCATTGTTCGGTTATCGGCCATCTCTACAACAATAGGTGGAAGCTCGGGTTCCACTATTCGTTGTTGACGATTTCTATTTCTACGAGGAATATTTTCAAGCCTATTAAAATCAATCACAAGACGAGAAGAACGTAATTGCATACACTACAAAGACGAGAATTTAGAGGATTGAAGAAAAGAAATTAGACAAGAAGAAGATTATTTTTGGTTTTTTATTTGGTATTGCTCAATCAATAATGATCGATAAAAACAAGGAATAAGGAGAACTACTATGGAAGTAAATTACCCTCGGTCGACTTTGAAACGATAGGTGAAAACCTAAACGTCTCGAGGTTCAATAAGTAAACTACAAAAAATAAGATTTATTACTACTTGAGTCGGCAAACCAATAATAGGTTCTCCCTCTCAATATACGCACAAGCAAGCGGGGAAACGAGGTGGCACAAAGCACTTAAAAACCTTTTTCCTTAGACGGCCTTTTATAGCACGTCGCCTTATACCCACCTTATAGTTTGTATAAATCGAGTTCAAACTTCTTATTAGTATTTATCTATTTTTCCTTTTATTTTTGTTTGGGATTCGACTACAATAGCTAGGTGATGAAATCCCAACTAAGGCCTTATTTGATAAGTATGTAAAATTTATTGTGCTACGTAATACAATATATTATTCACAAAAAACGAGAAAAACGATACATACTATATAATAGAAAAAATAACAAGACTTTCCGAGGACGGAAAGGGTCTTCAAATCAACGATCAACAAATATCCACAAAAGGGAATCGTACACAAGATCCCCGGCAGCGGCGCCAAAATTTTTGATGTGTCGAGATATGTATAGTGATAATTTGAGATACGTTATAGGGTAAATTAGAAAATTACCTTTAGGAAAAAGTAATAGACTAATATTACCAATGACGAATTCAATTAAACACGTGATGAACCAAGTTCGTTGTACACGAAGATCGAGTGAATTTGAGACGTTTTTTGTTTTGGACAATTGATTTGAATTGGTTTTCGGTTTTTAAACTAAAAATAAATCTACCAATTTTTAATTCTACTTTAATCCTAAAGTGCATGAATCGTAAACCCCGCTATATTTAAAATCTACAAACAATTAATTACTTAAAAATAAAACTATTTAAAAATTAAACTATTTTGAAAATCTATAAAAATGATTCAATTTAATAAAAATAACTTTTACACTATTAAAAATCTAATTAAACTTTTAAAACTAATTATCTTTATTAAAAATTACTTAAAACAAATCTATTTAAAAAATAATTTTATTTAAATCTAAATTTATAAAAATCTAATTAATTAAAAATTATTAAAACTTTTAAAATTAATAAAACATTTTTATTTTATTTTATTTATCATTTATTTTATTAAAACTAGGATTTACTTAAAAAAAGTATTAATAATATTCGTATAAACGAAACTAAAAATTTACTTAAATGAGAATCTGCCAGTTACAATAATACTATATTAATTATACTAAAGGGGATTAAAATCAAAAAGCCATGTAGCACAATTGGCTAACATGCTTGGTTGTGAACCTGGGGGTCTCGAGTTCGAGCCCCATGATTGTCATTTTTTTTTGGATAATTATTCTTTGACAGTAAGAATGAAGGAGTCTCAGGAGTGACTTTTTGAGCTGCTGAATATATGAATACAGATAAGGAAATCAGTAAATGAGCTTATTAGACCAGTGGATCCAATAAGCTATTTCTTGAAAAATAAAACAGTAAAGCTAATCTAGCAGCCAATCAAACAAACATGCAGGAAAATACATTAAACCAGCCAAATCATAAGCAAATTAAAAGAACTCATCAAACTAAACTGCTAGAATATCTCCTATAAAAGACAGACTAAAAACTTCTATGAAAATAAACTAACTCAAGCACAATAAATCTGTCTGAATTATCAGCGAGCAAATAGGCAGAAAACAATGAGATTATAAAACCAATTACACCCAATTTGAGAGTGTAGTCAAACTAAAACAGTTATTTAACAGATTATATCATCAGATTTTCATTTGCAAAGCTTTAAATAGCTACTATCAATAAAAAAGTGTAACATAATCCAACTCTAAATCCATTCAGCAGAAACAAACAAACTCCTAGTAGGAAAAACTTTATCAGCTCAAGCTTATTACCTCAAATATTCAAATTACTTAAAATGGACAGCATAACAACAGCTATCATGAAACAGTAACATCAAAAACCAAATTAAACTCCATACGTCACTGTAAAAGCAGATTAATGAACATATCAAGTAAAATAGTATACTATTCAAACTAACATGAAACTGTTACAAACTAAATCAACATCCAATTCAAAGTTAAACATTAGATAACTTAAAAGTACCTAATCAAAATCAATCCCCAACCAAACATTATCAGATTCATAAACAATCACAACTAAACATAACTCAAGCAAAGACCAATTCGCATAAGCCACTCAATTGTTTAAAGCATATTAACATTAAAACAAAGTTTAATCTAAAAACTTGTAAATTAAAAGAGATGAGCACCTATTGAAGAAAGCCTTTGAGATGAAGGTTGTGCTGAACAACCTTGTGAACCAAATCGACACCACCATCAACCATCATTCATCAATCGAACCACAAACACCATCAAATTGATCCAGTCAACAATAACGATCCACTTTTTATAAAAACTTTCAGTAAGAAAGTTTTGCTCCCAAATTCAGTTTTTAGATTATTTAATTCAAGCTATCATTTAGCTTATCTAAACATCCTTTTATTATTATACTAATCAGTAAAAGAATAAATTGCAATTCTTAAGATTTGGCAGAAAGTAAATAACAAACTCAATTAAAACAAAATTATCTTTCATTAATAAACGAAAATGAGTACAAATCTGAAAAAGAAATACAATTTTATCTAAACTAATTTAAGCATAATAACATTAAAACTAAAAGAGGGATGAGATTACAAGTAAAATACGGGGGTTTTTATTGCCATCCCAAGGCTTTGCTGAGGAAGAATATTCGCATCTTTCTTGGCATATTCCTCTTCATTCTTCAGCCCTTGGATCTTCATTTTCTCTTTCTTTGTTGATCTGATGGTTGATAGGGCACAACTAGCACACGGATTACCAACGTGGCATCCGTGTGTGCTAGTTGTGTTTCTTTTAAGCCTTCTGATTGGTTGATTTGGGAAAATGAGGTGTATCATCCTATTGTAATCTGCCACGTATCTCTTTTCTTCCTCACATTCTCTTCCTTAAAATTGGGGGATTTAATTCCCCCACACGTGAATTACACGTGGGATGAAAAGCCCCAATTTTATTAGGCGAACTATTGGTCTAGGGTTTTTGTGAATAGTGTTTTTCGTCTGGTTATTAGGGGTGGAGAAGAAAGTGAACATAGAAGATATCGATTATTTATTTAATAGTTGTGTGAGAGTGGGACGGTTTTATTTATTAATTGTGTGTGGTGTAAATGGGAGAAAGTGGGTGAAGATAACGTGTGGTGTAAATGGGTTTAATTTACTTGTGTGGTAATAAACGTTGACTGAAACCCAGTTATCACAAGATACACACGTTTATAAACCCTAACGGGTTCAATAGCCCAAAGATATTCTTTCATTTGATTTATCTGTGAAAAGTATGGACTTGAAGCCTATAAATAATTTCCTCCATCATATTCAGTTTGGGCTTTATTTAATTTGGGCTTCATTTGATTTGGTCCCAAAAATATTTCCATGTTTATCCAATATTTGGCTTTTAACCCCAAATGCTCTAATGTGGGACCCAGTAGGCCCGTTTTCTTGCATAATTATCAAATCCACTCAAGTTGAGCTCGATTTTGGCTTCTTCAATCTTTTTGCTTCAAATTCGTGACGATTTTTGTCGATTTTCGCGATCTTGGTACCTACACACATGAAAACAAGAAACATGCAAATACAAGGCAATAATGATACATTTTATGCATTTGTTCATTGTTTTAAGATACTATTGATATGACTATTTAAGCTCATATCACTTATGCATATAATAGTACTATTTGGGGAAGATCACCCCAGTTCGCGCCTTGACGGTTGATCCCTGTCGTGCCACATTGATTGGTAAGCGAATTTATGTATGAGAAGATTTATATAAGCGTGATTATTTTGACGACACACTGTTTTAGATGGGCAAATGAGTTTCGGGTTAGCTACCCGTTGTTTGTTATAGTAAGGTAGTAATGTCATGCGGCTTATAATAATCCAATAACGAAAATACTGCTATATGCATTGAATTACAATATATTGTCTGACTAGAAATACGGGGTCTTATTATTGATATTATTTTCGTGTTTTGGTTTTACATAACCATATTCATATAACAGTTTTTATTTAACTCTATACAACGTTATAAAACGTATTGTATGATGTATTTACGACCTTGGTTCGTATAATGGTTTTGAAGGCAAAAGCCTATAGTATGATTTACAACAAAGATTTGTATAAAATGTTTTTGGCTTATTTTATGGCCTACGACAAAGAATTGTACAAAATGATTCTCGGTAATAATTTTATACCGATGATATATTAATGGATTTCATAAAACTCTATGAATTCACTCGGCGTTTTCGCTGACCTTTTCTTTTAACATGTTTTATCTCAGGTACTTGAAGGTAATTCTCGGGAAGACGACAAGAATTCATGGCCCGGACTTAAATAACAAATTTCCATTCAAATGCTTTGTAAAATTGTATGAAATACTATGACTTGGGACCTATGTAAATTTGATATTCCTGAATGGAAAATGCTTTATTATTAAACGACGCGATTTTTATGCGTTGCCTATGATTTGAGAAATGTGCTATCCCATAACACCAACGACTCTTCCGCTGAACTAAAGTACGAATATTTGGGGGTGTTACATAAAAAGAGTAGTATAATCAGTAGGCCAAAACTAGCTTGTTTTAGTGATTTATTTCTTAAAATCATGGATTCAGTTAGATTAAGTGTTAATCTAGGGTTTAGAACTTGTGTGTTATAGTTTGGTGGTGAGTTGAGTGAGTTTTGGCCAACCAAAACTCACCCAAGTGGTCAAACAGAGCAACCAAACTCACAGACCCTATATTTTCATATGAGTAAGTGAATTCGGCCCTATTTGTGATTTTTTTGTATTGAACTTGTGGTTTATTTTCTTGTTGTAACTCCCCACAACCCAACTGGCTGTGGGGGTGCCATTTGTGTCCAAAGAAACTAAATCAATAGCCTTAAAATCAAATTTGTTTGTTTATGTGGTCAAGCAGTGGGAACCAAGTTACCACTGATAGCACAATATTTCCCACTGCTGCACTAAAAACAAAAGGGCACAGACCTGTCAACATCAAATTATGTATTTTTTGTTGGGAATAAAATGAGCCAAGACACTTTGACGCTGACAAGAGTTAATTGGACGTTGATAGGAAGAAATCAAGCGATGACAGATCAAGCATTGATAGAAGATATCAAAGCGCTGATAAGAAGAAGTCCAATCACTGATAGGAAAACTTAGTCAACACGTTTGTTATTTGACGAAAAGATATACTCAGATATTTTATTTTCTATATTTATCTTTTCCTAAAATAGTTGATAGGTTATCCATTGTACACGACTCCTTATGTTATAACAGGAGGTCGTAGGGTTTATAATATATACACATTATTTAGTATTCAACATTCATTGTACTCAAGTTTGATAATCAATCAAAAGTGAAAGTTTGGTTTATTGTTTTTACTTGTTCTGTAGTTTAAGTGTTAATACCGCATAACACTTGAATTGTTCATACAACAACAAAGTTTCTCTAAGTGTTAAACTTGATTCAATCTCGTTAACACAAAGCTAGTCGATCTAAATTTGTTATCAACAACTGGTATTAGAGCTTGTTGAGGAACTTTGATCTTGAAGAACAGTAAACCCTAAAAACACCAAAACCCTAAAACAAGAAAAGATATCAGCTAAAGAATCTTCTTCCTCATCAACCCATAACCTAAAAATCCCCATGCTCGACCCTAACAAATTTGAACAATGGAAGTTCAATTTTGAACAATACCTTCAAATTCAAGATCATACTCTCTGGGAGATTATTGAATATGGAAACGAATTTGCTAAAGCAGCTAAGATTGTTGATGATATTCTAGCAAGGCTTGGTACTGGTTCTACTGTTGAAGAACGTAAAGAAAGAACTGAGGATGGAAGAGTTGTCTCAACTACTGTAAAATCCACGATTTTAACATGATTTTATATAATAAATTTCCACCCAATAATCCTAGAACACTTATTCATGTGTTATATTTCCTTAAGGTGTGTATAAACATGCCTATCATGTAACTATACTTTTAATTACATCTTTGTTGAAAATAGCTTCATAACCTAAGACCATGAACTTACAAGGAGAAAAACAAGTAATGAAATTATAACTAGCAATGTGTGTATGTTCCACACCTAACAAATTGGAGAAAAATATTACATCATGCATGCTTAGCCGTTTAGGCATATGCATACATCCCTTGCATACTACACCACTTTTTGGACTAGCCCAAGATCATCACCCTCCTTTATGATAAGCCCAACATAAGCCCAACACAAGCCCATTTTCACTTTTGGCTAGCTAAATACGGCACATAGGCTTGTGTGGAAGAAGAAGAGTTGCCTTGGAAAGGCAAGGGTGACACTTGGCACAATGTGTCTTACCAAGGTGAATCATACCTTTTCCCCTCCTTTCCCTCTCTCCTCTTTAAGCCAAAACACACACACACATTCTCATACCTGCAATCTCACTTATCTCTTCATCTCTCTCTCTACATTCGGCTACAAGACACAAAAATCCAAAGTTGATTCATTAAATCAACTAAATCTTTGTCCAATATTGAATAAAAATCATTTGGTAGCATAATTCCTCTTATAAACGATCCCTAGCCGAATCATTATAGGCCACGGCTTAGTTATAACTAGGGTTCTCCTTCATCATCTGGAGTAGATCTCAAATCTCCTTGTTCATCTAGATCATCCTTGGTACTTTTAGGCAAGAAAGGTACATGTCCTTTCATTTCTTCATACATGCATCATCATACATCTATAAATACAAGTAAATAACATGTTAAAATCAAGATTTGATAAAGCTATGACCATTATAGGTCACGGCGTAATTATGCAAATCATGTTCATGATTTAAAATCTTTTAATAAGAAACCTATGACTTGTATGTTATGTTTTAAACTTGATTTAAAAACCATATGAAACATTTTATAAATCTGAATGTTGCATGGGTTACAAATCTTGTTTTATGGGACTATGGTTAACTAATAATCATAGACCTCATAAAATGAAATTATGTAACATAAAGATCATGAAAACCATGACCTTAAAGGTATTGACTAAAATAAATGGTGACCATATGATTTGTCTCCTAAGTTTTGAATAGTGGAATATGAAATGTTACATGTTAAATGGAATATTAAAAATCACAAAATATAACTTATATGTATAAATGTAGCTGTGGGATACATATGACCTAAAATGGATTAAATGTACATGCATGCTATTATAAACCATAGATCTAATGATAAATATTAACTTGAGTATGTTAAACATAAAACAAGATTATGGGAACCTTGGGAAGAGACAATATAGCCGTGGGCTATATGTAGTCTCCTTGGTAAAATAGTAACCTTAGAAACATGCATTACACCTAGATAATCATGGTTGTATTTTTGTAAATATTTACAAGACTTAAAATTAGCTAATGTGTTCATCTTGGAAATACCAAGATTTAAAAATATAGTCGTGGGCTATATATGTGTGTACATGAATCTATGATTGATTTTTAGGTCTAGACATAGTTTAGATCTCATTTTGGACTTGTGACTTATTTTCTTGATGTGTACATAGCTAGATCTATTTTTGTAACCCTTATAAATTGCATGCAACCTTAAAATGAGACTTGACTTAGCTTAATAAGCTATAACTAATTATAGCCGTGAGTTGTAAGCTCCTATTAGGGCTTATGACTTACTTGCAACCTTATAACACACCTAGATCTAATTTGGTACATCACATAAAACAAATTATAAGTTTTATTCTCCTAATTAGATTTAAAACTAAATATAAATAAGAACATAATAAGCTTATAAGAATATTCTAAGTTAAAACTTACATAAAATGTAAAGTAATGTTAATGGACTATTTAATCCCATGAAATGTTAATTCAAAACTTAATGGACCCTATAAACCCATTTGATAAATTTTAGTAACTTAATGGACTTAAGATTACACTTAGGCCCATTTAACTAATTAAAGAGGCTTAAAAGTGTATTAAGCCCAATAAATGATTTAAAGGCCCATTTAAATAAATTAGTGGACTTGAGATATATTTAAGCCTACTAAAATAGCCCATTAGATGTTTAGCCCATTTAATGAGCCCATATAAAGTTTGAATGTTAAAATAAAAGTTTTTATAATAAAATATAACTTATAAAAACTTTTTGGATGAAAATGACAATTTATGAAACTTAAGGACTAAAACCGTAACTTATGAAACTTGTTTTGATAAACTAGTAAACACAAGGACTAAAATGTAAATATCCAAGGTCTAAGGTTTAACAAATACTATCCGTGGTAAATTTAAACCCTAGGGACCATTTTGGGAAGTTTCTAAAAGTTATTTTGTCATTTTATAACCCTAAGGACTATTCTTGTAATTTGCAGAAACTTAAAGAAGCCCTAGGGGCTATTTTTGTAATTTTAGTAAAGTTACAAAACCTAGATATAACTAGGGGGACTAAATCTTCCATAAGCCGAAACTTTAACAAGCCCTAAGTACTAAATATGTAAAATCCGAAAGTTATACTTGTTTAAAATATTGAGGGACTAGTTTTGCCATATTCATAAACATTAACAAGCCCTAACCCTAAAATCTATTTTAATTATAATAAAACATAATAAAGATACTTAGACCCTAAGAACTAAGGTATAAATTCTTAAGTATAAATTATTTTATGAACATTAAAATAAAATATTTATATTTACTTTAGGAAATAATTGTATAAACAATTATGAATATGTGTTAATCATGCATAAACTCATATACTTATAGAAAATAAAAACTATATGAAAGTTGGATAAATTAAATGCTAATAGGTAAGTAAAACACATTACGTTTACTTAAAATATGAAACTTAATAATAAGTTTAAATGGATGATTATAATACATGAACTACGAACGTGAACTAATATTAAGTATAATTTTTATACTTAATAATGGAACTTAGTAGTAAATGAGTGATTATAATACTTGAACGGAGAACGTAAACTAATATTTTAAGTAGAACAATTTATGTCTACTTAAATAAGAAACTTGATTGTAAGTGAATAATTATTATAAATACATGTATGCTAACAGATATTAATAGTTAAACATTTTATGTTTACATAGAAATGAAACTTATATAAATAAGTTTAAATGAATATTGATGCTACTTGAACTACGGTTATTTAGATAAATACCGTAACATAAATGAACTGACTAAAATCTGTATAAACATACATATATGTTCTTTGTACTATTTATTAAAACTTTACTATTTGATTAGGCATAACTTTGGCGTGAGCTTTAATTGGATATTCGTATTAAATAGCTATTGCCTACTCCCAGGTGAGTTTACAGCCCCTATAAACTTTTGATAAAACTTTCCCTTTTGGGAAAGAAAATATGCAAACACTTAATGGACATAACAAGATTGTATAACTTGACTATGATTGATTATTATTGGAACTGTTAATTTGTTGTAAATCGCCCGAATGTTATAAATAGATCTATTAGGGATTGACCATCCCCGTCTGGGTGAGTCATGCTCACTGTGCCTTGGCCGGGACAACAGACGTATACCATGTTGGAACTAGAATGGAGGTCTTTTTGTAAGACACTATGTCCTCATCTGTTGAGGACTATGGAAGGTTAAGCTTCAGTTTCTAATAATAAACAAATGTAATATACATTTTAGTAAGAATTCTTTTTGCATTGTTACTTCTATGATTAATGTATGTCCAAACTAATTAATTGTTAAAATCTGTAAATTCACCAACTTTATGTTGACCCCCTTTAGTACGTTTTGCACAGGAATATGAAGTTAGTACGTGGTATGTGCATGGTCTCCAGCATCCTAGTAATCTGCATAGTAGGACTCGTCAGGGGTTCTATTTGGGAAATATAAAGAATCTCCTCATGACATGTTAAAAACAATTTTTATTTATTTGTTTAATAAACATGTAATCTGATTTGAATAACTCTTTATCTTATGCTCTATGGACTATATGCTATTGATCCACCCTAGTGACATCTCCGTGGATTTTCCGCATATTTTGATCCTACCCGGGTGTCACAGAGAATGGTATCAGAGCCTTAGTTATAAAGAACTAGATAAATTTTTAAATAAAATTAAAAAATTAAAATGATTTTTCTTTTATTTAAAACTGGACTATAACTTATAAAAATCTTTTGGGATTTTATTTTGGGACCGTATTAGTTAAGCATATAGATCTTAGGGCATTTTATGCTATGTGAACTAATTGTATATATATTTACTGAACTTGGCTATTAATACTGTTTAGTGAGGTATTGTTATGGAAAATGTTAGATATGCTAAACTTGAAGATTTTACATTACATAGTAAAATACTGAAATGAGAATATAGGTAACATTAAACCAAACCTTACGCTTACGAATTGTTGAATGACCTGCTTAAATGATAATATATATATATATATATATATATATATATATATATATATATATATATATATATATATATATATATATATATATATATATATATATATATATATATATATATATATATATATATATATATATATATATAAGTATTAATATATGTAACCTTAAAACATTATAATAATTGTTTAAAAGGGATATATTTCATAAAACATGTAATCTAAAATAATATTGTTCTTCTCACTTCAAACTTAAAATAATACTATTTCAGAGCATCATGACTCCGCCTACTGCATCCTCGATTCTTCTACCCGTAGTAGCCCCTACTCCAGTTGTTTGTTCATCTCCACGATCGACGCACTGTGGATGGTTGTCATCCTCGTATTCAGAGGATGACCCAGCCATCGAAGCTGTACTCCCAGAGGACCCTTTTCCATCTCAGCATCAGTCTCACTGGCCCCAACCTCTTTGGAGGAGGACCGGGTCCTTCCTAACATACCACCTTCTATGTCTCCATCCTTATCATCTGACTATTTTTCCGGGCCCGCACCCGTCTCCACTTATGAGATCGGGGAAGGCTCCGGGGCAGGACGTGTCGACTCTTTCCAGGCCCAGATCTCTGCACTGGCTGCACACCAGGAGCGGGAGATATCCGACCTCCGTAGTCAGTCAACAAAGCCATGTCGTCATCTATGATCGTATCGACACTCTTTTTCGCACTATGAGGGGAGACTCCCAGACTACTAAGGGCATCCAGGCTAGGACGGACGAGGCACTGAAGTGGTTATTGGAGGAGAACTACCGCCTCCACCAGCGCATTCAGGTCATGAAGGGTCTGCAGCATCATACCCATGTTGCTCTTTCCGCTTAGGAGCAATCGTTATCCATTTTCTTTGATCTCGCCACTGTCCGGCATGATGGGGTTACTGGGGAGATGGCTTATCTCTGAGGGGTCGTCGATAGACTCCAGAACCAGCTACTGTCTGCACTCTGTACGCTCAAGGAGACCCGAACGACAGCTCCGATTTTATGGAACACCAGGAGGAATTCTCCACCAGCTCCATCAGCACCATCAGCCCCGGCATCATCTAGTGGACCATCCAAGCAGGATTAGTATAGACGTACTAGAATTCTTTTACGTCATGATAAGCTTACGGGTTGCATCCCGGCTATCATGACATAGGGCCTTTGTACTTTTATTTCTTCTTCAGCTTTTGGTGATCTAATCCCGTACTATATCTATCTTTTTCTTTGGGACATGTAACTTTGGGATATGATGTTTTAAAGACTGTGTGTATCATTACCTTGGACTAGGCCCGACCGGCCTATGACTTAGATTGTGTTATGCTAGATGAATGTTAAATTTCTCATGGAAATAACATGTAATCACTTTCTTTATTATATCTGTTGTGCAATGTATTATATTATGAGATCTTGAAAGGTTATCCAAATTTGTTATGAAATTAGTGCATAAGTTTTCTCGTGCAAATAATATAAAAACTGTACTAACGCTTGAACTGATAATATCATTTTGTATATGATTATAGACAAATGGTGATTACGAGATCAAATCCCAATAATGCAACCACTCCCAATGCCGATAATGCTGAATCCCCAGAAGCTACTCGAAATGTTACTGCCGCACAACTGCGGGAAATGATAAGTGAAGGCATCACATCAGCCATGGCAGCCAGAGAAGCTAATGTGAACAATGACCCAAACCACAACATGCACAAAAACAACTTCAACAGGGGTTTTTCTTACCCTGACTTCTTGAAATGCAAACCCTCATACTACCGAGGAAAAGAAGGAGTTGTTGAATTGATGCAATGGTTTGAAAGACTAGAGACAGTCTTCTGCATCAGCGGTTGTGCTGACGAGAACAGATTTAAGTTTGCTACGGGCACACTACTCGAGAGCGCCCTTACCTGGTGGAACTCTGTGGTCGCCATCCTTGGACATGACACTGCTTATACTCTCACTTGGGCCAACCTCAAGAAGAGAATGACTGATAAGTATTGTCCCAGAGGAGAAATGAAGAAGTTGGAATTCGAGCTGTGGGATCTAAAGTGTAAGAACAATGATATCCTTTGGTACAACCAAAGATTTCAAGAGTTAAGCTAGTTGTGCACTAGAATGTTTCCTCTAAGGAGTGACAAGATTGAGAAGTATGTCAGCGGACTCCCTGACAACATCCATGACAGTGTGCTAGCTTCACGACCCACTACAGTTGAAGGTGTTATGGAATTTGCGACTGAGCTGATCAACAAGCGAGCCCGCAATCTATCCGAGAGGCAAACAGAGAACAATAGAAAATCCGATGAATGCTCTCGTAGCCAGCACCAGCAGCCTTCCAAAAAGCAGAACGTTGGGCAAGCTGATGACACTACTCCCACAACCCATACCAAGAGCTACTCAGGGTTCAAGCCCAAGTGCTCAAAATGCAACTATCATCATGTTGTTGGAGGACAATGCCAAGAATGCTACAAGTGTGGCCAACAAGGCCATTTTGCTCGCGATTGTCAAACAAATGTTGCTACCCCAAGTCGACCCAATACCAATCCTGGGAACAGCAACAAGGGCAAGTCCAACGTACGTGGAAGTGGAAGTGGGCAGTAGGGAAACCGAAACCCCACAGGTGGAAGTAGTAGTGGACCAAAGAAAGTTGTGGTATGTTACGAGTGTGGAACCCCTGGGCATGTGAGACCCGATTGTCCCAAGTTGGCCAACCAGAAGAAGGACAACAAGGGAACTCCTTCATAAGTGTACATGGCCGACAATGCCCAAGCTAATCCAGGCTCCAACAAAGTACCTGATACGTTCTTACTAAACCAATGATATGCATCTATCTTGTTTGATACATGAGTAGACCAAAGCATTTCAATTGCTAAATTTAGTGAGGACTTGGAAATTGCTCCGTTAGTTCTAGATTCCTATTATACTGTGGAATAGTCGACGGAAAAGTTATGATGGTTAACACCATCATTCGAGGTTGTTCCTTAAAACTTCCCAATCACCCGTTTTACATCAATCAGATCCTAGAAAGTCTTGATAGCTTTGATGTCGTCATTAGCATGAATTGACTAGCAAGTATCATGCAATTATCCTATATGACCAAAAATCGGTTCATGTACCTTGGGAGATGAAAACTTGATTATACTTGGGAGCCATAACCCCGATATAGTTAACACTATATTTAGTGTCATCTCTAGCACCAACAGGCCAGAGAGTACTTGGTCCGGGAATACTCCATTTCCCTAACCTGTTGCTCCCCTGCCTAAACCTGAAAGGCACATCCAACTCACAATGGGTGTACTTTGTAGGGCTATGTCCGACATCCCTCGTAAAGAGATGTTGAATGTCCCATGTTTTGGACATTCCTCCTTACTCTTCGAGTCCAATTAGTTCAACAATACCATCACCCACCAGACTCTGGGAGATGTGATTTCCTCTCTTTAGAAGTCAGAATTTGTACAAATTTTGAACCAGTAATAGTGAATGCATGACCCTTGTTACGGCACCCCGCAAGGCGCACACTTCTTTATTCATGGTATCTTCTTTTATTTCCATCATTTGAGGTACTTCTTTTCTGCGCCCCTCTCCCTCAACCCCGCGGCGAATGAAGCAGATTCTTTGCAACTTCTTACTCAATCGCCATCAACAATAATCTTAACCTCTCTGTTGGGTAGAAACTTTACTACTATAAACTAATGTTTGTATCCCACAAGCTTGAGGTATAATTATAACTCTTTTCTTAAAGTTGTTGATATAGGAGGGGTTATAGTTAAAATGTTTTGTTTTACCTTCAACCCCTAATTTTCATCATCGGGTGTGGAGATATAACCTGTATCTCACAAGTGAAAAGGATGCAGATATAGTACATCCCCAGCCTCCCCAGCATATAAAATATGCTGACATGGCCTCCTCATATCAGAAACCCTTTGCAATAGATTTGTCCTCCTAACCAAATCCACCACGCCAATGATCCTCTCCTAGATCCTGGAAGGGTGTAGCTGCGACCCCCGTTGGGAAGCCCGCACCTATCCATCCACCGTAGCAGTCTCCTTTACTGCTCAATCGGATGTATTGTGCGATTCAGATAAAGATCTCTTTGCATTCCTTTCCTATCCATCCACCGCAGCAGTCTCCTTTACTGCTCAATCGGATGTATAGTGCGATTCGGATAAAAATGTCTTTGCATTCCTTTCCTATCCATCCACCGCAGCAGTCTCCTTTACTACTCAATCGGATTTATAGTGCTATCCAGATAAAGATCTCTTTGCATTACTTTCCTATTCATCCACTACAGCAGTCTCCTTTACTACTCAATCAGATGTATAGTATGATCCCGATAAAGATCTCTTTGCATTCCCTTCCTATTCATCTACAAATACAATCACAGTTTCCGTTACTGCTCAATCGGATGTATAGTGCAACCCGAATAGAGATCTCTTTGCACTGCCTTCTGTTCACCCGTAACAACAGAAGCTTTTATTAATGCCCAGTCGGACGTATAAGGGAAACCTAGATGTAGACCACTTCACGTTCATGCCATCATCAGTACCTGAGAGAGAGTCCGAAACAAATCATATACTTAGAAAATCCTTCACTTAAAATATAACCATGTTTTTAATAGCTTTGAGGAGAAAGCTTAAATAGCAGGGTGGTGCTGTAAAATCCATGATTTTACCATGATTTTATATAATAAATTTCCACCCAATAATCCTAGAACACTTATTCATGTGTTATATTTCCTTAAGGTGTGTATAAACATGTCTATCATGTAACTATACTTTTAGTCACATCTTTGTTGAAAATAGCTTCATAACCTAAGACCATGAACTTACAACTAGGAAAACAAGTAATGAAATTATAACTAGCAATGTGTGTGTGTGCCACACTTAACAAATTGGAGAAAAATATTACATCATGCATGCTTAGCCGTTTAGGCATATGCATACATCCCTTGCATACTACACTACTTTTTGGACTAGCCCAAGATCATCACCCTCCTTTATGATAATCCCAACATAAGCCCAACACAAGCCCATTTTCCCTTTTGGCTAGCTTAACACGGCACATAGGCTTGTGTGGAAGAAGAAGAGTTGCCTTGGAAAGGAAAGGGGTGACACTAGGCACAATGTGTCTTACCAAGGTGAATCATACCTTTTTCCCTCCTTTCCCTCTCTCCTCTTTAAGCCGAAACACACACACACACACATTCTCATACATGCAATCTCATTTCTCTCTTCATCTCTCTCTCTACAATTTGGCTACAAGGCACAAAAATCCAAAGTTGATTCATTAAATCAACTAAATCTTTGTCCTATCTTGATAGCAAATCATTTGGTAGCATCAATCTCTTATAAATAAGCCCTAGCCGAATCATTATAGGCCACGACTTAGTTCTAACTAGGCTTCTCCTTCATCATCTTGAGTAGATCTCAAATCTCCTTGTTCATCTAGATCATCCTTGGTACTTTTAGGCAAGAAAGGTATACACATCATGTCCTTTAATTTCTTCATACATGCATCATCATACATCTATAAACACAAGTAAATAACATTTAAAAATCAAGATTTGATAAAGCTATGACCATTATAGGTCACGACATATTTATGCAAATCATGTTCATGATTTAAATCTTTTAATAAGAAACCTATGACTTGTATGTTATGTTTTAAACATGATTTAAAAACCATATGAAAATTTTTATAAATCTAAATGTTGCATGGGTTACAAATCTTGTTTTATGGGACTATGGTTAACTAATAATCATAGATCTCATAAAATGAACTTATGTAACTTAAAGATCATGAAAACCATGACTTTAAAGGTCACGGCTAAAATAACTGGTGGCCATATGATTTGTCTCCTATGTTTTGAATAATGGAATATGAAATGTTACATGTTAAATGAAATTTTAAAAATCACAAAATATAACTTATATGTATAAATGTAGTTGTGGGATACATATGACCTAAAATGGATTAAATGTACATGCATGCTATTATAAACTATAGATCAAATGATAAAGATTAACTTGAGTATGTTAAACATAAAACAAGATTATGGGAACCTTGGGAAGAGACAATATACCCGTGGGCTATATGTAGTCTCCTTCGTAAAATAGTAACCTTGGAAACATGCATGACACCTAGATAATCATGGTTGTATTTTTGTAAATATTTATAGGACTTAAAATTAGCTAAAGTGTTCATCTTGGAAATACCAAGATTTAAAAATATAGCTATGGGCTATATATGTGTGTACATGGATCTATGATTGATTTTTAGGTCTAGACATAGTTTAGATCTCATTTTGGACTTGTGACTAATTTTCTTGATGTGTGCATAGCTAGATCTATTTTTGTAACACTTATAAATTGCATGCACCCTTAAAATGAGACTTGACTTAGCTTAATAAGCTATAACTAATTATAGCCGTGAGATGTAAGCTCCTATTAGGGCTTATGACTTACTTGCAACCTTATAACATACCTAGATCTAATTTTGTACATCACATAAAACAAATTATAAGTTTTATTCTCCTAATTAGATTTAAAACTAAATATAAATAAGCTCATAATAAGCGTATAAGAATATCCTAAGTTAAAACTTACATAAAATGTAAAGTAGTGTTAATGGACTATTTAAGCCCATGAAATGTTAATTCAAAACTTAATGGACCCTATAAGCCCATTTGATAAATTTTAGTAACTTAATGGACTTAAGATTACACTTAGGCCCATTTAACTAATTAAAGGGGCTTAAAAGTGTATTAAGCCCAATAAATGATTTAAAGGCCCATTTAAATAAATTAGTAGACTTGCGATATATTTAAGCCCACTAAAATAGCCCATTAGATGTTTAGCCCATTTAATGAGCCCATATAAAGTTTGAATGTTAAAATATAAGTTTTTATAATAAAATATAACTTATTAAATTTTTTGGATGAAAAAGACAATTTATGAAACTTAAGGACTAAAACCGTAACTTATGAAAATTGTTTTGATAAACTAGTAACACAAGGACTAAAAATGTAAATATCCAAAGGTCTAAGATTTAATAAATACTATCTGTGGTAAATTTAAACCCTAGGGACCATTTTGAGAAGTTTCTAAAAGTTATTTTGTCATTTTATAACCCTAAGGACTATTCTTGTAATTTGCCGAAACTTAAAGAAGCCCTAGGGGCTGTTTTTGTAGTTTTAGTAAAGTTACAAAACCTAGATATAACTAGGGGGACTAAATCTGCCATAAGCCAAAACTTTAACAAGCCCTAGGTACTAAATATGTAAAATCCGAAAGTTATACTTGTTTAAATATAGAGGGACTAGTTTTGCCATATTCCGAAACATTAACAAGCCCTAACCCTAAAATCTATTTTAATAATAATAAAACATAATTAAGATACTTAGACCCTAAGAATTAAGGTATAAAGTCTTAAGTATAAATTATTTTAAGAATATTAAAATAATTTATGGAAACTTTAAAGTTAAATAAAATATTAATTTTTTTTAAATAAAATATTTATATTTACTTTACGAAATATTTGTATAAACAATTATGAATATGTGTTCCTCATGCATAAACTCATATACTTTTAGAAAATAAAAACTATATGAACGTTGGATAAATTAAATGCTAATATGTATAAACAATTATGAATAAGTTTAAATGGATGATTATAATACATGAACCACGAACGTGAACTAATATTAAGTAGAATTTTTATACTTAATAATGGAACTTAGTAGTAAATGAGTGATTATAATACTTGAACGGAGAACGTAAACTAATATTTTAAGTAGAACAATTTATTTCTACTTAAATAAGAAACTTGATTGTAAGTGAATAATTATTATAAATACATGTATGCTAACTGATATTAATATTTAAACATTTTATGTTTACTTAGAAATGAAACTTATATAAATAAGTTTAAATGAATATTGATTCTACTTGAACTACGGTTATTTAGATAAATACCGTAACATAAATGAACTGACTAAAATCTGTATAAGCATACATATATGTTCTTTGTACTATCTATTAAGACTGTACTATTTGATTAGGCATAACTTTGGCGTGAGCTTTAATTAGATATTCGTATTAAACAGCTATTGCCTACTCCCAGGTGAGTTTACAGCCCCGTATAAACTTTTTATAAAACTTTCCTTTTTGGGAATGAAAATATGCAAACACTTAATGTACATAACAAGATTGTATAACTTGACTATGATTGATTATTATTGGAATTGTTATTGTTGTAAATTGCCCGAATGTTATAAATAGATCTATTAGGGATTGACCATCCTCGTTTGGGTGAGTCATGCTCACTGTGCCTTGGCCGGGACAACAGACGTATACCATGTTGGAACTGGAATGGGTTTCTTTTTGTAAGACAATACGTCCTCATCTGTTGAGGACTATGGAAGGTTAAGCTTCAGTTTCTAATAATAAACAAATGTAATCTACATTTTTGTAAGAATGCTTTGTGCATTGTTACTTCTATGATTAATGTATGTCCAAACTAATTCATTGTTAAAATCTGTAAATTCACCAACTTTATGTTGACCCCCTTTAATACGTTTTTCACAGGAATATGAAGTTAGTACGTGGTGTGTGCATGTTCTCCAGCATCCTAGTAATCTCCATTGTAGGACTCGTCAGGGGTTCTATTTGGGAAATATAAACAATATCCTCATGAAATGTTAAAAACAATTTTTATTTATTTGTTTAATAAACATGTAATTTGATTTGAATAACTCTTTATCTTATTTACTATGGACTATATGCTATCGATCCACCCTAGTGACATCTCCGTGGATATTTCCGCATATTTTGATCCTACCCAGGGTGTCACAACTGCTGATATAGCCAAGAAAAGGAATGACATGAATACCTTAAACATTCTCAAACTTTCCCTGGGTCCAAATAATTAGCATAAGTCTAGAAGCTTTAAGTCTTCCAAAGAACTTTGGGCAGCTCTTCAATTCAACTATGGTGGTAATGATGATACTACACTAGAAAAGAAGAAGCAACTTTTGCATGAGTATGCTGTGTTTAAGGCTCTTCCCAATGAGAAGTTAAGTGAGGTAAGAAGCAGGCTTCTAGAAATCACTAGCAAGTTGACCTTTATGGGAACAGAGTATAATGATGCTGATATCATTACTACTTTCCTTAAAAGTCTTGGTGATGCATGGAAAATTGAAGCTAGGTCTATCACTGCTACCAATGCCCACAAGAGTTCTACTTTTTATGACGTGTACAATAAGCTAAATATTGTAGAGAATGAAACCTTATTGGATCATGGAAGCAAATCTACCTCTGGAAACATGGATTTCATCTCATATAGTGAATCTCAAGTTGATAAGAGAGAATCATATGTGCATCCTGTTACTGGATCACCTTGTGTCAGCGTTGGATCAACCTTTGTCAGCGCTTTACATTTAGAAGCTGACACATACAATGTTGACTCACCAAGGATTAAACCTGCTGGTATTGATCTAGACACAGTATGTGCATACATTGTTGCATTGACCAATGGTTTAGTGATTACATATAAGGACCTTGAGCAAATCAGTGAGGAGAATTTGGAAGAGATGGATATGAAATAGAATATGGCACTTGCAAGCATAAGGCCAAACAGATGGAATAGGAGATTCAGAAAGAAGATGACCTTCAATGCTAAAGACACTGCTGGGTTTGATAAATCCAAGGTTGAGTGTTACAACTGCCATAGGATGGGTCACTTTATGAGGGAATGCAGATCTACAAGAAGATCTGATGCTGGAAGCCTTCAAGCCAAGTCATAAAGGTTGAAGAGACAATGTCTATGGTAGCCATGCAAGACATTGATGGTGTTGGATGGGACTAGAGCTTTTTGGCAAAGGATGTGGAAGAGAATAAGGCTTTGATTGCAGATAAGGAAGAAAAAGAGCATGTTCACTTTGCTCTTATGGCACATTCCTCATCTTCAACAGATAATGAGGTATATAATGATGCTTACTGTAGTAAAGGTTGTCGTTTAAACACTAAAAAGCTTAACAAAGAAATTTTAAAGTTAAAATCAGATTTCTTTTATGAAAAATACAAGCTAACTAACTATCAAATGGCACTTGTTCAAACTGAAAAGACTATTGAGGAATATAAGAAAATGGAATTTGACCTAAAAGATCAAATTAATGTTTTGTCTCATGATCTTAAAGTTAGTATTGAACTTAGGGACAATCTGGTGCGATCCGGAGAAGAAGTACAACTTAAGTTAGATGAGGCCATTAAGGATAAAGAGAATGTAGGGCTTAAGATTAAAAATTTCGATAAAGCAAGCCAAACCCTAGAAAAATGTGTTAGTGAACAAAGAGATTCTAGGGACAAGTCTGGGATTGGGAAGAATGATTATGTTGATGTTCCTCCACCTGCTGGGAACTTTTATGGTGTTTAGAGAAAAGATCTCTCTTAGACCGGTATTCCAGAACTCCAAGAAGAGGAATTTATTCCTCCACCTAGAGTGCTCACCCCAGTTGAGGAATATCAACAAAAGGTGACTGACCTTGAGCAATGGAAAGCAGCCAACCCTTGTATGTTTGTTAAGGGTGAGATGCTTAGTGAAAGTCCATTTGAGTCTACACCCATAACTGTGACCAACCATACTACTGGAAAACCAGTTGACCTTGGCTCATCTATCAATAGAAAACCTAGTGTTAAATATACTGAAATGTGTAGAAAACCTAGGTCACCATAAAGCCAAGCTAGTGTTAATGGGACAGGGTTCTTTGAATCTAGACCTAAAGTTCTGTCTAGAAACGCTTGTTATACATGTGGAAGTTTTTCTCATTTGGCTTATAAATGTGTCCGTAACTCAAAAGTCAACGCTGACAATAGGTCAACCATGGTCAAACCCAGAACTTATGTCCAACCAAGTCCACAAGTTACTAGACCAGCTCCATTTTTTACAAAAGGGACAAATACACATGGACAAAGGCCCTTTCAAAAGACAAATACATGGTTTAACAGGCAATTGGTTCCTGTAGCAAACCCTAACTTAGGCGCTGACAAGAACAAACTTAACGCTGATAGGAAAAATTCCAACGCTAACAGCTCTAGTTATGGTATGAAAATGCCACAACAAGCTAGTGTTGGTTCTTATGTTAGACCAAGTAATAATTGGTACTTAAAGCCTAAGGGGAAGGGGTCTAAAGCTTCATCTAGTTTGACTTGGAGACCTAAACAAGACCAAAAACCTAATTTTGATGGGATTTCCATGACCTATAACAGATTTCATTATATTTCAAAGGTCATAACTAAACCAATTGGGGTAAACTAGGTTTTCAAGCCTCAAAGGGATGAACAAGGGGTTGTTATAATGACTAAGTCTATTCTTGTTGAACAACCAAATGAATCCAAGTCTGCTCAGGCTTGGGTTTCCAAAGAAAACTAATTTGTTTTCTTTATGTGCAGGGCATTCAAAAGCATGTAAATGATTATGGATATTGGGACAGTGTATGCTCAAGGCACATGATGGGGAAGGATGATTATTTGATTAACTTTACCCCCATTAAAGATGGTGACAAAGTGTAATTTGGAGGAGGTTATGGTACAATTTCTAGCAAAGGCACTCTTATCACCAATAATTTACGTTTTGAAAACGTATTTCTGGTAAAAGAACTTGATTATAATTTGTTTAGTGTGTCAGGAGCTTGTGACAACAAGAATAAGTTTCTTTTCACTGATAC
The DNA here is from genome assembly GCA_025667525.1 of Glebionis coronaria. Lineage (NCBI taxonomy): Eukaryota > Viridiplantae > Streptophyta > Magnoliopsida > Asterales > Asteraceae > Glebionis > Glebionis coronaria. Next base: position 295,624,473 of record CM046879.1, read on the forward strand.
TGAATGCTTGGTGTTAATCAAAGATTTTAAGATGCATGATGAGAAGTTTATTAAGTATAGAACACCTAGGCATAAAGACATTTAAAATGTTAATCTTAATGGAATTAGGATGAACAACAATTTGTCATGTCTATATGCTAAAGATTCAGTAGATGAAAGTAATCTATGGCACAAAAGGTTAGGGCACATAAACTTTAAGAACATCAATAGACTTGTGAGACATGGTTTAGTTGATGGTTTGCCCTTAAAGGCTTTTCATAATGATCATTCTTGTGTTGCAGGTCTTAAAGGCAAACAACACAAAGTCTCATTTAAATCTAAGCTTGTGCACTCTAGTTCTAAACCACTTCACTTGCTACATATGGATTTATTTGGCCCAAATAATATAGAAAGTTTGAATGGTAAATCCTATTGTTTTGTCATAACTGATGATTTTTGTAGATTTAATTGGACTTTCTTTTTGGCCTTAAAAAGTGAAAATGTCACAGTTTTGATTAACTTTATTACCCAAATTGAGAAAAAGACAGGGAATGAGGTTAAAATACTTAGAATTGATAAGGGTGGTGAGTTTAGAAACCAATTGTTAGATGCATTCTGTGATAGTAAAGGGATTACTAGGCAGTTTAGCATAGCTAGAACCCCACAACAGAATGGGGTGGCTGAAAGGAAAAATAGAACATTCATAGAAGCAGCTAGGACTATGTTGGCTGATGCTAATTTTCCCATTTCTTTTTGGGCTGAGGCTGTGAATACAGCCTGTTATGTTCAAAATAGAGCATTGGTCAACAAAATCCATAATAAGACACCTTATGAGTTATTTTGGAATAGGAAACCCAATATAGGTTTTATTAAACCCTTTGGTTGTCATGTAGTGATCCTTGATACTAGTGATGCCTTAGGAAAGTTTAGTGCAAAAGGTGATGAAGGCTACTTTATGGGTTATTCAGTGCATATATAGGGTTTACAATAAGAAAGAAAAACGTATTCTTGAAAAAGTATATGTTAAGTTTTTAGAAAGTAAACCTAGTGATCCTGAAAGTGGAACAGATTGGTTCTTTGATCTAGAGACATTATCTAGAACCTTGAATTATATGCTTGTTACTAATCCAGACATTGTGAAAAGGGATTCACATGTTGTGGAACAACCTATTGTTTAAATTGTAGGTAAACAGCTTGACAAGGAAGAAGGATCACATGCAGTCAAATCAGACCACATACTTTAGTATGTTACAATTCCTATATGGACTGATGGATTTGCACAAGCTGCTGCTACTGATAAGGAGGAAGTAGGTCCACAAGAAAATCCAGTTGATGAAAACATGCATGAATCTTCAAGAGCTTATAAAGGCAAATCTGACGCTGACAGGTCAAATTCAGGCGTTGATGGCTCAAACGCTGACAACCCGTTTGACCATTAATTCTCTTCCAGTACTTTTAAACAAGGTGAACCTTCCATACTTCATGAAGAGGTTCATTCTAGTGAGGATGGAGGTGGATATGAAGATGATATTGGCAAGATGGAGACAGATATTAAAGACAACACACTCATTGAAGTAGGAACACTTACAACTACTAACAAAAATCATCCTCCTTCACTAATCATTGGTGATGTTTTGTCTCATGTTCAAACAAGAAGGTATCAATAGACTCAAGGAGGTTTCATTGCCAATATCCATAAGAAGGTTGATACCCCTCTTCTACAGGCATGTTTGTTTGCTTGTTTTCTGTCACAAGAGGAACCCAAGAATATTTTTGATGCTCTCAAAGAACCAAGTTGGGTGGAAGCAATGCAGGATGAGCTTCACCAATTTGCAATTCAAGATGTTTGGGAGTTAGTGGATTGTCCAAGATATGTAAGACCTATTGGGACACGTTGGGTTCTTAGAAACAAGAAAGATGAAAGAGGCATTGTTGTCAGAAACAAGGAACGTTTAGTTGCTCAAGGCTATACACAAGAAGAGGGAATAGGCTATGAAGAGGTTTTTGCACCTGTTGCAAGGATTGAAGCAATAAGGATTTTTCTAGCCTATGCTTCTTGCATGGGCTTCAAAGTTTATCAAATGGATTTGAAGAGTGCTTTTCTTTATGGCACAATTGCAGAGGAGGTTTATGTTATGCAACCTCCTGGTTTTGAAGATCCAGAACATCCAGACAAAGTGTATATAGTCAAGAAAGCAATGTATGGACTTCATCAAGCCCCAAGAGCATGGTATGGAACGTTTTCCACCTATCTGGTGGAAAATGGATTTAAGAAGGGCACCATAGACCAGACCTTATTTACCAAGAAGATTGGTAAGGACTTTCTACTTGTTGAAGTCTATGTAGATGATATCATCTTTCGTTCATCAAGTCCAAAGATGAGTGAAGACTTCTCCAAGCTCATGACAGACAAATTCAAGATGAGTGAATGAGAGGGATGAACTTGTTTCTAGGTTTACAAGTCCAACAGAAAGAGGATGGTATCTTCATCTCTCAAGAGAAGTATGTAGAAGAAATCTTGAATAAGTTTGGTTTTTCTTCACATGAAAAACGGGCTAACACACCCATGGATAGGGAACATCCTTGGGGAAAGACTTGAGATGGAAAGGATGTGGATGTCAGGCATTATAGATCAATGATTGGATCATTGATGTATCTTACAACTTCTAGACCTGACATCATGTTTGCTGTGTGTGCATGTGCACGCCATCAGGTGACTCCCAAAGAATGTCATCTTCATGTTGTCAAAAGGATCTTTAGATATCTTAGGTGTTATCCTACCTTGGGATTATGGTATCCAAAGGATTCTCCATTGGAGCTTATTGGCTATTCAGACAGTGACTATGGAGGTGATAAGTTTGATAAGAAATCCACAACTGGTGGATGCCAATTTCTTGGGAGCAGATTGATATCTTGGCAATGCAAGAAAAAAACAGTGTTGGCCAACTGTACAACTGAAGCAGAATATGTTGCTGCAGCTTCTTGTTGTGGACAAGTTCTATGGATACCAAGATATTTGTAGATAATAACAGTACATTATGTATTATTAAGAATCCTGTACATCATTCTAAAACAAAACACATAGAAATTAGACATCATTTTATACGAGATTGTTTTGAAAAGGTTTAATACATCCATATAGGGTAGACACAGAAGAAAATGTGGCTGATCTTTTAACTAAACCTTTTGATGTTGGGAGGTTCCAGTACTTGGTAACAAGTATTGGAATGATCAATCTCACCTAAATGTGTTTTTGAAGTCATTGTATAGTTTGTACAGGATGTGTACTGTTATTAGTCTTTGTACAAGATTAGGTTTTCCACATTATTTTTCTAACGTTGACAAAGGTTATTTTAACGCTGATAAGTGTTAAAATGGACGCTGACATCAATATGTTGGTTTTGTGGTTTTTGATCTAATCATACAGGCAATATGAGCATTGTACAAATGGATACAGAGTTGCTTATGGATCTTTGGAGCTTAATAGGAATGTGTTCAAATTTATGGATGATGGTTCGAAGTTTACATTCCTATCTTGACATAAATTTTTATTGTATACTTTATTTTATGCAAATTTGTGTATCATAGTTTAAGGGGAGGTTTAGGAAACCTTTAGGGGCTGTTTGGTTCAAGATTTTAAAATTCTGGAATTCTAATATCTAGTAAATTAAAATTCTCAAGAATTTAAAATTCTATAATTTAAAATGCCTAATCCTGTTTGGTTGACAGAATTTTGTAATATTTTGAACTCTTGAATTTGTATTAAACAATAAATATTTTTTATAAAATTTTTATTCAAAAATTAAAAATCGAATTTTAAATTTTTATATATATTTTATAAAAAAATTATATAGTTTTTTATAAATTTTTTATAAAAAAATTATATAAATTTTATAAAAAATTTATATAAAGTTTATAAAAATTTATAAAAAATTTATAAAAAGTTTATAAAAAATTTATATAAAGTTTATAAAAAATTTTAAAATTTTATAAAAAAATTCAATAAACTTTATAAAAACTTATATAAATTTTTTTAATTTTTTTTTATAAATTTTATAAAAAAAACAATAATTTTTTATAGAATTTATATAAATTTTGTAAAAAATTCCTATAAACTTTATTAAAAATTTCTATAAATTTTATAAAAAATTTCTATAAATTTTTAATATAAATTTTATTTTTGCTATTTAAAAGAGTAAAAATCAAGAAAATAATTTTTATATAAATTTTTTAAATTTTATAATTTTTTATATAAACATAAAAACCCGAATAAAAATGATTAAAAAAAAGTTTATAAAATAAAATTTTCAAGTAAATTAAAATTCCTCACTTTTTGGAGTAATTTCAATATCCTCCATTTTGGGAATTCGGGGATTTTTAAATTACTTCGTTAGTCATACCAAACACAATATTTGGGGGAAATTAAAATGTCAAAATTTTAAATATCCCCCAATATCCTTCAATATGCCCCAACCAAACGGCACCTTAGGATTTTTGGGTATTCTTATAATAATCTCATCCCAATTCTAGATTGTGTCCACTGGTGAGTACGAGTTAGTTTTTCAAAATCGTGAGGCACTGTAGCATGCAAAGTTGATATACTGTGCACGCTGCCAAGACTTTTTGTCCTATAATTAGATTTGGTCGGTTGGGAGACTTGGGCATGTTTTTATTTGGCTTTCCTGGGAAGTTACAAAGGGTTTGTATGAGATAACTTCATTGTTAAGAACTTTGGTTAGTAAGGGACACTTGAGGACCATTATGTCTATCTTGTTTAAGCATGTGTGCATGATTGGACAATGCTTGCCGCCCTATAGTGATTTTCAGTCTATGAGTTATCTTCACTAGGGTAAATCACTTTGATAAGGTCCTTTTTACTTTTAATTATTCTTATTTTTGGAGGCTGACATTTTTCTTTCCAAACGCTGATAAGACCAATTTTAACGCTGACAATGCAAATTTCCAACACTAACAAGAATATAGCTGTTGGACGCTGATGTTTAGTTTTTGACGTTGACAAACATTGGGTCCTACACAATTGTTATTTTTGACGAAAATATGGGTCGTAATTTTAGGAGTTGGTAACTTTTTATTAATGCATGAGATAAGTTATATATTTTCAAGATTTTCATTATTACTTTTTGAATATAACTGCCTCATGGTTTGACCAATCACATATTTTCACCTCTCCTATATATTTGTCTTTTTTCTCTTAAACAGGGTAACTGCTTATTCTTGTCTAACTATAATTTCTCAAACATTCATCTCACCATAACTTTCATCACAGTTTTCTTGCATTAATCTTCATGGCGCCAAAGTTTAAACCTACTCAATTGGAATTGGGGTTCAGAAGTCAACACAATATGGTGGCTTATTTGTAAGCTGATAATACTCTGTTTCCCCAATATACTCAGATGGTTGAGTATTTGAATGTGTCCCTATTAAGATATGCACTTTCACATACTCCTCTTGTCCCTATCACACACATTAAATAGTTGTGGAAGACTGTGAGTTCCTCAACAGTTAATGGAGTGATTACATTGACTGCTATTGTCCATGGGGTACCATGGGTGGTTATTGAAGCTTTGGTTCACCAAGCTTTGCATCTTCATGATGCAGATGGTATAACCACCCTTCCCATTGCATAGCTAGAGCAAGGACTCCAAGCCTTGGGTTATCCTTTGCCTGAAGAAGGCCATTTAAACAAATATACAAAACAACAATTTCCCCTAGCTTGGAAGTACCTCATACATGTCATGCTCCAATGTTTGAGTCCCAAATGCTCCTCATACAATGAAATCAACCGATCAATTGGGAGTGCCATTGTGTGTATTGCAACTGGGGAAAATTATAATTTTTTAAAATGATTTTTGATGGTATGTGTCATAATAAGGGTAACAAGATGACTCTTGCTTACCCTAGGTTTTTACAAATGGTTTTTGACTTGCAAGGATATTGCAATAGGGATCATGACAATTTTTATACGATCCCTGTTCAAAAGAAAGCAATTTTTGGGAAGATGAACACTGAACCATACAGAGACCTACCCCTCACCCAAGCCATGCTTGCTGTCATTGAGGCAGCAGCAAACCCACACCCTCAACAAGACCCATTGCCTGAACAACCTCTATCCCCCCAGCTTATAGATATTAATCAAGAACCATTTGACGCTGACACTCAACATGTTGGCGTTGACACTACCAATCCAAACGCTGACACCCTTTTCCACAAACCCAAACACCCCCTATCACCCAAACAGACCCTCAATCCACTTCCTCTTCTACACCCCATACTATAGGTTAGAAAAAAGACAAAGGTCTGCTGGAGTGTTCTCCTCTGGTGGTCTTAGCCATGTAGCACAGAGAACCACCACCACAAGTGTGGTTGGTGACATGGGTGGGGCTGGGACTATTGTTTCTAGCTTAGATGCATGCCAAGACAGTCCTAACATCATTAAGACCCCATCCATGCCCCATTAATCTAAAGTGGGAGGTCAAATTCCCACTCTAGAGGAGGGCAGATTGGAACCTTACACTATTTTGGAATTGACGATGGTCTGCATTATCTTGCAAAAGCAAAATGCAGACCTTGTACAAATTGTCACAGGTCAGGGTCTTGAACTCAAGCAATTGAGGGAGAGACTAGTTGTTTTGGAGACTGCCCAAGCTAGGAGGAGTCATCAAGAGTACTTTCATCAGCGGAGGATTCTTACAAAGGGGAGGAAGACGCACCAACAGAATCTTTCAACTTGAGTGACAAGGGATCACAAGATGAAGAAGGTGGTTCTTTTGGTACAAAACAGGTGGAAGTTGCTGAAGCTTTAGCAAGCTTGAAGGAGAATCCAGTTATTGATGTCTCCTTGATTACTCCAAAGAAGTTATCATTTGTAGAGATGCTGGAAGAGGTTACCAAGTCAGCCACTGATGTTCATAATTTTGAGCGCTGACAAGAGTAAAGAAGGTGTTGACAGACCCACAGGTATGATTGGTGTATCCCAACCACCAGTTATTATTAGGGATGTTACAACACAGGTACCACCAACTACTTTACCAGCTATTGGAGCAAAAGACAAGGGTAAAGCAGTTCTAGTGGAAGTTGAGAAGCCAAAAAAGAATGAAGACAAGATACATTTTGATCAAGCTTTGGCTGCACAACTACAAGAGCAAGATTGGGCTACCATAGAGAAGGAAAAGGATGGTAGTGATGATGATGAGAGTTCTGGATCCAGTGTGATGATAACAGAGGATCCAGAAAAATTAGAATATGGTGAGGATGATTTAGCCAAGGAGAGGCTAAGAGAGTTAAAGGGAAAAGTTTATTTTGATATGCCTGAAGTTAGGGACATGTACTTTGCATGGGAAAACAAGACAATAGAGCATCTAGAGATGTCCATCACTGGACAAATATGGGGATTGGAGATCTTGTTGAGAGTGTAGGAAGACTGCAAAGTAATTTTGAAGCACAAGTCTAACAAGGTATTTTCTGAGTTCAAGAGAGATAGTAGAGTTGTACTACATGTTGCTCACGTGTCATCAAGGTGGATGGACCTTTGATAGGTTGAGAAGACACTCCTTTGCAGAATTGGAACATCGTGCTTATCTAATTTAGTTAAGAGTTTGTGAAGAAAATACTATGAGGCTTCTCTTAGATGAAAGGAGAGAAGAGATTGAAGAAAATTTGCATATCCAAAAGGCTTCAATTTCACCAAGACCAGTGAAGAAGGGACTTCCTATTGAGTTCCCAGATTTTGATAGATTGAATCCTAGTGAAGCATTAATTAGAAAAAGCATTAAGCTTTCACCATTGGAAGCTCCACATGTTACAGAAGTATTACCTTTAGATTTCAGAAACCCTATAGTTTACTATGAAGAAGATGCAAGTGGGTTCTGGATGATCACCAGATATGGCAAGAAGGTACATACTTTCACTTCTTTGATCTCATTGTTTACTAGCCTGGATAGAGAAGTGATGAGACTGCTTTTATACATAGTCTTATCGTCAAAATAGGGCTTAAAATGCATTAAATATCATCAAAATACCTAAATATATGCGTGTGTTTGTTATTTGTGTATTTTAGGTACGGATATTTAGAAAATGACAAAAGATCACAAGAATCATGCAAAAATGAACACGGGAAACGAAGCCGCACATGGAACCAAGCCCTAATGAAGACTTTCCAAGAAAAAACCCTTAAAGATTTGAAGATTTATGAAGAAGGGTCCTCCAATATGGAAGAATTGACACTTTATACCCTTGTATCTTCATAATTACAAGTTTGGTCCTTTGAAAATCCCAAATTTACCAAAAGAACCCTTGACTTTCAACATTTGGCAAGAATGGTCCCTCATAAATGAAGACTTGGCAATTTTAGTCCTCCAAAATGCCAATCATACAAGTTAAGACCATAATCCATCAAGAAAACGCCAAATCAGTCCCTCAAGAATCACAACATGGCAAGAAATACCCCTGAATTTACTTTACAAAACTTTTTGGGGCAAAAGTGTGAAAACGGAAAGTTTGCTAACAAAGGAAATCTGGATTTGTGCTATTATTTACAAAGTGAAAGAAGAAAAGAAGAAGAGGGGTTAAATGTGACCAGAAAAGATTCTTACCTATACAACTCACATCTTGCCACCTGTCCCACTACCACTTCTCCTCCCATCAAAACCCACCAATCCTCCACATCAGAATCCCACTCACCCGGTTATAACTAATTTATTTAGTTATGGCTAATTACGCGCTAAACAAACCTTTCAAACATAAAACAAGATCAAATGGTTGTTCTTGGAGTTCATAAGCAGATTTGGGTTTTCTTAATCTAGATGAAATTATACCACCCAAAGCTCCATATTAGTGATTAAACTTGTGTTAATCTCATCCCAACCTTAATGTATGCCACTTCATCACCCAAGAATGCACATGAAAGGTGCGCTGCTACACCTTTGGGCAAGGAGACAAAACAGTGACAGAGAATCAACCACCCACATTCCAGCTTACTCCTTAAGCACATTTTGGACCATTGGATGCAATTTAAACATGCCAGCTCCCACAAAACTCCAATTCGGTCACATGATTCAACAAAATGCCAAAAGTTCTCAAGGACATTTCTGGGACTTCCTTAGCTAGGGTTTACGTTTTTTATTGCTTACTAGTTTACCATGTAGCCTATATAAAGGCATTAGGGTGCAACATTTGCAGTGTGCTTTTGGTTTTTCCTTGTTCAACAACTTGTAAATCCCCTTTTCTGATTAATGAAAGTGTGTTAAGTTTGTTGAAGAAAGACCAAGTGCCACTTAATTTTAAGCTTGTTTATGTTATTTGTTAACTGAAATTGAATCTCAAAACTTGTTTTTAAGGAGGGTGCAAAAGTTTGCATTTTTCCTTCAAGCTTGATATTTTGCTAAGTTCTTGTTCAAACCTTGGAATTCTTGGGCTATAGGGCTGATCATAGCATCCTGATATTGTGTTATCAAGGTGAAGTGAGGATTATAACTTGGGGATAATCAAGTGCGGGGTAACAAGGTTGCATCAATCAAGGCTTTTTACTTTTCAGATTTTGATATTGTGCTTCTAACCTTGTTGAATCTTAGAAGGGTTGTTGTTGGAAACTTGTGCTTGTTCTAGCTAGCACATAAGCTCTAACATTCGTGGGTGTGGATGTACATCCATGAGGTTTGTCTTAAAACCTTAAAAATCTGAGAAATTTTGGATTTTTTGTGGATTTGTGCTCTACTGGTGTTCTTGTTGTTTTCTTGGCTTGAATCTGCTTAATCTTGCATGATAATGTTGTTTATATGCTAGATTAATCATTTGGTAAACTGAATCACACTTTTCTTGTTTAAAATTTTAATTGAAAAGTTAAAAGGGTGTTTGGGACTACCTGTTTAAGTTCAAATCTTGTTATTGTGTGAAGGAAAGTTTGTGTTTGTGCTTTATATCTGATATATGCTTGGTTGAGAGTGTTTTGCTACAAGGTTTTGAGTTTGAAACCTTGAATCACATAATTTGCTATAACTTGTTGAGGTTGACTGTTTTTGACCTAAGAATTTGGGAAAACCTAGAGTTTATGCATGCTTAGGGTTAAAAGCTGTTAAAACATCATTATTGTAACATATGTGATAGATCTTGAGGTTTGAATCTGTCTTGTTGGTCAAGTACATCAGCAAAGTGAAAACTGCATGTGTTAGTGTTCATCAGTAACATTCATCAGCTTGAATCTTGCTTAAATCTTTGAATCATTGCATGAAACCTGTTTAGACTTGTTCATTTGAGTTTATTATAGCTTGTGTATGCATTTGGTTAAGTTTGGTTGGCTGAATATTGCTAAAAGTGCTTATTGAACCTAAACTGCTTATTGTTCTAAGTCTGTGACAGATCTGGTGCTTGTTTGAATTAACTGTACAAATTGGCTATTGCTTGTTGTGATTTCTTTGTGTGTATTGACTCCTTATGATCCCATGATCATTTGGGTGCCTTGTTGAAATATGAATCTCCAAAAAAGTCACTAAAGACAAAAAAGTCTACAAGTCAAACAGTGGGAAAAGTTCCCACTACTCAACACCCAAAACTAGCCCCTGCTAGTGTTAATTTGTACTCAGCTTATCAATAAGCTATAATAGCTTATCTAGACCTGTAACAACTTACTTTTTGTGATAGATCTCCATTATTTGACCCATTTGATTAGACTGGAGCTTATTGGACTTTGACTTTGACTTTTTGCTAGAAAACCAACTTATTTGACTTTTTCATAAGTGCTTATTTGCTTTTTCCAGCTTATTGAGTTAGCTTATTTGGAAACTTTTTGTTAATTTAGCTTATTTAAGCCATTTAAATGCTTTAGAAACTTGAATCAGCTCTTGGGGTGGCCTAGAACTCAAAAACGACTATTTTGTCGTTTTCTGTAGATTGCTTATTGCATTTTCAGGCTTATTCCTTGGGCTTATTTCAAATTTCTTTTTACAGAAGTCTTATTTAGGACAAAAGAAGCTTGTGTGTCTAATTTGAGCTTATGGCATTAGCTTATAGCTTAATGGGCCAAAAAGCCCATTAAGAATAAGCTGTTTGGTATAAGCTTGCTTATTTCACATTTTCAGCTTTTGGGGCTTTGGAAAAAGTTGTTTAAAATCAAATTTTGAGTCAAGTAGTGCTTTTTGGGCTTTTTTGGGCCACTTTTTCATTTTGGGCTCAAATTTGGCCCATTAAAGATCTGTTTTGGGTTTAGCCCTTTTTCTAGGCCCATTAAGGGTATTTAGGTAATTTCAAGTTCATTTCTGTATTGTTTAGGTTAAATTAAGCTAGTTTGCAACTTTTTAGAATTTTTTATGATTTTTAGATTTTTAATAATATTTTAATATTATTTTATTGTTAAAAATTAAAAGTCTGATTTTCTAAGTTTTTATATTTTTCCTAGATTGTAGACACTTAATTAGGGATTTTGAAACTTTCCAAATATTTTTAGAGTCTTTTAATTATTTTCTAGAATTATTTTAAGTTTTTATAGCTTTTAATAGTTTTTAATTGTTTAAAAATAGCTTTTAGTGGTTTTAAAATTTTGAAAAATACTTTTTAGCTTAATTAGGTTATTTCAAAGGTTTACAAACTTTAAGATCTTGATTGGGACTTTTTATTAGTTAATATTGATTTTTAGGGCTTTAATTAGCATTAAAAAGTTAATATTTAATTTATTAAAATGGTTTAGCAAGTTTGGATTCTTTGTAAACCCTTAGATTTTGGTAATTTTTAGAGTAAAATATTAATTTTGGTGCTTTTTACGGTTTTACGTGTACACCTTTTTCGCCTTAGTTTAACTCCACATCGTAACCGTCATTCTCTTCTTACCCCATTTCTATTTTTCTTTCTCACAAATATAATCACAAAATTTAATCATTTCATTAACACAACATACAAGCCTCCTTGGGAAACGAACTTCTCATTGGTCATTAGTGCTTGGTTTTCCAAAACCGACACTTAACGCTTGCCACTACTTTTGCTCTCTTTTCCTAAAGAGTAGTAAAAACTCTATATCAATTTTGGTGTCGCTGCCCGGGAGGCGTGTTGTGTTTTGATTTGGAATTGTTGTTTTTATATACTAACCATAATAGTATTTGTATTAGTAGCACTCTACTAATACGTATTATCGGTTTTCGTTTTTTGTGTGAATACTATTACTATATTGTATACGTAGAGCAATAAATTCACAAGTACTCCAAATACGTGAGAAATCACAACCTTGACTTGGGAGGTCATTACCCAATCATTGTATTCGAATCTCAAACCAAAGAAAAAGGAAAAAATAGATAAATACTTTCGTTAAGCTCAATTTTGAAAAATACAAACTATAAGGTGGGTATAAGGCGGATATTATAAAATATATCCTAAGGAAAAAGGCTCTTAAGTGCTTCGCGCCGCCTCGTTTCGCCGCTTGCTGGTGAGTATTTGATTTTGAGAGCTAATCGAGGGTTTTGCCGCCCAAAGTATTACTAAGTATCATATATATTTTATTGGTTTCAATTGATTAAACCCTCTTGAACGTTTTGGTGTTCCACCAACGTTCTAAATTCATCGAAGGCGTTCACTTCACATGATCGTTTTCATTCCTTGAGGCTTCTTTAATCAGGAGATTTGATTAAAGAGGAGATTTGTAGATTTTTGTCTACTTAACACATTCACCAATATCCAAAAAGGTTAATACAATCAAAAACCACAAAAAATTGAAAAATACAAAACACCAAAAAGAATATTCTTTGCTCGTCCCCTCGTTGTACGTGACGTTTATGCTAACTCGTAATAAAGCAAGACGTGCACGTAAACGAAAGAACAAAACTCCCACTCCTAATCTTTCTAATGAGGAGTCTCCTATTGACGAACCCATTGTAAGAGAAGCACCAACCATGGCGAATCGAACTATGATGGAGTTACTTCAAGCACCCACCGAGGGTTATGGAGAGGCTATTGTGATTCCTGCTATCCTTGCGGAGAATTTTGAAGTGAAAACGGGTTTGTTGTCGATGATCCAAAACAACAAATTCCGTGGTGATGAGAAGGACAATCCACACAACCATATACGCCAATTCAATCGTCTTACCGCCACTTGCAAGTTTAAGGATGTCTCGAATGACTCGATTAAGATGATGCTTTTTCCGTATTACTTAGCGGGGCCCGCTAAAATTTGGAAGGATCTCGTGTCTAAGTTTGTGAACCAATTTTTTCCACCCTCTAAGACTACGCACTTGAAAAACGAGATTTCAAAAATTTCACAAGAGTTTAATGAAAGTTTTTCAACGGCTTGGAATAGGTTTAAGGAAATGTTACATGAATGTCCTCATCACGGTTTTTCCGACTTGCATCAAATTGACACGTTTTAAAATGGACTTAATGATCACGAAAGGGATTATTTAAATGCCGCCGCGGGTGGTAATTTTTTGTGTAAAACGGTTGAGGAAGCTTTGGTGATAATTGAGAATAGATCTAAGGTGTATAGTCCTCGTAGCACGTCTAGTGTTCGTAAGGCTTCGTATTCGGCTTCACCTTCTTTATCTACTACCATCGATGCTTGCCAAATTGAGGCGAACTTGGAAAACAAAATCTTTGATCTTAAAGGTCTTTTGATTGAGTTCAAAGTAGGAGAACCAAGTGCTCCCGCTACGGCTAAAGCGGTTGAGGTTTCATGCATGTATTGTGGTGGAGGTCATGATTTCTCCGAGTGCATTACCAACGGTGGTAACACTTCGAGTGCCTACGCGACCACGGGAACTTACAACCAAAACGGTCAAGTTACCCGCTCTAATCAATTGACTCCACCGGGTTTTGGTTCAAATTAAAATGCTAACAACAACTATCGTAACAATCAAGTTGGTTTCAAAAACAATTACAACAAGGGAAACTATGGTAATCAAGGGGTTAATAATCAAGTTTCAAACAAGAATCAAAATGATTTTCAAAACAACAACAAAGGTTTGCAAACGTTGAAAGATCTTCCAAATGAATTTGTTGAATACGCTAATGGGAATGATGCTAGGTTTGACAATATTCAAAGAGAAATCATTAGCCTAAGATCCGAGTTTAAGAACGACTTGAAGAAAGAGTTGAAAAATGAGTTAGCTAATGAACTTAAGATCCACACCAACAAGATGGTAGGGACCGTAACTAGGTTACAACAAAACCAACAAAAAAGGGAACAAGGGCAACATGAGATAAAATAAGAAATGGTTAAATCCGAGAAGAGGCAATCCAAGTTTGAAGATAAAATCTCATCTATGTTTGAGGCAATTATGTGTAACTCGTCTTCGAGTAGTCTTCCTAGCAACACCGTATCAAACCCCAAGGGTGAGATGAAAGTGATTACCATACGTAGTGATAAGACACTTAAGGAACCGACTCCTCAACCAATTGCTCCTATGGAGGAAGCAATTGAGGAAGAACCCGAGGTGGTGGTCCAAAAGGAGCATGCTCCAATCCCACGAAGTATCGCTCATGCCACACGTACGGTTGACCCATTACCAACATTGGAACCCGAGATTCCAAAGGCTATGCCTATGCCTCAACCCACACCACCTTTGCCCTATCCATCGAGACTTAGAAAGGAGAAACGTCAAGAGCGCGACAATTACCAATTTGAGCTTTGTATGAAAATGTTTCGTGATTTGCACTTTAATGTGAGTTTCGCCGATGCTTTGGTCATGATGCCTCAATTTGCCGCTAACTTTAAGAGTATGTTGAACAACAAGGAGAAATTGCACCAATTGTCTAGTTGTTCGTCGGTTTATCTTAATCGCATACCTCAAAAAGTCGGTGATCCCGGTAAATTTTTGATCCCTTGTGCAATCCAAGATATGGAAGAATGCTTTCCCTTGGCCGATCTTGGTGCTAGCGTTAACTTGATGCCAATTACAATCTTCAAGTCGCTCAATCTTCCTAATCTTACTCTTTCACTAATGTCTATCGAGTTGGCCGACCATTCCACCGCATGTGGATTGGCGGAAGACGTTTTTGTAAAAGTGGGAAAGTTCTACTATCCCGTAGACTTTATCGTTTTCGATATTCCCACGGATCCTCAAGTTCCTCTCATTTTAGGTCGTTCGTTTTTAGATACGTCTATGGCTTTGATCGATGTTCATGCTAGAAAAAATCACCTTACGTTTCAACGACGAGGAACTTGTTATAAACGCAACTCAAAACTCTCAAATTTCTCATGTTTATTTCGTTGCAACCATAAACCTCATTGATATGATCGACGTGGTTTGCGAGGAATTTTCACAAGAAGTTCTAGGTTTTGTTGATGATGAAACTAGTGGCAATCCCACTATGTTAGATCCAATTCTTGATAATTCGACATCAACCTTCACTCCATTTGAAGGTCGTGGTTTTATGTTGGAAGAATTCGATGTTCCACGTACTTGTAACGAAGACCTCGACAACGATGAGGACTTCTCGATTATCAAGGATTTTCTTAACGATTTCTCATTTCCTCCACCCGAGGAGGTTATGAGTATCGAGCCCAAATCTTCACTTGAGAAACCACCTATCCTCGAGTTAAAAGATTTACCTCCTCATCTCAAATATGTCTATTTGGAGGAGGGCGACAAGTTGCCGGTTATTATTGCGAAGGAACTTTTGAATGATGAAAAAACCGCACTTGTCGATGTTCTAAAGGATCACAAAGGGGCAATTGCGTGGAAGTTATCCGACATTAAGGGGATCGATCCCAAATTTTGTACCCACAAAATCTTAATGGAGGAGGATTACAAGCCCGCAATCCAATGTCAAAGGAGGGTGAACCCCAAAATTCACGATGTCATTTAAAAGGAAGTCCTTAAACTCCTTGACGCGGGAATGATTTACCCTATTTCCGATAGCCCTTGGGTGAGTCCTATTCATTGTGTCCCTAAGAAGGGAGGAATGACCGTTGTGCCAAACGATGCCAACGAGTTAATTCCCACTAGACACATGATTGGATGGAGAGTGTGCATTGACTATCGAAAGTTGAATGAAGCCACTTGTAAAGACCATTTTCCCTTGCCCTTCATGGACCAAATGTTGGAGCGTCTTGCGGGAAACGATTTCTATTGCTTTTTAGATGGTTTTTCCGGTTACTTCCAAATTCCCATCGATCCTCGTGATCAAGAAAAAACTACGTTTACGTGTCTATATGGAACGTTTGCCTATCGTAGAATGCCATTCGGACTTTGCAATGCACCGGGAACCTTTCAAAGGTGCATGATGGCTATTTTTCATGATATGATCGGGAAGACGATGGATCTCTTCATGGATGACATTTCCGTGTTTGGTAATTCGTTCACTTCGTGTTTATCGAAACTTGAGAGAATGTTGAAACGTTTTGAGGAAACCAACCTTGTGCTCAATTGGGAAAAGTGTCATTTTATGGTTAAGAGTGGAATCATCTTAGGGCACAAGGTCTCGAAAGCGGTGATTGAGGTAGATCAAGCTAAGGTAGACGTCATCGCCAAATTACCTCATTCCAAAACCGTTAAGGGAGTTAGGAGTTTCCTAGGCCACGCGGGCTTTTATCGTCGATTCATCAAGGATTTTTCAAATATCTCTCGACCCATTACACATCTTCTAGAAAAAGAGGCACGTTTTGTCTTTGACGAAGATTGTGTGCGAGCCTTTGAAGTCCTTAAGAGGAAAGTTACCGAAGCTCCCATTCTTGTTTCTCCCAATTGGAACCTCCCCTTTGAACTCATGTGTGATGCTAATGATTACGCTATTGGGGCCGTATTGGGGCAACGTCATGAAAAGCACTTCTTGCCTATTCACTATGCTAGCAAGACGATAACCGAGGCCCAAATTAAATACACTAAAACGAAGAAGGAGTTCCTTGCTGTGGTGTATGTGTTAGGACCATTGGAATAGTTAATTGTAATAGGTAGACTAGGAGGTATGCAGTTCCTCCTGGTCATAGTAGTAGTAGGAGCAAGTCGTGCTCCTGGTCTTAGTTAAAGTCAAACTTTATTATTTAGTTATTATTTTGTTAGGATATGCATGAGATATGTTAGGAAAGGGTATGCATATCAGTTTTACACGTTTTGTTTAATGGTGTATTAGGGTTTCCTTGTAGTATAAAAGGAACCTTAGGCAGAAGGGTTATACACACCTTCATCAAACGTAATTCTAGTTATCATTAATATTAGAAATCCTTAGAAAAGGATCAAGTCATTATAGTTATTCTGTTCTTCTTTATAGTATTTGTATTCCGCACTTATATTGTGTATAGAGTCTCTTTGTTAATGGACTTGTGATTACAGAAGTTGTTCACCGTTCCTGACAGGCTGCAAGATCCACATCTAGTGGACCCAACAAGTGGTATCAGAGCCTGAGAGAGTCTTTGTACAAGAAGAATCAATTTTTCTCATTACTAACATTTTTGTTTAATCATGTCTGCCCCAAGTTCTACTCAAAAAGGAGAAGATAGTACTCCTATAACTCTACAACCTCAGCAGATCGTTGCTACGGTTTCTAACACAAATGGTAAGTTTCCTCTTCTGAAAAAGGACGAGTATGATAGTTGGGCAATGAAGATGGAATGGTGGATCACCAACACTGATCAAGACCTTTGGAAGATTATTCTGAATGGGAACAGCAGGAAGCTGATTGGAAGAGACAAGAATGGTAATATTACTCTTCTTGACCCTAAAACTCATGAAGAATTCATATCCATTCAGAAGGAGGTCAAAGCAAAAACTATTTTGCTTCAATCCCTTCCTGATGATCACATGGGTGAATTCTACCATTTGGATGATGCTAGAGAGATCTGGAATGGAATAAAAGCAAGGTTTGGTGGGAATGAGGAGTCAAAGAAAATGCGAAGATCCATGCTGAGAGATGAATTCACAGAATTCAAGATCTCAGAAACTGAAGGTATCCATCAAGGGTATGACAGGTTCCAAAAGATATTGAGCCAGTTGAATCAACTTCGGTCGAAACCTGACGATGGTGATATTAATGCAAGATTTCTTAGAGCCTTACCCTACTCATGGAATCAGGTGGTAATCTCTCTCAAAGCAAAAGGTGGGCTTGACTATCTTAATTTTGATGATTTATTTGATAAGCTCAAAACTTTTGAGCCTCATGTGAGGTGATATTCAAGTGATTCTTTTCCCACTCCTGCTAATTCTGCCTTTATGAGTTCTATGGGATCCAGTCCCATGTCTTATGCTAGTAGCCCAAGCAATACTGTGTCTTCTCCACATACTTTTCAGCATACTTCTGCTCCTAAACCAACAGCCAAGTCTAGTAGCATGGTAGAAGCTGTTCTTCATTCTTTTGTTGCTGACGTTGATGCTCAACAACAACTTGCTTTTGATGACTTCAAACAGGTTGATAAACTTTACCTGAATGAAATGGATCTCAAATGGCAGATGGCCATGCTCACTCTTAGGGTTCACAAGTTTGAGAAGAAAGCCAGTCGAAAGTTTAATTACAACCCAAGAGAGCCAGCAAGGTTTGACAGAAGCAAGGTGTGATGCTATAACTGCCAGCAGCAAGGTCACTTTGCAAGGGAATGCCCTAACAAGAATGACCAGGAGAAGAGCAGATATTCAGATTTTAAGGTTCAGGAGGTAAAGGATGACAAGAAGGCATTGGTATTTGTTGACTCCATGGTCAACTGGAATGATCATCAGACTACTACACTGGAATCAGCTGAGCCCTCTATTGACGTGTTTGCAATGATTGTTGGGAATCTATCTGATGCAGAGGAAGCAGACGAGTTTGCTCTAATGGGCATATCACCTCAGGTACAACATTGTCCTCTTGGTTGTCATGATAAATATTCAGAATTTTTGTCCCAATATAATGACTTAAATGATCAGAATGATAAGTATTTTTTAGAGGTTCAAGCCTATAAGGCTTCATTAAACACATTGGAACAACAAAAGAGGTGGCTTCAAGATACTCAACGTGAGTATGAGGATAAAATTAGGATACTAAACATTGATTTAGAAAACACAACAAATATGCTTAAATACACAAAAAAGGTAAAAGATGACAGTATCAAAGAAAAACAAGAGATGAAAGAAAGATTAGATGCTACACTTTTGAGATTTGAAAAATGGCAAAAGGCACCTAAAAATCTTTCAAAATTAATCAATAGTAGCATGTCTGGTAGGACTAAAAGAGGGTTAGGATTTGATAAATATATTGATTCAGAAGATGTGTTTGATTTATCTTTTTCGAGTGTCTTTGATCCCGACAAAGAGGAAGAGGGAGAACCTAGTTACAATAGGTTTAAACCAGCAGCAGAAATGCATGATCTCCCTCCACCTCTTACTGGAACTTTCATGCCCACTTCTAGGCATAATGACTTGGATGGATCACAGATGCATGAGTCCCCAAAAAGTTCTACTAATTCTAATGACTTTGTCTCGTGTACTTTCAGTGACAAAGCCAGTGACTCTGCATCAAGTGGTTCAAGTGAAGAGTCGAGACCTACAAGTTCCAAGTCGAATGATCATGCTGCTACTGGTGCTAGGAAGTGTGAAGAGAAAGTTGATTTTAATTCAACAGTGTCTAGTCCTGGTTTATTGAGTCCTAGGAAGATTGATTCTCCTAGAATTGTGTGTAATAAAGTTAGCAGTATGAAACAATGTCATTCTAATAAAAGGTCGTTTAAAACATGTTTTTTTTGTGGGAGTGCATTTCATTTGATTAAAGATTGTGATTTTTATGACAAACATTCTTCTGTTCATCAAGCATTTCCTGCTCCTGGTCAACCAGGAGTTGTTCCATATTCTTCTAGAAGACTAAACCCAAGTGCTCAATCATTTTCTTCTTCTAGAAGGACCTCTCCATTAGCCTCTGATCATTGGAGAAACATTGGATTAACATCTACTAGACCAACAAGTAACTATTTTCAGAATTTTAATCCAAATTATGCAAATAATTTTGACCACATGTATTTTGGATTGGGAAACTTGGGAACTGCTGTTAATCCCTCAGCAGGTTGTTCTTGGTCAAACAATAATACCAATATGATGAATAGGCAACCAAAGAACAACGATGGATCTCATCAATCTTCTTGGATATCTACTAAAGATCCATAAGGCATGCTCAAACCTGAAAAGGTTTGGGTCCCCTTAAGACACTAACTTTTGCATCTTTATTATCTTGTTGTAGTAGGTTACTCCATACCAAGATCCTACTCTAGGAATTGTTGATAGTGGATGCTCTAGGAGCATGACAGGAAATATAAGTCTTCTATCTAACTTTGTATAATTTCAAGGCGGAAAGGTCTATTTTGGTGGAGGTGAAGGTAGGATCACTGGCAAAGGAACGATTCAGACGTCCAATCTTAATTTTGAGCAGGTCTACTATGTGGAAGCACTTCAACACTTCAACTTGATATCTGTCTCTCAGATTTGTGACAAGAAGCAGTTTGTCCTCTTTACGGATACTGATGCACTTGTGCTATCCAAAGACATTAAACTTCCGGATGACTCACAAGTTCTACTTAGAATCCCTAGAAGACACAATCTCTATAGTATCAAGCTGAATGAAGTCAACCCTACTGGTCAACTAGCATGTTTGGTTGCTACAGCCTCAGAAGATGAACCCACTCAATGGCACAGAAGGATGGGACATGTGAACTTCAAGACCATTCACAAACTAGCAAATATGAACCTGGTCTCTGGTTTACCTCCCAAGTCATTTAGAAATGATATTAATTGTCTTGTTTGCAGCAAAGGCAAACAACATAAAGCATCCTTCAAGGCCATTACTGCTCTCAGCCTTATAACTGAACCATTGCAGCTATTACACATGGATTTATTTGGTCCTACCTCTATTAGGAGCATTGACCACAAACAATTCTGTCTGGTGGTAACTGATGGATATAGCAGGTTTACGTAGGTTTTCTTCATGGCTGTCAAGAGTGAGACCTACTCAATTCTAAAAGATTTTATTACACTTATAGAGAATTAGTTGTCCAAGAAGGTTAAAGGTATTCGATGTGATAATGGAACCGAATTCAAAAATGCATACCTCATAGCACTTTGTAATTCTAAAGGCATCAAAAGAGATTATAGTGCAGCAAGAACTCCTCAACATAATGGCGTGGCAGAAAGAAAGAACATGACTCTAATAGAAGCAGCAAGAACAATGCTTGCCGATTCCAAGCTTCCAACCATGTTCTAGACAGAAGCTGTTAATACTGCAAGTTATGTTTTGAATAGAGTTTCTATTACAAATCCTCACAAGAAGACTCCTTATGAGCTCCTAACAGCCAAGGTTCCAAATATTGCTCATTTGAAGCCATTTGGGTGTCCGGTCACCATTCTAAATACAAGTGACTATTTGGGGAAATTTGATGGCAAGGCATATGAAGGATACATTGTGGGATATTCAGCTCACTCTCAGGCTTATCGTGTCTACAATTCCAAGCCAAGCGGGTAATTGAAACTATAAATATCAGGTATTTTGAGGAGAAGTCAAACATCCAAGGCAAGGGTCCTGAATGGTATTTTGATCTTGATTATCTCAGTGATTCATTAGGATATTTTCGTTTCAAAACTAACCATGATGCAAGTCCACAAGTGTTTGCAACTTCTAGTACAGGTGCTCACTCTAGTCTTTCCGACTCAGATGACGAGGATGATATTTTTATTGTTCCATCCTATTCCACCACAGTCTCTCCTACTCCTCCTAGTGATGCAACTCCATTGGATGTATTGGATTCACAAGTAGCTCTTGACACATTACTCAAACAACAACAACAAGCTACTACAGCAGCTACTCAAGGTGGCTTTAAGTTTCCCTTGAATACGCCTACTGACAAAGCTGCTCCTAGTACTCCAACTGTTACTCCTAGTGCTAGTTTAACACCTATTGGTAGTCCGGCTAGTGATTCTACTTCCCATACTAGATTCTCAAGTCCTTCTGACCTGGGGAACCATCAAAAGAAGTCTTCTACCAAGCTGGATGATATTCATAAACAACCAATAGATGGCATTTTCAACGCTGCTTCAAATGATGATGACTTTGTTAGGAATCTTAATAACTTGGCACCAGAAGTGGAGGTAGCTTCCAATCTAGTGTTGCAATCACACAAAGATCATCCTACTACTCAAATCATTGGAGATCCTGGTTCTACTGTCAAGACACGCAGAATGCATAAGAAGGCCACGTCTGATCATCATGCTCTTGTGAGCTATATTGAAGATCAAAAGTGTAATAATCATACGGACTTTCAACACTGTTTGTTTGCTTGTTTTCTTTCACAGGTGGAACCTAGATCAGTCTCTCATGCTCTTGAGGATCAAAGTTGGGTGGAGGCTATGCAGGAGGAAATGCATCAATTTTTGTTTCAGAATGTTTGGATCCTAGTTGACTTGCCGGATGGAAAGACAGCCATTGGTACCAAATGGATTCTCAAAAACAAGAAAGATGCACGGGGTATTGTGGTGAGAAATAAGGCGAGGTTGGTTGCACAGGGTCATACACAACTTGAAGGCATTGACTACACTGAAGTTTTTGCTCCTGTTGCTAGGATTGAGGCCACTCGTCTGTTTTTGGCTTTTGCTTCCTATATGGGCTTTACAGTTTTTCAGATGGATGTAAAGAGTGCATTTCTCTATGGCAAGATTGATGAGGAAGTTTATGTCACTCAACCTAAGGGCTTTGTAGATCCACTTCATCCCAAGAAAGTTTACAAGGTGGTCAAGGCTCTTTATGGACTTCATCAGGCTCCTAGAGCTTGGTATGAGCGTCTCTCAACTTTCTTGTTGAAACATGGATATAGAAGAGGCACAATTGACAAAACACTATTTCTTAAGAGGAACACCAAGGACATTATCCTTGTTCAGGTGTATGTGGACGATATTATTTTTGGTTCTACTAAAAAGGAATGGTGTGATGAGTTTGAACAACTGATAAAGGGTGAATTTCAGATGAGTGCTATGGGAGAGCTTACATTTTTCCTTGGTCTTCAAGTCAAGCAACAGTCGGATGGGATCTTCATAAGTCAAGATAAGTATGTTCATGAGATCCTTCAAAAGTTTGATATGGATCCTCTTAGACCAGCAACAACACCTTATGAAGTTGCTAAAGTCAAACTCAAGAATGAGCCAGATCCTCCGGTAAATGTTCACATGTACAGGTCTATGATTGGCTCACTCATGTATTTGACTGCATCACGTCCGGATATCATGTTTGCAGTAAGTGCTTGTTCTAGACATCAAGTGGCTCCAACCGGTTTCTAACTTGAATGCAGTCAAGAAGATTTTCAAGTACATTAAGGCTCAACCCAAGCTCGGCTTGTGGTATCCTAAAGAATCACCTTTTGTTCTTGAAGCATATAGTGATAGTGACTATGCAGGTGCTAATAATGACAGAAAATCTACTACTGGTGGTTGTCAATTTTTGGGTTCGAAGACTTATTTCATGGCAATGCAAGAAATAGACGATCGTACCTACTTCTTCAACAAAAGCTGAATACGTTGCTGCTGCTAGCTATTGTGGACAAGTTTTGTGGATCCAAAATCAGATGCTGGATTATGGGTTCAATTTTATGAACACCAAAATTGTCATTGACAACCAAAGCACTATCTGCATTGTGAAGAATCCTGTTTTTCATCAACGTACAAAACATATTGAAATTAGGCACCATTTTATACGGGATGCCAATGAGAAGAAGTTGATACAAGTTCTTAAGGTTCATACGGATGATAATGTTGCTGATCTGTTGACTAAAGCATTTGATGGTCCTCGGTTCAACCACCTGGTGGTTCACATTGGGATGGTTAATCCTTGAGACCTAGGATTGAGGGGAGGCTAAGCCTAAGCGGAGGCTTAGTGTACATATTTACTTACACAGACTAACATATTGGTAGATTTTAACAACAGATTAAATGGGTTCTTGTGGTGTGTGTTATTGCTAGTGGAGGTTTTTGCTCACTTCTGATGGTTTTCTTCATTAATGAATGGCTTCTAGTCCTTAATGGTTAGCTTCTAGTCGTTCATGGTTGGCTTCTAGTGGATAAAAATCCTTCTTTGTCAAGTGATGGTTGGCTTCTAGTCTTGGTTTGGGACACTGTTCACTTTGTTGACTTCTGTTGACCACATTATGCTTCTAGTGTTGACCATTATGCGCTTTGACTTTTAGTCAACGCTTGCAAATTCTGGTATATATCCTCTTATTTAACTTTGGTAAATTAGGATTTGCAAATAATGTTATAAGGGGCATGTGGTCACTTTGCATTAACTGCCTAATTTGAAAGGGCAACCCCCATTATTAGGGGTCAATGAACAGTTACTAGACCATTATTTATGGTAAATTAACCCCCTTGACTCATTCATCACAATCATAACACACACACATCCGCTCCTACTCTCTCAAACCCTAACAAATCATCTTCCATTCTTTCTGATCAACATCAATGGCTGCTTTGATCTACCAACCCGCTCACAATAAGGTCGCTTATTTAGGAGATGGTCCTAAACGTGATGACTTCACAGACCTTCTTGAGTTTATTGAGGCTTCTAACCTCAGGTATGCTTTTATTGTGTGCCCTATTGTTTATGATAGTGTAATCCGTCAGTTTTGGGGTTCTGCTACACTTGTGGCTGTGGTTGGTCGTCCACGTGAACTCCATGCTACCATTGATGGACGTTCGTATGTGGTTACTGAAGCTTCTATTAGGAGTTCCCTTCATCTTCAAGATGAAGGTGGTGTTGTTTCCATCCCCAATGCTGAGGTTTTGGAGGGAATGGCTACTATTAGGTATAATCATGGGGGGAAGTTTAACTTCCAAAAGAATCGGTTGTCCCCCCAATGGAAGATTCTAGTGCACTTTTTGATTCATTGTTTAAGCCCCAAGTCTGGGAGTTGGGATGCTTTTCCTACTCCTTTGGCTACTGGTCTAATCTGCATAGCACAGGGTAGGGTGTTTAATTTCTCTCGCTATTTGTTTGATGGGATGGTTAGCAATCTGTCTAGTACTGGTTCTAGGAAGAAATTTTTAATGTATCCTAGGTTTTTACAGCAGATACTTGTGTGTTTACCTCGGGATAGGGAGGAGTATGAGCCTTCTAAGCTTACTGTTAAAGTATACTATAATATGGCTCATGGGTTTAGAGGGGAGTGGAGGCCCCTTACTGATGCAATGTTGGGCCTTGCTCAAGGTCCTCCTGATGTTGTTCCTCCGGTTGACCAAGCCGAGGAGGAACCTCAATTAGGTTATGACCCAATGGAGGAGGAGCATCCTACTGGTGGTGCACCTAATGTGGTTGTGGAAGAGCCGGTTGAGGAGGTGGTGGTTGAAAGGCCATCTACTTCCAAGGCTGCTCCCTCTTCGATGCAACATTCTTCTCCATTTGTAGATACCCCCCTCCTAGTCCTGTCCCTCATTCTTCTGATAAGCCTTCTGCTTCTCGTGCTCATACAGCTGACCCCTTTATTGCTTCTGGTTCCAATAAAGCCTTCTCAGACCCAAGTCCTCTTGGTGGGAAAGCGGAGGAGCCTATTACACTTACTTCTTTGCTTGATCTCATGCACAGGTACCATGAACGCATTCTTTCTTTGGAAGCGGATTTGAATCAACATCGTAAGCTTACCAGGGAATTTCTTCTTCCCATGGCTGACCGGATTAAAGCCTTGGAGACACAGCAGAGGCGAAGGAAGAAGCATGTGGTTCAATCTGATTCTGATGAAGAGGTTGACGATCTTGTGAAGGATGGCTTGAATTTGTTGGCGAAGGCTGCGTTTGCTGATAAGTTATATGATGATCTGCCGATTCCTCCTACCTCTTCAAGCATCCCTCCTGCTACTGCTACCTTTACACCAAAGGAAGATGTTGCTGGTACTACTGCTGGTTCAACTGCTAGACCCTCTCATGATCCAAAGGGGAAAGCCCCTATGACTGATGCTCCCTCACCCCCTCGCAAGCGTACACGCAGACCACTTGAGGAAGATAGGTTGGGTGAGGAGGTTGCACAAAGGATGCAAGAGGAGATTGACCAAGCTGCTTGGGCTTAGGAGGAAGCTCTTCAGAAGCAGAGACGTGAACAGTTGCAGCATGATGCTATGCATTGGGATGATAGCGATTGGATGCGGGTGCTTACTATTCTTACCTCGGATTATTCACAGTTTACTGATCTCTTGGGTTCTGATGTGAATGAGCATAATTGTATTCCTCGAGCTATGGTGTTAATGCGTAAGCAACAGTTAGCGCTTGTTGCTCAACTTCGTAAGAAACGTAAGAACAGGCCTTTGACGAACACTGAGGAGAAAAAGTTGATGCAGCGGTATGTGAAGTATCAGTCGGCTGCTTATTTCTGTGTTGGTTGGACATGGGAACGGGTTCGGGCATTATCTTTTGATGAGCTTAAGGAGCTATATGAACGAATGATCAGGCATCAGAGCACACCTGTTCCGGAGCATTTCATCTATCGTCCTCCTCCACGAGTGGTTCCTACTTCTCAACCTGTTGTTGCTCCTGGTTCTACATCTGATGCTCCTCATGGTTCTGCTGCTATTCCATCGGTTGTTGATGTTTCTACTGTTGGTACCACCCCTACACCTTCGGTTGCTCCTCCTGTTTCATCTCTAGGTCCTACTACCACCACCACCTATGTTACCACTACCACCACCACTGCTACTCCGGCTATGGTACCACCATCACCACCCGTGACTGGTCCTCAACCTATTCCTTCTTCTGGTGTAGCTCCTGTTGATCCTTTGGTTGGGCAAGGTATTGATTCTAATTCTTCAGATCCTACTCCTGCTGCAAAGGTAAAGGTAAAGGTTAAACCCTCGCCTGGTGCTCCCACTCCTCGTCGTTCCATCCGCAAGAAGTTGGCTAGACGTGCTAGACGTGGCAAGTCTGTTCCCTATGAGAAGCGTGCTCCCGAAAATCTTATTGATGCAGCTTCTGATAGTGACTCAGAATTGCCATTGGGTAATGGATCTCTTACAGGTTGGACGGTTAAGCCTTCCATGACTCTACCTGGTACTGTCTCCCATAGGATTACCATTAGTGATGGTTATGTTCTGTATGCTTCAGGTTTGCAAGGTATTTTGTCTTGAGCGGATCGTAAAGATCTTATGGCATTGTATGGGTTTGTGGATGCTGGTATGCCTGTTCATCCTAGTGAAGTGCCCTCCTGGCCTGGTCTGAGACTGTGGGCTGATTTGAAAATGATGCTTGATTCCCCTCCACATGCTCCCCTTTCGGGTGTCTGGAAGGATCAGCCAACATGGGTTATCACGAGATGGAAGTTATATGCTGGCTGTGGTGTGCATGTCTTGGATTTGGAGTCTGGTGCTATGGTGTTCATGCTCTCGGATTTGGAATATCCGTTGACGATTGCTTCGATGGAGGCCATGCTTGCTTGTCACTTGCAGATTTCCAATGCCCCTTCCGGGAATGAGTCTTCTATGGTAACTACACTGGTGGAAGGGATCCAAGCTCGATTGCAAGCTAAGAAGGTGGTTGCGTCTGGTCTGTGATGTTGTTGGTTTGTAAGTTTTTATGTTTTGTATTTTATGTTCATTTGTTACTACTGCAATTCTTTTCACCAATATGTATAGTGATTGGTGACTTTCATTCATTATAGTTCAAAAAAAAGACAAATTAAAAAAAGATATATATATATATATATACTTTTTATATAATATCTGCTTATACTTTAAACAAATCATGGATTTTACACTTGTGAATAAAATACCATCTGCTTATACTGTTTCAAAACTTTGGGTTCATGTTGCTGATTCACACTTGTGCTGGTTGATTGTTTCATCTGGTGTTGGACTTGGTCCTCACAACAACTGGTCCTCAACTCACCATGTCTAACCGAAAAGAAAGAGTTGATTCACCTTGAGGGTACGGCTCCTGGTGTGATTCTCAAATCCGTTGATGGTTGCCAGGTTACCCAAAACTGGATGGTTTTCACTTGCCATGGTCCTAGACTGAAAAGTGGCTAATCCAAGGG
Organism: Glebionis coronaria; assembly: GCA_025667525.1. Lineage (NCBI taxonomy): Eukaryota > Viridiplantae > Streptophyta > Magnoliopsida > Asterales > Asteraceae > Glebionis > Glebionis coronaria. The sequence continues at coordinate 295,652,394 of CM046879.1, forward strand.
GGTACGGCTCTTGGTAAAGATTTTATCAAATCCGTCGATAGCTGTAATAGCTTGCTTAAAGCTATAGGGTTTTCAACTCACCGATGCTTCATTGCTAAGAGTTGACGAGTCCAGAAGGGTACGGCTTCTGGTAAAGACATATCAAATCCGTTGACGGCTGTGATGGTTTGCCTAAAATCATCAAGGTACCCCCACTCACCATTGATTCACGTTTTAAGAGTTAGATTGGGTTCTGGTCTCCCAGGGTGATGCTTATTCCACCAGAAAGACTGGCTAGCCCAAGAGCGAGCAGCTACTTGGTAAAGGCTCATCAAATCTGCTCATGTTGCTGTAAAGATTCAACACGATGATGATTTGTTTCAAGCTTTGGAGAAGCTTCTAGTGTTCCATGTTGCGGCGGTTCTTATGTTTCTTATCTTGCTGATGCTGCTGTTTCTTTTGCTGTTTCAATCCTCCAGCTTTATTGAACGTTTTACCAGGAAACTTGAACTCAACAGGTCAAATTCAAGTTTAGGGGAGGATTGTTAGGACCATTGGAATAGTTAATTGTAATAGGTAGACTAGGAGGTATGTAGTTCCTCCTGGTCGTAGTAGTAGTAGGAGCAAGTCGTGCTCCGGGTCTTAGTTAAAGTCAAACTTTATTATTTAGTTATTATTCTGTTAGGATATGCCTGAGATATGTTAGGAAAGGATATGCATATCAATTTTACACGTTTTGTTTAATGATGTATTAGGGTTTCCTTGTAGTATAAAAGGAACCTTATGCAGAAGGGTTATACACACCTTCATCAAACGTAATTCTAGTTATCATTAATATTAGAAATCCTTAGAAAAGGATCAAGTCATTATAGTTATTCTGTTCTTCTTTATAGTATTTGTATTCCGCACTTATATTGTGTATAGAGTATCTTTGTGAATAGACTTGTGATTACAGAAGTCGTTCACCGTTCCTGACAGGCTGCAATATCCACATCTCGTGGACACAACAGTATGCATTTGAGAAATTTCGACCTTATCTCGTCTTGACAAAATGCATAGTGTATACGGATCATTCGGCTATCAAGTATCTCATGGCTAAACAAGATGCAAAGCCGAGGTTACTTCGTTGGATTCTCCTCCTTCAAGAATTTGATCACAAAATCGTTGACAAAAAAGGAGCCGAAAATCTAGCGGCCGATCATCTTTCTCGTTTGGAAGATCCTCACCAATTTTTTTACGAGCCCAAGGAAATCACCGAAACATTTCCGCTCGAGACACTTGGTGTAGTGAATTCTAAGCTTGATTCTTCAACCCCATGGTTTCCGGACTTTGCAAATTACCATGCGAGTAACTTCATCATCAAGAGTATGACGACTCAAGAAAAACGAAAATTCTTTCGTGAGGTCAAGTTCTACTTTTGGAACGACCCTTACTTGTTTCGAACTTGTGCGGATCAAATCATCCGACGTTGTGTATTTGGCACCGAAGCTTCTAACATCCTTAGAGCTTGTCACGAGGGGCCCACGGGTGGTCACCACGGTGCTAATCTCATGGCTAAGAAGGTGTTTGATGCCGGCTTCTTTTGACCTACTATTTACCGAGATGTACAAGATCTTGTGAAGTCTTGTGACTCATGCCAACGACAAGGAAAAGCCTCACAAAAAGATGAAATGCCACAAAATATCATCCAAGTGTGTGAGATCTTTGACGTTTAGGGCATCGACTTTATGGGGCCATTCCCATCGTCTCGTGGTAATAAGTACATCCTTGTTGCGGTTGACTACCTATCTAAGTGGGTGGAAGCTAAGGCTTTGCCCACCAGTGATGCTCGTGTGGTAGTCAAGTTTTTGAAAAGCTTGTTTTCTCGGTTTGGAACCCCTCGTGCGATCATAAGCGATCGTGGAACCCATTTTTGTAACGACCAATTCGAAAGGGTCCTAAGGAAATATGGGGTTACACATCGGCTTTCTACAGCTTATCACCCACAAACGAGTGGGCAAGTCGAGGTTTCAAACCGAACGTTGAAGAGGATCTTGGAGAGATCCGTTGGGGAAAACCGACAATCTTGGTCGGATAAGTTGGACGATGCTTTATGGGCCTTTAGGACAGCTCATAAGACGCACATTGGGTGCACTCCCTATATGCTTGTGTATGGGAAAAATTGTCATTTGCCAATCGAATTAGAACACAAGGCTTATTGGGCCCTAAAGCATTGTAATGATGATATGGAGACCGCGGGGAAACACCGGAAAATGAATTAAATGAATTGGATGAATTGAGGGACATTGCTTATGAAAATTCATTGATTTATAAAGAAAAACTAAAAAGTTGCATGATTCTAAAATTAAAAACCGGTTTTTTAACATTGGGGATCAAGTTTTGCTTTTTAATTCTCGTTTGAAAATCTTTTCCGGTAAGTTGAAATCCCGTTGGTCTGGTCCATTCACCGTGACTCAAGTTTTTCCATATGGGACCATCGAGCTAGCTCAAAATGATGGCCCCAATTTCAAGGTGAATGGACATAGGTTGAAGCACTACTTTGGCGGGGAAGTTCCATCCTTGAACTACCTCGACCAAGTCACCTTCCCCAATGATAATTAGTATTGAGGGGATCGAGTCAAGCTCATGACTCGGTAATAAAAAACGAGGTGCCTCGTGGGGGAGTCCCATGCTTATCCTATGTACATATTATCGCTTTCTAATGTAGTAACGTGTGGGGATTTGTGCCCTTCCAACCTTTGTTACGTGGTTGTTTGTGAATTGTGGGCTTTAGATAATCATGATCTTCACGATTGGAGCCTCTCGTGTTCGTTTTATGGGAGCACTCGATCGTTTGCTTTGAAGACATTCTCAATATCCATGACATATCCTTTTGATGTTCTAACCTTAGGTTTTTAGCACACTTCATAAACGGCTTTAAAATTAATGGTTACACCCTTTTCATGCTAGATTAGGCATTCGACTACGTCTCTAGTATGGGGGTGTTTTGCACCCCTAGACTCGAAACATTGAAGACAATGTTTAACTTTAGTATGAGGGTGAATAGATACTTTCCTTGCCAAACCTTCACGCTTTCCAAAGTTTATCTTTTTGTTTATCGTTTTGTTGCAAAATAAGGCTAAAAATGGCCAAATTTTAAAATTTTTCTCATGTTTTATAAGTGTTTGAAGACACGAATGTAGGTTTTCCGATAGCGAGAATAAGAATAATTTTTGACTCGACCGTGCGTGTTGAGCACTTAGCTTTGGTTCCTTAACTTCACATTAGGCTAAGTCTCTTAAATGAGGACGAGAAATGATAGGGTTAATTATAAGTTACTCTGCTAAACGTAGAGTACTCGTATTCTTTCAAAACCTCATGTGTTCTCGTTATTTTGCTTATTCTCCCTTCGCATGTAAAAATTTTTTGCTTAATAAATATTGACTTAGCGGTTTAGTTGGGATTGTTGGCTTTCTAGTCTTTTCTAGTAGCTTCCGTGTTATTAAATTGGGAAGACATTAAGGTATCGCAACCGTCACGGTTTTGAAGTATTGGAACCCGAATAATCGAAAGCTTCACCCAATAATAAGATTTCAAGTGCTCACCTAAATCAAGCAAACAATTTGAAGCCCCACAAGGCCTAAAAATCTATTCAAAATTGAAAGTGAATCAAGCCTTAATCTTCGAAGCTTTAAAGATCCAAAATTCGCCTTAGCATGAGGATATACGTCTTTGGCTAATAAAACTACCGATGAGGTGGATAATAAAAGGCAAGGCAAGACCGAAGTCATAATAAAAGCTCCATGGCGAAGTTGAATAAAAGATGGAGGTAAACCAAAGATAATAAGTCCCTTCCGTTAGGGGGAATATAAAAGTCTTGGTAATAAGTCTCATGTTCAAAACCGTTATAAAACCGTGTTTATCGATCCTTCTTGTTGACTTAATTTTTTGACATCGTTGTCTATTAGGAGGGGTTATTGATTTGATGATCTTGGTTACACCGTTAGGACTCTTTTTTTAGACCTAAATCTCTATTATCGCATAAGTCAAACAATCTATCCTCGTGAAACATTCAAGACAAAATAAAATATAAGAGATACAACTTAGGAAAATGGGAGGATAAGTACGTGATTAGGGCATATGAGTAGTGTTAGCATTCCTAACTTATAATGACAATGATCTCGTTACACGCTTGGCATGGAATTGGGGTGAAAATCAAGGACGATGAAATTATTTCTAACGAAGCATTCACGTGTTCTTATTCTATGAACCTAAACGTCCCATTTTGCGATGAAAATCATACATTATGTCTAAAACGAAAGTAGTAGTAGAATAGCTAGTTTATCATTCAATAAAGTGAATAAAATGAATTTTGGATATGCTACGATACTTTATTCTAGCATTGTGTGAGGGCACGACAATGGTTTAGTATGGGGGAGTGATGAGACTGCTTTTATACATAGTCTCATCGTCCAAATAGGGCTTAAAATGCATTAAATATCATCAAAATACCCAAATATATGCTTGTGTTTGTTGCTTGTGTATTTTAGGTACGGATATTGAGAAAATGACATAAGATCACAAGAATCATGCAAAAACGAACACGGGAAATGAAGCCGCACATGGAACCAAGCCCTAATGAAGACTTTCCCAAGAAAAAACCCTTGAAGATTTGAAGATTTATGAAGAAGGGTCCTCCAGTATGGAAGAATTGACACTTTATACCCTTGTATCTTCATAATTACAAGTTTGGTCCTTTGAAAATCCAAAAATTACCAAAAGAACCCTTGACTTTCAACATTTGGCAAGAATGGTCCCTCATAAATGAAGACTTGGCAATTTTAGTCCTCCAAAATGCCAATCATATAAGTTTAGACCATAATCCATCAAGAAAATGCCAAATCAGTCCCTCAAGAATCACAACATGGCAAGAAATACCCCTGAATTTACTTTACAAAACTTTTTGGGGCAAAAGTATGAAAATGGAAAGTTTGCTAACAAAGGAAATCTGGATTTGTGCTATTATTTACAAAGTGAAAGAAGAAAAGAAGAAGAGGGGTTAAATGTGAACAGACAAGATTCTTACCTAGACCACTCACATCTTGCCACCTGTCCCACTACCACCTCTCCTCCAATCAAAACCCATCAATCCTCCACATCAGAATCCCACTCACCCGGTTATAACTAATTTATTTAGTTATGGCTAATTACGCGCTAAACAAACCTTTCAAACATAAAACAAGATCAAATGGTTGTTCTTGGAGTTCATAAGCAGATTTGGGTTTTCTTAATCTAGATGAAATTATACCACCCAAAGCTCCAGATTAGTAATTAAACTTGTGTTAATCACATCCCAACCTTAATATATGCCACCTCATCACCCAAGAATGCACATGAAAGTTGCCCTGCTACACCTTTGGGCAAGGAGACAAAACAGTGACAGAGAATCAACCACCCACATTCCAGCTTACTCCTTAAGCACATTTTGGACCATTGGATGCAATTTAAAACATGTTAGCTCCCACAAAACTCCAATTCAGTCACATGATTCAACAAAATGCCAAAAGTTCTCAAGGGCATTTCTGGGACTTCCTTAGCTAGGGTTTACGTTTTTTATTTCTTACTAGTTTACCATGTAGCCTATATAAAGGCATTAGGGTGCAACATTTGCAGTTTGCTTTTGGTTTTTCCTTGTTCAACAACTTGTAAATCCCCTTTTCTGATTAATGAAAGTGTGTTAAGTTTGTTGAAGAAAGACCAAGTGCCACTTAATTTTAAGCTTGTTTATGTTATTTGTTAACTGAAATTGAATCTCAAAACCTGTTTTTATGAGGGTGCAAAAGTTTTCATTTTTCCTTCAAGCTTGATATTTTGCTAAGTTCTTGTTCAAACCTTGGAATTCTTGGGCTATAGGGCTGATCATAGCATCCTTATATTGTGTTATCAAGGTGTGGTGAGGCTTATAACTTGGGGATAATCAAGTGTGGGGTAACAAGGTTGCATCAATCAAGGCTTTTACTTTTCTGATTTTGATATTGTGCTTCTAACCTTGTTGAATCTTAATAGGGTTGTTGTTGGAAGCTTGTGCTTGTTCTAGCTAGCACATAAGCTCTAACATTCGTGGGTGTGGATGTACATCCATGAGGTTTGTCTTAAAACCTTGAAAATCTGAAAAATTTTGGATTTTTTGTGGATTTGCGCTCTACTGGTGTTCTTGTTGTTTTCTTGGCTTGAATCTACTTAATCTTGCATGATAATGTTGTTTATATGCTAGATTAATCATTTGGTAAACTAAATCACACTTTTTATTGTTTAAAATTTGAATTGAAAAGTTAAAAGGGTGTTTGGAACTACCTGTTTATGTTTAAATCTTGTTATTGTGTGAAGGAAAGTTTGTGTTTGTGCTTTATATCTGATATATGCTTGGTTGAGAGTGTTTTGCTGCAAGTTTTTGAGTTTGAAACCTTGAATCACATAATCTGCTATAACTTGTTGAGTTTGACTGTTTTTGACCTAAGAATTTGGGAAAACCTAGATTTTATGCATGCTTAGTGTTAAAAGCTGTTAAAACATCATTATTGTAACATATGTGATAGATATTGAGGTTTGAATCTGGCTTGTTGGTCAAGTACATCAGCAAAGTGAAAACTGCATGTGTTAGTGTTCATCAGTAACATTCATCAGCTTGAATCTTGCTTAAATCTTTGAATCATTGCATGAAACTGATAGGTGTGAGAACACCCATCCTTTTACCACTTATTTCTTACTAAAACAAGACCAAAACGCATATTTAATGTCATTTGTTTGGAATTATGCGTGGTTTGTGTGTTTGTTGTGTTTTCAGAGCCAACCAGATAAATATTGGAGAAAACATGGGATTGCACGGGTTTTATCGAGGAAAAAGACGAAAAGATGAAGTCTATAGTCCAAGAGATGCAAAAGATTTGAAGTCAATGGGCCTATTTGAAGATTTATCGAAGAAAAGGACCAAAGACGGAAGATTTACCTATGTCGAAGAAACTCAAGTCTATTAAATGAAGAAATTAAAAGACGAGTTGAATTTATTCGTTGGACAAATCCCGAATCGAAATCGAAAACGTCAACTTTTCTGAAAAGACGAGAAGACAAAAAGAAAGGAAGAAAGCCCACTCACTAACCAAGGGAGAAGCCTATAAATACTCCTCCCATTCACAAATTTCCACTAGTTCCTTTCTGTTACAGTTTTTCCTATTTCGTAGGAAGAAAAACCATCTCCCTTAAGGAGTGGTTTTCATTTTTCTTTGGTTTCTTCCAATCATGTAAGTTTAATCTTTCCACTTTGTTTGTTGAATCTTAACTCATTAATACCAGTTTACTTTTAATCTTTCTATCATCTTGTTCTTCATCTCTTTGTGATTCATAAGTTCTTAAGTTTTATTTTATTGGTTTGATCATAAAAAGTAAGAGGGTTTTGTGTTTTTGTTGTTTTGGATTGATGTTTACCTTAGGTAAATGATTAGTGGTGAAATTGGTTTAAGTTTTGATTGAAAACTTGGTAAATTTTGAGTTAAAATCGTATGTAAAAGATTCCCCTGTTCTTCGCTATTTTGACTGTTTACCCAGATTCCGAATAGGGAGTCTGTGATTGTGTTGGTTCGGAATATCAAATATTCCGGATCAAGGTCGTGGTTTTGTTGCTTACTCGGAATATCCAATTATTCCGAGTAAGGACTATATTCCGTATAGAGTTTTTCTTCCTAAAATATTCCTAGTAAAGCTCTTTATTCCGCATAACCTCATTATTCAGCATAAGCCAAATATTCCGCATAGGATTTCTGTTAAAAGTATTCCGCATAGGGTAATATTCCGCATAGCCAATTCTTCCGCATAGCATTTTTATTATTCCGAATTGCACTTTATTCCGTATAGTCAAAATATTCCGCATAGAGCAATTATTCCGCATAGGGTTCTTTTCCAAATATTCCGCATAAGGGTTTCTTGTCAAAACATTCAGCTTAGGGTAATATTCCGCATGGCCATGATTATACCGCATAAGCCAATTATTCAGCATAATAGATTTATTCCGAGTAAGGCAAAATATTCCGGATAGCCATTATTCCGAATAAGGTAAATTTCCAGTTTCATTCCAGTTTTTCCAGTTTTAAATTCTAGCTTTATTTTTATTCTCAGTAATTGCTTTTAGTTTAATTTTATTATTTCCAGCACTTATCATTTTAGTAGATTTAGACCAAAGTTCCCCCTTATTAGTTACCATTTACAACGATTCCACTTTTGACCGTGATCAATTCGAGAAGATACCGAGAACGAAACAACGACATATATCAATTGGGTACGAGCAACGCAAAGAAAGATCTTGCAAAAACAACATTTTTAATTAACCAAAAGTCAGTTATTAGAAACCTGTTTAGACTTGTTCATTTGAGTTTATAATTGCTTGTGTATGCATTTGGTTAAGTTTGGCTGGCTGAATATTGCTAAAAGTGCTTATTGAACCTAAACTGCTTATTGTTTAAGTCTGTGACAGATTTGGTGCTTGTTTGAATTAACTGTACAAATTGGCTGTTTCTTGTTGTGATTTCTTTGTTTGTATTAACTGCTTATGATCCCATGATCATTTGGGTGCCGTTTTGAAATTTGAATCTCCAAAAAAGTCACTAAAGACAATAAAGTCTACAAGTCAAACAGTGGGAAAAGTTCCCACTGCTCAACACCCAAAACTAGCCCCTGCTAGTGTTAATTTGTGCGCAGCTTATCAATAAGCTATAATAGCTTATCCAGACCTGCAACAACTTACGTTTTGTGATAGATCTTCATTATTTGACCCATTTGATTAGACTGGAGCTTATTGGACTTTGACTTTGACTTTTTGCTAGAAAACCAACTTATTTGAATTTTTCATAAGTGCTTATTTGCTTTTTCCAGCTTATTAAGTCAGCTTATTTGGAAACTTTTTGTTAATTTAGCTTATTTAAGCCATTTAAAATCTTTAGAAACTTGAATCAGCTCTTGGGGTGGCCTAGAACTCAAAAACGTCTATTTTGTCGTTTTCTGTAGATTGCATTTTCAGGCTTATTCCTTGGGCTTATTTCAAATTTCTTTTTACTGAAGTCTTATTTAGGACAAAAGAAGCTTGTGTGTCTAATTTGAGCTTATGGCATTAGATTATTGCTTAATGGGCCAAAAAGCCCATTAAGAATAAGCTGTTTGGTATAAGCTTGCTTATTTCACATTTTCAGCTTTTGGGCCTTTGTAAAAAGTTGTTTAAAATCAAATTTTGAGTCAAGTTGTGCTTTTTGGGCTAATTTGGGCCACTTTTTCATTTTGGGCTCAAATTTGGCCCATTAAGGATCTATTTTGAGTTTAGCCATTTTTCTAGGCCCATTAAGGGTATTAAGGTAATTTCAAGTTCATTTCTGTATTTTTTAGGTTAGTTTAAGCTAGTTTGCAACTTTAGAATTTTTTATGATTTTTGGAATTTTAATAATATTTTAATATTATTTTATTGTTAAAAATTAAAAGTCTGATTTTCTAAGTTTTTATATTTTTCCTAGATTGTAGACACTTAATTAGGAATTTTGCAACTTTCCAAATATTTTTAGAGTCTTTTAATTATTTTCTAGAATTATTTTAAGTTTTTATAGCTTTTAACAGTTTTTAATTGTTTAAAAATAGCTTTTAGTGGTTTTAAAATTTTGAAAAATACTTTTTAGCTTAATTAGGTTATTTTAAAGGTTTACAAACTTTAAGATCTTGATTGGGACTTTTTATTACTTAATATTGATTTTTAGGGCTTTAATTAGCATTAAAAAGTTAATATTTAATTAATTAAAAGGGTTTAGCAAGTTTGGATTTTTTGTAAACCCTTAGAATATTTTAGTGGATTTTTAGTGATTTTTGGTAATTTTTAGAGTAAAATATTAATTTTGGTGCTTTTTACGGTTTTACGTGTACACCTTTTTCGCCTTAGTTTAATTCGACATCGTAACCGTCATTCTCTTCTTACCCCATTTCTATTTTTATTTCTCACAAATATAATCACAAAATTTAATCATTTCATTAACACAACACACAAGCCTCCTTGGGAAACGAACTTCTCATTGGTCATTAGTGCTTGGTTTTCCTAAACCGACACTTAACGCTTGCCACTACTTTTGCTCTCTTTTCCTAAAGAGTAGTAAAAACTCTACATCAAGAAGACTTGGTAGATCTTTGGATATTGATGAAGGGCAAGTATGAGGCTGAAGCAACTACTTCAATCAATGGAATAAAGACTTGGACATCCTTCGAAAGGATGATTGAACCAGATGAAGCAGATCCAATATTGTTGGATCTGGATGATATCAGTGGACTACAATGGCGTCTACATTCAGTAACTGGTGTTTACCATTTTAGCACTATAAAGATTTTAGAATATCTTCTTGTGGATGCTGAAAATCCTATGTCCAAGGAAGTTTTGAAGAAGATGGTGTAGGTCCATAGTTTCTAAGGATTGAGCAAGTGTTTGATTTATCTAAAGAGAATGATGAAGAAGGAAGAAATAGAGAGAGAAAGCTAGAGAGAGAAAGGAGAGAATGAAAGATGTATTAATGAAATGTATGAAATGAACAATGACCAACCCCTCCTAACATGCTAGGAGGGGGTATATATAGCCCACCCTACATGTGGGCTATATGGACTATATTGATTACATATTGGATCACGAGCCCAATACTTGAATATATCATTGGAGTGACCGATCCTTTCTAAATACGTAACAACGTATTTCCAACAATCTCCCCCTAAGGGAGGACACTCCAAGTTACAATGTCTTAAACAGTCTATAGCTCGTGCTCTATGTTAACAATGATGTGATTGAGACTTTCTTTAAAAAAACGTATTTCTAACAATCTCCCCCTAAGGGAGGTCACACAATTTTACAATATCTTAAACCTAGCATACTATGCTTGAGTCTTCGATCTTTTTCTTGTGAATACGCATATGAGATCTTTGACTTTAGTCTTGAGCATGGTTCCTTGCCTTGACCTTGTGCATTCATCACTTAGTCCAATTTACCTCCTCGTGACTGCAGGTTCCACATATTTATACCTTTATAATTCTTGAAAACTTCAGAGTTTGATACAACGCAAGACTTGACTTTTAGGCTTCATTGAATTTGTTGAAGTATTAAGTGCAGAAAGCATAAACATGTGTTTACGACTTCTTCTGGATTGTACACCACAATGCCACCTTCTTGTTACGCTGCATAAGACAGTTAGCAACAAATCATATACACGGATGAAATGGCCTTGAACGGTTCATTCTAACTCGATAGCATTTACCTCCGGTCGGTGAAGACCGTTGGACGATATAAAATATCGTACTTGTGGCAGGTAGTTTCAATTAATAACCTCCTTGACAAGATTTCGCGGGTAAACCCGTTCCCTTTATTCGACCGTCCAAAGCTGACTGCGAACATAAAGAGTGAATCATTTGGATAATATTATCCGCATGATTTGACGCCGTCAAATCCGATTCCGGGAACAAGTTTGATTCATTAAAGAATCGCACCATCGTTGCTTTCCATTTGACACGAGCTTGATTCATATAGAATCTTGCAAGTTACCTACCAAGTGTTGTTTGATGTTAACACTAGAAGGATTTCCACTCATCATTGTGAACACTATAGATTGTCACTCTGAGTGTTCCGGCAAGATCACTAAGATATTTCGTCGAGGCCTGGAACGTGTTTAAGTTCAGTTAAGAATTAAAAAAACTGTAGCTTTCCAGTTATCACAAGCTTGATTCATAAAGAATCACACAAGTCACCTACCATGAGCTTTTTGATATTCACTCAAGAAGGATTTCCATCTTCATTGTAAATACTTTTGTATTACTCAGATGTTCAGGGAAGATCATGAAGATTTTACGTAGGACTCTTAAAATCTTTCTTACTTTTCACATTGTGTGAAGAAGCAACGAATTCTGAAAGTGTGTCCTAATGAGATATTTGATGATCTCAAATGGCTCTAGACTCGATCGTGCATTTTGGATTTTAGTCATCGGAGGCTGGAGAGGAGTGCCACCATTTCAATACCAATTTATTCGGAGTGAATAATCAATAGATAATTGATAGTTGACCAATTTTGACTTCGATCTTGACTTTGTTCAATATTTGCACTTTAGTCCTTTAACTTTGGCATTTTGTCAAGATAGGTCCTTGTACTTCAAAGTCTTGTCACTTTTGATCCTTCTTTGTCTTTTTCATCCATTTAAGCTTGGTTTTTTTCCTTGTTTGCTTGAAAATGTATCCTTTTACCTACACAAGTGTATACAAACACAAACATACCACATAATACTGTTTTTGCAAGATAAATTGGTATTTTGCTTCATGTTTTAGGGTTATTTGTTGATAAAAGGATATGAGTTTAAGCTCATATCAATAATGCGTTGTAACACCCCATTTTGATAATGGAAATGTCACATGCAATTATGGCGTGTCATCAAAGCATACAAGGAAAAATGTCTAAACATTACTTGACCATAAAAGGAAAATACCGGAATCAAACATCGGTAGTCCAAAAGTAAAGCTCATCACACACAACATAGTATAGTAAAGGAAAGGACTAAACAATGTCCATAGCAAATGTATCATAAGAAAGGAAATGCATAAAGTAAAGAAGGCTAGACAGCTTCCAGTCCATATGCACGTACTCTTAGTGTCTACGAGCGTCCCTGAGTACCTGCCGTTTTGGAAACATAGAAAAGTAAAACGGATGAGAAAATACGCTCAATGCATGGATGTACAATAAAGCATGAATAGGATAAGCATATAACATATAACAGCGGAAGAAAACTAAGTCCCAAGTAACCTAGTTAAGTCTTGGTAAAACTGGTTTATAATTTGAAAAGCTTTATGTTTATCTTGTAAAAACTGTTTATCATATTTTACCATTAGCCAATATAGGTCATGAAAATCCACCGTGCATGAATACTTGGAGGGGTGACCTCATCATGCAAATTAGAGGGGTTGCCTCTAATTTAATATACTTGTTTTTGGGTAGGAGGGATCAGCTCCTTGTGAAGGATGCAAGGCACACACCACATTCACCATGAAATCCTGACTGAAAACATGTAACTAGGATACACCCATACGCCCCACATGATAAATATAATAATATGACCAAAAGCTGAAGGGACGCCACGAGCAATCACTCCGTCGTGGTGAAGTCAAAATATCAGTGCCTCTAATGTTATGGTTATGGTACCTCCATAACTAGGTGAAACTGGTCATGCATGTATATGGCTATAGGTATTCTGAATTAAACATAAGCAATCAAACACGTAATTTATACTACGGGAAAACATTTGGCTCCATACGGGGAATCCTAATAAGGAAAGAATGTACATACTGAAAGGACGGGAATCCGTACCTTATGTCCAGTGAACGAAGAAGATGAGCTGAGAGGAATCCTACTTCCGTATCACTAGTGCTACATAAATACATACATGAATAAGTATCTGCTTACTAAATACGTAGCTGGTTTTATGTCATGTTTTAGCTTATTTTATGTGTTCTTACCATGGTTTACTGTTTAAAGCCTTAAACTGTGTTTATCTTATATTCTGTTTAATCTGATTAAGTATTTATGGTATTTCATGTATTATTATACTTACTGTGTAATAATAAGTAACTTTCCAAAAATAGCAGGTTTCCTAAAATAGAAAGTTACCAAAAATAGAATGTTTCCAAAAATAGAAAGTTTCCAAAAATAGAAAGTTTCCAAAAATAGAAAGTTTTCAAAAACAAAATTATTGCTTAAAATAGATAAGTTTCTAAAAATAGAAAGTTTCCATAAATAGATTAGCTGCCTTAATTAAATAAGTTTCCATAAATAGATTAGCTGCCTGAAATAAATAAGTTTCTAAAAATAGAAGGTTTCCATAAATATATTAGCTGCCTTATTTAATTAAGTTTCTAAAAATAGAAAGTTTCCATAATTAGAAATAAGCTAGTTAAATAAGCTAAGTATATAAGCGTAAGTGTTTTCATGATTATTTTCTAAGTTATATGATATAATGTATAGTTTAATAATTATTTCATGTAATTAAATTAAACTATAGGTTAAAATATTTAATTAAAGTATAACATGTTTTTAATTAAATAAATTTAAATACTTAGGTTAAAACATGTATTATTATTTATTAATAATATAACCTAAGTCATGTTAATTAATTAAATATAATCATGGTTTTTAAATAATTAATTAATTATAAGTCTAAAATATAAAAATACTTAGGTTAATTAATTTGATGATTATTAATAATTAAAATAACCTAAGTCATGTTATTAAATTAATCATGTCATTTTATTAATTTAATTTTTAACATAAGATCATAAAAAGAAAATATAACTAAACATACACCATGAACCAGATCTAGACTAAAAACCATGAACCGGACATGAAATCGACACCGTACCCCGAACCAAATCGGGGTACCCCTTGTCTTGATTCTGCCGTGGGACCCACACCAACCAACCGGGACCATATGGTCTCGGTGGTGGTCGGATGGCCAAACCGAAACCCCCCCTTGGGTTCGGTGTAGGCTGCGGCCAAAACAAACACCCCTTAAGACATTACTTTTGATTTTTATTAAATCCCAATTCATGTTAGATCCATGATTTTAATTAGGTTTTTATAAAAACATAACATGTTCTTAATTTATAAAAGATCAAATCAAAAGAAAAGGTTTAAAAAGGATATACTGAATACGTGGATCAAAAGGACGAAGAAAAAACACGATCACCAACTAGAATTCCAAGATCCAAGATCAACAAACACCCCCTTGTGGTGTTTTGAGGGTGGCGGCCAAAAAGAAGAAGAGAGGAGGGTTTTAGGTTTTTGCGAAAATCTTCTGTAAAGTGATTTTGAGTAGTGTAAAAATCGTTTAACCCCCTTTCGTAAAGATTACAAATGGGCTTGGCCCATTTGCTCCTTGTAGCCGCGGGTAGGGGGCCCCACATGGGGTACCCGTACCTTTTTCCGTGTCTCGATGTTTAGTTATTCGTTCGTGATTATTTGTGTTCGCGTTTTATGTGTTCACGTTTTATGTGTTCTCGTTACGTAATTATGGTGATCTAATATATATAATTACGCTCGTAATAAATATATATACGTAATTAATAATAGTTCGTGTTTTAATTACGTTCATGATTTCATGATCGCATGTTCGTGATTAATTATTGTCAAATAATTATTACATGCTCGTGCGTAGTAAATACTTATCGTGTTCTAACACGTACGTAATACATAAAATCCTAACACAGAATCGTAATCATGCTATATTAGGAAAGTTTAAATCTAGTACGTACGATCTTAAGGGTACTATTCATGGTAAAAGCATGCGGGTTTTACATGCGTGTCTCCGTGTGATTAAAACAAATATCTTTTAAGAGATATCTGAGTTAGCTGGGATGGGTTGTGCATTGCATCACTGGGTCCATGATGTCAGTCTTCAATATCAAGAATCATTAAAATCTCAATAGCATATGTATTGACGCGGTTTCTGCCTAAGGTTGTAAGGAGGGCTTCTTTCTTTAGACCCTTTATCATTACAATTGTTTTTCATTCTTCAACCCCTTCAATGCTTACCAATACGTCATAACTAGAACATTGTTGTGATTGTTCCAATGCTAACTAAAGTACTTGGTCGGCATTCAGCTACATTCACAATCTTTCTCCATCATTCCTAAGGACTATTATTTCTAGCTATGGAATGTCCTTAGGAAGATTCCTCTGGTTCTAGAGGAATCATTGGACTTTAACCTATCCTACCATCC
The DNA here is from genome assembly GCA_025667525.1 of Glebionis coronaria. Lineage (NCBI taxonomy): Eukaryota > Viridiplantae > Streptophyta > Magnoliopsida > Asterales > Asteraceae > Glebionis > Glebionis coronaria. The sequence goes on from CM046879.1 coordinate 295,668,169, forward strand.
TTATGTCACCACAATCTTCATCATCGTAAATAGAGATGTTTTGGATAAGTTTATGTCACCATGAAATCCATTTTGATATCCAAATCCATTTTGCTCCCCCTAAACACATGCCATGATATTCGAAAACATTTCGCACATGTCGGTATGAGCCAACACATTAAGTCAAACAATTATTGATCTCAATATTAAACCACATTTTCTCCCTCATATTAAAAATATTAACCCAATCGATGTTTTTAATATCAATTGATTTAATAGCATTTTAAGAAAATTTGGGAAGAAAAATTTAAATCTAATTATCTTCATGATTTTCACAAGCTCCCCCTCAAATGAATGAGGGTGTACTTGAAACGTAAATTAAATACCTTTTAAACACAAGTGTAAGGTACTTATCACGTGCAAAGATCATATATGATAATGTATTCACAAGATTAGCTATTTACGAGGTGGGACCTGAATGATGGAGAACATCATATGAGAGAATCACATGGTTCTTCTTCACGAATGTTGGTCGCCTCGTCACGTCTGAAGTTATCTCTTGACTCCATGTGTATGACGGATATCGTTGTCTTGACACCAATATGTGAACTTGGAACTTTCGGCGTCAAAGATTCTGAATTCTGGACAATTCCTCCCCCTCAATTGTTGACCGTGTTCTATTAAAAGAGTTGTAGTCGCCGTTTGAGTAGTCGAATCGTCGAGTATGTAGATATCAATTGTAAATTGCTACAGTTTGTGGAGATAACAAGTTCATAAAAAACAAGATTTCTCTTGTTTTAACAAATAAATGCACTAGCACATACATATATTCGTGTTAGATTGTGTTATTACGTAACACAACCCCTTACATGGTTACAAAGTAAACCATGCCCGAGAAAATTAATTCCCGTTGTTGAGTCAAAGCTTTCCGATGAAATGCTTGACTTGAGTATGTAAAACGGGTTACTATCTGAAATAATAGCAAACCATTTTTTGCATGTTTTAAAAACATTTGAACTTCTGCTCGAACTTTATTTACAACCCCGTGTCATTATTGAATGACATTTCTAGTATCGGAAATATTATCGATTCCAGAACACATGCTCTTTTTATCAAAAACATTTTTGAACACACAATTTTGAAACATTGAGAAAAAACCTTTTGAGAAATTCTCAAAAAATTATGTTCAGTGTTTTGAAAACCAATTACTTGAGCTTAAGATGTTGAATATCTTACAAAACCAGCTCAAGTCCGAGAAGTTGTAAACTTCCCTTAATGAGGATAAGTTTATCATCGGCGATAAACTTTCCTTTTAACTAAAGAGCGAGTTCTAAGTTGACATTTACTTAGAAGTCGTTTTCATGAGCTTCAAAAACTTTTGAATGTTTTAACGTAAAGCTCGTGACCGATAAAGATGAATTTCTCGTTATGAGGAAAAGTTCTTTTACTTAAAAGATACACTTCCCTTTCTGAGCATAAAACTTGGAATGTCTTAATACAAGCTCATGACCGAGAAAGATGAATTTCCCGTTAAGAGGATAAGTTATCATTAATGATAAGCATTCCTAAAAGTGAAGTCCGAGTAACAGTCTGATATTTAACTATAAGTAATTGTGCATGAGCTTTAAAAACATCGAATGTTTTTAATATAAGCTCATGCCCGAGAAAAATTAATTTCTCGTTGTAAGGATAAGTTTATCATCGGCGATAAACTTTCCTTTATTTGAGGATCGGGTCATTATCTAACATTTACCAATGAACCATTATACACGATCTTAAGACCTCTGAATGGTCTTAGTGTAAGCTCGTGTCCGAGAAAAATTAATTTCTCGTTTTTGAGGATAAGTTTATCATCGGTGATAAACTTTCCTTTATGTGAAGATCGGGTCATCATCTGAAATTTAATGATGAGCCATATACATGAGCTTAACACTTTTGAATAGTTTTAATAATAGCTCGTGTCTGAGAAAAATTAATTTCTCGTTTTTGAGGGTAAGTTTATCATTGGTGATAAACTTTCCTTTATGTGAAGATCGGGTCATCGTCTGACATTTAACGATGAGCCTTATACACGAGCTTAAAATAATTGAATGGCTTTAGTAGAAGCTCGTGTCCGAGAAAACTTAATTTCTCGTTTGGAGGGTAAGTTATCGTTGACGAGATAAACTTCCCTTTCTTTGAAGAGCGGGTCACGGACTGTGATGTGTCTATGAGCCATGTACACGAGCTTAAAACTTTTGAATAGTTTTAATATAAGCTCGTGACCGAGAAAAATTAATTTCTCGTTTTGAGGGTAAGTTATCGTTGCATAGCTAAACTTCCATTTCTTTGAAGAGCGGGTCACAGACTGTGATTTGTCTATAATCCTTTGTGTTTTGACTGCGAGTCCCCTGAGACACTTGTTTCTTAGATATCAGCTTTTTCAGCAACCAAACTCTGAGAGTGTCCTTAGTTGTACGGTATACAAATATTGGGCCGCTGTGTTCTTATTGAACGTTAACTTTGGTACCTACATTCTCATTAGAAAGTTGTTTTCTGAGTTCAAGAGAGATTGGAGAGTTGTACTACATGTTGCTCACGTGTCATCAAGGTGGATGGACCTTTGATAGGTTGAGAAGACACTCCTTTGCAGAATTGGAACATCGTGCTTATCTAATTTAGTTAAGAGTTTGTGAAGAAAATACTATGAGGCTTCTCTTAGTTGAAAGGAGAGAATAGATTGAAGAAAATTTGCATATCCAAAAGGCTTCAATTTCACCAAGACCAGTGAAGAAGGGACTTCCTATTGAGTTCCCAACTTTTGATAGATTGAATCCTAGTGAAGCATTAATCAGAAAAAGCATTAAGCTTTCACCATTGGAAGCTTCACATGTTACAGAAGTATTACCTTTAGATTTTAGAAACCATATAGTTCACTATGAAGAAGATGCAAGTGGGTTATGGATGATCACCAGATATGGCAAGAAGGTACATACTTTCACTTCTTTGATCTCATTGTTTACAAGCCTGGATAGAGAAGACTTGGTAGATCTTTGGATATTGATGAAGGCCAAGTATGAGGCTGAAGCACCTACTTCAATCAATGGAATAAAGACTTGGACATCCTTTGAAAGGATGATTGAACCAGATAAAGCAGATCCAATATGGTTGGATCTGGATGATATCAGTGGACTACAATGGCGTCTACATTCAGTAGCTGGTGTTTACCATTTGAGCACAATAAAGTTTTTAGAATATCTTCTTGTGGATGCTAAAAATCCTATGTCCAAGGAAGTTTTGAAGAAGATGGTGTAGGCCTATAGTTTCTTAGGATTGAGGAAGTGTTTGATTTATCTAAAGAGAAGGATGAAGAAGGAAGAAATAGAGAGAGAAAGCTAGAGAGAGAAAGGAGAGAATGAAAGATGTATTATTGAAATGTGTGAAATGAACAATGACCAACCCCTCCTAATATGCTAGGAGGGGGTATATATAGCCCATCCTACATGTGGGCTATATGGACTATATTGATTACATATTGGATCACGAGCCCAATACTTGAATATATCATTGGAGTGATCGATCCTTTCTAAATACGTAAAAACGTATTTCCAACAATCTCCCCCTAAGGGAGGTCACTCCAAGTTACAGTGTCTTAAATAGTCTATGGATCGTGATCTATGCTAACAATGATGTGATTGAGACATTCTTTAAAAAACGTATTTCCAACAATCTCCCCCTAAGGGAGGTCACACCATTTTACAATATCTTAAACCTAGCATACTATGCTTGAGTCTTCGATCTTGTTCTTGTGAATATGCAGATGAGATCTTTGACTTTAGTCTTGAGCATGGTTCCTTGCCTTGACCTTGTGCATTCATCACTTGGTCCAATTTACCTCCTTGTGACTTCAGGTCCCACATATTTATACCTTTATAATACTTGAAAACTTCAGAGTTTGATACAACCGCAAGACTTGACTTTTAGGCTTTATTGAATTTGTTGAAGTATTAAGTGCAGAAAGCATAAACATGTGTTTACGACTTCTTCTGGATTGTACACCGCAATGCCACCTTCTTGTTACGCTGCATAAGACAGTTAGCAACAAATCATATACACGGAGGAAATGGCCTTGAACATTTCATTCGAACTCGATAGCATTTACCTCCGGTCGGTGAAGACCGTTGGACGATATAAAATATCGTACTTGTGGCAGGTAGTTTCAATTAATAACCTCCTTGACAATGTAGGATATGTAAATCTTGCTTATGTTTTAGAGAGAGAATGAGATAGAAAGATGGTGGATTACACACACTTCTAGAGAGAGAAACTTAATAAGAACTATGTGAAAAAAATGATTAACCGCACACCCTCTCCATCTAAGAAGAGGGTTTATATACCCAAGCCCTTGTCATGGGCTTGGGCTTACATTTGGGCCGGCCTACACATGTTGTAGGCTAGGCTTGTTCTTGTTTGATAAATAAAGAAAGTTAACTAAACTACGAGCTATTACATGGACTATCGTTGGAGTGACCGATCCTTCTTAATATGTAAAACGTATTTCCAACAATCTCCCCCTAAGGGAGGTCACTCCAAACAAGGGCGTTACCCGAGTTACAATAATGAAATGAACCTAGCATACTATGCGTGTCTTGAGCTCGTAGTCTTCGTCTTTCTTTTCCTTTTCTTTTTCTGGTGAACATGCTGATGTGATCTTTGATATCAGTCTTGAGCATTAATCTCTTGCCTTGATCTCGTGCATCCATCACTTGTGATCTTTGCCTCTTCGTGACGCCATGTCCCACATACTTATACCTTCGTAATTCTTGAAAGCTTCAGAGTTCGATACAGCGGAAGACTTAACTTTTAGGCTTTCTTGAATTTGATGAGGTATTAAGTGCATAAAGTATAAGCATGCGGGGACGACTTCTTCTTGGATCCCGCAATGCCATCGTCTTCAAATGCCACAACATAAGTAGACACGAACGAAATGGCTTTGAACATTTCGTTCTAATTCGGTAGCATTTTACCTCCGGTCGGTGAAGACCGTTGGACGATATTAGATATCGTACCCGTGACGGATAGTTTCAATTAAGTAACTTCCTGACAGGATTTCGCGGGTAAACCCGTTCTCTTTATTCGACCTTCCAAAGCTGACTGCGAACATAAAGAGTGAATCATTTGGATAATAATATCCGCATGATTTGAAGCCGTCAATTCATGTTCCTGGAACAAGTGAAATTCCATTAAGAACCGCACCATCGTTGCTTTCCAGTTGTCACTAGCTTGATTCGTATAAAATCTTGCAAGTTACCTACCAAGTGCTATTTGAGGTTAACACTAGAAGCATTTCCACTCATCACTGTGAACACTAAGGTATCACTCTTAGTGTTCTGGCAAGATCACTAAGATATTGCGTAGAGGCCTGGAACGTGTTTAAATTCAGTTAAGAATTAAACAGCTGTTGCTTTCCAGTTATCACAAGTTTGATTCATAAAGAATCGCACAAGTCACCTACCATGAGCTTTTTGATATTCGCTCAAGAAGGATTTCCATCTTCATTGTAAATACTTTCGTATTACTAGGATGTTCAGGCAAGATCATGAAGATTTTGCGTAGGACTCTTAAAATCTTTCTTACTTTTCACAGTGTGTGAAGAAGCAAGGAAATATGAAATTGTGTCCTAATGAGATATTTGATGATCTCAAATGGCTCTAGACTCGATCGTGCATTTTGGATTTTATTGATCGGAGGCTGGAGAGGAGTGCCACCTTTTTAATGCCAATTTATTCGGAGTGAATAAATCAATAGATAATGCGTTGTCTCCGTGTGATTAAAACAAATACCTTTTGAGAGATATTTGAGTTAGCTAAGATGGGTTGTGCATTGCATCACTGGGTCCATGATGTCTATCTTCAATATCAAGAATCATTAAAAATGATCTCAATAGCATATGTATTGACCCGGTTTCTGCCTAAAGTTGTAAGGAGGGCTTCTTTCTTTACACCCTTTATCTTTACAATTCTTTTTCATTCTTCAACCCATTCAATGCTTACCAATACGTCATAACTAGCACCTTGTTGTGATTGTTCCAGCTACGTTCACAATCTTACTCCATCTTTCCTAAGGACTACTATTTCTGGCTATGGTGTGTCCTTTGGGAAGATTCCTCCGTTTCTGGAAGAATCATAGGACTTAACCTATCCTACCATCCTTATGTCACCACAATCTTCATCGTCGTGAAATAAATGGGTTTTGGGTAAGTATATGTCACCATGAAAATCCATTTTGATATAGAAAATCCATTTTGCTCCCCCTTAACATATGCCACGATATTCGAAAACATTTCGCACATGTCGGGATGAGCCAGCACATTAAGTCAAACCAATTGTGATTATATCCCATATTAAATCACATTTTCTCCCCCGTATTAAAAATATTAACCCAATCGATGTTTTTAATATCAATTGATTTAATGAAGTTTTAACAAACGTTTTGGGAAGAAAAATGCAAGTCCGTTTTATCTTCATGATATCAAATGTATGAGATATGATACCGATTTGTAACATGATCACATATTCACCATATTAGAAAAGAATTGACAAGGTTGGACCTATTTGAGGAGAACATCATATGATAAGATCAAATGGTTCTTGTCAGCATATGGTGGTCGCCTCGTCACGTCTGAAGTCATCTCTTGACACCACATGTACGATTGGTATTGTTGTCTTGACACCAGTTAGTGAGCTTGGCACGTCCGGCATCAAAGATTCTGAATGCTTTACAATTGCTCCCCCTCAATTGTTGACCCGTGTTCTATTGAAAGAGCTGTAGTCGTCGGTTGAGTAGTCGCATCGTCAGGTATGTAGATACCAATTGTAGATTGCTATGGTTGTAGAGATGATAGCTTCATAAAAACAAGACTTCTCTTGTTTTAACAAATAAATGCACTGAAATGTACATTGATTTGTGTTAGACCAAGTTATAAAGTAAACTTGATCCCTTACAAGGTTTTAAAGTAAACCTTGCCCGAGAAAATTAATTCCCGTTGTGAGCCAAAGTTTTCATAAGAAATACTTGACTTTAATATGAAAACCGGGTTGCAGTCAGAAATAACTACAAGCCATATAGGCATGTTTTATGAAATATTTACAACTTTTGTACGAACTCTATTTATGGCGCCGTGTCAATATTAATAAACATTTCTAAGGCCGTAAATATTATCGTACCAAAAGACATGCCTTTGAAAATTAAAGTAAAAAATATTTTTGGATTTTTATGAATTTTTCAATTTTTATGGTTTTATATTTTTGTATTTTGCTTTTGTGGATAAAAATATAAACAATATATACAGATGATCACCAAGGATATGGAGAATAGTTTTACCAAGACTATTCTTTCGATTCATCTGCCAATTCCTTAAGAGTCTCAGGCGAGAAAGTTCTCATTCCTAGCTTGTCGGCCAAAAATTCAATTCGAGCGCGATCTAAAGCCTTCGTGAAAATATCCGCCAATTGATACTCAAATCGGACAAAGTAAAGCTCTATTACTCCATTTTCCACTTGCTCCTTGATGAAGTGGTAGCGAATGTCAATATGCTTCGACCGGGAGAATTGAACATTGTTGCAGCATAAGGCAATTGCACTCTTGTTGTCACAGTACATCAGAATCTTGTTGAAACCTAGACCATAGTCGGTTAATTGCGATCTCATCCAAAGAATTTGAGCACAGGAACCGGACATAGCTATGTATTCTGCTTCCGTACTTGAAATTGCAGCGCTTTTCTGCCTTTTCGATGCCCAACTGATTAGTCGATCTCCTAATAGTTGCAAAGTTCCGCTCGTGCTACGCCTTGTATCTTGACAACCCGCATGATCCGCATCTGCATATGCCATTAGTGCAATAGAAGAGTCCTTCGAATACCAAAGTCCCCGATTAATGGTTCCTTTAAGATATCGAAAGATCCTTTTAACAGTAGCTAAGTGTAACTCAGTAGGCCTAGTTTGATACCTGGCACACATACATATAGCAAACTGATGATCAGGTCGACTGGCTGTGATATACATAAGAGTGCCGATCATTCCACGATAAAGTGTCGGATCAACGGCAACTCCATGTGGATCTGCATCAAGCTTAGTTCGTTCCACCATTGGAGTATCCACGGGGTCGCAAGATTCCATCTTATACTTCTTAAGCGATTCAAGGGCATACTTGGATTGATTGATAAAGATGCCTCTGGGACTCTGAGATATCTGAAGACCTAAGAAGAATGATACCTTGCCCATCATTGACATCTTAAACTTGGAAGACATGAGTGTCCCAAAATCATCCGATAAGGTTTGGGTCGAGGCTGCAAATATAATATCATCAACATATATTTGTACCATAATCATATCTTTACCTCGTTTCTGAATGAACAGTGTGGGATCCACCTTGCCTTTTGCGAAGCCTTGTGTAATGAGGAATTGTGACAATAGATCGTACCATGCGCGTGGAGCTTGCTTCAACCCATAGAGAGCCTTCTTAAGCTTGTACACATGATTAGGATAATTAGGATTCACAAAACCATCTGGTTGTTGAACATAGACCTCTTCCTTGAGTTCACCATTAAGAAATGCCGTCTTCACATCCATCTGATAGACGATCATATTCATATGGGCTGCATAAGCGAGGAATAGTCGAATAGCTTCCAAATGGGCAACAGGTGCAAAGGATTCCATTAAGTCGATGCCCAATAATTGCTTGTATCCACGAGCTACTAGTCGAGCTTTGTTCTTCAATATTCCGCCTAACTCATCGAGTTTCACCTTGTAAACCCATTTCAAAGTAAGTAACTGCACTTGATCCGGGCATGGGACAAGTTCCCATACTTCAAGACGTATAAATTCATTAAGTTCTTCTTGCATAGCTTCTATCCAACATGATTGAGTAAAAGCTTGTTTCCATGTCTTAGGTTCAACTTCAGTGAGAAAAGCATCAAAGTGACAAAACATTGCACTTTCTTGTAACTGACTTCGTGTGGATACCGGACGATTAGGGTCACCAATAATAGAATCTATAGGATGATCCTTTGTCCACTTGCTGTCATGTTCACAAATCCGTGGATTGGAGTAAACTGTAGAAGGAGCTTCCTCTGAGGTGGACGACCCGGCTTGATTAAGGTCGGGAATAGGTACACCAAAGAATGGAAGTTCACGCATTTGAGCGAATTCCAAATCGTGATCATCATCATCCTCTTCATCATCAATAGGCATGATATGGGTAGTTGAAACATGTGTTGGTTGAGAATTACTTGTTGAAGGTATATCTTGACCAATAGTAGGTTCAGATGTGTCTGATTGTGCTTTGGTTGCTGGAGTGACAACTTCGGTGACCGGAGCTATTACCTCAGGTTCTGAAGCAACAATACTGGGAGGAGTAAAGAATTCATCAAAGAACGGTTGAAACAATGTATCCCATTCAGTCCTAGAAGGTGGTGTAAATGATGATGAAGTATGGTTGTTTGGGACAAGACCAGAACTAATGTTACTGGGTCCCATTTCATGAAGAGCGAGTTCAGAGCTGCTTTGCTCAGAAGCCATTGCTGTCAGCTCATCAAAATCAACATTCATAGTTTCGAGGATCTTGCGAGAGTTACGGTTGTAGATTCGGTATGCCTTCTTTGTGGGGGCGTAACCAATGAAAATACCAATATCAGCCTTTGGTTGATGTTTTCCCAAATTGTCACCATCATTATTTGGATAGCAAAGAGAACCAAATACATGAAGATATGATAAATCTGGTACTTTTCCATGGAGAAGCTCATAAGGTGTTTTACCATAGCGTTTACGAATTAGTGACCGGTTTTGGGTGTACACTGCGGTAGATACTGCTTCTGCCCATAAAAACAATGGAGCCTTTTCGTAAATTAACATCGTTCGAGCAGCTTCCATAAGTGTGCGATTTCGCCTTTCAACGACACCGTTTTGTTGTGAAGTGCATGCAACGGATGTTTCATGAGAGATGCCAACTTCTTCATAATAATCACGCAAGATTTGATTCACAAACTCGGTTCCATTATCTGTACGAATGCGTCAGACAGTAGTGTTGAGACGCACTTGAATCATCTTGAGAAATCCGATGATGAATTTAGGTGCCTCATTTTTCGCTTTAAGAAATTTCACCCATGTAAACCGAGAGTAATCATCGACAATGACGAGGATGTACTTTTTGCCACTAAGACTTTCAACACGCATTGGCCCACAAAGATCCATATGCAACAGATAAAGTTTCTCTTGGTTGGTGTCTTCAGTCTTGGGTTTGTAAGATTTCTTAGTGCTTTTCCCCATTGTACACGCGGAACATAAATGATCCTTGTGAAATGAAAGTTTAGGAAGACCACGAACAAGTTCGTTTTTCGCCAAATGATTAATAGCGTCAAAGTTAAGATGAGATAACCGTCGATGCCATAACCATGACTTAGTCTTCGATGCTTTGGAGAGAAGACATACGGGAGAAGCGGCCATCATGTCTTGTAGAGACAAAGTATACAAATTATTCCCTCGAGTACCTTTCAATAAATCAACCCCTTCCAAATTACGAATAAAGCAGGTATGCTCTCGAAAAGCAACTTCTAGGTTTGCATCACAAAATTGTCCCACAGAAAATAAGTTGTGACCAAGACCTTCCACGTAATACACTCTTGAAATAATAGCATTCCCAATATGATATTCACCATAACCCATTATCTTTGCAATATGATCATTCCCAAATCTAATCGTACCAAGAAACTTGCTGATGAAATTTTTGAGCTGAGAGCGATCTCCTTCATATGCTTGGAACAACCAGAGTCCAAATACCAGAGAACAATTTGGACCACCTGTTTTCAATAACAACAGTAGACAATACATTGGAAACTATTGGTTCCTGAGTGTTAGCAGATACAGATATAGAATTATCAGAATTGCTAACATGTTTGTGACCCTTAGATTTCCTGCGTTTTCTAATGTGAGTTTTAGCACTAACAGGTTTTACAGTTCCAACTTTCTTAGGTTTTGGATTATCCACGGGCACTACAGTGGGAGTAGACCTATTTAAAGGGCACTTGTTTCCTACAGTAGTGTCAGTGTTCCTAGTTAAAGGACACTCTTGTGTTTTGGTAGCCTTGGTACTCCTAGTTAAAGGGCACGCTTTCTTCACTTCAGTGGGAGTGATCCTAGTTAAAGGGCACGTATTTCCTACTATAGTGAAAGTTCTACCAGTGGAGCGCCACATCCAACCAACTTGGGTTAACACCTTCCCAGTCGGTTTCCATTCTAATCCATTTTTCCGGGCATGCATCTCATTCACATGGTCAATAAGGCAAGAATCATGAAGACTAGAAAACATACATTCATTGCAATTCCAACATTTCAAATTAGAATTCACAGTAGGCTTGGAACGCTGCACAACCGTAGAGCCTTTATGTTTAGCTACATGATTCTTTTTATTCAAAACAGAAATAACATTCCTAGGATGGGCTTCTACTTTCTTCTTCACTTGACTACTAGATGGGGGCAAGATCCTATCATTCTTCTTGTTTCTTTTAAGCTTAGATCTTTGAGCCTTAGTAGTGGTGCTTACTCCTGTAGAAGGCAACACGGGAATATTAGAAGCTGGTTTTGATTCCGCCTTATCTTTAGTGACTAAAGTTTGAGATGGTTTAGTCCTAGGGCCCTTGTTAAGTGGTGTGACGGCTATAAGGGTTCTTTTGATTGCACTAGAGGACGATGCTGAGATAGTCGCTGCGTTATCCACAACATTCTTACCTTTTAGAGTACGAAGTGTTTCCTTTAACTCATCTAAGACCAGATTTTTATCACAAATTTGTTCCCTCAAATCAGATATTTCCACCGACTTTCGATTCAATTGTTCAATCAACGATTGATTCTGTGCAGTGGTATTAGCACATGCGGGCTTTACTGAATCGAAGAGTCGTGTATTTTTCTGTTTTAAGTTATCAACTTTGGATAAAATCTTGGAAACTCGATTATCTAGATCAAGTTTAAGATTCTCAGCGGCCTCAAGTACGTTCACACAGTTAAGCTCCTTAGATTTCTCTATGTCTATCGGCAAAGATTGAGCAACCTTGTCACTTGGCTGACGCTGTTTTGATTGTAAATTCAATCGAAAATTCTTTTCAAAGTTTGCATCATCGATATTAACACCTTCGAATGACGTTTCAAAGATTTCTTGAATAAATTGTTTCTTGCATTCAAGCGAAATATAATGTGTTTGAATCTCATCAAAACGTTTTGAAAGTGAAGAATATGAATCTTTAAGCTTTAAAAATTCAGCGTCAAATTCGTGACAAGTACTATCTACCAAATTATCCACAGATTCAAAATTATGCACAATAGAATCATTATCAACACTTGTATTCACACAGACAGAAACTATATCATGAGACATCACTTGATTCAGAAGCAGATCATTATGGCGTGAAACCCGTTCTATTTCAAGTAAACTGTTTTCATAAGCATCATTCATTTCATTGAAAACACTTCTAACTTCTTCTATTTCCAAAGGCAAATCTTGATCAAGATTACTAAGACAAGCCTTAACATTGTCTACAAACGGAACAATTTCATTTCGGAACGCAGCTCTAGTGTGCTCAAAGTTCCATTCACCTTCCGTTATGGCCGAAGCCGTCGTACGTTCCAAAATGACATTGTCAAAGTCGGCTAAGTGTTGGTGAACCGCATTTAAGTTAACGGACGCCTTGCTTACCGGTGGAATTAACTTTGTTAAATCCTTTTTGACAAGTGTAGGAGACGTACTAGGAAGGTTTTCATTTGACAAACTTTGGGGCGCAAGAACTGTCAATTCTGCTAATTCCTTTTGTAAGCGAATGCGTGTCTTTTTAGAAAATTGATCTTTGTTATGTTGATCATAATCAATTGTATGGAATTTTGAAAGCATTTTAGAATGAGTTTCATCCGCAAGTGACTGTGACTCCTCAGAACTACGAACAAACGGTGCTTCTTTTGATTTGCCAATTATGGTCATATCATAAAGACCGGGAATATATTCTTGAGCTTGTTTTGCATAACCGGGATTAGGTGGTAAATCTTGAAGACGCTTAAGTTCGAGTTCTTTAAATGATTTAGTTAAAAGATGAAGCTTTTCTGTGGAAGCGTATTGTTTTAAAAGTTGTTGTTCTTTGAATTTAAGAAGTTTTGTAGCATTAATTTCCGATTCAACCTTTTTAGACTCGAGAGTTTCGAAATCCATTTTAAGTTTCTGAAAATCATTGACAACCGACTCTTTTTCTTTTAATTCATTGGAAAGATTAGCTTTTAATGATTCTATTTCTTTCAAGTGTTCAATCTTTTCAAAACGAAATTGGTAAAATTCAGAACATGTTATTTTCTCTTCTTGAGGGACCATTTCAAAAGTTTTGACCTTTTCTTTATGCAACGCAAGCTCAGCAGTTAGGGTGGAATTGGTATCTACGGATTGTCTGAGGGCCATATGAATTTGATCAATTATATGTTTAGGCACCATGACCAAATCATGTTGAGCATAAGATGCCATACCCGTCGTAGCATTTGGTTGAGGTTCACTCAAATGTGTAGGATTGGGTACCACATCATTTGAGTTACTAGTTCCCAAATGCTGTTCGAGGTTGTCATTTTCATGCCCAACTTGATGTTGGTTATCATCAATATTGTTAGATGTGGTTGGTACCTCACTGATGACATCAGAACCGTAGTGAGAGAGATTAGCAACGAGAGCAGCTTGGGCAGAGTGAATGTCATCACAATCCGAATCGTATGCATCAAGATCGTCCGCTTGATAAGCTGCATTAGAAGTGGAAACAACTGCAATGCCTTCAGTATCTGCTGCCCCTGGGTCTGCAAGAAATGCTAACTCCGCTGAATCCAAAATCTTCCCCTTAGACTGAGCATCAACCAAATACATCTTCTCACGAAACCATGCATCATCCCTCCTCCTTTTCGACTGAGTGCATTCCCTAGCCATATGACCTTGTCCCCGGCAATTGTAGCAAGTCACAACCCTCTTAGGACCAATAGGACTCTCATTTCCACTAGCTTGAGAATTCATAGCTTGATTGTTCCCAGTCCTTGTAGGAGGTCCATATGAATTTTGCCTTCCCTGAATTGGTTGCACCGTCACTTGACCATCTTGAACAGTGGCTTGTTGTCGAGGATTTGATGAGGTGCGGAGCTGATTGTTTGTTGGTGGAAATCCTCTTGTTGCAACAAGTTTTGACAAATAGGCTGTGAGATGGTTTAGAACATCAGCTGGCGTATCATTTGGAGTAAAGACCGGTGCTTGGATTGGTGGAAGTTCATTAGAGTAGAAAGCTTTTGCTGGTTGTGCTTCTATTGGAAAATATCCTTGCTGAGGAGTATAGCCCAACGGAGAAGTGTTGGCTTGTGATGGTGATGTTTGATATGGTGGTTGCTGTTGAAAAGATTGTTGATGAACACTTTGTTGATATTCTTGCTGTGGCATCATTGGTGGTTGATAAGATGGTTGTTGTGGTTGCTGATAGATGTGTGGTGGTGGCTGCTGCAAGTATGATGGTTGTTGATAAGTATAAGCCATGTTTTGTTGAGAAGCATACATTGCAAGTGGATCATGAACTTGAGGTGTAGACAACCGAGCCTCGATCACATGGCATTCGTGTTGTTGAAGAAAAGCTTGAAGTTGATCCACATTGGTGTTATGCAAGTCCTTAGCCAATTTAACATCCGTCACGTATTTTTTCCATTCTGGAGGAAGAGTGTTAAAAAACTTGGTGTTCAACTGAAAGGTAGGAATTGTCATGCCATAGATATTGAGCTCATTCAACAATAGGGTAAATCTCAGATAGTAATCATTGTCAGTCTCTCCTGGCACATAGGCAAACTTATCAAAAGTATCATAAAGCTTACACTCTCGTTCTTGTTTAGTTAACGAGGTGCCTTGCATGAGAACACGAATTCTATCCCATAACTCTTTGGCAACTTTATGTTTGCTGACGAGTTTGTAGACATCTGGAGGAAGGGCTTGGAGAATGATGTTTGTAGCATACTTATCACATTTGTCTTGAATCTTCATATCTCCAGTCAATTCACCCGTTGTGCGAGGACGAGTAGTTGTACCTTCCGTCACTATACCATAATCTAATGGTCCATTGAGCACCGATGCCCAAATGAGATGTCCATTCTCCTTGTTCAACATATAAAGTTCCATTCGGGAAGCCCATTCCTCATACATAGTGTTCACCAACATTGGTGGACGATTATCCGTACCCGAGAGGATGGACTTATCCGTAAGAGATGTGTACTCCATTTCAATAAGTTAAGATTTACAAACGTTGGTCGATCAATGAAAGAAAGTAAATGTGTTTGTTGTTGTGAGTTAAAGTCGAGAAACAATGTTAAAATCCCCTAAAATATGTTCTCAATAAACCAAAAATTCCAAGTCAAAATTACACACTTCGAAATCTTTTAAGGAATAATTTTTGTTATCTGATTGTTGATCGGAATAGTGATCGGAATATCAGTCGGAATAGTGATCGGAATATCAGTCGGAATCTCCCAAATCGGAATACCTTGATCGGAATACCAAATCTGAATACCAATCGGAATGTACCTAATCGGAATGCCTAATCGGAATACCTAATCAGAATACCTTGATCGGAATACCAAATCTGAATACCAATCGGAATGTACCTAATCGGAATGCCTAATCGGAATACCTAATCGGAATACCTGATCGGAATGTACCCAAAATCGGAATCCCTAAACCCTATTCCGATTACACTGATCGGAATGTCCTATAAACCCTTTTCCGATGACCTGATCGGAATAATTCCCACTTTTCTCGGACAAAACTCAACCAATTCGTGATTTTAAGCCAAAAATTGATCAAAACACCCAAAAATTTTGTGTTTTTAGCCAAAGTAACTATACCAAATCCCTACCACAACTATGTAGAAGATTTGTATGAAGAAAAAACCATCAAAAACACAAAAAAAAAAAATTGGACTCGTGAAAATGGATCAAAAATGGCGTATGAATCAAGAACACAAACACATGAACAATACAATCATCCCATGGCTCTTGATACCATTTGTAGGATATGTAAATCTTGCTTATGTTTTAGAGAGAGAAAGAGATAGAAAGATGGTGGATTACACACACTTCTAGAGAGAGAAACTTAATAAGAACTATGTGAAAAAAATGATTAACCACACACCCTCTCCATCTAAGGAGAGGGTTTATATACCCAAGCCCTTGTCATGGGTTTGGGCTTACATTTGTGCCGGCCTACACATGTTGTAGGCTAGGCTTGTTTTGTTTGAAAAAATGATTAACATGTTGTGTCTTGACTCCATGTGTACGACGGATATCGTTGTCTTGACACCAATATGTGAACTTGGCACATTCGGCGTCAAAGAATCTGAATTCTGGAAAATTGCTCCCCCTCAATTGTTGACCTGTCTTCTATTGAAAGAGCTGTAGTCGCCGTTTGAGTAGTCGCATCGTCGAGTATGTAGATATCAATTGTAAATTGCTACAGTTTGTGGAGATGACAATTGTGACAACCGTGGTTTTGAGGTTCGTCACTTAATTTTATTTTGTGCTAGTTACGTGTCTTTACGTGTTTATGTGCTTATTGGTGTGTATAGATTGTGGTTTGGATATCGTTTCCGGTACGGGGTACCTTGTGAGTGAAACGATGTGTGATGATTTCATGTTCATGAGCTCACATGGTAGTGACTATGAAGTGAAATGGTGTTATTTAGTGGTTTTACGTATACGTATATGTATTATAGAAAATCGTATTTTTACGATTTACGGTTTAGCATTTTGAGGTCTCGGAAGAGGTATTTAGTCACGGGAATATTTTTCGGGATGGTTTTAAGTCATTTAGGACTTAGTTATAAAGTTTATTTCAAAATTTGAGATTTTTTTTAAAAGTGTATATTTTACGTCTTTTACGGTAAAACGCATAAATTTGACTAGTTTTACGGTTTTGAGGTTTTGGAGGCTTTAGGAGCTGAAATAAATTAAGTAAAATTAAGGTAATATTTTTAATACAAATATTAATAACAAAAAGGAAAAAAAACGAAATTAAATGGGTATAGGTCAGTTATGTGAAAAAAAGAAAAGAAAAGGGAAAAAGGGAAAAAGGGAACCGGGCTTTTGTATTTGGGCTAGGACTGGTTAGGATTAATTATATAAGGTTTTTATTAACTAAAAACACATCATAATCCCCTGGAGATCAAACTTAGGTTGAATTTAATGGAGAATATTAGGGTTCTTCAAAAAATTTTGGGGTTTTCATAAATCAAAGGTAAATATTCAAATCCCTTTTTAATTTAATTGTTTTTATGTTTTGTTTAATCATCTTATGATGGAATTAGGTTAGGTTTTAATTTAAGAACAGTAAATTAATGTTATATTAATCATAACATGATGATTACATAAATTAGGGCTTGTAATTAGAGGGATTAGGGTTAATTAAAGAGGTTGATTTTGTTAAATCCGTTTTTAAAAACTGGGCAGAATTTTAGGTCATTGTTTTGATCATATAGGGAGTTCTATAAACTCTTATTTTACGATCCAAGTACCCCTGGAAAGGTATTTGAAGTGGCTTTCCAATGCAAGAAACTAGAACTAAATTGGAGGTCGGGAAGTGGGTCAAAAACAGGTTACAACAGTCGGAGGTCAAAACAGTTTTGAATTCAGCCTGTTTTCTTTTTAGGTTTTGGGTTGTTTGGGGTACTTAGGGTTGCATTGGGATCTTCTCACGAAAATGAGAGATGGTTTATATATTATAGTAAGTATCTGCACTTGGGCTAAGGTTGTGGTTTAGGGTAAGACCCCCTAATCCCAACAAACTTTTTGTAAGTTTAAAATCAGTAAATCTGGAGTGACAAAAGTATATATATATATATATCGGGGCCTTAACAGTAGCTTTAAGGCTAGGGCAAGTGGGAGATGTTAGCTAACATATGTAAGGGCATAAATATTCAATTTACAAAGATCATGCGTGTGTTTAGGTGGGTGTTTGGCTTATAGTTTGGAGACCTAAATCTGGGACTGTTTTTGATAAAATGTTAACGGGATGTGTTATGAAGTAAATCGAGTTAAGGGATTTATAGAGGGGTGTAATGAGATTCTTAGAGCATATATATGAGGTATATATATGGGAGAAGGTTATATGTCCATCATAGGTTGATGAGCCATTTTAGTGTTTGATTCATGTTTTGATTATGTGTTTTTGGTTGTTAGCTTTTTGCTAGTGCGCGGATGTTTGGGGAAGCTCAATCAGGTGAGGTTCATAGTCCCATGTTTAATATTGATTTTGACTTCCAGATGGGATGGAAGAGACACTATGTTGAGTTATTTTCTAAATTGATGTTGTTATTGTTTTTTTAAGGTTTGTGATGGACTTGTGTGTACATTATGTGATTAACTGCTATGTGATTTTTGATTGTGTATGATTTGGATCGGGGGACACGTGCCGTCTCAGTTATTGTGGTTTGACAAGGTAGTGGCCTTGGGATATGTACATAGTGTGATCATCTATGGTACCATGATGTTGTTTGGCAAGGTAGGAGCCTTGGATTGGTTTGGTATGATTAATCTTGATTGATAGTTGTTAATGCATATTTGTAACACATTGTACATATGTTCTTTTGTTGATGATTGTTATTCACAACTTGTAACTGATTTTAGCATTGGAGTCTAAACCTATGACTCTCACCAACTTTATGTTGACGTGTTTTAGTGTCTCTTTCAGGTGAGAATGTGGTTAAGCTTGAGGATAAAAGTGGCTAGACTTGGATGCCTTAGGATTGCATATAGAAGGAGATCCCCGTTCCTTCTCAGCTTTGTTTGTTCATTTATCTAGTGATACTGTTGGCACCTATATGTTTGTTTGTTTGTGTTATTTGTTTGTCTTGGGTAAGAGGTAGGACTGTTACCTATTTACCTAGACTCTTGCATTGTTGAGATATTGTCATGACACTTGTGTCACCATTTTATGACATTTATTATATCATTTAGTTATCTCTATAGACACGCTATTGTTGTGATGATATCCATACGTCGCGCCTCATATTCCGCCATGGTGGGGTGTGACAGAATGGTATCAGAGACAATGGTTATAGAGAATTAGGTTGCCTAGTCGCGTAGCCTAGTCTATAGCTTAAGGGTCCCTGCATATAGGCGTCATAGGAGTATGTGTGCATTTTACATAAATTGATGTGTTTGGATGTTATTTATTGCGATGTTTTGACTAGTATGAATTGAACCGTAGTATGTTCATACTTAGTCACATGTTATTTTCTTTTCGGGTTTGTGACTAGTGCGGGTTGAACCATAATCGTCCACGCTAGTCACTGTAGTATTTTGCTTAAATTGTACATTATAGTACATAATTTAGTACAAGGTAGATTCTATCTTTTATCGAGTTATTTTACATACCTGAGGTATGTTATTTTCTTTTGATGTTTAAGTCATGTTCCCTAAGAATCGTGTGGTGGTTCGAGTTACTAGGAGTAGGTGGATAGGAAGGATTTTAAGCTGTTTCCACTCTTATGGGCGACATGACTTATATCTGATTATGTTTTCGTTTTGGATTTAGTCTATGTTGTTTAGCTAGACTATGGATTTCGGTATTCCAAGAGTTTTACTATGTTATTTTAATAGATGGGGTTTTGGACCTATTTGGTTATGTGGTTATGTGCTTATGTGAGTAGATGGATTTATGTGTTATATGTTGTATTGATTCTTATAAGTGTCATCATAGGAGGGAGTGCATTGGGGAAAGGGTAATTGTATAAGTATGGTGGCCAACATAGTTATACAAGTACCACAACTTCAATGGGTTCTCAAGTATGATTGCATGAAAGAGGGTTAGTACATGATTGTATATGATGAGATGTGGATTTTGGGTATATTTATAATATATGGGTATATGTAACGGCTGCCTACGATATGGCTATTTTTTTAGTGTGTTATATATTTTGAGTTATAGTCGTGTTATGTGATTATGAGGTCACACGATATGGGTTGGTTTTGGTAATGGGTTTTGTGCCTTGTTGTGGCATGGTGAGATGGTGAGATGGGGATTACTCGTATGGAAAAACGAGTGTATGACGCGATTGGTTGATCTGATATGTATAGTAACGAGTATGTTTTGGGTGATTTAATAGGTATATTTATGCGGATGTATATATACTACTATGTGTTAAGTTATGGTATATGGTCGTTCACTAGTTATTATAACTTGAACGTACCTTGTGTTTGCTCGTGTTTTATGGTGCTGGAGTTTAATGGAGTTCCAACGACGTTTTGAATCTTTTGAAGTGTGTCTGGTAGCGTATTCTTTGAGTTTCGTATTTCACGTGTACGTTTTAAAATGGTGTTCTTGGTTTTAAGTCTATTGAAATAACTTGGGATTCCTTTTGAGATAATGAAATCTTTTGTGTTGGGTCTAACATTTCTTTTGGTCGGTATATGTTGAGAAAAAGGGGGACTTGGAAATCTATTATAGGGTTAGATAGTTGGTTGTATTCGGTAAAATAAGGGTAAGGTGTTGAAGTCATGTTGCAAACAAGATGTAAAATAAGATTTCATTTTAATCAACACTTATATATTTCAAATTCTAAAAGACTTTCTTTGAAATAAAGCGAAATAAAAATTTCTTTCTACCTACATAGTTTATATAATTGAGTTCGACCGATTTATGTCATTTATAATTATTTATACAAGGTTAAATTGAGTTTATGAAGATTTCACGTACAATTATATCTGTCATTTAAAAGGATTACATTAATCACTAAGTTTATTCTTTAGTTTTTTTTAAAACAACTAGTATAAAACTGTTTTGGTCATAACTTGTTCGTTTTTAGAGCTTTTTGAGTGATTCAAAAGCCAAAAATTATGTACTCGGAACGTACTTTTCAAATATTCAGAAAGTATAGTCATGGGAGGTCAGTGGACTGGTCGGAATTGTTGTACAAGTGTCGGGTTCAAGTTTGAGTTTTGAATAGTAGTTTATTTTTATTTGGGGTGCACGGGATAACTAGTCTTTGGGCTGAGTTTTGAGATCGCCTAGAAGGTTGTTGGCATATTGTTTGAGTCACATGGATGTGGGAGGTAATAATAAAAAAAAAGATATATATTCTTTTGGAAAAGTCGATCTTTTGCACGGTTTAAATAATATGTCGCGGGGCGTAATCTGTTTGGTTGCCATTGGGTGTTTCTTGGATTATTTTTCGTTGTCATGGGTCATTTTGAATTGATACACGTTTTGGGTTTGAGTTTTCTTTCGAGTCTCATGGTTTTGACTTGTTTTAACTGGTGCACGTGAAATGTCGTTAGTTATCCGTTGGTTTGATTTGTTGATCGTATCTGATGGATTCAGGATGTAGTTTTGGTTTCGTATTGTTCGGGAGTGTTGAGGTAGTCATATGAAAGACTTGGTCGCGCCTACACGCTTAAGTAGGTGACCATGAGAGAATGGTCGGAATGCCCTTAGTGGGGAGGAAAGAAGTTCGTAGACAAACTAATGTGGTCATGAGGTCTCTTAGGAGTACCAAGGAGATGAATAGAGATTTGTGGGATACTAGCACAAGTAAAGCGCCATAGAGAGTGTTGGAAGGGGATATAATACCTCAAAGGTATTTATGATTGTTCGTAGGGCATGTAAGTTTTCCGAAAATTTCCTGAAATTTAGTAGGTTTGCCTATTACCGTGAGGTAGAACCATAAATAGAGCAAGTAGGAGAAGTGAGAGGAGTTGTAGTTAATGCCTTTCCAAGGCAAATCGTTGATGGAGTGATTTAAAAACAAGAGCTGTTAGAAATTGCAAGGAATGCCGGATAGAAGTTGAGTTGCTTAGTAGTAGATTGGATGAGGAAAGAGGTTGAGTGGTCCGATGAGAGGAAGTACCGATCTTAAAAATGCGTGTAGAACTTTGCAAGTAGAACGAGGTAGGAATTTATTCGTATTGCCGCTAAGAGAGGGTGCAAGGAGGACATAGTTGAAACTGCTAAGGATGTTGTATGAACGCTTTTGGTTTACGGTTATGCATTTGGTTTCGCCAAAGCACTAGCGGTTTTCATGGAGTCAATGAACCGATTGTGCATGAACGTGTATAAAAGAGTTGTCATCGGGAGCATCGACGACATCTTGATCTACTCAAAGTCTAAGAATGAGAGCAACAAGGGATGCTATGTAGAAAAGGAGGAAACCACTAGATTTAGTGACAAAGTTATGTAGGGAGTTTCACCCATAGTAACGGGTGGTATGTTTTGGTAAAATGGAAGAGTTGATGAAGAGTTTTGCAGGTCCATTTATGATCTTTGGAAAGATCGGACCATTAGCTTATGAGTATATAATTACCTGGGGAAAGTGAGTTGTATACATGATACATTTCATGTATTGAGATTGGTAAAGGTTGTTTGAGAATGCATTTTGCATGTACGGTTATTCGGGACTTGTATTAATAAGAGTCTTTGTTTTATCAAAGAGTCATCTGTGAGATTTATTTACTGTGAGGTCAAGAGTTTGGCAATGAGTTTAATTATTTTTGGTTTGTATATGTGGTATTCTGAAACGCGAACTAAAGTTCACGTGGAAATGAGGGGAGTTCGAACAAGTATCCTCATGTGATTTGTTGTTTGTGTGTTTGATCCTAAGGAGTAAATCTCGGGACGAGATTTCTATTAGGAGGGAGTGATGTGACTACCGTGGTTTTGAGGTTCGTCACTTAATTTTATTTTGTGCTAGTTACGTGTCTTTACGTGTTTATGTGCTTATTGGTGTGTATAGATTGTGGTTTGGATATCGTTTCCGGTACGGGGTACCTTGTGAGTGAAACGATGTGTGATGATTTCATGTTCATGAGCTCACATGGTAGTGACTATGAAGTGAAATGGTGTTATTGAGTGGTTTTACGTATACGTATATGTATTATAGAAAATCGTATTTTTACGATTTACGGTTTAGCATTTTGAGGTCTCGGAAGAGGTATTTAGTCACGGGAATATTTTTCGGGATGGTTTTAAGTCATTTAGGACTTAGTTATAAAGTTTATTTCAAAATTTGAGATTTTTTTTAAAAGTGTATATTTTACGTCTTTTACGGTAAAACGCGTAAATTTGACTAGTTTTACGGTTTTGAGGTTTTGGAGGCTTTAGGAGCTGAAATAAATTAAGTAAAATTAAGGTAATATTATTAATACAAATATTAATAATAAAAAGGAAAAAAAACGAAATTAAATGGGTATAGGTCAGTTATGTGAAAAAAAGAAAAGAAAAGGGAAAAAGGGAAAAAGGGAACCGGGCTTTTGTATTTGGGCTAGGACTGGTTAGGATTAATTATATAAGGTTTTTATTAACTAAAAACACATCATAATCCCCTGGAGATCAATCTTAGGTCGAATTTAATGGAGAATATTAGGGTTCTTCATAAAATTTTGGGGTTTTCATAAATCAAAGGTAAATATTCAAATCTCTTTTTAATTTAATTGTTTTTATGTTTTGTTTAATCATCTTATGATGGAATTAGGTTAGGGTTTAATTTAAAAACAGTAAATTAATGTTATATTAATCATAACATGATGATTACATAAATTAGGGCTTGTAATTAGAGGGATTAGGGTTAATTAATGAGGTTGATTTTGTTAAATCCGTTTTTAAAAACTGGGCAGAATTTTGGGTCATTGTTTTGATCATATAGGGAGTTCTATAAACTCTTATTTTACGATCCAAGTACCCCTGGAAAGGTATTTGAAGTGGCTTTCCAATGCAAGAAACTAGAACTAAATTGGAGGTCGGGAAGTGGGTCAAAAACAGGTAACAACAGTCAGAGGTCAAAACAGTTTTGAATTCAGCCTGTTTTCTTTTTAAGTTTTGGGTTGTTTGGGGTACTTAGGGTTGCATTGGGATCTTCTCACGAACATGAGAGATGGTTTATATATTATAGTAAGTATCTGCACTTGGGCTAAGGTTGTGGTTTAGGGTAAGACCCCCTAATCCCAACAAACTTTTTGTAAGTTTAAAATCAGTAAATCTGGAGTGACGAACGTATATATATATATATATATATATATATCGGGGCCTTAACAGTAGCTTTAAGGCTAGGGCAAGTGGGAGATGTTAGCTAACATATCTAAGGGCATAAATATACCATTTACAGAGATCATGCGTGTGTTTAGGTGGGTGTTTGGCTTATAGTTTGGAGACCTAAAACTGGGACTGTTTTTGATAAAATGTTAACGGGATGTGTTATGAAGTAAATCTAGTTAAGGGATTTATAGAGGGGTGTAATGAGATTCTTAGAGCATATATATGAGGTATATATATGGGAGAAGGTTATATGTCCATCATAGGTTGATGAGCCATTTTAGTGTTTGGTTCATGTTTTGATTATGTGTTTTTGGTTGTTAGCTTTTTGCTAGTGCGCGGATGTTTGGGGAAGCTCAATCAGGTGAGTTTCATAGTCCCATGTTTATATTGATTTTGACTTCCAGATGGGATGGAAGAGACACTATGTTGAGTTATTTTCTAAATTGATGTTGTGAATGTTTTTTTTAGGTTTGTGATGGACTTGTGTGTACATTATGTGATTAACTGTTATGTGATTTTTGATTGTGTATGATTTGGATCGGGGGACACATGCCGTCTCAGTTATTGTGGTTTGACAAGGTAGTGGCCTTGTGGTTTGCCAAGGTAGTGGCCTTGGGATATGTACATAGTGTGATCATCTATGGTACCATGATGTTGTTTGGCAAGGTAGGAGCCTTGGATTGGTTTGGTATGATTAATCTTGATTGATGGTTGTTAATGCATATTTGTAACACATTGTCCATATGTTCTTTTGTTGATGATTGTTATTCACAGCTTGTAACTGATTTTAGCATTGGAGTCTAAACCTATGACTCTCACCAACGTTATGTTGACGTGTTTTAGTGTCTCTTTCAGGTGAGAATGTGGTTAAGCTTGAGGATAAAAGTGGCTAGACTTGGATGCCTTAGGATTGCATATAGAAGGAGATCCCCGTTCCTTCTTAGCTTTGTTTGTTCATTTATCTAGTGATACTGTTGGCACCTATATGTTTGTTTGTTTGTGTTATTTGTTTGTCTTGGGTAAGAGGTAGGACTGTTACCTATTTACCTAGACTCTTGCATTGTTGAGATATTGTCATGACACTTGTGTCACCATTTTATGACATTTATTATATCATTTAGTTATCTCTATAGACACGCTATTGTTGTGATGATATCCATACGTCGCGCCCCATATTCCGCCATGGTGGGGTGTGACAACAACTTCGTAAAAAACAAGATTTCTCTTGTTTTAACAAATAAATGCACTGGCACGTACATATATTCATGTTAGATTGTGTTATTACGTAAACACAATCCCTTACATGGTTACAAAGTAAACCATGCCCGAGAAAATTAATTCCCGTTGTTGAGTAAAAGCTTTCCGGTGAAATGCTTGACTTGAGTATGAAAAATGGGTTACTATCTGAAATAATAGCAAACCATTTTGGGCATGTTTTAAAAACATTTGAACTTCTGCTCGAACTTTATTTACAACCCCGGGTCATTATTGAATGCCATTTCTAGTATCGTAAATATTATCGATTCCAGAACACATGCTCTTTTTATCAAAAACATTTTTGAACACATAATTTTGAAAGATTTAGAAAAAACCTTTTGAGAAATTCTCGAAAAATTGTGTTCAATGTTTTGAAAACCAATTACTTGAGCTTAAGATGTTGAATATCTTAAAAAACCAGCTCAAGTCCGAGAAGTTGTAAACTTCCCTTAGTGGGATAAGTTTATCATCGGCGATAAACTTTCCTTTTAACTAAAGAGCGAGTTCTAAGCTGACATTTACTTAGAATTCGTTTTCATGAGCTTGAAAAACTTTTGAATGTCTTAACGTAAAGCTCGTCACCGAGAAAGATGAATTTCTCGTTATGAGGAAAAGTTCTTTTATTTAAAAGATACACTTCCCTTTCTGAGCTTAAAACTTGGAATGTCTTAATACAAGCTCATGACCGAGAAAGATGAATTTCCTGTTAACTGTAAGTCATTGTGCATGAGCTTTAAAAACATCGAATGTTTTTAATATAAGCTCATGCCCAAGAAAAATTAATTTCTCGTTGTAAGGATAAGTTTATCATCGGTGATAAACTTTCCTTTATTTGAGGATCGGGTCATTGTCTGACATTTAACAATGAACCATTATACACGATCTTAAGACCTTTGAATGGTCTTAGTGTAAGCTCTTGTCCGAGAAAAATTAATTTCTCGTTTTTGAGGATAAGTTTATCATCGGTGATAAACTTTCCTTTATGTGAAGATCGGGTTATCATCTGAAATTTAATGATGAGCCATATACACGAGCTTAACACTTTTGAATAGTTTTAATAATAGCTCGTGTCTGAGAAAAATTAATTTCTCGTTTTTGAGGATTCATCGGTGATAAACTTTCCTTTATGTGAAGATCGGGTCATCGTCTGACATTTAACGATGAGCCTTATACACGAGTTTAAAAGAATTGAATGGTTTTAGGAGAAGCTCGTGTCCGAGAAAACTTAAGTTCTCGTTTGGAGGGTAAGTTATCGTTGACGAGATAAACTTCCCTTTCTTTGAAGAGCGGGTCACGGACTGTGATGTGTCTATGAGCCATGTACACGAGCTTAAAACTTTTGAATAGTTTTAATATAAGCTCGTGACCGAGAAAATTAATTTCTCGTTTTGAGGGTAAGTTATTGTTGCATAGCTAAACTTCCATTTCTTTGAAGAGCGGGTCACAGACTGTGATTTGTCTATAAGCCTTTGTGTTTTAACTGCGAGTCCCCTGAGACACTTGTTTCTTAGATATCAGCTTTTTCAGCAACCAAACTCTGAGAGTGTCCTTAGTTATACGGTATACAAATATTGGGCCGTTGTGTTCTTATTGAACGTTAACTTTGGTACCTGCATTCTCATTAGAAAGTTGTGTGCTTTGATGTGGGTTAGCGATATCTATCTTAGAAGCAAGTGGGATTTCACAGTTGGCTTTACTTGTACCTGAGGTTACCTGAGGAGATGATTCACTTGTCTTAGCTGCAAACATTTCTTTTTATAGAAAACCTTAAGTTCAGGCTTTAGTGATGTGTCATCCTTTTCAATTTCCTCATTAGTAGTCTTAGTAGAATCGGAGACTATCCTAGTTAAAGGGCACTCGTTTCCCACAAGAGTGAATGTTCTATCAGTGGGGCGCCACATTTTACCAATGGATTTGATTTTAGCTACCCACTGGGATTTAAGTCTAGCACGAGAGTTTACCTCATTAAGTAATTTCTTGACACAAGAATCATTATTTGCCTTAAAGACACATTTCCTACATGTTTTACAAGTAGCAGATTTCAAGTCCGAATAAGATATAGAATTCCTAGGTGATTGATTGATGCTCCTATGATATGACATGCTACGGTTAGCAGTGTTGGGTAATCTAGAAGGCATCTGACTTGGTTTGGAATTCCTATCTCTTACTTGTGTCTTTTGCTTAGTTTCCCTTAGACCAAATGTATGGCGAACGTCATTTGCACTAGTTCGAGACGTGTTCTTTGGATTATGTATAGGGAGACTAGATGCAATCATGTGATTAGGTCTTGCAAAAGCTGTTTTAGTCACATTGGCCCTAGTTGGTGGAGTGACTGTTCTAGAAATATGAGCCATATCAACTTGGGAGGCAAACCGCAGTCCGAGGATTGTGGTCGCTCGGATCTAAATGCAGTCGGTTCTCCAACAGACTGAATTTGAGGCGGTTCCCCAAGATTGATGGTTTTTCAAGCTTAGTGTCCACACTAATTCCTTTAGTTTTCCTTAATTCGTTTTTCAACGCAGCTATAGCAAAGACCTTTTCCTGAACCTGAGCCTTTAAAGTCTCATTCTCTTTGAGCAATTCATCTTGGGATGCCACCTTAGATTCAAGCAACTTAATTTGTTTCAAAGATTATCCTTTTCAGCTTTAGAATCCAGAACAGTTTGATCCAATTTTCGTTCAAGAACAACGTTTGACTTTTCAAGTTTTTCAAAATATGTTTCAAATTTCTCTGTTTTCTTTGAAAATTCATTTTTGGCATCCTCAAGCTCTTTGGATTTCTGAGCTAAAATTGTTTCATGCTCTTCAGTCCTAGAAACAAAATTGGTTAAAGAAGTAGTCGTAAAACGATTAGAAGGATTGTTAATTAGCGCATTCATTTCAGACAACATATGAAGAATATTATTTGTACCTGACATGCTACTTGGTTCCTATTTTACTCCTAATTCTATTCCCTTGTGACCTCTTCTTGTATCGTGTTGCATTTCTCCCGCTTGATATGTCGAATTCAATGAATCCATTAAATGTCGATGAAAATTTATTGGATCCTTTTCTGGTATTGTCTTTTTCTTGGCTCAATAAAAACTTGATCGACTCAAACGTTGATAAGACAAATCGGAGTCCAATTCAAACTCGGCTCATGCCAAAAATAAAGCCCGAAACAATTCGTATATAATACGGAGTAAACAAATTGATAGTATATTGGCCCAAAAGACAAAATATTTGCCTTGCAATATTAACGAATTGACATTGAAAGGCCCACTTCATTTGTATCACCACCAAAAATTCAAATGTAGTCAATTTTCTCGGTCTCGTCAAAAGAATTTTGTCACTGTGTCTCGATATTTGTCTAAAAATCTTGTCACCTTTGTCTCGTCACTTTTGTCTTTAAATCCGGACAAAAACTTTTTACCCTTCAAATATGTTACCACTTTGGTTCTTTCAAAATACCTGCCTCAACACTATGTACCAAAACCAGAAATATCAATTGACAAAGAACGTGTAATATCCCAAATGTTTAATATCCCACCAAATGTTTAATACCTCAAAAAATGTTTAAATGTGTAATATCATTTGGTTGTAAACGTGGCTTGATTATCCACCAAATGTTGGAAAGAACATGAAACAAAAATGGTTGCGCATAGGGTTGTCAGTAATAAGCCCACTATATCACACGATACCCTCAATTTAAATAAACAACACCCCCGTGGCAAAGATGTATTAATGAAATGTGTGAAATGAACAATGACCAACCCCTCCTAACATGCTAGGAGGGGTATATATAGCCCACCCTACATGTGGGCTATATGGACTATATTGATTACATATTGGTTCACGAGCCCAATACTTGAATATATCATTGGAGTGACCGATCCTTTCTAAATACGTAAAAACATATTTCCAACAATCTCCCCCTAAGGGAGGTCACTCCAAGTTACAATGTCCTAAATAGTCTATAGCTCGTGATCTATGCAAAAAATGATGTGACCGAGACTTTCTTTGGAAAAACATATTTCCAACAATTATGAGTTAATAAAAATGTGGAGTAGTCAATGGAACGTGGCTTGCAAAAACCCAATCCACTAGGATATATAATTCTAATACCCCTTAACCATGTGACAACCCGAATACTACACAACCTAATCCACGTTTCCACACAAATACTACACGTTGCAAAACCTAATCCACTAACCCACACAAACCATATATTTAAAGTGGAGTCAACCCTAAGATAACTCACACAACCTAATCTTAATATCAGCCACTCCACAACTTAGAAAACTCCGTCTCTCAAAAACTCAAAACACAAATCCCAATCTCAGTACTAAAACCCAACGATTAACAACAAATGGATATGATCTAATCCTATTTAAACACAAATCTTATGATCCCGGATAACCATAAACTGAGAACCAATTTTCGATGATGTTGGTTAATCCCACTTCATAATGTAAAACCTTTGATTTTACCTTATTGACTTTGTCAACTGTGGTACTATTTATTTTTGGAATCTATATAATTCTACCTTTATATGACTTATTTTTAATCATATTTATTTTATATTTATATGGACTTGTAGTCATTTATTGACTACTCTGGCAACGGACTGGCCACATGATTGAATAATAGACTCATCACCTCAGTACATATTTTGAGATAAACTATAAATTTACATAATTTATTTATTAAGTACTTGGATTTATTTTATATGTACATATTTACATATATTACCTAAAAGGAATAAACACCTAACACTTTAAAACACTGTACATTATTTTACATTGTCATTTATTTACTTTCTTTATGAAAATTAATTATAGTGATGTATTTAATATACACTTTCACTAAATTACCTAAAAGCTTCAACATTGCATACAATATTAAACAAGGGCTATTATTCTCATACAACACTTGGCAAAAATTATCAAAAACTTTCCCACATGCATGTATATGCGTGTATATTTGTACATGGTTATACATTCATTATTTTTTAGCTAGCCTACAAGTATAAGCATGTGTATTCCCACTAATACACTATGCTAATCGTACTTTCTTACATAACCATGCTTTTCTTACACACTACTTACACACACCATGCTTAAACACTATACCAAGTCATGTCTTGTCCCTTTTGACCTCAAAACACACGGAAACATTTGAAAAATAGGAAGGAAATTTAATTTGCTATTTTTAGCATGTGGGGAATAAGCTAACAAGTATATCAAACTAAATCCTAAGTATATCTTAGAAAGATACAAGGTACTAGGTACAAAGATCTCATCTGATCTTCTCTTTCCTTGATTTAGCCGAAACATACACAACATCCACAACACAATTCACTTGAACTCCATCACCTTCACTCTCTCTCTAAAACCTACGGCTAAACACCCCTTTCTACCATTTTCAAACCTTCAAGCTTATTTACTACTCTTAGATCATGTCTCATACTATATGAAGGTTAATCATTAGCTCATCCTACTAGTATCTTGATCATTGAAGCAAGAAAGAATCCCTAGTCCTACTCCTTCAAGCCCACGGCTTGTTTTAAGTCACCAAGATCTCCATTGTTGAAAGCTTATCATTTGTTCTTACTCATTCTCCAATCACTCCTAAACATATCTAAACAAGTAATTCAAATCTAAAACCTATATTTCTATACATTTACTTTCATATATATTAACATACACATGGTTATTCTTAGTAAAAGTTAATGTTGAAACAAATATATGAAACCCTAAGTCTATATTACGTCACGGCATGATTCATGCTATGGCTTAAAATGATGTAAAAACTTATCAACCATGAAGAACAGGTCACCATGATCTAGTTAAACTTGAAAAACTATGGAAACCTAAGCATGCATGATTTTGGACGTGGGGTTTAAGCCCATGTTTCTATATTGGGTAATCTTGTAATGTTTAGATATGACTAGAAACACTAGATTTATGATTATAGGTGCCTTAAAATGATAAGTTCACTATTATGCCTTAAAAGGTTTAGTTTTAAGCTCACTATAATAAGTTGCCTAAATAAATCTTCATTGTCACTAAATAAAATGTTTTCATAAAAATCTTAGTGTCAAAATATAACTTTGTAAAGTTTCGGGTTTAAAATAATAGATCTATAAATATTTTGTATTAATATGCAAGATCTATGAAACTTTGGGTTAAAATAGTAAATTTATGATATTCCGGGTTAAAATTGAAATAATAAAACTTTCGGGTTGGATTTGTAATTTTACAAAGTATAGGGATCTAAAGTATGAAAACCTATTTTTCCAAAAATATAAACTATAGGACCACTTTTGTAAAATTCTGAGAGTTAAGGGTGTGTTTTGAACCCTATCCGAAACTTTAAGGTGATAAAAAGGACTTAAATGGAATTAATATGGCGTTAGGCTAATTTGTGTAAACTTAAGAAAACCTAGGGATCTCATGTGCCACTTACCGAAACATAGTATAAGCCCTAGGGACCTTTTATGCCAACTTAGCAAACTTATTCAAACCCTAAGTAAACCCTAAGGGTGATTTTTGCCATTAGCCGAAAGTTATACAAGCCCTAGGGGGCATTTGTGTAACTTAATATTAAACCTAAATATTAGCCGAATGTTTGAGGACCAAAAATGCCAATTTGTGAAACTATAACAAGCCCTAATATAAGCCGAATGTTTAGGGACCATTATTGCCATTTAATGAAACTTAAACAAACCCTAGTTACACGTGTAACTAGGGAGGGACCAATATTGTAATTACTTGAAAGATTTAGAAACCCTAGGGGTATTAAAGTAAATTAACCGCGGGTAATTATTTAAATAGAAGGACTAAAACGTAATTTATACAAAGTATAATGAACCCTAAAATTTCTATATATTTATATCCGTTATTTAAAACGTAAAACTTAAATAAACGTAACAATTGTTATTTTTCCAAACTTATAATTTAATAATTATAAACACTACGTAAACGTGGAATTTAATTAAAATGTTATACGTTTTATAAACCTTATTTATACATTAAATATAAAGTAAAAATGATTAACTTATAAAATAAATATATTAATTATATTTACTTTCTATTACTTTAAATATATATAAAACTACCTTTTATAAATATTTAAAGTGTTTTATAAACAACATAAGTACAAAATATTAATTAAATGGATTAATTAATTTAACCTTATTATTTATTTTATATTTAAAATAAATACTATTAGAACTTGTACAACGATGAACTAAAATACAAGTATCGTAATAAAATGCTTAAAAACAGTATAAGCATGCACAGATTTATTCTGAAACTTTTATGCATTATGTTATGCATTTACTGAGACCTTATAATTATTTAGGTCGTTGATTGTATCGTGAGCATCCTTATCAGATTTATCTACTGACTTATTGATGTACTACTGAGGTGAGTTCATGGCCCCACTTTATATATTGACAAACTTTTAAACCTTTTAATGCGGAAGAAAACATGCAACATATTTTATTTTATGTGCATGGATTGAACTGTGAAACCTTTGATTACATTGCCTATTGTAGATGAACCCGCATGACCCGTGCATCTGTAACTGTTAGAATTATTTTATTACCTGAATGTTATAAATAGATCTATCTGGGATTGACCATCCCCATCTGGGTGAGTCATGCTCACTGTGCCTAGGCCAGGATAACAGATGTTTCACATGTCAGCACTTATTATTTTTATGGGTGCCTTTTTATAAGGCGAAGGGTCCTTATTTGTTAAGGACTTAACTGTCAAGTCTCAGTTTCAGGCAATATGGGAATGTAATTACTTTTAAGTATTGATACTTTGTGCATTACTACTTCAGTGAATGTTTATTGTCCAAACTTATTTTATTAAACCTGTGAATTCACCAACTTTATGTTGACTC
Source organism: Glebionis coronaria (assembly GCA_025667525.1). NCBI lineage: Eukaryota > Viridiplantae > Streptophyta > Magnoliopsida > Asterales > Asteraceae > Glebionis > Glebionis coronaria. The sequence goes on from CM046879.1 coordinate 295,701,394, forward strand.
TCTAAGCATGTTTTCTTAGGAAAATGAAGCAGGTATTGGTGTGCATGGAGTCAAGCATCATGATAGGCTGCATTTATAGAGCTCATCTGGAGTTTTATTAGCTGGGGAATAATTCAAAGTGCTGAACAATGTTAAAGACTATTTTAATACTATTTGCACTTTCAGTCATGTAATAAATGTAAGGATAATCTTTTATCTGTTGCTCTATATTCTGTCTGCTGTTGATCCACCTACGTGACACCCAAATATTATTTCCGATGCATTTGACTCAATTTTGGGGTGTCACAGAATGGTATCAGAGCGATAATTATAGAAAATCAGAACAAAATTTAAAATAAATATAAAAATAAAATTTTTATATAATCTGGACTATAACTGCTTTAAAAATCTTTTGGGATTTTCGGGACTAGAATAGTTAAGCATATAGAATGTAGAGCATACATCGATTGTGTGACTGACTGTGCATTGATTATTAACATCCGGTTGATTAATCTTATAAGTATTAACGTAACCTTTAACATGGCGAGTGTTAAACGGCACTATTATATAATTTTAAATTATTATTTCCCAAAACTTTTAACTTGAGTAAGTTTATACTTTTGTCAATTAAAACTATATTACTTTCAGATTTACCATGACATCACCTACTGATACACCTGCTGCCGTATCCCCGACGACCGTCTTGTGTGGATGGTTATCTACCAGTGACTCAGGCGATAGTCACACTTCTGTCGACGCGGCATCTATTGAGGCACTCATCTCTACTCCACCTATATCCCCCGCTGGGGTAGAGGTCCAGCCTCCTGCTGCCATACCACCTGTACCATTAGTGACTTCGCTACGAGATCATGCACCCGAGTCTCTACCACCTCGTAAGAGGAGGTACAAGGCACCTCTCGATTCCACGTTTGAGATCGGTGAGGGTTCCCGGGCTAGACATGCTGACCCCGTTCAGGCCCAGATTACGGCACTGGCCGCACGCCAGGCTCAGGATGTAGCAGATATTCTTGCTCTGCTAGCGGCTGGGCAGACCGAGCACGCTGTTCTACAGCAGCGTCAGGACCTTCTATCTTGGACCATGAGTGCTAAGGCGCAAGCTGCACGAGGAGCGTGGTATACTACTTATCATTCTCTCCAGTGGTTGCTGGAGGAGAATGAGTTCCTCCATGAGCAGATCTACTTGCTCCAGAGCCAGCAGACGGATACTCACACCGCTCTCCTGACCTTGGAGGAGACTCTTGCTATTTTTTCGACCTCCAGGAGATCCGTCATCAGGGATTGACGTAAGAGATCGCTCATCTCAGGGGAGTTCAGCAGACTCTCAGAGACCAGTTCCTAGAGGCACTCTGGCTGCTCAAGGAGACCAGGACCGCCATGACCGCAATGCAGGTTACCATGCAGGCACCAGCCGTCTCATCACCGCCAGTGGCACCAGCCGTATCCGAGGAGTCTGTTAGGCACCAGTAGATTAGATGTACTAGATCTTTTGTACATCATGATAAGCTATTAGGGTTGCATCCCGGCTATCATGATATAGGACCTCATGTATTTGTACTTTTCTTTAGTCAGTTGTATATTTGTACTGTACTATTTAGATTAGGGATTCATAGTTGATGTACTTTTGATTTCATGTACCAGCATCCCAGACAGGCGGGCTGTGCTCTGTCTTGGATCAGGTTGTGCATTTTGTACTGTATTCCTATTCTAGATTTATGTCATATACTCATTAGCTTTTATTATATCATGTACTGTATTATATTATAAACTTTAAACAGGTTATCCAATTTGTTGCAAAGTCTATGCATGAATTTCTTTCGTGTAATTATATAAAACTGTGGTAACACCTTGAACTAATGATTTCATTTTTGTGTATAATTATAGACAATTGGTAATCACTAGAACGAACCCCAACAATGCCGACACTACCCAAAACGTCACTGCTGTCTAACTAAGGGAAATGATTGATCAAGGCATCGCATCTGCGATGGCTGCCAGCAAAAACGTAGACGATAGTCAAAACTCCAACAACCACCGGAATAATCAGACCACCAGGGGTTTCTCTTACCCCGACTTCTTGAAATGTAAGCCTTCTTACTACAAGGGCAAAAAAGGAGTGGTGGAACTGATGCAGTGGTTTGAGAGGTTGGAAACGGTATTCCGCATCAGCGACTGTGCAGAAGAGAACAAAGTGAAGTTTTCCACCTGTACCCTACTTGAGAGTGCTCTTACTTGGTGGAACTCTGTTGTTGCTACTCTTGGACACGATGCTACCTATGCTCTCAACTGGACTGAGCCGAAGGAGAGAATGACAGAGAAATACTGTCCAATGGGAGAAATGAAGAAACTTGAGATCGAATTGTGGGATCTCAGATGCAGGAACAATGACATCACTGCGTACAATCAAAGGTTACAAGAGTTGACCCTAATGTGCACCAGAATGTTTGTGGAGGAGGAAGATAAGATTGAGAAGTATGTGGGTGGACTCCCAGACGCCATTCACGACAGTGTGCTCGCATCTCGACCTACTACCGTCGAGAATGCCATTGAGTTCGCTACTGAATTGATCAACAAAAGAGTCTGTACCATATCCGAGAGGCAAACTGACAACAAGCGAAAGGCAGATGAGTATTTCCGCAGTCAGCACCAGCAGCATCCTATGAAGCAGAATGTTGGGCATGTTTACAGTGCTACCTCTACAGGAGCTAACTCGTACGTGGGCGCCAAAACTTTGTGCTCAAAGTGCAACTATCTTCATACTATTGATAGCCCATGCCAGACCTGCTACAGATGTGGACAAGTGGGTCATTTTGCTAAAACATGTCAAGTTAATGCTGTCACCCAGGCCCGACCCAATCAAAACACTGGGAACTACAATAACAGGGGCGGATACAATGCCCGTGGGTACGAGAATGGACAGCAGGGGAACCACAACGCTGCTGGAGGAAACAACAATGGACCCAAGAAGGGAGTTGTGTGCTATGAGTGTGGAGCACCAGGACACGTGAGACCAAGTTGCCCTAAGCGGGCCAACCGGAACAAGAACAGTGGAGGAGCTTCATCCAGAGTGTACGTGGTCGGAAATGCAAAATCCAACCCCGATTCAAATGTCGTTACTGGTACGTTTCTACTGAACAATCGTTATGCATCTGTTTTGTTTGATACTAGAGCAGACCGAAGTTTTATATCCACTGTATTTAGCCAAGTACTAGAAGTTATTCCTATAAGCTTAGATCACCGTTACTCCATAGAATTAGCTGACGGTAAAACTATAGATGTTGACACTATCATTAGAGGTTGTACCTTAAATCTTTCCAAACATCCGTTAAACATTGACCTTATCCCCGTAAACCTTGGTAGTTTTGATGTTATTATTGGCATGGACTGGTTAGCGAGATACCACGCAGTCATTGTTTGTGACAAAAATCTAGTCCGTATCCCATGGGGAAACGAAACACTAATCATTCGAGGAGACGGTAACACCGACCTCGCTGACACTAGACTTAGTGTTATCTCTTGTACAAAAGCTCAGAAATATTTGTTGAGAGGATATCCTATCTTCTTGGCCCATAATTCTCAAACAGATGAAGAAGACAAGCCCGATAAGAAGCAAATCAAGGACGTACCCATCGTCCGAGATTTTCCAGAAGTCTTTCCTGATGAGTTGTCAGGCTTACCACCGACCCGACAAGTGGAATTTCAAATTGATTTGGTTCCCGGAGCTGCACCTGTAGCTAAAGCTCCATACCGGTTGGCACCATCAGAGATGAAAGAACTAGCTGAACAACTCCAAGAACTATCTGACAAAGGATTCATTCGACCCAGTTCCTCACCATGGGGAGCTCCTGTGTTATTTGTCAAAAAGAAAGATGGTTCTTTTCAAATGTGCATCGATTACAGAGAGCTGAATTGTAGCACCCCCAAACTCACAAGGCAACGGAATATCAACATTGGGTGTTACTTCATAGCACATCGCACGCAGTCATAGAAAACGAACTTAAAAGAGACGTTTTATAAAATAAACCATTCGACAAAATCAGAGTTTAGTAAAAAGAGGTCCCAATAATTATTTTAAACTTTATTAAAAATAAAGGTTTTTCAAATATATCGAATGGAAATTGTTTGTTTTGCCTTTACTTTATCCCGTGCGGCTCCATGCTCCAGCTGCTCTTAAACCTATACACCTGAGAATACATGCTAACATGTCAACACAACGGTTGAGTGAATTCATAGATTTTTAGTAAACAATAATGGGTTTTTAAATAAACCATAAAGCTTTTGAACACAAGAATCTCATCCACTGGCGATATTGTAACACATACAATATCAATACTCCACACTATTATGCTAAGCTCATAACACCGATGCCTTAATCAATAAATTTGCCCTAGTCAGGTATCTTGCCAAATACCTCATACCTCACGTACAACACACCCTGCTGAGCCTCCAACTCACAGGTGCGACCTGCCCAGGTGGGGGTCATCATTCCCAATGGATCCATTCGTCTGTACGAGCGCCTACCCATCATAGGTAGTTAACGGTTCACGATTTATAGGGACTTTTCACTGGAAATAAGCAACTTAGCCTTACTAATAGTGGCTCATTACCTATACAATCAATGCTTGTGTTCATTTTTCAAAAGTATTCAATCAAACGTCTTTACTTTTATTAACAACAGCTGTATTCGTTCAAAGCATATAGCAAACCACATGTTTATTCATAAACATGTATTCTCTCAAAACCATATATATATAAACATCATATATTTTTATACCAAGAGCATGTATTTCCCCCTCGCGGGTTTATAAACACATATAAAGCAGTAAAAGTGAGGCTATAAACTCACCTTAGCGATGGCGATATCAAATGAGTTCAACGGTAACGAAAATGAGGAACGGAAAACCCGAGAGATTCATATAAGTAACCCTTGAACGTAGACCTTACTAGGCGCGCGTCATATTAAGAACTAACATACGCCTCAACTCCGAAGCTTTATCATATATTTACAAAAATTAGGTGTAAACGCCTTCGAAAACAATAGTCGGCTAACATGTGATAATGGGCATACACATGTAGTGTTTAACTAGCTTAACTTCTTTACCCATTCATTTATTCATATTGGCTTGTATGTTTTGTCTAGCTTATAGCATACTAAATACGTGCGTTTATCTATTAAAACCGAGTACAATGCTCTTCATTTATAAAACAAACTAACACTTTATCCCATCGCTCCGTTCGGAGCATATTTTTAATTCTTGGTAAGCACTAATTCTGACCTATTTTAGAAATTACACATCCTGATAGTTTTCTACTTTAAATCAGATCAGGAGATGAGAATCACATGAAAGTAGACTCTTAGACCTTTAAAGCGACGTATGGCACGCCTAAATTGGAGTTACCGTTAACTTTATATAAATGTTTGAAAACTGCATAAAATCTGCGCAAAGCTGTCAAGTCTGCACAGCCTGCACTTTACACATTTTGACCATGTTAAACGTTGAATCAGCTTATAAGTCCAATTTTCCATGAAACTATACTCTTTTGGCTTTCGGAAAATGTAAGGCACACTTTCTACGGGGCTACGGTTTATCTGATATGAATTTTTAAAGATCTTGTTGCTGCACGTATTCCAATTCAGACCTTGCTGTAGTACTTTCTGTTTTACAACAGTTTAATGACCAAACTAGACAAAACTTAAAGAATGGAAGATGAAGTAGACCCAGAGGGCTACAAATTTCATTCAAGACTCAACTCAATACGATAAACAGTTTGTTCTCTACAGCCCTGCGAAGTTGAGTGATTTTCAGAAATAGTTGTTGTCCTATTTTTAAATGTCACCAAAACGATTCAAAACTCAAACTAAGCTATATAGAACACTTCATTACTTAACCTCAGCTTATTAAACACCTTAGTATCATTTTTATTCAGGTCTTAAGCCATGTTTTCTTGTTTATGCACTACTTTAAGCTTGAGCCAAACACCCCTCGCGGGTTTAATGAAAACATATAAAGCATAAACGTGAATTGAAGAATATACCTCCAAGCCGAAGGAGATGATTCAAAATAAAAACGAGGAAAGGTACGACGCCAATCAAACTCGAACACATGTATACGATAAGCGAACTTTCAGCCCCATTACAAACTACAAACGACCAGCGAATAAACCCGCTAGTAAACGAACAGTCAACTCCATAGTGTTCAGTAGTCAACTGAATCTCAAACCGAGTAGGAAGGGTATGTATCTTCAATTGAGTGTGATTTACACATCAATGTTTAAATAAAATCACCACAAGCTCTTATCCAAGGACGACATGCTGATTATGTATTGCTTTTGTTGGTCATAGGCGTGGAGCTATAACTGTTTGATCATTTCAAAAACACCTTAAAGTTCTCGATGACCGAGGACAACGTAAACATAGATTCTTCGCCGCTATATGGTTGTCTTAATATTCATATGCGAGCTATATATGTAGCATGATTTCTCGCATACGACATGAACACATGGATAAAAAGAGAGCCGAGTACATGAGTTTGTATGTATTAAGTTGATAAAGATAGGATGGGAACATATCTGAAGATATCTAAAAGTTGGATTTGACTTTTATACCGATATGCATTTGTAGTTCACAAGTACAGGTGTACTTGTTTTGTTACAAAAATGTGACACGCCTAAAGTTTTTGATAAAAACTTTTATTAGTTAATTTTTAATCCACAATATCGTAAAGCGGGTATTATTAAAGCCCGATATTTTAAAAGTTACGAGATTCAGAAAAATACGCGTAAAACACGAAAAATAAACAGTCAATATAAAATAAAAACTTGGACATTCGGAGATCGTTGATATTTTTATAAATACACGAGGGTTTATTATTTAATAAATGTAACACCCCCAAATTTTATACAACTCAATACAGCGGAAGACTAGTTGGTGTTACGGGATAGCACATTACTCACATCATAGATAACGCATAAAAATCGCGTCGTTTAATAATAAAGCATTTCCATTCATAAATATCAAATTTACATAGGTCCCAAGTCAAATTATTTCATACAAATTTTACAAAGTATTTGAATGGAAATTGTTATTTAAGTGCGGGCCATGAATTCTTGTCGTCTTCCCGAGAATTACCTTCAAGTACCTGAGATAAAACATGTTAAAAGAAAAGGTCAGCGATAACGCCGAGTGAATTCATAGAGTTTAATAAAATCCATCAACATAACATCGGTATAAAATTATTACCGAAAATAATTTTGTACAAATCATTGTAATAGGCCATAAAATAGCCAAAGTCATTTTATACAAATCCTTATTAAAATTATAATATAGGCTTTCGCCTTCAAAATCATTATACGAACCATTGTCGTTAAAAACATCATACAATACGTTTTATAACGTTGTATAGATTAAATAAAAACCGTTATATGAATATGGTTATATAAAACCAAAACACGAACATAATATCAATTGTATGACCCCGTATTGCTAGTCAGGCAATACATCGTAATTCGGTGCATATAGCAGTATTTCGTTAATTGGATTATTATAAGCCGCATGACATTGTTACCTTACTACAACAAACAACGGGTAGCTAGCCCGAAACTCATTTGCCCATCTAAATTAGCGTGTCGTCACAAAGGCCACGCTATGTAAATCTTCTCATACATAAATTCGCTTACCAATCAATGTGGCACGACAGGGATCAACCGTCAAGGCGCGAACTGGGGTGATCGTCCCCAAATAGTACTATTATATGTATAAGCGTCTACCAAATCCCGGTAGTTTACAATTCATGCTAATGGGACTTTTAGTGACATAACCTAACTTTAATAATCCATTTCATTTCATCTATCGGGTCATTTAATCCTTCATCGGGTCATACAATCATTCGGGTCCAAATCAATAAACAAGCAATCGGGACAAATGGTGTCCTATTTTATAAAAACTAACATGTTATCTCCCTCGCAGGTTTATAAAATATTTATAAAAACATCTAAAAGAGTGCAAGGCTATGAACTCACGTTGATGTGGGAAAGCGGGTTATCGGCAATTCGGATGTACGGTACGTGCTTCAATCACGGAAACCTAGACAAATAATACTCGTCTTAGACTTTTGTCCAATGACTTTATCAAAATAACAATTATGTATACATATGATGATTTTATATATATGATGATCAAGTGGGTTTGCATATCCTCATTTACTCATTTTAGTGTTTTTGTCTTGGTAACTTCTTACTAGTTTACTAGTTTTACCTATTTACGTGTTTTAGGTCCAATAAGCCTTTTATAAGTTCATTAACTTGTATTAATCCATTTCATACTTGTATTATCAGTATTTACACTTTACATGTTGGGCTCAAATGGGTTAAGCCCAATAAATAAGTTTATAAGTGTTTTAGCCCATTTTGTTGTATTATTAGTCCAATAACGTTAACTTAGCCCGTTAATGTCCGTATGTTATATAGTTCGGGTTTAATCGGTTTTTACTTGTTATATATGTTTATATATCAGTATATGAGTTTATAAAAGTTTACATTAGACGGGTCCAACCGTCTAAGTTTTATTTAACAAAAACGTTAATTTTACGGTAATAGCCGAAAAAGTCGTAAAAATCATGTTTATAGTTTTATAACTTATAAAACTTATTAAACTACCATTTTTATAAAATGTCCATTTATTTATCCTTATACATATTTATATAAATGTATTATATGAGTTAGTGGGTTTTAATTCACATTTTATACTATTTTTATTTGAGTGCTTATATAATACTATTATACTTTAATTTCCAAAATCTGATTTTTACTTTCATGTTCACCAAAACAGCCATATCTAGAGTTCTATATGGATATAGAAGCTCAAATTTTTATGACATAAACTACATGATTGATAAGTGTGAAAACACTCATCAATAATGATCCAAATACCACTCAAAACACAGTCGAATACCTTATATTTAACTGAAAATTGTCAGAATTACGTGGGTATTGGTGTTTTTGTGTTTTCAGGTAAAGTAGATGCATTTTGGAGCAAAGACACGTTTTAAGGGATTTATTTGAAGAAAAGACGAAGAAAGGGACGAAAAGATGATTCAAGGACCTTATTTGCCAAGCTTTTAAAGATCGAGGACTTAAGTGCACTTTTCTACAAGATAAAGGATGATAAAAGAACTTGATTTCAAAGTGTTAAAGATTTTTGGCAAGAGATGAAAAGTTGAAGGACCAAATGGCAAAACTAAATGGAAAGTTGAGTAAAGTCTATTTACTTGGTCAATTGACCAAACTGGTCAAAGACACAAACACAGATTCGTCTCTTCTTCTCCAACGAGAAGAGAGAGAAACAACAAAACTCATTTTTCCATCTCATAACTTGCAATCGAGATTAAAGGACGATCTACAAAGATTCAGCCTAAGCCTTCAACAATAAAAATACTCCTCTCCATCTCCTCTACAACATGGTGTCAATTAATTGCGTCAAGATCAAGCAACAAAGAAACGCCCAATTTTGGATTGAAGATGAAGAACGAGTCAACCTCGTATTTTCCACGTGTCAATTGCTTATTGGACAAACCACGTCACATCACTCCTCTCGACGCCTATAAAAGAAGATGAAGACCTCATTTGCAACCGGTTAGCTAGGTGTAGTTTACACATAGTTGTAGGTGTAGGATTAGTTAGATAATTAGCTTTTAAATCTTGTAACTAATTCTGTTTCGTTTCAGTTTAATCAGTTGTAACCATCACTTTTTTCCACCATTAATGAAGTAAAGTTCTTTCTTAAACCTTTCTTGACTTTCTTTTAATTTTTCTTCTACTGTTACTGTTAACCGAGAGTTATTACTGTTGATTTCGAGTTAGTTACTTAGCTATCGAGTTTAATGTTTTTCTATTAGTGAAAGCTTTTCAAGCTTTCTTAATTTTCTTTAAATACTACTTCTTTAGACTTGGGTAACTATTCACGCAAGATTAAGGGAGGAGTTCGTTATAATCAGTTTAGTTTCTAAAGTTTCTTGTGCGAGTAATATTCAGTTTGGAGTAATCAGTTTGATAAACTAGCTTGGTTGAAGATTTGATATAAATCAGTCATTTAGTTTCAGAATAGAAGCTTTTGTTTAGTTTCTCGTTTTAGTTTGATTTTATAAGAGTACTTTTAGTTTATGCAGGATTAAATTCAAGGTTTGTATTGATTTAGTTGTGATAGCTTATTGGTAATAAGCTGTTTGGATTTTGATGGGATTTAGTTTAACTTTTTAGTATCAAAGTCGGTAATAGCAAAGTTTCGCTCACAAATAGATCAGGTGGCATATATGTTCTGTTGAGATTTGCAAATAGTTCATTTGTATTCGAGTTTTTGCAGGTTTCACAATCGAAGGTCCGGTTTTGTGTTTCTTCGCTCGTTTTTCGATTTGATTTTGCAGGTATATTTTGAAGATTATACAGATTTCGTGATTGATAGTTTAGAAGACTCAATTCGTCGATATCAGTAGATAAGAGGTGTGGTGGTGTTTTGATCTAAGCGAGCACAGCGCTCCGCTTCGCCTTCAAGGGACTTGGCCTGGATGCCCAGGTTAAGCACACGTTCTATTTTCTGCGATTTCTTCTTTAGCTTGCTGATATAGTTTAAATGTTTACCTGCATTTTGGTATCTTCTATTTTCTCTATGAAATTTTACACTTGCTACTTCCTGTTTTGATTAGTGTAAGTTTGTTATATGTTATAGGATTCTTAGATTTGTGCATTGAATTAGTTTTCAATTAAACCAAACTGTTTACTTGATTGGATTAGTGTACTAGCTAGGATCGGTTTGGTGTATAAAGTTGTAACTGCCTATTTTCTTTTTGTTGAATACATTACAGTTACATTTTTAGACCAATGAGATTAGTTCATGCTTTTGTTTTGGGACTATTTTTAATTAGATTAGTAACTCTGTTTAGACTAGACAAATTAAATAGTATTGTTAAGGATTTTAAGTCATTCAATTTAGAAATAGAATTGCGTTAGTTTTAAATCAAGTGTTAGGATTAGTTCAATTTAGATGTGTATTAGTCCATTTAGGCCCATTTAGTCAGTTGTTAATTGCATTGGATATGAATTGCTAATGCATTTGTAAAATAGATGAAAAGTATTTTTAGTGTAAAAATTTTGTTTTTTTTATATTTTTGTATTTTTGAGTGCATTTAAATGTCGTACTTGCTACTTGTTTTTAGATAGTACGTATACATAGTATAATAGCTATTTTTACCTTTTTACATGTTTCTTGTCAAGTAGCTTAGATTCCAAACAAGTTTTTACCACCAAAAACAATTAAGTCTTTGCTTAAAATTGTTATATCAATTCGAATCGATACCGAGAAAAACGAACTAAAAAGACAAATATTAAATGGCGCCGCTGTCGGTTCTTTTCGTGAAGATTAACGATTTCGAGTGAGACGATTGGATTTTGGGATCCGTTCACTTTGTGAACGTTATTTTTACGTATTATAAATCAAAAAGATAAAAAAAAATCAAAAATATAAAAATACAAAAAAATAAAAAATCAAAAAATCTATTCTTTTCCTAAAGAATTGAACCAAAAAAAAAAAATCCAAAAAGTAATCTTTTTCCTAAAAGATTGCAACAAAAATATATATTATATCGTTTTCATCGCTTTTTACGTACATATAGTATTTTTCTTAAAAAATCAAATAAATACAACAATATTTTTGATATATTATTATATGTAAATAAGTATACGTATAAGAACAACCAAGTTACCTATCTTCCATAAGTATTGCCGAGGCAATACACCGTGTTAGGGGGCGTTCCGGTCCTTGACACGCGTATCGATAAAATTTAATTAAGCAAGAATAGATAAATACTTCCAATAGGCAATAATTCGAAGAATACAAACTACAAAGTGAATAGAAAGGCGATGTGCTATAAAATGCCATCTAAGGGTCAATAGGTACTTAAGTGCTTCGCGCCACCTAACCCCCCGTTCACTAGTGCGTATTCTAAGAAGGAAGGCTTTATTGGGGGTCTTGCACCCAAGTAGTAATTATATATATACTTTCTTGTGGATATTTCATATCGAACCTCGAGGGAGATAATCTCTTCTCCTTCAAAAGTCGACCGAGGGCTACTCCCTCATTCCTCGTGTTTACTTACACGTGTACTCGCGCACGTGTAAACATACCACCTTTGGTGTATTACTTCCTTCCCCGAGGGAGCTTTTAAACGTCATTATACTTGTATATACATTCAGCCACCTTGTTACACATGGATACTCGTTCCATGTTGGAGATTTTGCAACAACGATCCGCCAACGCTAATTATTCGCCTTGTTCGACTTGTGGAGGTCCACACGATACTTATTTATGTGATCAAAATAATGGTTATTATGGGGAGGGATATGCTTATAATGGAACCGAGAACCCTAATTTTCGACCTAACATTCAAATGGACTATACTTGTAATAACTATATGGGATATTCCGGTTTTTCATCACAAAATCCACCATCATTTCATGATCAACCCTTTGATGCGCCTTACCAAAACCAAGGATTTTCCAATTATGGAGGTTTTCAAAACAATGATAATTTTCAAGGCTATAATCAAGAAACCTTTCATAATCAAGGATTTTCGAATAATGAAGGCTTTCAAAATGATGAAAATTTTCCATGCCATAATCAAGATACTTTTCAAAATCAAGGATTTTCACATTATGAGGGTTTTCAAAATGAAGGGAATTTTCAAGGTTACGATCATGATAACTTTCATAATCAAGACTCTTTTCAAACCTATAATTCACCTAATTATGGAAATCCACCTCCACCATATTCTTCGACTTATTCATGTGAGTTTTGTGGGAACGCACCCCATTATGGTTATGATTGTAGACCGAGGGATCCGCCATCCGATGACCCTAATCTTGTCAAAAAGTTTCATTCTTTACTTGCGATAATAAACAAGTCGAACGATGACGTTTATAAGATGCTTGATAGTATGAAAGACATGAGCTACAAGGAAATGAAAGACACGCATCGATGGTTAAAGGAAAGAATTAACTCTACTAAGGAAGAGGAAATTAAGTCTTGGCAATATAATGACAAGGAATTCGGTGATTTGTATCGTGAATCGTTGAACAAATTTTCTTATCGCCTCAGGAAATATTTAAATGATTTCTTCCTTAAGATTATTATAATCGAGGAAGAAGGACAATACATTACTACTTTTACTCGTAGGCCTTATCCATTATTAGATGAAGATGATGAGGAACCTTCAATTTGTATGACACTTAATGATGACACACCTTCATCACCTCTACCTCACGTGGAACCCACCGACTCTTTAACCATGGGGGACGAGCCTCTTAGCACTAATACAAACATCGATTTGGATGGATTAACCACTTCTAGTGTTGAGAACCTTATCCCAATCCAAAGAGAGTTTGAGGGTATTCCCAACGAACCATGTGACAAGCTTTCTATTGATACTTCTCCTCATGATCACATTGAGATTTCATCACATGTTGAGTTTCATGCTACTACTAGTGATTTTGGTGATTTTGATCTTGATGAATTGTTCAAAGAAAGGGATAATGAGATTGAGGAAGAGTTTATGCAAGATATAGAGGATGATGATTGTGATTCTAGTGAGGCATCTTATGATATATTATCCGAGGAATTTTCATGTCAAGATGACCTTCCTAATTTGGATGATGATGTTGACCATATAGAAGAAGTGGAAGATGTTCATATTCGTGAGGTTTTATCAAATGTTTATAATCTTATCTTCTCGATTGAAACTTTGAATGAAAACCATAATGATGATTCCATAGAAGAAGAACCTTTCATTGATATTTCTTCACCGGTTTTTGAGGTTGCACCTATTGACTTTCATGATGATATCATCTCTTTGAGTGATTCTCTCAATACACCTCCTTTTGAGCCTTCTATTCCCACCCTCCCACCATTGAAGTTGGTTATTGATGAAGATCCTATACTCTTAGAGATTGATCCTTTTTCACCTAAGGCACCTTTAGAACCCAAAACCTTTGATATGGATTCTCATATGGATATTGATGCCACCATAGAGGCTTATCTTGTTGATATTGATATTGAGGTTGATGATAGTGATTCTAATTGGGAAGAGGAGATTCGTCTTAGTGAGAACTTACTTTTTGGGAACATAGAGATTACACCTCCTTCACAAGATACTATTACTATTGATCCTCCTTTTTCTACGCCTTCTATGGAAGATTACCCACCTTATGATGATGATGAAGAGCCTAACATGGACATAATAGTTATGAATGTTTTGATACCTACACCTTCATTGTCTCATGATGCTTTGATCACTAAGGGGGAGTCTTATATGGTTGATATGAGCTCATCTTCTTATTTTCCCATGAAGGGAAAGGTTTTTGATCCTGGGATACGTATGTTTAAGACACCTTGGTTTTCATCTACTCCACTTAAGAGTGTGATTTCGATTGATATGGACTTCTCGTATGAGCTTACTTTGGTGATGGTACCTACTTTGGAGTTGTTCACTTGTAGAGATGGAAACTATGTATTTGATCCTGGTGTGCTTCATATTTGAGAGATTTCGTATGTTGGACAAACATGAGACACGTTGGACCATTCCATTTATCGAGGCGAATATTGTAAATCTTATAGTAAATGGCAACGTGTTAAGTTTGAGTGTGTCATGTGAGATGTGCTTCAAAGTGGATATCTTTTACTCTCCATGATGGTTTCCCCAAGAACAACCTAATTCGGGGCCGAGTCGAGCTAGCGACTTAGGGTTAAAAAACTCAAGCATTGAATAACTAGGTTAGAAAACGTAGAGTAGATTTTCAATAGGTTAGGTTTAATTAAAAGGATGTTATAGTAGAGTTGAAGTGGAGGGGTGCCTTTCTTCGTCTTTTGGTGTATGCTTCAAGGGTTGCTCTCTCACATTTCATGCTTGGAGCTTATGGAGGAGGCCCGTGTATCTGGTTCACTTCGATTAGTTTTTGCTATTATGATATTCAAAACACTTGTGCTTAAAATGAATACCCTTTAGTTGTCTCTTCCTTAACTTGGGTTAAGCAAAGTAATCAATGTCATAAGTGTAGGGGAGTTCACTCCAATACTCTTAAACATTGAGGACAATGTTTATCTTAAGTGTAGGGGAGACTTCTATCGAAGTGACCTTACCTAGACCATTGCCTTAACTTCATGATAATTAAGAAAATTATTTTTTTCAAACATTTTTCAAATTTTTGATTTATTTTGGCCAACAAAAACATGCATACATAATTTTTGCATTAAACGTTTTTCATTTGCATAACACATTTGCATTGTATATATTTCTTCTTTTATTTTCATCAAAAATATATAAAAAGGAAAAAAAATATAATAAAACATGGTTTTAACAAATTTAGACTTCTTTGACATATTAGGCCCGCCATGGATATTTTGACTCAACCCGAGTTTGCTTATCTTAGCATTCTCTAGCTAGTATCCTTAACCATGTAGTCCTTCATTGGTCTATTAGGCTAAGCATCCACCAATCTCATTATTTGAGATTTTAAATTTGTGGAGAATGGGAAATGATAGAGTTGAAGCAAGTGTAAAAGGGCTAGATAAACTTCATGATAATTACTTGTGGCTAAACCCTTCTATTCTTTACCTCTATTTTCTTCGCATGTATATAATTGTTAATAAATAATCAAGTACGGTTTTAATTGGTTTGTAATCTCTTATGCATTTTTGTCTAATCATTCATGGTTGATATAAGAACGTCTTAAGATTCTAAGTTAGAACGTTTTATGTGTACTAGACTTATGTCATGCTCAATATTTAGCGGGTGTTTTTCCTTTTATTCTTTTCAAATTTCTTTGTGAGGAATAAAGAAAAATAAGAGCGGCTTGAAAAAAAATGAGTGGCTAGAAAAAATAAAAAAAAGAAAAAAAAAGAAAAGAAAAAAAATAATACAAGACTCCCAAGAGGGGCAGTGTGGTGTTAATTATAGTGACTATTGAGTTCCAATATTACCTTGACGGGTTGCGGGGATTCAATAGATTGCTCCAATCCAATATTGCCTTGACGGATTGCGGGGTTGAAGATCTAAAGTCTCAAAAAGATGGCGGATGTAAATTATTGCGTGAGTTTTATTTTTCTTTCCTTAGCGAGTGTGTAGCTACTTATGAAAGCATGACATGAGGATTTTACACATAAGGCGAATGACTTATTACTCTTGAAACGGACTTATATTAGTTGTGAGCGGTTTTTCAAGTAATGGATGAGAGGATTACTTAGGATTAAAACCGTGCTTCCTTATTTTTGGATTTTACACTTCTTATACTTCACACTTGAATAATGACAAATTTGCCCACAAGCAATTTGCTCAAATAATAACCGGTTCCACATTTAATTGTCATGAATAAGTTGATGCACTTTTTACTTGTGAATGCAATGATCCCATTTTTAAGCTTGGTATGGGGAATGTGAAACTTGAGGGTGATAAATGTCCATGGTACCCAAGCCCTAATCTAAGTCATTGATTTCTTTATGAGTTATTTCCATCAAAACCATTTATGAAAAATCTAAAAAGATATAAATAGAATTGATTCTTTTGCATTGCATTGTAAATATTAAAAACCATCCATCATATAGCATAGTATAGTTTATTAAATCATAAAATGGCCAAGGTTGGTTAATTATGAGAAAAGTGTAACTTGGTGCTTTAAAATGCTGCATTGCATGAGGTCATGGCAATGGTCAAGTGGAGGGGAGTTGATAAGTGTGAAAACACTCATCAATAATGATCCAAATACCACTCAAAACACAGTCGAATACATTATATTTAACTGAAAATTGTCAGAATTACGTGGGTATTGGTGTTTTTGTGTTTTCAGGTAAAGTAGATGCATTTTGGAGCAAAGACACGTTTTAAGGGATTTATTTGAAGAAAAGACGAAGAAAGGGACGAAAAGATGATTCAAGGACCTTATTTGCCAAGCTTTTAAAGATCGAGGACTTAAGTGCACTTTTCTACAAGATAAAGGATGATAAAAGAACTTGATTTCAAAGTGTTAAAGATTTTTGGCAAGAGATGAAAAGTTGAAGGACCAAATGGCAAAACTAAATGGAAAGTTGAGTAAAGTCTATTTACTTGGTCAATTGACCAAATCGGCAAAGACACAAACACAGATTCGTCTCTTCTTCTCCAACGAGAAGAGAGAGAAACAACAAAATTCATTTTTCCATCTCATAACCTGCAATCGAGATTAAAGGACGATCTACAAAGATTCAGCCTAAGCCTTCAACAATGAAAATACTCCTCTCCATCTCCTCTACAACATGGTGTCAATTAATTGCGTCAAGATCAAGCAACAAAGAAACGCCCAATTTTGGATTGAAGATGAAGAACGAGTCAACCTCGTATTTTCCACGTGTCAATTGCTTATTGGACAAACCACGTCACATCACTCCTCTCGACGCCCATAAAAGAAGATGAAGACCTCATTTGCAACCGGTTAGCTAGGTGTAGTTTACACATAGTTGTAGGTGTAGGATTAGTTAGATAATTAGCTTTTAAATCTTGTAACTAATTCTGTTTCGTTTCAGTTTAATCAGTTGTAACCATCACTTTTTTCCACCATTAATGAAGTAAAGTTCTTTCTTAAACCTTTCTTGACTTTCTTTTAATTTTTCTTCTACTGTTACTGTTAACCGAGAGTTATTACTGTTGATTTCGAGTTAGTTACTTAGCTATCGAGTTTAATGTTTTTCTATTAATGAAAGCTTTTCAAGCTTTCTTAATTTTCTTTAAATACTACTTCTTTAGACTTGGGTAACTGTTCACGCAAGATTAAGGGAGGAGTTCGTTATAATCAGTTTAGTTTCTTAAGTTTCTTGTGCGAGTAATATTCAGTTTTGAGTAATCAGTTTGATAAACTAGCTTGGTTGAAGATTTGATATAAATCAGTCATTTAGTTTCAGAATCGAAGCTTTTGTTTAGTTTCTCGTTTTAGTTTGATTTTATAAGAGTACTTTTAGTTTATGCAGGATTAAATTCAAGGTTTGTATTGATTTAGTTGTGATAGCTTATTGGTAATAAGCTGTTTGGATTTTGATGGGATTTAGTTTAACTTTTTAGTATCAAAGTCGGTAATAGCAAAGTTTGGCTCACAAATAGATCAGGTGGCATATATGTTCTGTTGAGATTTGCAAATAGTTCATTTGTATTCGAGTTTTGGCAGGTTTCACAATCGAAGGTCCGGTTTTGTGTTTCTTCGCTCGTTTTTTGATTTGATTTTGCAGGTATATTTTGAAGATTATACAGATTTCGTGATTGATAGTTTAGAAGACTCAATTCGTCGATATCAGTAGATAAGAGGTGTGGTGGTGTTTTGATCTAAGCGAGCACAGCGCTCCGCTTCGCCATCAAGGGACTTG
This sequence comes from Glebionis coronaria, assembly GCA_025667525.1. Classification (NCBI taxonomy): domain Eukaryota; kingdom Viridiplantae; phylum Streptophyta; class Magnoliopsida; order Asterales; family Asteraceae; genus Glebionis; species Glebionis coronaria. The sequence goes on from CM046879.1 coordinate 295,719,818, forward strand.
GCCTGGATGCCCAGGTTAAGCACACGTTCTATTTTCTGCGATTTCTTCTTTAGCTTGCTGATATAGTTTAAATGTTTACCTGCATTTTGGTATCTTCTATTTTCTCTATGAAATTTTACACTTGCTACTTCCTGTTTTGATTAGTGTAAGTTTGTTATCTGTTATAGGATTCTTAGATTTGTGCATTGAATTAGTTTTCAATTAAACCAAACTGTTTACTTGATTGGATTAGTGTACTAGCTAGGATCGGTTTGGTGTATAAAGTTGTAACTGCCTATTTTCTTTTTGTTGAATACATTATAATTACATTTTTAGACCAATGAGATTAGTTCATGCTTTTTTTTGGGCCTATTTTTAATTAGATTAGTAACTCTGTTTAGACTAGACAAATTAAATAGTACTGTTAAGGATTTTAAGTCATTCAATTTAGAAATAGAATTGCGTTAGTTTTAAATCAAGTGTTAGGATTAGTTCAATTTAGATGTGTATTAGTCCATTTAGGCCCATTTAGTCAGTTGTTAATTGCATTGGATATGAATTGCTAATGCATTTGTAAAATAGATGAAAAGTATTTTTAGTGTAAAAATTTTGTTTTTTTTATATTTTTGTATTTTTGAGTGCATTTAAATGTCGTACTTGCTACTTGTTTTTAGATAGTACGTATACATAGTATAATAGCTATTTTTACCTTTTTACATGTTTCTTGTCAAGTAGATTAGATTCCAAACAAGTTTTTACCACCAAAAACAATTAAGTCTTTGCTTAAAATTGTTATATCAATTCGAATCGATACCGAGAAAAACGAACTAAAAAGACAAATATTAATGATATGTTCTCCATTTAACTCTTCTATAGCTACTGTTGAATCAGCTTCTAAGTATTTTCTAAAAATCGTCCAAAACAGTGAACTTAAATTTGTACTCTAAACTTGTTTTGATCATATCTCACTCATCCTAATGATTCCATTGCATGGCCAACTCTCACATGTGTACAAGACATATTACTTACTGTATATCCATTAATCTATACCATTTTATCAGTTCATGACATGGTTCTTTATTGTTTTATACAACCATCATTTTAAGCATGATTTTAACCTTTTTACATATAGTTTTTCATCTTTTTACCCATGATTATCAACACCAAATCCCCACATAATACTTTTATCATCATATAATCATCATATACATATACAATAGGAAATAAAATACATGATTACATAATCAAAATAACAAGAGGATGAGGAGAACAATCTTTATACCACCATGATGATGTAGGTTGTGATCAAAACATGGATTTTGATGAAGAAACTTGTGATAAACCAAGACCATCTTCAAGACCATCATTCTTCAATAACTCCTTGTGGAAAATCAGCCCTATGACTCCATAGAAACTCCTCCTTGGATGTTATAACTTGCACCAATCTTCATCTCTTTGAATGGAGATTAACATATGTTAATTATAACAAATGTTTGTGGTTAAAAGTTGTATGATGATGGTGTTTTGGTTGAGATGGGACGGCAAGAAGAAGAGGGTGAGGGGATTTGAGAGTTGTTTTGCATGTAAGATATGAGAGAAGTGGTAAGAGTTGATGCTTTTGTATGTTGGTGGAGTAGCTTTTAAGCTAAGCTAACATGTGTTAGCTTATTAGCTAAGAATTTGACACATCAAGGGTGGTGGTGCATTAGTTGGTCGTCCATATAGTGGGGGTGGGGCAAAACTTGTTTTTGTCTCATCCCCAATTATTTACGGGTACTCCTCGATTCTAGTTTCCTCGATTTACGTGCCCTCTGGTTGTTTTACGAAAAAAGTTTTTATAAATTATGAATCAATGGCACAAAACGAATCTAATAAAAATTGTCTCATAAAAAACGGAGTTCGAAAACGTAAATACGTAATCCTAAGGTTTCCGTTTTAGTCGTAAAGGACGTTAAAATAAAATCGTAAGTCCTAATCTCTTCTCGTAAATTTGTGAGTTTATGAATCAACACAAATTTAAAATCTCAAAATAATATTCACGGATAAATTATTTTCTGAAATGTCGGATTGTTACCAAAGACGGTGTATGTAAACATAAGCACGTAACGCAGAATCCTCCGGTTTAGACGTAGTCGATGCTACTTCAAGACGTAAATCCAAATTACTTCCCAAAAAGAAGTTAGTTCATAATATAACATTAAAATAATGTTTTAAATAACACTTGAGAATAAAATATCAACCATAAATTGACGGATTGTCACAGCATTTACCCCTAAACAGGATCTTTGTCCTCAAAGATCATCTTACCTTACTACTCGCTTCTTATTGAGTTAAAGCCATGTGGGTATTTCCTCCACATTCGATCTTTTCTCACAAGTGTATTCCATTACAATACGTGAGTTTCGTCAAACATAACTACGTGAATAAGTTCAGGCTTAATGTTGACTTACTTTCTCTATCCATGATGTTCACGGGTTTTTGATGAATGCAACTTTTCGCCGATCTAAACATTACTAAGAAACAATCAGATTTTCACTTGATAGACATTTTATCAAGTTCGATCTACGAAACATAATTCACGCAGCTTTTGAAGTCCTAGGGTAGATCCAACTTATATGCATTTCAAACCAATCTTTTACATCATCTCAATGGTCCCATATAACGGGGACTTTTATCCCATGATCTTTCAGATCATCAATTCATTTTTTCATAGTTCAAATTTTTTGTGACAAATCTAACATTTTCAGGTAGTGAAATATTTTCTCGTATAATATTTTGAAACTTATTTTTGTGTTGGTTGACGAACTCACAATTTACGGATTAAAATTTGGGCTTACGTGCATAATTTGGCGTCTTTTACGACTAAACCGGAAACCTTAGGATTACGTATTTACGTTTTTGAACTCCGTTTTTGATGAGACAATTTTTATTGGATTCGTTTTGTGACGGTGATTCATAATTTATAAAAACGTTTTTCGTAAAACGACCCGAGGGCACGCAAATCGAGAAAACTAGAATCGAGAAATACCCGTAAACTAGTGAGATGGGACAAAACACTTTGCCCCATCCCACTAGCTTATATGGGACGGCAAGGAAGACACCACCACACATAGGTGGCATCAATTTGGCTAAGTTACACAAGTGTAAGCTTTAGCTTACACTTTAAGCCAACACATTTTACCACTAAACAAAACTAGCTAATGGTTTTCATTCTAACCATTTCCTACATGCAATTCACTCTAAAACTCTCTCAACCTCCACCCTTGTGCCGTCCCAAATCAAGCAACAAACATCCCCTTTGATCTTTTCTAGCTACAAACCACATGTTTACTAATCCTATTAAGGTGTTTCCTTGAAGCCTTGATCATTTGGTGGCCATATAACCAACTTTGGAGGTGACTTGCTTGTGTCCTAGGGCTGATTTTCCAACATATGATCTTGATATTTGATGGTCTTGGAGATACTTGTTGTGTTCATCAAGTTCTTGCCTTCCTAAACCAAGAAATCCACTTGGATTGGTAAAGAAGATCATCCTCTACATTTTTCTCTTATTATTTTGTAAAGAACAAATGTATTTTCTTTCATTTTGTATATGTATATGATGTATATATGATTATAAAAATGTTGTTGGGGGATCAAGTGTTGATAAACATGCTTAAAAATGATGATAACCATAACAAATGAAGCTAAAATCATGACTAATTAGTTGGCTGTATAAAAACAGTAGATAACTAAATGATGAACTGATAAAAATGCATGGTTTGATCTATTTACAGTAAGTAGGTGATGTTATACACATGTGAGAGTTGGCCATGCAATGGAATCAAAATAATGAGTGAGATATGATCAAAACAAGTTAGGTGGTACAATCTGAATAAGCAGTTTTGTAGGGACTGTTAAGGCAACTTAGACTCAAAATGGGCAGTAGCTATAACTAAGTTATATGTAGCACATATTATGAAGAAGTTGTCATCCAAAAATGAGCTTCTAAGTCATTGTAGAACTCTAGATATGATAAAAATGGTGAATATGAAGTTAAAAATCAGATTTTGGAAATAATGTTTATTATTATTATATAAGCACTCACTTTATAATGTATAAAATGTAAAATGTAAACCCACTAACTTATAAAACTTATTTATATAAATGTATAAAAGGTTAATTAAATGGGTAATTTATATAAATGGTGGTAAAAATAATATTTATAAGTAATAAAAACTATAAACTTGATTTTTACGACTTTTTCGGCTATCGCCGTGAAATTAACGTTTTTCATCAAATAAAACTTAGACGACCTAACCCGTCTAATGTAAAGTTTATAAAAGTTATATACTGATGTATAAGTAACTAAGACAAGTAAAAACCGATAAAACCCGAACTATAAGAATTACGGACATTTACGAGCTAACTAAACCTATTAGACTAATAATTGGACTTAATAAGATAAATACTTGTAAAAAGAATTATTTGGGCTTAACCCATTTGGGCCCAACATGAAAAGTATATATACTGATCATATAGGTATAAAATGGGTAAAATAAAGTAAAAGAACTTATAAAAGAATTAATGGACTTAAAATAGGTAAAATCGGTAAAACTAGTGAACTAGTAAGACGATACTAAAACGTAAACGCTAAAATGACTAAATGAGGATTTATAAACCCACTTGATCATCATCATATGTACAAAAATCATATATATATGTATATTGTTATTTTGATAAAAGTCATTGGACCGAGTCTAAGACCGATTATTATTTATATAGGTTTCCGTGACCGAAGCACGCCCGTAGCCGATAATCCGCCTTTCATTAACAACGTGAGTTCATAGCCTCGCACTCTTTTAAATGTTTTATAAAATGATTTGTAAACCCGCGAGGGAGATAACATGCTAGATTTTTATAAAAATAGAACACAAGTAGTCCCGATTGTATGCTAAATGATATGGACCCGAATGATGCTATGACCCTATATTCGAGACTAAAAGGATTATTAGTAGTTAGGTTATGTCACTTAAAGTCCCATTAGCATGAATTGTGAACTACCGGGTTTTGGTAGACGCTTATGCATTTGATAGTACTATTTGTGGACGATCACCCCAGTTCGCGCCTTGACGGTTGATCCCCGTCGTACCACATTGATTGGTAAGCGAATTTATGTATGAGAAGATTCCATAGCGTGATTTTTGTGACGACACGCTAACTTAGATGGGCAAATTATTTGTCGGGTTCGCGGCCCGCTGTTTTCACAGTAAGGTAACAATGTCATGCGGCTAATAATAATCCTATAATCTATACGACATGTATAATCTAAATAAACGATAACGACGCTATTACGATGAATATATTACCTATCATGGTAATATAGAGACTACGGTCTCATGGACGGTTTCAGATGTATGCTTGATTTATATATTGCCTGACTAGCAATATGTGGACTTACTTCCGATATTATACTTGTGTTCTGATTTTAAATTAATGTAAATGATTGTTTTATATAACGGTTTTCATTAAACTCTATGAATTCACTCGGCATTCGCTGATATGATTTTTGCATGTTTTCTATCTCAGGTGCTTGAAGGTAATCCGGATGGAGATCGACTCTGATGGCCCACACTTAATATTAAAAATGTTCATTCGATCTGTGTTTTGTAAACTTAATGACCTGTATAATTTGGGACCTGTTCTACACTTTTGAAACTTTTTATCGAATGAATGTTTGTTAAACCTTGTACAACCATTTTTATGTGTTGTCTATGATTGGAGTTATTGTGCTATCCCGTAACACTCTGAAAGACCCTTCCGCTGTACCAACACGAAAAATGAGAGTGTTACAGTTTGGTACCAGAGCACTCGTTGTAGAGAACAAAAGATTTTAAAAACCAAGGTTTTGAACAAAACTTTTCAAAATCTTTTGACAATGAACATTTGAGAAAATATTTGAAAAATCTTTTGACTATAACGGTGCCAGAGATCTCCGACGTTACCAACAAGCCCTATTGAGAAGATATATATTTTGATATATATAATTTAATTTATATATATGTATATATCGTGATTTCATTATGTAATTGTTTAACTAGTATGTTATCCTAATACGAGATAAATATATATAAATGTAGATTGTCATGGCTGACCCTAATATTCCTGTAGAAAACCATGCTATTCCCGAACCTAATATAGAAGATGATCCTTATTTAGACTTAGTAGATTTTGATATTGATGATGAGGAGGAACCATTTGAGGATCCCGAGCCCGAGTTAGGACTAGGAGATCAGATTGCCCCTCAGGTTGACTTAGTAGAGAATGAGATTGAGAATGTGGGTAATGAGGACGCGGATATTGAGAATGCTGATATTGAGAATGAGGATGAGATTGGGTTAGATGAGTTAGATGATGAGATTGACGACGAGGATGTCGAGGAGGACGTAGGTATAGATGTTGAGGTTGATGACGATGAGGAAGCTGAGCTTATATATCCGTATGATGTTCCAGAGGGCGAGCCTTTGCCCCCACCAGTTTGTTTGTCTGATTCCGAGGATGAGTTACCTAGGGACGAAATGTCTGAATCGTCTGAATCTGATTCTGAATCAGAGGAGGATGAGGATGACGATGCACCTGACGGTACCGATGGTATTGATACTCGTAGACGTGAGATAGGAGAGTCGTCTAGTACTCGAGAGGCTACTCATATTGATGGTCTTGCACCATGGGCCTTGAGACGTGATCTAGATGCTTCCCGTGTTAAGAGTTGTGTGACAGAGGTTGGATTAGGTGTTGTTCAGACTCAGGTTGCTTATTTGGAGTCGAAGGCTAAGATTGGAGAGAAAGAGCGAGAATTTCTTAGTTTGGATTTGAGTGATGTAGAGCGTGGATTGAATGAGGCTTTTAGGAGGTTATCGGTGTTGGAAAGTGGTGAGTATGCTGCTATGAAGAAAAAGGTGAATACTATGGAGATTCAGTTGAGTGTGGCTCATGCGATGCGTGAGAAAGCTTAAAAGGAGTTGAATATATCTGTGGGTTGGAACAGTAGATTTTATGCTGATATGGTTGAAAGAGGAGTAATCCGTAAGCGCCCAGCTGAAGATGTGTCTAGTGATCGTCCGGCGAAGATCCAGAAGACGATGGATGATGGACCATCTGGCGGTTCTCAGTAGACCAGTCTGTATTTAGTAGTGACCTTTATATCTTTTGTGTTTATAGCTTTGACTGAACCGACTTGTTAGTAGTAGACTTGGCACGAATTTTGAGTGTATATAGTGTTAGAACTTTGATATGGATGTACTAAGACAATACTTTTGTTTCAGATCGAATGAAATATGTATCTTGTCTTGAATTCCATATTGTGCCTTATTTGTATCTTGATTATGAATTCGATCCATATTATATGAATCCTTGTTGGATGAATGCTTAATGCTTTGAAATTGTGGAATTATAGAACTATGCCGCCCAAGAAGGCTGTGACTGAGGATGATGTACGTAGGATAATTACGGAGCGAGTTACCGCATCTATGACTGAATTTATGGCAAATGCTAGAAATGAAGCTGGCGGTAGTGGAGCTGGCGGTAGTGGAGCTGGCGGTAGTGGAGCTGGCGGTAGTGGAGCTGGCGGTAGTGGAATTGGTGGTACTAATGTGAATGTGAATGCTAATAATGTAAATGCTAATGCTGGAGGAAATATAGGAGGACTTGGAACGAATGCACCTGAAATTGGTGGTTGTACTTATGTGGCGTTCATGAAGTGTGAACCTCTACCTTTTAATGGAACTGAAGGTGCTGTAGGACTAAGCCAGTGGATTGAGAAGATTGAATCGGTGTTTAGGATTAGTAAGTGTAAGGAGGAAGATAAGGTGACTTTTGCTATGGCTATTCTTAAAGGTCGTGCGTTGACTTGGTGGAACGGGAGAATTGCTTTCATGGGTCTTGATGCTGCTAATGCTACTCCTTGGGCTGAAATTAAGAAGTGGATGACTTTGGAGTTTTGTCCTCGTAGTGTGATCATTAGGTTAGAACAGGAGTTGATTCATCTGAGAATGAAAGGTGTGGATATTGATAGTTACACGAACCGATTCCATGAGTTGGCCTTGCTATGTCCTCGATTGGTTGAACCCGAAGAGATCCGAATTGAGCAATATGTGAAATGGTTAACCAGGAATATCCGGGGGGACGTGACATCATCGAAACCACTGACCATTGATGATGCTGTTCGAATGGCTTACCAACTCATTGGACAGATAATTCAGGATAAGGAAGATGAAGCCCGTGTAGGTGAGAAAAGAAAGGGAGACGGTGAGCGTGTAGATAGAGGTGATTATAGGAAGAATTTCAATCGCCGTCAGAACCAGAGAAAGGGGAATGCAAATGCTCTTACCAACAATGATAGATGTCCTAAGTGTGGCAACAAGAGGCATCCTGGCGACTGCTGGAAGTGCCGAAATTGCGGAAAGCTTGGACACAAGGTTGAAAGGTGTAAGAAGGGAACGATTTGCTTCAACTGTAATGAAGAAGGTCATAGGAAATCGGAATGCCCCAAGTTGAAAGCGATTGTACCTGGAAGAAACCCCCAGAGTGGTATCTACCAACTTGGAACAATTGAGGTGAAGAAAGAGGATCGGAATGTCGTTACCGGTACGTTTTTACTCAACAATCATTATGCTGTTGCTTTATTCGATTCGGGTGCCGATAGGAGCTTTGTATCCACTAAATTTAGTGCCCTTATTGATATTGAACCTCTTGATATAAGTACCAGTTACGAGGTGGAATTGGCTGATGGTAAATTAGTGAAAACTAATAAGCTATTAGAAGGATGCTCTCTAAATCTCTTGAACCATTCCTTTCCGATTGATTTGATGTTGATAGAATTAGGTAGTTTTGATATTATTATTGGTATGGATTGGTTGTCGTTGAATAATGCTACTATTTTATGTGGAGAGAAGAAGGTTAAGATTCCTCTTAGGAATAGGACGTTAGTAATTGATGGTAGTCGATGTGAATCCCGTTTGAAAATCGTTTCATGTATTAAAGTCCAAAAGTATATCAGGAACGGTTGTGAGTTATTCTTAGCTCAAGTGACCGGGAATGAGTCTAGGGAGAAACGATTGGAAGATGTACCTATTATTTGTGAATTTCCTGAGGTATTTCCTAAAGATTTATCGGGACTTCCACCGATAAGGCAAGTAGAGTTTCGAATCGATTTAATTCCTGGTGCTGCACCGGTGGCACGTGCGCCTTACCGATTAGCCCCTTCTGAATTAAAGGAGTTATCTGAGCAACTTAAGGAGTTGTCTGATAAAGGTTTTATTCGACCGAGCTCGTCGCCTTGGGGAGCTCCAGTCTTGTTCGTTAAGAAGAAGGATGGATCTTTTCGTATGTGCATCGATTATAGGGAACTGAATAAGTTGACAATTAAGAATCGATATCCTTTACCTACGATTGATGATTTGTTTGATCAACTGCAAGGATCTAGTGTGTATTCTAAGATAGATTTGCGGTCAGGATATCACCAACTTCGCGTCCGTGAAGAAGATATTCCTATAACTGCATTTAGAACTCGTTATGGACACTATGAATTTCAAGTAATGCCATTTGGGTTAACTAACGCACCTGCGGTTTTCATGGATTTAATGAATCGAGTGTGCAAGCCCTACTTGGATAAATTTGTGATTGTGTTTATTGACGATATTCTAATCTATTCTAAGAATGAAGATGAGCATAGTGAACATTTGAGGATTGTTTTGAATTTGTTGAAGGATGAAAGGTTGTATGCTAAGTTTTCAAAGTGTGATTTCTGGTTGGATTTTGTGCAATTTCTTGGTCATGTGATTAACAGAGATGGAATTCATGTTGATCCTGCAAAGGTTGAAGCTATTAAGAATTGGTCTGCACCGACAACGCCAACGGAAGTGCGACAGTTCTTAGGATTAGCTGGCTATTATAGGCGATTCATTAAAGAATTTTCTTTGATAGCTAAACCCTTGACTAAGCTTACTCAGAAGAATAAACCTTTCGTTTGGGGAAGTGATGAAGATGAAGCATTTCAGACATTGAAGCAAAAATTATGTAGTGCGCCAATCTTATCATTACCCGAAGGGAGTGAAGATTTTGTAGTATATTGTGATGCATCTATTAGAGGTTATGGAGTTGTTTTGATGCAGAGAGAGAAAGTGATAGCTTATGCTTCTAGGCAATTGAGGAAGAATGAGGAGAATTATGCTACTCATGATCTTGAGTTAGGAGCTGTAGTCTTTGCTCTTAGGTTGTGGAGACATTATCTGTATGGCAACAAGTGTACGGTATTCACCGATCACAAAAGCCTACAGTATATTCTCGACCAGAAGGAATTGAACATGAGGCAACGAAGATGGATAGAGTTGTTGAGTGACTATGATTGTGATATAAAATATCACCCAGGAAAAGCCAATGTTGTTGCTGATGCGTTGAGTAGGAAAGATAGAGAGCCTATCAGGGTGCGTTCTCTAGTCTTGACCGTGCACAATAATTTGCCTGAGCAAATTAGAAATGCGCAGATAGAAGCTTGTAAGAAGGAGAATTTTGTTAATGAAGGGTTCCGATGAGAAGGAGATCCTTTAGAGGTTAGAGCTGATGGAGTGAAATGCTTAAGAGGTCGTATGTGGATACCTAAGTTTGGAGGCTTAAGAGACTTGATTATGTTAGAATCCCATAAATCTAAGTATTCCATTCACCCGGGATCTGATAAGATGTACCATGATTTGAAGAAGTTGTACTGGTGGCCGAATATGAAAGCTGACATAGCTATGTATGTTCTTCAATGCTTGACTTGTGCTAGAGTTAAAGCGGAACATCAAAAGCCATCAGGACTACTTCAACAGCCAAAGATTCCTGAATGGAAGCAGGAGCGAATTACGATGGACTTTATCACCAAGCTTCCTAGAACATCATCTGGAAACAATTCGATTTGGGTTATTGTCGATAGACTGACCAAATCAGCACACTTCATTCCGGTTAAGGAGCAGTTCTCACTGGAGAAGCTGACTCGAATATACCTTGATAATGTTGTATGCAAGCATGGAGTGCCTGTATCGATCATTTCAGATCGAGATCCTAGATTCGCATCGAATTTTTGGAAATCTCTCCAAAGATCTTTGGGAACGAATCTCGACATGAGCACTGCTTATCACCCCCAGACTGATGGGCAGAGTGAAAGGACGATATAAACACTGGAAGATATGTTGAGAGCTTGTGTGTTAGACTTTGGTAAGAATTGGGATAAACATTTGTCGTTAGCAGAGTTTTCGTATAACAATAGTTACCATTCTAGTATTAAGGCTGCACCGTTTGAAGCTTTGTATGGTAGGAAGTGTAGATCTCCTGTATGTTGGAGTGAAGTTGGGGATACCCAGCTCACGGGACCGGAATTGATCCGGGAGACTACGAAGATGATAGTTCAGATTAAGAAGAGGTTGTTGACTGCCGTAGTAGACAGAAAAGTTACGCGGATGTGCGGCGGAAGCCAATGGAGTTTGAAGTGGGTGACCGAGTAATGTTGAAAGTATCGCCATGGAAAGGCGTTATAAGATTTGGAAAACGAGGAAAATTGATTCCCCGTTATATTGGACCCTTTAAGATTTTATCTAGAGTAGGTCCGGTGGCTTACAAACTAGAGTTACCCCCAGAACTTCATGGTGTTCATAACACATTCCATGTATCTAATCTGAAGAAATGTCTAGCAGTGAGTGATGAGAAAATTCCGTTAGGTAAGGTTCGAATAGATGGGAAGTTGCATTTTATCAAAGAGCCCGTAGAAGTTATGGACCGTGAGGTAAAGCAACTAAAACAAAGTCGGATACCTATTGTCAAGATCCGATGGAATTCAAAGCATGGACCGGAGTATACTTGGGAACGAGAGGATGAAATTTGGAAGAAATATCCGCACCTCTTCGATTTCAATAAGAAACGGACATCCAAATGAAATGGATCACGAGGACGTTGATCCCTTTTAGGAGGAAAAGCTGTGACAAATCTAACATTTTTAGGTAGTGAAATATTTTCTCGTATAATATTTTGAAACTTATTTTTGTGTTGGTTGACGAACTCACAATTTACGGATTTAAATTTGGGCTTACGTGCATAATTTGGCGTCTTTTACGACTAAACCGGAAACCTTAGGATTACGTATTTACGTTTTTGAACTTCGTTTTTGATGAGACAATTTTTATTGGATTCGTTTTGTGACGGTGATTCATAATTTATAAAAACGTTTTTCGTAAAACGACCCAAGGGCACGCAAATCGAGAAAACTAGAATCGAGAAATACCCGTAAGCTAGTGAGATGGGACAAAACACTTTGCCCCATCCCACTAGCTTATATGGGACGGCAAGGAAGACACCACCACACATAGGTGGCATCAATTTGGCTAAGTTACACAAGTGTAAGCTTTAGCTTACACTTTAAGCCAACACATTTTACCACTAAACAAAACTAGCTAATGGTTTTCATTCTAACCATTTCCTACATGCAATTCACTCTAAAACTCTCTCAACCTCCACCCTTGTGCCGTCCCAAATCAAGCAAAAAACATCCCCTTTGATCTTTTCTAGCTACAAACCACATGTTTACTAGTCCTATTAAGGTGTTTCCTTGAAGCCTTGATCATTTGGTGGCCATATAACCAACTTTGGAGGTGATTTGCTTGTGTCCTAGGGCTGATTTTCCAACATATGATCTTGATATTTGATGGTCTTGGAGATACTTGTTGTGTTCATCAAGTTCTTGCCTTCCTAAACCAAGAAATCCACTTGGATTGGTAAAGAAGATCATCCTCTACATTTTTCTCTTATTATTTTGTAAAGAACAAATGTATTTTCTTTCATTTTGTATATTTATATGATGTATATATGATGATAAAAATGTTGTGGGGAGATCAAGTGTTGATAAACATGCTTAAAAATGATGATAACCATAAGAAATGAAGCTAAAATCATGACTAATTAGTTGGCTGTATAAAAACAGTAGATAACTAAATGATGAACTGATAAAAATGCATGGTTTGATCTATTTACAGTAAGTAGGTGATGTTATACACATGTGAGAGTTGGCCATGCAATGGAATCAAAATAATGAGTGAGATATGATCAAAACAAGTTAGGTGGTACAATCTGAATAAGCAGTTTTGTAGGGACTGTTAAGGCAACTTAGACTCAAAATGGGCAGTAGCTATAACTAAGTTATATGTAGCACATATTATGAAGAAGTTGTCATCCAAAAATGAGCTTCTAAGTCATTGTAGAACTCTAGATATGATAAAAATGGTGAATATGAAGTTAAAAATCAGATTTTGGAAATAATGTTTATTATTATTATATAAGCACTCACTTTATAATGTATAAAATGTAAAATGTAAACCCACTAACTTATAAAACTTATTTATATAAATGTATAAAAGGTTAATTAAATGGGTAATTTATATAAATGGTGGTAAAAATAATATTTATAAGTAATAAAAACTATAAACTTGATTTTTACGACTTTTTCGGCTATCGCCGTGAAATTAACGTTTTTCATCAAATAAAACTTAGACGACCTAACCCGTCTAATGTAAAGTTTATAAAAGTTATATACTGATGTATAAGTAACTAAGACAAGTAAAAACCGATAAAACCCGAACTATAAGAATTACGGACATTTACGAGCTAACTAAACCTATTAGACTAATAATTGGACTTAATAAGATAAATACTTGTAAAAAGAATTATTTGGGCTTAACCCATTTGGGCCCAACATGAAAAGTATATATACTGATCATATAGGTATAAAATGGGTAAAAACAACTAAAAGAACTTATAAAAGAATTAATGGACTTAAAATAGGTAAAATCGGTAAAACTAGTGAACTAGTAAGACGATACTAAAACGTAAACGCTAAAATGACTAAATGAGGATTTATAAACCCACTTGATCATCATCATATGTACAAAAATCATATATATATGTATATTGTTATTTTGATAAAAGTCATTGGACCGAGTCTAAGACCGATTATTATTTATATAGGTTTCCGTGACCGAAGCACGCCCGTAGCCGATAATCCGCCTTTCATTAACAACGTGAGTTCATAGCCTCGCACTCTTTTAAATGTTTTATAAAATGATTTGTAAACCCGCGAGGGAGATAACATGCTAGATTTTTATAAAAATAGAACACAAGTAGTCCCGATTGTATGCTAAATGATATGGACCCGAATGATGCTATGACCCTATGTTCGAGACTAAAAGGATTATTAGTAGTTAGGTTATGTCACTTAAAGTCCCATTAGCATGAATTGTGAACTACCGGGTTTTGGTAGACGCTTATGCATTTGATAGTACTATTTGGGGACGATCACCCCAGTTCGCGCCTTGACGGTTGATCCCCGTCGTACCACATTGATTGGTAAGCGAATTTATGTATGAGAAGATTCCATAGCGTGATTTTTGTGACGCCACGCTAACTTAGATGGGCAAATTGTTTGTCGGGTTCGCGGCCCGCTGTTTTCACAGTAAGGTAACAATGTCATGCGGCTAATAATAATCCTATAATCTATACGACATGTATAATCTAAATAAACGATAACGACGCTATTACGATGAATATATTACCTATCATGGTAATATAGAGACTACGGTCTCATGGACGGTTTCAGATGTATGCTTGATTTATATATTGCCTGACTAGCAATATGTGGACTTACTTCCGATATTATACTTGTGTTCTGATTTTAAATGAATGTAAATGATTGTTTTATATAACGGTTTTCATTAAACTCTATGAATTCACTCGGAATTCGCTGATATGATTTTTGCATGTTTTCTATCTCAGGTGCTTGAAGGTAATCCGGATGGAGATCGACTCTGATGGCCCACACTTAATATTAAAAATGTTCATTCGATCTGTGTTTTGAAAACTTAATGACCTGTATAATTTGGGACCTGTTGTACACTTTTGAAACTTTTTATCGAATGAATGTTTGTTAAACCTTGTACAACCATTTTTATGTGTTGTCTATGATTGGAGTTATTGTGCTATCCCGTAACACTCTGAAAGACCCTTCCGCTGTACCAATACGAAAAATGAGAGTGTTACATTTTTTGGCATAAGTTCGCTACCCATCTGGCACTTCAAGATCTACATTTCATATTCACATAACTTCCTGCCCACTATCGGCAGTCAATAATCAATCATTTCAGGTCTCGCGGGTTGGGTATTTTGCGAGGTTAGGTTCGCCATCATAGGAAACCTTAAACCTAAAAGACATGTCCAACTCACAATGGGTGTATGTCGGGTGTCTTCATCCCAACTCCTGCTTACAGATGCTCTAATATATAGATCCTAACAAGATTAGATCTCGATCCCAATACGATAATTATCAAGGATAATCTCTCCAGAGGGAAATGATTTTACAGTCTATCACCAAAGGTCAATCATTCAAACATAAAACAATACTTATAGTATTTTGTATCGTTACTTTACCTCGTACCTTCGATTGGGGTGGTACACAGTACTCTCATCAAGATTCGTTCTCAATGACTTCCGAGCAAATCTCTAGAAATTCGATGTGAAGCGAGGATCTTGATAGAGATGATCGATACAGGCACACCATGTTTACATAACTCCTTTAAATACAAAAGAGTCAATTTCTTCATCAAGAATTTATCATTAACAGGAATGATATTAGCAGATTTGGTCAGTCTGTCGACAATGACCCAAATCGAATCAAATTCAGATGATGACCTTTGCAATAGCTAGGCGTTTACTAATGTATGAGGCGGTGTCTGCCTTCTTAATTTTTCCATCAGTACAACTTCTTCTGATAATGATACATTAAATCAGAAATGACAAGAATAGAATACTTATACTTACAGGATTCCAACATAACTATATCCCAAAGTCTCCATATTTAGGCAACCACAAGTGGCCTTTTAACCATTTAACGTCATCGGCTTCTCAATTCTAATGGTTCATATTAGCCGTGAAACCTTTCACTATTTATATTATCCTTTTTACAAACATCAGCTATATTAAATTGTTCGGCAATTTATTTTGCACTGTCATTACTAAGGAACGTGTCCTAATTGGTTCTTTATATTTTCTACATAATGTATCAGTAATTACGTTCACCTTTCTTCATATTTTTTTTTAAGTTTCAGTTTCGTCTCAACTATTATTTTTATCAGTTTTGCTCAATCCGACGTTTTAAAAGCGTCGATAATTATCACAAGTAAATTAATAAAAATTATTAAATTTTTATGAAACGTAAACGTTAAAAGTTTTAAATTTCTTAGTTCGCCCTATTATAATAAAATGTTCAAAACAAATTTGAATTTAATTAACCACGATTTTTGCTGATTTATCGAAAATAATTAAAATAATTAATAAGATCCGTAAATGTTCGAAAAATCTTTGTTTATACTTTGGTCAAAATTTCCTTAGTTGAAAAGCAAAAATTGTCGTTTCAAATTTTAAGTCATGGTTTAAATGATTTCCTCAATCCTTCTTAAGTTGTCTTAAGGTATGCAAAAACATTTACCCCTAAACAGGTGTTTAGTCAAATGTTCTGGGTATAAGGGAATAATCCCTTAAAAATTTCTTTGATAAAATATCTGTCAAAACATATTTCCATTTTCTTTTTTAGTAAAACCCAAAGCCTTAAATAGCTCTAATTTAAAAAGAGTCAATATAGATTCCATTATTTATTAATCACACGGTCAAATAATGTAAAGGATTTAGTCTTTAATCACATGTCAAATATTTAAGGTACAGGTTTTTATTGTTCGGCCAATTCAGGGCAATCTATAATTATTTATTAACTTCTTCTTATTCTTATAAACAAACAAATGGTCCTTAATGATCACGAGCATGAATTTATCAAATTACAGCCTACACACGAGATTCACCAAATTTATGGATGCTACATGTGTATTAGTCAATCCAAGCGACATCACGTGAAACTCATAATGTCCATTACAAGTACCGGATGTAGTGATTGGAATAAATAATCTTTTTTGCGGACGCGAAGTTGATAATAACCATGTCGTGGATCAAATCTTTAAAAACATACGCTAGAAC
This sequence comes from Glebionis coronaria, assembly GCA_025667525.1. Classification (NCBI taxonomy): domain Eukaryota; kingdom Viridiplantae; phylum Streptophyta; class Magnoliopsida; order Asterales; family Asteraceae; genus Glebionis; species Glebionis coronaria. Next base: position 295,736,876 of record CM046879.1, read on the forward strand.
CTTGTAAATGATTGAACAAATCTTCCATTTCGAGTTATGGATATCGTTTTCGATTGTCAATTTACTCTGTTCACAGTAATCTATAAATATAAGGAATGATAACACCATAGCTCTTCATGATGACGAGCTCGGTAGAATAAAATCTTTCTCCGACAACTCTCTCAGTTGTACGGTAATTCCTTTAATTTAGATGGTGCTGACGTATAGTGCACAAGCCACAGGTGCAGCACCGGGAATATAATCAATACCAATTTCAACTTGCCTTAATGGCGAAAGTATAGGTAATTTACCAACAAATACTTCCTAAAGTTTCAGATAACAGAAACATCTTTTAATAAATTCATATTAGGTTCTTTCTAGATTATAATATCTATGACTAATTCACAACCATTCACGGTATAATTTTAAGTCTAAATGCAGGATATGGTCATCCATCAAGAATCATTTAGATCACTGTTGATAATCAACATCTTATCATTTAGGAAAATTCTATTCGAGTTCCCATCAATTAAGACAATGTGGTCATGTCATAATCAATCAATCCATTCTACTGGCACTATCAACTTTTCAGTTTTATTGCCGTCGATAAGATGTGATCATCTCAAAAGACTAATAATAACTCATGATTCTTCACAAATTCAAGGATATCCGGAGACATAACTAACCTTAAAAGAGTAAGGTCAACGCATAATCTACGCAAGAGAATTTCAGATCAGATACAGACGAAAACATTTACGAATATGAATATATCCCATGTTTTCATGAATTGAGTACGCATTCGAAAGCTCCTCGGATCGTTACCCAGGTCATTCAAATGAAATCTAATCAAAAGAAATGATACGAACGTCAATACATCCAGTCGGGTATCAACACTCGGTAATCAGATACTTTTCCGAAGAATCTCGCCACGGGAGAATTGGACAAGAAAGAATTGTCAATTGTCAAATAAGACAATTTCCACAGATCAGTAAATTCAACTCAGAAGAATAGATGCTACAGGCACATATGTAGGTGTCCCTAACACTATGTCCGTATTTTTCACTTCTTGTTGATCTCATAAAATTTAATCTTTCACAATCTTCAAAGAAAATGTAGTGTTTATTCATTAGTTTTATGGTGACTACTAATCAGCCTTGCGTGGTCCATTCTAAATTGTATGTAGGCGTGCAACTATATACAAGTTCAAGATTAACGATGCAATACTCAGTTCGTCAAAATTTTATCATCATGTTTATAATAAAAACATTTTCATGCTTAATTCTTAAATAAGAATCAAGAATAAATTTACAAAGATTTTCTTTGTTATGAAAACAGTTAAGTTTTCCAAGGTACTTTATAAACAACCTCATTTCGATAACAATCACTTATAAATATTACTTTGAATAATCCTTATAGTGATGAAAAGTCAATTTTTCTCAATGGATAAAGTTTTATCTTATAAAAACAATGAGTGATCTGCAGAAGAGTGATGAAAGCTTGTTCACCAAGAACTAACTACAATATGATAGGAAATGAGCTTTAGCCAAATAATCATGAGGTTCATGATCTCGATGACACTCAAAAGAATAATCCACAACGTAACTCAATTCAAGATGAGTACTTGTTCAATGGTTGCATCACTAATGCGAACATTAGGATGAAGCAATAAAAGATAGATAACATCGATACATGTAGGATTTAGCAATCAAATGTAGTCTTTTCCATTAATCACAAACAAGTCAAAATTGTACCGTAACACATTATGTGTCACTATGTCATACAATTCTCAGAACTCATCCTACCAACTGATGTCACAGTTAAGTTAGGGATTATTTTTAAAAGATACTACAATGAATACTAATCTACAAGAGTCATTAGGTGTTCCACATGTCCCAGAAGATCCATCGGTCCCAATTCAGAAGAAGATTTCTTCAATTTATTTCTTGGACACTGGGCATCCTCATCATTTCGACAATGGCCTAGGAACAACACTTAACACGAATCAACAATCAATTAAAACCGTATAATTCAATCACAGAACTTATCGACTTCCTCTTAACAATTTCTTATTCCATACAAGTTAAATTTTACTTTATTCAAGTTTCAATCAACTTATACTTAATTCGATATCCTACCTCATTCTCCAATACTTTCAACCTTATTCTTAGGCCTTAATAGGCAATAAAAGCTTGATATGATCAACACTTAATTTCCAATCCTATAGCTCTTACAACAACAATTATCAAATGAGTCACTAGTATGAGATGACTCATACATTCAATTAAACTTCTCGGAAAGGTACTTGTGGCATGAGGCTTTTGGGTAATGGTTCCAATGACAGCCTCAAGTGCAACATTCCCCCTTTCGATTTCAAATCTAAGAATTGGGTGACAACGAATCAGCTGACATCTTTCTAGGTGGTAACATTTTGTCAAACTCCACTCTATAAGTAAAGATCATCATGACATCCATATCAGTTTTAATCTCGCCAATTCTTCTTCAATATCACAATCAACTAATATCAACATTTCTACGAATATCAACCATTTTGTTGGGATCATAAATATCCACAACTTGGTTTAGATCTAGAATAGCTAGAATTCCTACGAGAATAGCTTCGATTGATTTACTAGGGGATTTAGGGTTTCTTGTGACAATCTACGTCGTATAAATACTTCGTATAAATATCAAAATAATCATCAAACAATCATGTAATAAAATTACATCATATATATATAATCCAAGTTATATATATTAAAATAACACTTCTCAGTCTGGCCTTGTCGGTAACTCGGGAATTCTTCGGCACCGTTATAGTCAAAAGATTTTTAGACATTTTAAGAAAAATGTTTATAGTTAAAAGATTTTGAAATGTTTTATTCAAAACCTTGGTTTTAAAAATCTTTCGTTCTCTATAACGAGAGCTCTGGTACCAAACTGTAACACCCCCAAATTTTATACAACTCAATACAGCGGAAGACTAGTTGGTGTTACGGGATAGCACATTACTCACATCATAGATAACGCATAAAAATCGCGTCGTTTAATAATAACGCATTTCCATTCATAAATATCAAATTTACATAGGTCCCAAGTCATATTATTTCATACAAATTTTACAAAGTATTTGAATGGAAATTGTTATTTAAGTGTGGGCCATGAATTCTTGTCGTCTTCCCGAGAATTACCTTCAAGTACTTGAGATAAAACATGTTAAAAGAAAAGGTCAGCGATAACGCCGAGTGAATTCATAGAGTTTAACAAAATCCATCAACATAACATCGGTATAAAATTATTACCGAAAATAATTTTGTACAAATCATTGTAATAGGCCATAAAATAGCCAAAGTCATTTTATACAAATCCTTATTAAAATTATAATATAGGCTTTCGCCTTCCAAATCATTATACGAACCATTGTCGTTAAAAACATCATATAATACGTTTTATAACGTTGTATAAATTAAATAAAAACCGTTATATGAATATGGTTATATAAAACCAAAACACGAACATAATATCAATAGTATGACCCCGTATTGCTAGTCAGGCAATACATCGTAATTCGGTGCGTATAGCAATATTTCGTTAATTGGATTATTATAAGCCGCATGACATTGTTACCTTACTACAACAAATAACGGGTAGCTAGCCCGAAACTCATTTGCCCATCTAAATTAGCGTGTCGTCACAAAGGTCACGCTATGTAAATCTTCTCATACATAAATTCGCTTACCAATCAATGTGGCACGACAGGGATCAACCGTCAAGGCGCGAACTGGGGTGATCGTCCCCAAATAGTACTATTATATGCATAAGCGTCTACCAAATACAGGTAGTTCACAATTCATGCTAATGGGAGTTTTAGTGACATAACCTAACTTTAATAATCCATTTCATTTCATCTATCGGGTCATTTAATCCTTCATCGGGTCATACAATCATTCGGGTCCAAATCAATAAACAAGCAATCGGGACAAATGGTGTCCTATTTTATAAAAACTAACATGTCATCTCCCTCGCAGGTTTATAAAATATTTATAAAAACATTTAAAAGAGTGCGAGGCTATGAACTCACGTTGATGTGGGAAAGCGGGTTATCAGCAATTCGGATGTACGGTACGTGCTTCAATCACGGAAACCTAGACAAATAATACTCGTCTTAGACTTTTGTCCAATGACTTTATCAAAATAACAATTATGTATACATATGATGATTTTATATATATGATGATCAAGTGGGTTTGCATATCCTCATTTACTCATTTTAGTGTTTATGTCTTGGTAACTTCTTACTAGTTTATTAGTTTTACCTATTTACGTGTTTTAGGTCCAATAAGCCTATTATAAGTTCATTAACTTGTATTAATCCATTTCATACTTGTATTATCAGTATTTACGCTTTACATGTTGGTCCCAAATGGGTTAAACCCAATAAATAATTTTATAAGTGTTTTAGCCCATTTTGTTGTATTATTAGTCCAATAACGTTAACTTAGCCCGTTAATGTCCGTATGTTATATAGTTCGGGTTTAATCGGTTTTTACTTGTTATATATGTTTATATATCATTATATGAGTTTATAAAAGTTTACATTAGACGGGTCCAACCGTCTAAGTTTTATTTAACAAAAACGTTAATTTTACGGTAATAGCCGAAAAAGTCGTAAAAATCATGTTTATAGTTTTATAACTTATAAAACTTATTAAACTACCATTTTTATAAAATGTCCATTTACTTATCCTTATACATATTTATATAAATGTATTATATGAGTTAGTGGGTTTTAATTTACATTTTATACTATTTTTATTTGAGTGCTTATATAATACTATTATACTTTAATTTCCAAAATCTGATTTTTACTTTCATGTTCACCTAAACAGCCATATCTAGAGTTCTATATGGAGATAGAAGCTCAAATTTTTATGACATAAACTAAATGATATTTTCTCCATTTAACTCTACTATAGCTACTGTTGAATCAGGTTCTAAGTATTTTCTAAAAATCGTCCAAAACAGTACACTCAGATTTGTACTCTAAACTTGTTTTGATCATATCTCACTCATCCTAATGATTCCATTGCATGGCCAACTCTCACATGTGTACAAGACATATTACTTACTGTATATCCATTAATCTATACCATTTTATCAGTTCATGACATGGTTCTTTACTGTTTTATACAACCATCATTTTAAGCATAATTTTAACCTTTTTACATATAGTTTTTCATCTTTTTACCCATGATTATCAACACCAAATCCCCACATAATACTTTTATCATCATATAATCATCATATACATATACAATAGGAAATAAAATACATTATTACATAATCAAAATAACAAGAGGATGATGAGAACAATCTTTATACCACCATGATGATGTAGGTTGTGATCAAAACATGGATTTTGATGGAGAAACTTGTGATAAACCAAGACCATCTTCAAGACCACCATTCTTCAAGAACTCCTTGTGGAAAATCATCCCTATGACTCCATAGAAACTCCTCCTTGGATTTTATAACTTGCACCAATCTTCATCTTTTTGAATGGAGATTAACATATGTTAATTATAACAAATGTTTGTGGTTAAAAATTGTATGATGATGGTGTTTTGGTTGAGATGTGACGGCAAGAAGAAGACGGTGAGAGGATTTGAGAGTTGTTTTTCATGTAAGATATGAGAGAAGTGGTAAGAGTTGATGCTTTTGTGTGTTGGTGGAGTAGCTTTTAAGCTAAGCTAACATGTGTTAGCTTATTAGCTAAGAATTTGACACATCAAGGGTGGTGGTGCATTAGTTGGCCGTCCATATAGTGGGGGTGGGGCAAAACTTGTTTTTGTCTCATCCCCAATTATTTACGGGTACTCTTCGATTCTAGTTTCCTCGATTTACGTGCCCTCGGGTCGTTTTACGAAAAAAGTTTTTATAAATTATGAATCAATGGCACAAAACGAATCTAATAAAAATTGTCTCATCAAAAACGGAGTTCGAAAACGTAAATACGTAATCCTAAGGTTTCCGGTTTAGTCGTAAAGGACGTTAAAATAAAATCGTAAGTCCTAATCTCTTCTCGTAAATTTGTGAGTTTATGAATCAACACAAATTTAAAATCTCAAAATAATATTCACGGATAAATTATTTTCTGAAATGTCGGACTGTTACCAAAGACGGTGTATGTCAACGTAAGCACGTAACGTAGAATCCTCCGGTTTAGACGTAGTCGATGCTACTTCAAGACGTAAATCCAAATTACTTCCCAAAAATAAGTGAGTTAATAATATAACATTAAAATAATGTTTTTAAATAACACTTGAGAATAAAATATCAACCATAAATTGACGGATTGTCACAATAAATGTTAATACGCCGTATAAACGAATGACGGTTAAAGGCCTAATGTAAATTACTAAAAATGCTCATATCCGATAAAATTAAAACGACGACAATAAAAATAATTCTATGTCATAACAAAAATATTTACGGTCGATGACGGACATAGACTTGTCAATAAATAATAATCGACACATATTCGATACATTAAAGCCTCAACCTTTTCGGTTAGCCAAGAATTTAATATTATCCGCAAATACAATCATGACAAATAAAAAATACAATCATGACAAATAAAAGTCGATTGATAATTATTGGTCCGAATAATAGAAATAGTATTAGAACTAAGTCTAAATGTTGATTACCGGCTGAGCCTCCAACTCACAAGTGCGACCTGCCCGGGTTGGGGTCATCATTCCCAATGGATCCATTCGTCTGTACGTGAGGTATGAGGTATTTGGTAAGATACCTGACTAGGGCAAATTTATTGATTAAGGCATCGGTGTCATGAGCTTAGCGTAATAGTGTGGAGTATTGATATTGTATGTGTTACAATATCGCCAGTGGATGAGATTCTTGTGTTCAAAAGCTTTATGGTTTATTTAAAAACCCATTATGTTTACTAAAAATCTATGAATTCACTCAACCGTTGTGTTGACATGTTAGCATGTATTCTCAGGTGTATAGGTTTAAGAGCAGCTGGAGCATGGAGCCGCGCGGGATAAAGTAAAGGCAAAACAAACAATTTCCATTTGATACATTTGAAAAACCTTTATTTTTAATAAAGTTTAAAATAGCTATTGGGACCTATTTTTACTAAACTCTGATTTTGTCGAATGGTTTATTTTATAAAACGTCTCTTTTGAGTTCATTTTCTATGACTGTGTGCGATGTGCTATGAAGTAACACCCAGTGTTGATATTCCGCTGCCTTGTGAGTTTGGGGGTGCTACATGAATAAGTTAACTGTGAAGAATCGTTATCCGCTTCCTCGCATTGACGACCTATTTGACCAACTGCAAGGGTCAAGTGTGTATTCCAAGATTGACTTGAGATCTGGATACCATCAACTACGAGTCAGGGAGGAAGATATTCCAAAAAAGCCTTTAAAACCCGTTACAGTCATTACGAATTCCAGGTTATGCCATTTGGGCTGACCAATGCACCAACTATTTTCATGGACCTTATGAAACGTGTGTGCAGACCCTACCTGGATAAGTTCATGATAGTCTTCATTGACGACATACTCATTTATTCCAAGAACGAACAGGAACACGGGGAACATCTTGCACAAGTACTAAAGGTACTCAAGGAAGAGTAACTCTATGCTAAATTCTCCAAATGTGAATTTTGGATTCCTAGAGTGCAATTCCTTGGTCATGTCATCGATTGTGACGGTATTCACGTAGATCCAGAAAAGGTCGAATCTGTCAAGGATTGGGTATCTCCTAAATCACCGACGGAGATCCGCCAATTTCTAGGCCTTGCCCGATACTACCGCAGATTCATTGAAGATTTTTCCAAAATAGCCAAACCAATGACCAAACTCACACAGAAAGGAATAAAGTTCGATAGGCGAGAGAAGGAAGAATCAGCTTTCCAACTGATCAAGCAAAAGTTATGCAGTGCACCCATACTGGCCTTGCCTGAAGACAACGATGATTTCGTTGTATACTATGATGCCTCACATAAGGGCTTAGGTGCAGTATTGATGCAGAGGATGAAAGTGATCGCCTACGCTTCCAGACAACTAAAGAAGCATAAGAAGAATTACACCACTCACGATCTAGAACTTGGATCCGTAGTTTTTGCTCTCAAAATCTAGAGACATTACCTATATGGAACAAAGTGCACAGTGCATACTGACCATAAAAGTTTGCAACACATATTGGATCAGAAGGAGCTGAACATGAGACAACGCCGTTGGATTGAGTTGTTGAGTGACTACGACTGCGAGATCAAATACCACCCTGGTAAAGCAAAAGTGGTTGTTGAAGCTTTAAGTCGTAAGGAAACGTACCCTCCTATGAGAGTTTGGGCATTAGTTATGACAATCAGTTTGGATCTACCCAAACAGATTTTGGAAGCTCAGACTCAAGCCCTGATGAGACTGTATTTATACATAGTCTCGTCGTCCAAATCGGGCTTAAAACTCGTAAAATATCATCAAAATACCCAAAAATATGCTTGTATTTGTTCATTGTGTATTTCAGGTACGGATATCGTGAATTCACCAAAAGATCAAAGGAATCAAGCAAAAACGAACACGGGAAACGAAGCCGCACAAGGAACCGGTCCCGAATCATGAATTTACTTTGAAGCCCTTGAAGAATTGAAGATTGGCAAGTTTGGTCCCTCAACTTTTGAAGATTAACACTTTATACCCCTCAAATATTCATAAATATGAATAGGGTCCCTAAAGTTTGAAGACTCTACACATCTACCCCTTGAAGAATGCAATATTTGCATTTAAGATCCTTGATGTAAAACTTTGGATATGCATGTGCCAAAAATGACAATTGGATGAAAGTTATAACAAAGAGTAAGAGTTTGGAGCTGTTTTTTTACAAAGTAACAAAGACAAGAGAGTGCAAGGGTCATTTCTGCCAGACAACATAACCCTCACCATCCCACCAAATCTTGCCACCTCACCCACTAATACCCATCCACCAATCAAATACACCCCAACACCCACGTCATTTCTCCACTTAATCAATTGTTAACTGTTTTTCTTAAAATCAGTTTAATAAGGAAATTAGTGAGGGAAACGAGTATTTAAAACTTTTATACACTCAAAACAAATCAAACCACCTGTTTATCCTTTCTTAATCCCCAAGAACCCTAATCCTAAAACCCATTAATTAAAGGGTTATGATCCAATGATTTCCAGATCATTAATTCACCATACCCTCGCCTAAACCCACCACTCAAAACACACACCCCGTGACTCCAAGGGCCCACCACGTCCTCCCCTGCTCCCCTGTTTTGGCAAAAATGGCAAAGAAAGCATATTGACAGGAATCCAACGACTCTATGGCACTCCTTGGCCCCAAAGAACCAATTTAACAGCTAAGATTGGTCTTCACAGCTGTACACATCTCAGCAATCACATGGGAACCTTTTGACCATTTTCAAAAATAAAGACTTGAGGGCATTTCTGGGCATTCATATATTAGGGTTTTAGGACTCTAGAATCTTCTTTCATGTACCATTTAAACCAGTCTCGGCTTGTGAGATGGTTGTTCCAGTTTTATTGTATATTTTTTAACAAGTAATGAAAGTGAACGTTTTTACTTTATACAATATTCTGTGTTCCATTAGTTTAATTATTTTTAAAGCAAGTAGTTTAAAAAGTTCTCAAGTTTCTAGTTGTTAATGCTTTTTTGAAATTCATTTTCTTTAGTTCCAAAAGTGTGTTGTAAAAGTTTTTTTAAGCTTGATGATTAAAAGAGAATGAAGTGAAAGTGGATTTCCCTTTTAAAAATCAGTTTGGTGAAAGTCTTTTATAAAGGTTCCAAGATTTAGTGTTCCAAAATTTCAAATATTTCAAGAAAATCAGTTTTTATCCATTTTTTTATTTTTCATCATTTACTGTTTAAAAAGCCATAAGCTTCTAGCTTATGGTCTTTTTATAACAAGAATCTGTTTATTGGTCTTGTGGTGTTATGTGCAGGTAACAAGAAAGCAACAAGCAAACCTTCCATCCATTTTTTTGTTATTCAGTTTTGAAGATATCTTTGCCCTGGGTCTCTTGTAGATTCCAACAACTGGGCTTTTCTACATGTTTGTCATAAGCTCACCACTCAAGTAAACACATCCTTGTAAAAGGCATCAGCCCAGGTTTGGCTTGAACCTTCTAGGGTAGTATTTTGCTTGTTTTGGGTGATTTTGTGATGGTTTGCATCCTAACTATTTGGTGCTAGCATAAGGATTCCTTTATGTTTGTTTTAGTCTTTGAAGCATATTAGACTAGGTATAATTCAGTTTTGAAGGCCTTTATTGGCAAAATCTTTGTTAATTTTGTTAATCAGTCATATAAGGGGGTGATTGGATCTGCATATTAGGTCATAGTAGTGACAACTTTTTGGCTTAAATTCAGTCTTAATAAACTCTAATAGGGATTGGTGGGGTTTAGTGATATTTTACTTTGAGTTTGGTAGAGTAAATGTAGAAATTGCATATTGGTAGTTGGGTAAAAACAGTCTAGAACATCAGCAGGCTAGAAATTGGTTTGGTTTGGATTTTTAGGTTATAAAATCTAGGTCACAGTTAGATTAAGTGGTAGGCTAGGGTTGTGTGTTAGCTAGTTGAGGTTTGGAGGTGTTTTTGAAAAGTCATAGGCTGTTAAAACTCACCATTTTGCACACTAGATCAGACCAGTGTGCCCAGACCCATACCCTCTGTTACAGTGACTGCATAAGGGTAATTTTGTGTAATTTTTGTGAACAAATTGGTGTTTTTCTTTTTTATCTGACTCCCCACAATCCTACTGGTTGTGGGGTTGCCATTCATTGCTCACAAAACTAATCCAATAGCTTTCCTAAGCTCAAGAGGTCCACAAACCTTCTTTCTTCATTGTCAGTGGGAACCAAGTTCCCACTAGTAGTATAAACATTTCCACTGCTGAGCTACTGGACAAAAGTCCTTGAGGTGTCACTTTCAGTAGCTTACTTTTTTTTTCTTTAGTGGGCAAAAGTAGGTTTTAGGATTTGAAACTTTTTTCATTATTTTTCTTATTTTATTATGGATTTTTCAGTTTAATTCATTTTTATGTTACTGTTCATTTGATATTTTTTAGATTAAACAGCATTTTTAATTGACTTTTTAATTTTTGATTTTTGTCTTTTAGTGGTAAAAATCATTATTTTTCAGTTTTAAAAATTTTGTTAGGCTTAGAAAAATGTTTTAAGATTTTTAGTCAAAAATTATTTTACTGTTCACTGTTTTAATTAATTTTTAGAATTAAATTAGTTTAATTAGGGTTTAATTATTAATCAGTTTTGTCTTTTAGTGAAAAATTTTACATTTTTCAAACTTTTTCATTTTTCTACTGTTTAATAGAATAATTTAGGATTTTTAAAATTGTCAAATTAATTTTAGCATTATTTTATTATTTTTTATGATTATTTTAGTTTAAAAATAGTTTTTAGTGATTTAAAAATAGAAAATAGCTTTGAAAATTTAGTAAAAATACTTTTTAGTCTTTAAATAATATAAGTAAGTTATTAGTTCAATAAAATAATATTTTGGACATTTTGTTAATTATATTTAATTTTAGGGCTTTAATTAGCATTTAAAATTGAATATTTAATTAATAAAAGGTTTTAAAAATTATTTATTGGATTTTTATCCTTATTTATATTATTTTAGACTTAGTTTAATCATTTAATTAATTTTTAGGTTTAATTTTTAATTTCATCACGTTTTACGTAATTACGTCATCGTTTTACGTCAACGTCGTAGTTTAATCATAATCGTAGCTCGTCTTTAATTTTTCTCTTCTAAACCAAAAACGTCACTAATCTAAACTTGATTTTATATATTTGGCTCACCTAATCCACACACCTCCTTCGAGAACGAACCCGCATTTATTCGGTTTTGCGTTTTTCCTAAAGCGTGCAACTTAATACTTGCCGCAGTTATACGTTCTTTTTCCTAAAAGACGTGTTTACTACATCTATCAAGCCCAATTACCTGAAAACCTCGTGAAGGAAGATGTCGGGAGAATGCTCAGAATCGACCTTAGCAAGGAGAAGCTACAACCTAGAGTAGACGGAACCCTATGCCTTCACGGACGAAGTTGGTTACCTCGCTATGGAGATTTGAGGAAAGTGATCATGCACGAATCTCATAAGTCTAAATATTATATACATCCCGGATCTGAAAAGATGTATCAGGATATAAAGAAATTATACTGGTGGCCGAATATGAAAGCCTACATTGCCACCTACGTTCAGAAATGTTTGACCTGTGCACGTGTCAAAACTGAACACCAGAGACCATCGGGTTTACTTGTACAAACCGAGATACCAAAATGGAAGTGGTACAACATCACCATGGACTTCGTCACCAAACTCCCAAAGTCATCTCACGGTTAAGATACTATCTAGGTAATCGTCGATCGACTCATCAACTCCGCTCATTTCCTGCCAATTAGGGAGAACGATTCCCTTGCAAGACTAGCAAAAACGTACCTGAAGGAGATTGTGACCAAACATGGGATACCATTGTCGATAATTTGTGATCGAGATGGTAGGTTCACATTAAACTTCTGGAAGGCTTTCCAACGAGCCTTAGGTACCAATTTAGACATGAGCACTGCTTATCATCCACAGACTGATGGTCAAAGTGAACAAACCATCCAGACTCTAGAGGACATGCTACGAGCATGTGTGATTGATTTTGGAAATGGATGGGTTGACCACATTTCTTTAGTGGAATTCTCCTACAACAACAGTTATCACGCCAGTATCAAGGCTGCCCCTTTTGAAGCACTATACGGTCGCAAATGCCGTTCACCTGTGGTCTGGGCAGAAGTAGGTGAATTTCAGCTCACTAGACCGGAATTAATCCAGGAGACTACAGACAAGATCGTCCTCATTAAGCAAAGAATTTAAGCTGCTCGCGATCGACAAAAGAGCTACTTGGACCTGAAACGCAAACCTATGCAATTTGAAGTAGGTGACTGTGTTATGCTCAAGGTATCACCTTGGAAGGGTGTTGTACGTTTTGGCAAACGTGGAAAACTGAATCCACGGTATGTTGGCCCTTTCAAAGTAATAGCCAGGATCGAGGAAGTAGCTTACCGTTTAGAGTTTCCCCAGCAACTGAGTTAGGTACACTCTACCTTTCATGTGTCTAACCTGAAGAAATGCTATGCTGAAGAACCATTGGCTATGCCATTGGAAGGAGTTCAATTTGACGACAAACTCCAGTTCATAGAAGAACCAGTGGAAATCATGGAGAGGATAGTTAAGAAATTGAAACGCAGTCGCATCCCGTTGATCAAAGAACATTGGAACTCTGGGAGAGGCCCTGAGTTCACTTGGGAACGAGAAGACTCGTTCAAGACCAAGTACCCACACTCGTTCACCTGACCAATGACTTCATCCTAAGCTTTGAGGACAGAGCTAAAATAAAGGGGATGGTGTTGTAAAACCTCTGATTTTACCTTATTGACTTTGTCAACTGTTGTACTATTTATTCTTGGAATCTATATAATTCTACCTTTATATGACTTATTTTTAATCATATACCTTTTGTCATACTACCTTTCATATTTATTTTATATTTATATGGACTTGTAGTCATTTATTGACTACTCTGGCAATGGACTGGTCACTTGATTGAATAATAGACTCATCACCTCAGTACATATTTTGAGATAAATTATAACTTCACATAATTTATTTATTAAGTACTTGGATTTATTTTATATGTACATATTTACATATATTACCTAAAAGGAATAAACACCTAACACTTTAAAACACTGTACATTATTTTACATTGTCATTTATCTACTTTATTTAAGTAAAATAATTATAGTGATGTATTTAATATACACTTTCACTAAATTACCTAAAAGCTTCAACAAAAATACCTACAACTCAACAAATGCATACAATATTAAACAAGGGCTATTATTCTCATACAACACTTGGCAAAAATTATAAAAAACTTTCCCACATGCATGTATATGCGTGTATATGTGTACATGGTTACACATTCATCATTGTTTAGCTAGCCTACAAGTATAAGCATGTGTATTCCCACTAATACACTATGTTAATCCTACTTTCTTACATAACCATGCTTTTCTTACACACTACTTACACACACCATGCTTAAACACTATAACAAGTCATGTCTTGTCCCTTTTGACCTTAAAACACACGACAACATTTGCAAAATAGGAAGGAAAGTCAATTTGCTATTTTTAGCATGTGGCGTATAAGCTAACAAGTATATCAAACTAAATCCTAAGTATATGTTAGAAAGATACAAGGTACTAGGTACAAATATCTCATCTGATCTTCTCTTTCCTTTATTTAGCTGAAACATACACAACATCCACAACACAATTCACTTGAACTCCATCACCTTCACTCTCTCTCTCAAACCTACGGCTAAACACCCCTTTCCACCATTTTCAAACCTTCAAGCTTATTTACTACTCTTAGATCATGTCTCATACTATATGAAGGTTAATCATTAGCTCAACCTACAAGTATCTTGATCATTGAAGCAAGAAAGAAGTCCTAGTCCTACTCCTTGAAAGCTTATCATTTGTTCTTACTCATTCTCCTATCACTCCTAAACCTATCTAAACAAGTAAGTCAAATCTAAAACCTATATTTCTATACATTTACTTTCATATATATTAACATACACATGGTTATTCTTAGTAAAAGTTAATGTTGAAACAAATATATGAAACCCTAAGTCTATATTAGGTCACGGCATGATTTAGGCTATAGCTTAAAATGATGTAAAAACTTATCAACGATGAAGAACATGTCATCATGATCTAGTTAAACTTGAAAAATTATAGAAACCTAAGCATGCATGATTTTGGACGTGGGGTTTAAGCCCATGTTTCTATATTGGGTAATCTTGTAATGTTTAGATATGACTAGAAACACTAGATTTATGATTATAGGTGCCTTAAAATGATAAGTTCACTATTATGTCTTAAAAGGTTTAGTTTTAAGCTCACTATAATAAGTTGCCTAAATAAATCTTCATTGTCACTAAATAAAATGTTTTTATAATACTTTTAGTGTCAAAATATAACTTTGTAAAGTTTCGGGTTTAAAATAATAGATCTATAAATATTTTGTATTAAAATGCAAGATCTATGAAACTTTGGGTTAAAATAGTAAATTTATGATATTTCGGGTTAAAATGGAAATTATAATACTTTCGGGTTGGATTTGTAATTTTACAAAGTATAGGGATCTAAATGACAAGTATGAAAACCTATTTTTCCAAAAATATTAACTATAGGACCACTTTTTTAAATTGCCGAGAGTTAAGGGTGTGTTTTGAACACTATCCGAAACTTTAAGGTGATAAAAAGGACTTAAATGGAATTCATATGGCGTTAGGGTAATTTGTGTAAACTTAAGAAAACCTAGGGATCTCATGTGCCACTTACCGAAACATAGTATAAGCCATAGGGACCTTTTATGCCAACTTAGCAAACTTATTCAAACCCTAAGTAAACCCTAAGGGTGATTTTTGCCATTAGCCGAAAGTTATACAAGCCCTAGGGGGAATTTGTGTAACTTAATATTAAACCTAAATATTAGCCGAATGTTGGAGGACCAAAAATGCCAATTTGTGAAACTATAACAAGCCCTAATATAAGCCGAATGTTTAGGGACCATTTTTGCCATTTAATGAAACTTAAACAAACCCTAGTTACACGTGTAACTAGAGAGGGACCAATATTGTAATTACTTGAAACATTTAGAAACCCTAGGGGTATTAAAGTAAATTAACCGCGGGTAATTATTTAAATAGAAAGACTAAAACGTAATTTATATAAAGTATAACGAACCCTAAAATTTCTATATATTTATATCCGTTATTTAAAACGTAAAACTTAAATAAACGTAACAATTGTTATTTTTCCAAACTTATAATTAAATAATTATAAACACTACGTAAACGTTGAATTTAATTAAAATGTTATACATTTTATAAACCTTATTTATATATTAAATATAAAGTAAAAATGATTAACTTATAAATTAAATATATTAATTATATCTACTTTCTATTACTTTAAATACATATAAAACTACCTTTTATAAATATTTAAAGTGTTTTATAAACAACATAAGTACAAAATATTAATTTAATGGATTAATTAATTTAACCTTATTATTTATTTTATATTTAAAATAAATACTATTAGAACTTGTTCAACGATGAACTAAAATACAAGTATCGTAATAAAATGCTTAAAACCAGTATAAGCATGCACAGATTTATTCTAAAACTTTTATGCATTATGTTATGCATTTACTGAGACCTTATAATTATTTAGGTCGTTGATTGTATCGTGAGCATCCTTATCAGATTTATCTACTGACTTATTGATGTACTACTGAGGTTAGTTCATGGCCCCACTTTATATATTGACAAACTTTTAAACCTTTTAATGGGGAAGAAAACATGCAACATATTTTATCTTATGGACATGGATTGAACTGTGAAACCTTTGATTACATTGCCTATTGTAGATGAACCCGCAGGACCCGTGCATCTGAAACTGTTAGAATTATTGAATTACATGCATGTTATAAATAGATCTATTTGGGATTGACCCTCCCCATCTGGGTGAGTCATGCTCACTGTGCCTAGGCCAGGACAACATATGTTTCACATGTCAGCACTTATTATTTTTATGGGTGCCTTTTTATAAGGTGAAGGGTCCTTATTTGTTAAGTACTTAACTGTCAAGTCTCAGTTTCAGGCAATATGGGAATGTAATTACTTTTAAGTATTGATGCTTTGTGCATTACTACTTCAGTGAATGTTTATTGTCCAAACTTATTTTATTAAACATGTGAATTCACCAACTTTATGTTGACTCTCTAAGCATGTTTTCTCAGAAAACTAAAGCAGGTATTGGTGTGCATGGAGTCAAGCATCATGATAGGCTGCATTTATAGATCTCATCTGGGGTTTATAAATTGGGGAATAATTCAAACTGCTAAACAATGTTAAAGACTATTTTAATACTATTTGCACTTTCAGTCATGTAATAAATGTAAGGATAATCTTTTATCTGTTGCTCTATATTTTGTCTGCTGTTGATCCACCTACGTGACACGCAAATATTATTTCCGCTACATTTGACTCAATTTGGGGGTGTCACACATAACATACGAATTCCATGGATCCATCTCATGTATATATCACACGAGTCTCAAGAGCCTGTTAATCTAAATCAGTAAATCGGGTAGGTGTGCATGTTATGTTTGTCTAGTGAGTCTATCAAATCAAAACAGAGAAGGATTATAACATGAATGTTATTGGTCTTTATATCTGTTTTGTATAGAGAAAAGGAAACATTTTCGATAGATCTATGATGTATAAGTTCACTCTTAAATATTTAAAAGATTTGAACGAAGATGAAAGAATCTGAGATAGGTATGATTAAAATTATTGTTTTGGTTCGAGTCTTTGTTTGATGAGAATGTTGTCAAGTCTTGAGGTTGTGGTCAGTTTTTGTTGAGAGAGAGGTGTGTTCTAGGATGTTGGTTTGTGTCAGTTTAATGAGTGCAGTCGAGGATGGTGAAAGTGTTGTTCTGTTTGGGATTTGTTTTGGTTGAGTCTGGGTTTGTGTATGTGTGGTTTAGGTCGAGTCTGGTTGATAAATCAATTTCAGAATGTTTTATTTCAAGATTTTGCAATGTTTCGTTTCTTGATTCCGCAGCCACAAAATGGTATAAACCCGCAACTGGTTAAGTTGAAGATTCCGCAACCAAAAAATATTAAAAGTCAAGATTCTGTAACCGGCGGATGGTTATGGTTCCGCAACTGTTCGTTGGGCAAAATTCTACAATTTTTGATGGACAAGATTCCGCAATGTTTTAGCATGAATACGCAATGATTGCGATTTTGATGATTCCGCAATTGCAAAATGTGAATGATTCCGCAGTCACAAAATTATGTGATTCCGCAATCACAACTTTGTATGATTTCGTAATTACAGATGTATTTGATTTCGCAATCCAGTAGACATAATTCTGTAATGCATGATTCCTCAATGATGTACTTTTCCGTTTTTTCAGGATCTTGAATTTTTGGGTTTGGTTTTCTGGGTAACTAGTTCATCTTCAAGAACAAACAAAGAAAAACCAAGAAAATAATGGTGATACCAGATCTGATAAAAACAATACCAACAAATCAAAAGCCAGCCCACTTGTTTATTTGACCCGGAAACGCACTAATGTTTATAAAAACACGTAACACCAAAATTTGATAAAAGATTTATGAACGATCCAAGATTGTCACTTTATAAAAAAAATTTGACCACCAAATCAATAGATAAAAACACGCAAATCCAAATATTCAACCATATCTATGATACCAATTGTAGGTCCTTAGTTTCTTAGGATTAAGCAAGTGTTTGATTTATCTTAAGAGAAGGATGAAGAAGTTAGAACTAGAGAGAGAAAGCTAGAGACAGAAAGGAGAGAATGAAAGATGTATTAATGAAATGTGTGAAATGAACAAGGACCAACCCCTCCTAACATGCTAGGAGGGGGTATATATAGCCTATCTTACATGTGGGCTATATGGACTATATTGATTACATATTGGATCACGAGCCCAATACATGAATATATCATTAGAGTGACCGATCCTTTCTAAATACGTAAAAACGTATTTCCAACAGATGGTGTCTACACAGCTGGAAATAGATTACATTAGTGATGTTGGCAAAGATTTAATTAAGTTTATTTATTATCTAATTAAAAAGTGATTTGTACTTGTAAGAATCCTCGTTGTACTTAGTTTTTATTCAGAAACTTGATTACTAGAGTAGATATCAAGTTTAGGGGAGGATTGTTGGGAATAAAATGAGCTAAGACACTTTGACGCTGACAAGAGTCAATTGAACGCTGATAGGAAGAAAACAAGCACTGACAGATCAAGCATTGACAAAAGATATCCAAGCGCTGATAAGAAGAAGTCCAATCACTAATAGGAAAACTTAGTCAACACGTTTGTTATTTGACGAAAAGATATACTCAAATTTTGTATTTTCTATATTTATCTTTTCCTAAAATAGTTGATAGGTTATCCATTGTACACGACTCCTTATGTTATAAAAGGAGGTCATAGGGTTTATAATATATACGCATTATTCAGTATTCAACTTTCATTGTACTCAAGTTTGATAATCAATCAAAAGTGAAAGTTTGGTTTATTGTTTTTACTTGTTCATTAGTTTAAGTGTTAATTCCGTATAACACTTCAATTGTTCATACAACAACAAAGTTTCTCTAAGTGTTAAACTTGATTCAATCTCGTTAACATAAAGCTAATCGATCTAAGTTTTGGATCAACATTTTTTGTCTTTTGTGACCTAAAGTTGTTGTTTTTCAGTATTTTTATTTTTCCTTAGTTATATTATTTATTTTGATAATTTTCATTAAGTTTGTTTTTATTTTACTGTTCATTTGATATTTTTTAGATTTAATTCAATTTTAATTAGTTTTAATTAATCTGATTTTTGTATTTTAGTGCAAAAATTCAATATTTTTTAGTTTTACAAATTTTATTATATTCAGAAAAATATTATAAGATATTTAGTTTAAAAAGATTCACTATTCACTCTTTTTATTTATTTTTTAGAATTAATTCAAGTTAAAATAGGTTTTAATATAAACTGTTTTGTCTTTTAGTGAAAAAATTACTTTTTTCAAACTTTTTAATTTTTCTACTCTTTAGTAATATAAAATAAGATTTTTGAAATAGTAAGTTTAGTTTTAGCATTATTTTATTATTTTTAATCATTATTTTAGTTTAAAAATAGTTTTTAGCTTTTAAAAAATAGAAAAATAGTTTTAAAAATTTAGGAAAAATACTTTTTAGTGTTAAAATAATATAAGTAAGTTATTAGTTTAATGAAATAATATTTTCAGCTTTTTCTTAATTATATATAATTTTAGGGCTTTAATTAGCATTTAAAATTGAATATTTAATTAATAAAAGGTTTTAAAATTTATTTATTGAATTTTTATTCTTATTTATATTATTTTAAATGTAGTTTTAATTTTGAAATTGTTTTTAGCTTAAATTTTTAAATTTCGTCGAGTTTTACGTATTTTTGTTCGCGTTTTACGTCATTACGCCGTAGTGTAATCGTAGTTGTAACTCGTATTTATTTTTCTCTCTTTCTCATCCAAAAATGACACTAATCCAAACTTTGATTTTATAAAATTGGCACAAAACTACTACACCTCCTTCGAGAACGAACTTGGACTTTTCGTCTTCACGGTTTTCCTAAACCGTGTCGATTAATACTTGCCTATAACACGCCTTTCCTAAAAGCGTATTTTTACCACAATCACCAACCGCAGTGCGGTTTGAGGTCGACACTGGAATGATTTCCATTCGTCATTGTGAACACTAAAGAGTGTCACTCTGAATGTTCTGGCAAGATCACACGGATTTTGAGAAGAAACTTGGAATCAAGTTTGAATAAATAAAGGATCAAAAATTAGTTTTTTTCCAGTTCTCACAAGTTTGATTCATGTAGAATCGCACAAGTTACCTACCATGAGCTTGTTTGATGTCGACTCAAGCCGGATTTCCATCTTCATCTTGAATCGTATCACTCGGATGTTCTGGCAATATCACAAGGATAATGCGTAGGACTCGATTGTGCCCTAATGAGATGATAGATTGATCTCTTTTTGGCTCTAGACTCGATAACTACATTTTTGTAATCGGAGGCTGGAGCAGACTGTCACCTTTTCAATATTAACTAACTCGGAGTGAGAAATTCAATAGACATGTGTTGATCTCCGTGACAATGGGACAAATTTCTTTTGAGAGATATTTGAATGGCTAGGAAGGGTTGTGCATTACATCACTAGGTCCATGACACTTGTCTTCAATAGATGTGTTAACCCAATTTCTGCCTAAGTAGCATAGAATATTCAACTCCTTCAATACTTACCAATACGTCATCACTAGCACCTTGTTGTGATTGTTCAAGTACTAGCTTAAGTAATTAGTCCGCATTCAGCTTCATTCAACTACATCTTTCCTAAGGACAACAATTTCTTGCTATCGAATGTCCTTGGGTATATCCCTCCGGTTCTGGCTGGATCATAGGACATAGTTTCCTATCCTAAACCACCTTTTGACTCCATTGTTCCGTCGTGGATAGTAGGTTGTTAGGGTGTCAATCGTAACAATAAAACCATTGAAAACCATTAAAAGTTCTTGATAAAAATAAAAAAATCTAACACTTGGAAAGTTTTACAATTTCGAAATACTCCCCCTACACACATGCATCGATATTCGAAATAGTTTAGCAT
The DNA here is from genome assembly GCA_025667525.1 of Glebionis coronaria. Classification (NCBI taxonomy): domain Eukaryota; kingdom Viridiplantae; phylum Streptophyta; class Magnoliopsida; order Asterales; family Asteraceae; genus Glebionis; species Glebionis coronaria. The sequence goes on from CM046879.1 coordinate 295,758,267, forward strand.
GTGAAGGGAAGAGTTTCACTTGAGTCTTTAAGATCACATGTTGCGATATGTTACATTTTAATCACATTTTCTCCCTTATCTCTAATATAAAAACATTATATTCGAGATACCAATTGATAAAAATATGACAATTTCTAAAAATCGATTGGGATAGAAACATGTGTGCACGCATGAATCATGGAACTTTTTGTCGGGATGCTCCCCCTCAACAATATATGTGTGTCTTGAAACAAAAGTTGACAATATTTTGGAAAAATGACACCACAAAATATGTTGAGGTACGGAGTAGAGATGCCTTATCCGGTATAATATATTACATTTGACTATTTTATATCATCTTCGGAATGTGTTGGATACATAAAATATGACAATATCTGAAATGTACCCAACAACATTAAAGGCTTGATTTCAAAACGCCCCCCCCCCCCCCCCTCAAAAATTGATCAAAATAACATATGTCATTTTTGAGATATAAAAACTACTTTATGAGGAAGGGAGTGTTGAACACAAAATTTTGAAAGACTTAGAAAAACGTTTTGAGAAATTCTTGAAAAATTGTTTTCAACGGTTTTAAAATAAATTCGGATTTACATAAGCTGAAAACTTTGAATGTTTTGTGACTAGCTCATGATCGAGAGAAATTAATTTCCCGTTTGGAAGGATAAGTTATCATCCGTGATAAACTTTCCTTAAGGTGAAGTTCAAGTTCTAAGCTGACATTTACTTAGAAGTCGTTTTTCATGAACTTAAAAACATGGAATGTTTTTATGAGAAGCTCATAACCGAGAAACTTTTTAATAGTTTTACTATAAGCTCGTATCCGATAAAGTTGAATTTCTCTTTATGAGGATAAGTCATACTCGGGAGAACTTTCACGTCTTTGAAGAACGAGTTACAGCCTATAATTTGACTGTAAGTCATTGCTAGAAGATTAATTGTGAATCCCCTGAGACACATGTTTCTCAGATATCTACTTCTTCAATAGCCAAACTCTGAGAGTGTCTTTGCTTGAACGCGTTACGATAATAGGACCTTTGTGTTCCCTTTGAACCTTGGCTTTGGTACCTGCACTTACATTAGTAATGTGTATGCTGGCCTTTTTGAGTTACCAAATTGTGAAATCGAGTTAGAAATATCCAAAAACTTGTAGGTAAAAAAAATTGAAAAGTGAAAATTTTTGACGAAAAATAAAAACTAAAATGGCCTAAATATTTGAATTTTGGTCCGAAAATTAGAAGTTTGAGTCAAAAAACTTTTTGTATCACCAAAATTTAAAATTGAAGCTTAAATGCCCTAAAAATTGTCTAGGAAAAATTAAAATTTACCAAAGTTTTCCCGCCAATTTTTTTTTTGGAAACGATGTTTCGAATCTAGTCTAGATAGTTGCTAAGTCTAGAAATTTCTCGAACAAAAAGCCGAGTTTGGAATACCTCTGAATATGAGTTCAGAATATAGGTTCGGAATGTTGGATTCTGAATAATGGCTTTCGGAATGAAGGATTCGGAAGGTTGTTATAAGCCTTAAGCCCAAATTCAGAAGGTAATGCTACCCCAATTCGAAATAAAGTTGTACCCCAATCCGTAATGAATTTGTTCCCTAATTTGGAATAAAGTTGTAATGTAATTTGGAGTATGTTTGTACAACAATTCGGAATATGGAGACTCATAATTCGGAATGTATTTGTACTGATTCAATCCGAAAAGCCTTGAATCTGGAATATTTGTGTACTTGTGAATACGATTTATTTCCGATGATTACAATTTTGAATATTTCCTTAACCTTCAATCCGGGATATTCCCAATCCGGAATATTGCCAATCCGGATTTTTTAGGGTTTCTAAATTCGTAATTTTCCAAAGAAAAGGGGATCTAGGACAGAACTTATAAAAATCGAGTTTTTACACTAAAAATCGAACCAAACGCCAAAATTTTGGTGTTTTTAGCCAAAACAAATATACCAAATCACTACCACAACTATGTAGATGTACTGGGAAAGATTAAACCATAAAAAACACAAAATTTTCAAAAATCGAGCTCCTTGATCCTTAAAAAACCCACGAATTTTGATCAAACAAACCACACAAATTTTAATCACCTAACTACTATAGGCTCTTGATACCAAATGTTTATCCCAATCAATCCATAACACAATACATATGATAGAAATAGAGAGAATTTAGAGAGAGACAGAGAGATAGAGAGTAGTGAGAGAGAGTAGAGAGATTGTGGAAGGTTAATACTTTAGAGAGAGAAAGTAAATGAACCAACACCCTCTTCCACACGTGGAAGAGGGTTTATATACCCATGAGCTTGGTGGGCTCATGGGCTAGTTTCTTGGGCCGGGCTTGTCTTACATTTGGGCATAAAGCCCCTAACTTATACAATATTAGCTTAAAGTCTAAGCCCGGTTAACCTGACTAACCTATTACAATACAAGACCTTTAACGACTAAGATGACCTATTACATTCTTGTTCGACTATAAAAAATATAGGGCTAACAAACTGGTAATAAATCTCATGTTCAAAACCGTTATAAAACCGTGTTTATCGATCCTTTTTGTTGACTTAATTTTTTAACATCGTTGTCTATTAGGAGAAATTATTAATTTGATGATTTTGATTACACCGTTAAGGCTCTATTTTTGGACCTAATACGTATTCATGCATAAGTAAAAAATGTATCCTCATGATCATTAAGACAAAAATAAAATATAAGAGATACACTTTAGGAATAAGGAAGTTTAAGTACGTTATTAGAGCATATAAGTAGTGTTAGCATTACTAACTTATAATGACAATGATCTTGTTTCATGCTTAGCATGGAATTGGGTGAAAATCGAGGACGACAAAATTATTTCTAATGAAGCATTCACGTGTTCTTATTTTATGATCCTAATCGTCCCATTTTGCGATGAAAAAATATATTATGTCTAAAACATATGTCGTAGTTTAGTTTCAATTTACGTTTCAATAAATTGTCATTAAAAATGAATTTCGGAAGTTCTATGATACTTAATTCTAGCATTGCGTGAGGACACGACAATGGTTTAGTATGGGGGAGTGATGAGACTACATTAATACATAGTCTAATCGTCCAAATCGGGCTTAAAACGGTTAAAAATGTCATAAAATACCCCAAAATATGCTTGTGTTTGTTCATTGTGTATATTAGGTACATATATCGTGAATCGGCCAAAAGATAACAAGAATCAAGCAAAAACGAACACGAGAAACGAAGCCGCACAAGTAACCGACCGGATCATGAATTTCAAAAGAAGACCTTGAAGTTTGACGATTTGTCAAGAATGGTCCCTCAAGAATTGAAGACTTCTCACTTTTAACCCTTGCAAATCTCAAAAGTTGCATTTGGGTCCCTAAGTTTCAATAATATTACATATTCAGCCCTCGAAGTGTGCCAAAATTGCAAAAATGGGTCCTTATTTAAATTTTGCAATATGGTTGTGCCAAAAATGAAAAGCCTATCATAGTTGATAACAAAGGAAGTGGAGTATTGAGATGTGTAAACTTTATATGAACATAAACAGAAAGCCAAGGGGCCAAAGCTGAATAATCTAAACCCATATCCACCAAAAACCCAACCAAACCCTTACCCTACCCAACCAAACCCGGCCTTTAAACCGACCCAACCCATAAACCAGAACCAACTTCTCTGCCACGTCCCCATCCACTAATACTCGGATCAATATATAATAATTTTCAATTTATTATTTTTAATAACACAAAAAAAACAGGTAACACACTTTTACTTCCCAAAACAAATCTATGAGTACTATTTACCCACACCCACCTCCTATAAACCCTAATCTAATTAACCCACAAATCAAAGGGGTTTTACACCCACCCTTTCAGAAACCCAATTACCCATTATGTCGACATAACCATGTGCCAAACTTTGCCACATCACCTATGTGGGTCCCATACACGAGCTCCCCTGCAACATCAAGACAAGAGTTGAGCAAGCAAACAATTTTTGGTAGGATACATCAACGAACCTCGTTCATTCCTTAACCTCTACACAATTTTAAACAAATGAGATTCGTTTGGCCAACTAGCTTCATCACATGGAGATGACAGATTCACAAGAGGGTATCATTGACCAAATTCAAATATCAAGACCCAAGGGCCTTTCTGGAAATTCAAGCAGCATTAGGGTTATTTGTTTTAGCTATTATAGAAGATACTATAGCCTAGTATATAACCAAGGTCGACATGTGACTTGGTTGTTTTTCCAACTTTTGTAGAATTTTGAGTTTATGAATATTTAAAGTATCTTCTTTTAAGCTTGCAAAAGTTGAGTTCCAATTTATCTTACTGTATTAGTGTGATCCTTTAAGTTTTCCGCAAGGCTTAGTGGTCTGTTACTTATCAAAGTCTATTTTTCATGTTCAAAGTTTTGGCCAGAAATATCCTTTGAGATCGAAATGTGTCTAAATTTTGTTTTATAAGATATGAAGTTTGACAAACTGAGTTTTTTATAAACAAGCTGATAACGCCTTATTTATACATGTTTGTAATGATGCATTTATCCTTGGTTTCTATGTAAATAAATAAATTATGTGTTAAATTGTTACTAATAATAAGTATTGTTTTGATTGTAGTGATGGAATAAAACTATGAAGGAAAGAAGTGAAGAAATGGAAAGAAATGGACTAAAGAATAAATTGAGCTGAAAATGGGCCAAAGTACGGCGCACAAATGAAAAGTGCGGCACATATTCTGATTTACGAATTGCTAAAGTGCGGCGCACAAATGAAAAGTGCAGCGCACATTTGACTGCAGTTACACAAATTAAGTGCCATCATGCATGGCAATTATGGGGAAACCTTTGGCTTACTTCCAGGAGTTTTAGCTATGATTTTTATGCTATTTAAAGGACCCAAAGGTAGGCCTAGAAGATATATTCCATCCTTCATACACCATTGTTACAATGGTTTTCATATAATCAAGGATTTATTCAATCCTTGATCATTGATACTAGTACAAGGTGAACCTTAGTTGGTTCATAGTGATTGTTGATGTAGCAAGGAACTCAGAACTTTGCTTGTTAATTGTAATAAGTTGGAACAAAACTTATAACTTTTTGGAGCAAGTATTGATTAACACTTTTGTTGGTATAATTCTCATTTCATTTATGTTATTCATTTACTTTGATTTACATATTGTTGAGATGATTATTTTTACTATTATTATGGAGTAGTTTATTGTGCAAATGGTTAGGGCTTAACAACCTTATGATTTGATAGAATTATGTGGGTTTGCGAGGGCAAAGTGCGGCCACAATTAAGTTTGTGCGGTACACTTACCTCTTTGGTTTGTGATTATGAGTATGATTTAGATGCTTTTATATTATATGTTATTATGTAAGACCATTGTTATATGTTGGGTTTATTCATGATCATGACTAGTACTCATGTGAATGGATAGATTTCTTGTCATCTAGTAAATCAATCTTGTTATTCACTTTTGTCGGGATTAGTGGAATAAATCTTTTAACAACTCTTACATAATCTCATCTATTACTTTAGTCATTGAAATCAAGCATAAACTATTCTTAATACTTTTGGTATGACATGATCTTTAGGTGGAATTTTGTTTTATTAATTAGATGTTGCGTGTATGACTAGTAATTGGCATGTTGTCTTACATTGTTTATGTGCTCATATTCATCACTGCTACTTATCTTTCATATGGTTGTGACCTTAACCAAACGCACCCTTTAAAACCATTTGATAAGTATGTCTTTCGAACTTGTGACACTCTAGAGGTAATTGTTTTGTATTCTATAACACCAATATCATGGAATGAACTGGACTTACCTTAACAATATGCTATACATGATAGGGTATACTTGCCCGTGTTTGTGTTTCTAGTCAATTGTGTGGTAATATCTTGTAATAAAAATTTAAGATTTGCAAACGAACATCAAGTTTTTTGCGCCGCTGTCGGGAATTGATTTGTTATTAGTTTAAAACATTCTGAAATACTTGGTAAGCATAAAGTTTCTAAACACGCCGTATAGATTTCTGGCAATCTGAAAAAGTTTTCAACAAAACAGTACAAAAGTGCGTCGCAAATTTCAAAAGTGTGTCGCACATTTCAAAAGTGCGTCGCACATTTCTATCAAATTTGCAAAAATGTTGGTAGAAACAATCCCAAAACACCACCAAAACCTTTTACTCTCAACACTTACTACTGAAAACATGAGAATTGCTTTGTGTATACTTATGCTTTTTAAGCTTTTGTGTTCGTTCATATTACATCTAAAGAAAAACTAAAAATATTTTCTTTCAAAATTTTTATTTTCTATTTTATTTGCTCTTTGTTAGAATAATTTGATTTGGTATGTCTTGTTGGATATTTATCATGATTTTTGGTAATTTTTCTGAAATTTTAGCTATAGTAAAATTACAAAAAAAAAATGAGAAAACAAACGAAAATAAAAAAATGGCTTATTCTTGCAAAATACTTATTGACGTATTGTAATACCCCATTTTGGTAAATGGTATATCACAGGTAATATGGCGTGTCATCAAAGCATACAAGGAAAATGTACAAAAACATTGAGTGACCATGAATAGAAATACCAGAAACAAACATCGGTAGTCCAAGTATAAGCTCACACACATGAATATAAGTACTGAAATGGAAAAGGACCAAACAATGTACAAAGAAATAAAGTAACGTAATTTATGGAAATATGAATAAAGTAATGAAGGCTAGATAGCTTCCATTCGTATGCACATACTCTCAATGTCTAGGAGCGTCCTTGAGTACCTGTCGTTTGGGAGCATGAAAGGAAAACGACTGAGCATAACGCCCAGTGAACAGATATACAAGCATAGCATGAAATGACATAAGCATAAAGACTAATAGCAGCGGAAATGCATAATTCCTAGATAACCTGGAACATGTTCATACAATTGGTTTTATAGTTTGAAAAGACTTATGTTTTTATATGAAAACTTTATTAATTAGCCAATAGCCCATATAGGTCATGAGGTTCCACCGTGAATGAATACTTGGAGGGGAGACCTCGTCATGCAATTAGAGGGGTTGCCTCTAATTATATAGTCTCGGTAGGAGGGATCAACTCCTTGTGAAGGATGCACGGCAAACATCGTATTTACCATGAAAATCCTGTAAAACATGTAACTAGGATACACCCATACGCCCCACATGATAATATAAATATAAGGCCAAAGATGTAAGGGGACGCCATGAGAAATCACTCCGCCGTGGGGAAGTCATAACACTGGTGCCTCCAGTGTTATGGTTATAGTACCTCCATAACTAGGTGACACTCGTCATGCATGTATATGTCTTAGGCATGTAAAACTAACATATGTAAAGAAACATATAAAACATATACTTTGGAAAACAGTTGGCTGCAAACGGGGAATCCTAATAAGGAAAGAATGTCCATACTGAAGGACGGAAAATCCGTACCTTGTGTCCAGTGAACGAGGAAAGGCAAAAGGATGAATAGTCCTACTCCGACCTCACTAGTGCTACAAAAATAAGGGACATGTATAAATCGTCTGGTTACTGAGTACGTTACTGGTTATTGTATGTTCTTAGCTTGTTTTATATGTTCTTGTCTTATTTACTGTTTTAAATGATATACTATATTAATCATGTATTTCATGTATTCTGATTAAGTATTATCTTGTATTCTTGTATTATTATACTTGTTATGTAATAATAAGTAACTTTCTAAAAATAACATGTTTTCAAAAATAGAATGTTTCCAAAAATAGAAAGTTTTCAAAAATAGGAAGTTTCCAAAAGTAGAAAGTTTCTAAAAATAGATCATTTTCTAAAAACAGAAAGTTTCTAAAAATAGTAAGTTTCCTGAAATAGAAAGTTTCCATATTTAGAAATAAGCTGGATTAATAAGCTAATAATATAAGCTAGTGTTTACTAGTTAAAAGTCATAAGTCATGTAATTAATAATATAGTTTATTAATTAAATAGTATAGGTTATAACTGATTATTAATTAATAATAATAATTCATGTTTTAATAATATATCATGGTTAATTAATAAACTAAAGGTTATATGATTTAATTAATTAAAGACATGATTTAATTAAATTAGTCTAAATAAAATACTTACGTTAACCATGAATTATTATATTTAATAATTATAACCTAAGTCATGTTTTATTAATTAATTGTAATTCCATGTGTTAATAATTAATTAATAACTATAATATAAAATAAATAACAAAATCCTCAGGCTAAAACATGTATTATTTATAAAATAAATATAACCTAAGTCCATGATTAAATTAAATTAATTAGTCATGTTTAATTAATTTAATTATTCTTGTAAAAATATAACCTGTAAAAATAATCTCGTGCCCGTATCCGTGTTTTAATATAAGCCGAATATATAAGCCGAACCAAACAGACCCGACAGTGGCTAACCCGGCCTAGCCGGTTGCCACTGCCCGAGTAAATTTCCCCCTGCTTGGCTGCGTTTCCCCCTGCTCGAACCAAAACAGCCAGCGACTTAAGCCGGTGGTGCTTGATGCGGCGTCGAGACCCACACCGAGACCTTGCAGGGTCTCGGTTGGACTAAACCAATTCCAAACATCGCCCTGACATGCGTCGGGGTTCCTTTGTCCCTGAAGCCGAGAACCAAACCCATACCGCGACCATGGGGTCTCGGCTGGTGGTGCATAAACTAGGCCGAGAGCTTGGTAGCTCTCGGTTGTGTGTCGGCCGAACCAAAACCCCACCAAAACCAAACCTTTTTCATGTTTCGTGGATCAATTGTCATGTTTTTAATAATGTTTTATATTCTAAACACATGAACATAATTAAAAAAAGGATGAAGGTTATAGTGATACCGAATACGTGATTGGAAAAAGAACAAAGAACACAAACACTATTAACCCAAAACCAAAGATCAAAATCAACCAAACAACTCTTGGTGTTCTTTTGTAGCCGGTATCAAAGGGAGAGAGAGGGGATAGGGTTTCTAATTTTTTTTGTAAAAATTATGTGAATGATTTCCCTGTGTTTTTACTTTTTACAATATAGTCAAAATTAAAATGTGCTTGGCCCCTTGTCTTTTGGTTGTTGTGGACACCATAGGACCACAAGGGTCTCCCGGCTTTTTCCATGTTTAATTAATTTACGTGTTCGTTCGTGTTTATTATTCGTTCTAGTTCGTGTTAAATGTTCGTGTTATATATACTACGTACATATATCCTGTTCTAATATTTGTGTTATAATTAATATACATAATAATTATCATGTTCATAAATGTTCGTGATCATATGCTCGTGATTATACTTATTATACTTAATAGTTATCGTGTATTATCACGTACTTAATAATTATCGTGCACTAACACGTACGTAGTTTCTGAATTTAATGTTCGTGACATGTGTACATGACATAAATGGAAAGTTTTAATTGGTTAGTACGTTTACGTAGTGTACTGTTCATGGCATTTATATGCGGGTTTTACAACTCTTCCCCTAAAAAGAATAATTCGTCCCCGAATTATAGATAACGTAAACTGAAAGAGGAACATACCCGAATCAAAACTTGAAATGAGGGTAAGAAGTCTGGATAGACTCCTCTGCCTCCCAAGTGGCTTCCCGCTCGGTATGGTCCCTCCAAAGGATTTTGACGAATGGAATCGTCTTCTTCCTCCTGACTGGTTCCTGTCGATCAAGAACTCGTTCGGGTTCCTCAATGAAGGTAAGATCTTCCCGGATCTGTTCAAGTAGATACTGAACCATGTGAAGGGGATGATACTTTTACCCTCTGAGTAAGGACACCTAGAAAACGTCAGGAACGTGAGAAAGATGCGGAGGTAACGCTAAACGATACGATACTTCACTGACTCGCTCGATGATATCAAACGATCCGATGAATCGAGGACTGAGTTTTCCTTTGATTCCAAAACGTCTAACACCACGTGCCGGTGACACGTTAAGAAAAACATGATCTCTCACGTTGAAATGAAAATCCCTACGATGATTGTCGGCATAACTCTTTTGACGTGCAAGAGCTTCTTGCAGTTTTGCCCTAGCTAAAACGACTTTCTCGTTGGTCAACTCTATCATCTCCGGACCATCAAGTGTTCACTCACCAATCTGATCCCAACAGATTGGGGCGCGACACTTCCTTCCATACAACATCTCAAACGGTGCACACCTGATGCTGGCATGCCAACTGTTGTTGTATGCAAATTATACCAAGCAGATATAATCGTCCCAACATCCTGTCCATTCTAAAGAACATGCTCAAAGCATATCTTCTAATGTCTGAACGGTTCGCTTCGACTGTTCGTCTGCTTAAGGATGAAAAGCCGTGTTAAGCTTAAGTATGGTACCCTAAGCTTTCTGAAGACTCCTCCAAAATCGCGAAGTAAACCGAGAATATCTGTCCGAGATGATACTGGATGGAGCACCATGAAGTCTCATGATCTCCTTCTTATATGTGTCTGCCAATTTTCTAAATGGATCATCCTTGCGGATCGGTAAGAAATGAGCTAACTTGGTAAGTCAGTCAATGATAACCAAAATTTCATCATGCTTCCTCTTGGTCTGCGGAAGTCCGGTGACTAAATCCATGGTGATCTTGTCCCACTTCCACTCTGGAATGTCTAATGGTTGCAGTAGACCACTATATCGTTGATGCTCGATCTTAACCTGCTGGCAGGTAAGACATCTGGAGACATAGGTAGCAACATCCTGTTTCATACCACTCCACCAGAAATACTGCTTGATGTCGTGGTACATCTTTGTGGAATCGGGATGAATGGAGAATGGGGAGCTATGAGCTTCAACCAATAATGCTTCCCTGAGTGTAAGATCATCAGGAACACAAAGTCGAGTTTCCTGCCATAAGATACCGTCTTCATCTAACCGAAACTCCGTCGGCTGCTCTAAGTTCTGAATAATTGCCCAGATTTCACCATCATCCTTTTGAGATTCCTTGATCCTAGTGAGTAAGTCAGGCTCCACTCTAAGATTATCCCAGTAACCATGTTGTCCACGTACCATTATCTCAATATCCAGTCTCTCCAAGTCTCGTATAATCTCTTCCTCTATCTTGATGTCGTTGATCATACCCGACTTTCTAATAAGAGCATCTGCTACTACATTCACCTTGCCGGTATGTGTAACACCCCCAATTTTGGTCATAGCAGCGGAAGGGTTATTGGGTGTTACTATCATGGTTCAATCTCATAATCATAGAAAACGGCTCAAAACAAGTCGTTTTAATAAACATCCATTCATTCATGTTTAACAATAAAACCTTTCACACGGTCCCAAATAATTCCATGTTTACAAACATAATAAATGATAAAAGATTATTTGAATGGATATAAATTTTAAAAGCGGGCCAAAACATTTCAATAAGCAAGCTTCACGAAACCGCCATCCTCGAGTGCCTTCTATACGGGGCTGAGATAAAACATGTTAAAAAGTCTGCCGAGTGAATCTATAGAGTTTAATTTAAACAAAGAGAACACAAGTATTCAAAATAACCTTCCATGGTTAATAATTTACCGAAATACCATTATGTTGTACGGACATAATTATCAGTTTCATTACATAAGCCTCGTGACATTGAACGTTAACATATATTATTTCAGCCCAACACACCTAGCCAAGTGCGTATATTTCTCTTATACAATGCATCCGATGTTTCATTACTAGTGCATCACAACACCATGCGAGAGCTAATCGCGACCGGACTGGGCGTCACCCGGATAGATCTATCCATAGCATTAGCGTTACTTCGATTAACAATTCACGATTCATGGGTCCTTTAAGGCTAAAACTAACTTATGCAATAAATTTCATCTAAGCATACACTCAAGTTCCTTGTGTTCAATTTTAAAACAAAGAGGGTTTACCACAACTTCTCGTTGTACCCTTCATTTATAATAATTACTTTTCCAATAATAAGGATTTCCACAACTTCTCGTTGCACCCATACTTTTCCAATAAGTAGAGTTTCCACAACTTATCGTTGTACCCTTTTATTTTAATAAAACAAGCATGTTATCCCCCTCGCGGGTTTATAAAACAAGTAAACATGTTAAAAGCGATGCAATAGACTCACCTTAGCCAATAGTGGTAATGAGACGATCGCCGACGATTAGTGATGCCCGTTTAAACAAGAAAACCGCAACCTATTGATGAGACTGCTTTTATACATGGTCTCATCGTCCAAATCGGCCTTAAAATGCATAAAATATCATAAAATAGACCAAATATATGCTCGTGTTTGTTACTTGTGTATTTTTAGGTACGGATATTGAGGAATTGGCAAAAGAACACAAGAATCAATCAAAAACGAACACAGGAAACGAAGTCGCACAATGAACCGGACCCAAGTTTGGATTTTGCAAAATGACCCTTGAAGAATTGAAGATTGGCAAGAATGGCCCCTCATCTTTGAAGAACTTGTCACATTTGACCCTCCAAATGTCAATTGTACAAGTATGGACCTTAATGTTTGAAGATTGTACAAGACCAGTCCATCAAGTTTGAAGAAAATACATTTAATGCCCTTGGATAAAGTTTTAAAAGGTTTTGTGCCACTTTTGACAAGTTATCAAAAGTTGATAAAGGCAATTTTGGCGCTGATGGGGTTTTAATACAAAGTGGAAAGAAGTTAATAGCTTGGGGGTCAAAACTGCCATCTAGTCAAACTCCTCCCACCAACCAGCCAGTGACACCTCATCACAACCCACCCATCAACCCACACACCCGACCCTATATCCATTACCCAAACCGGTTTCCATTTAAATAAATGGTCAAATCTGGTCAAACCTCCCACTTAACCCACGTTCCCTCCTTAACATTTATTTAAAATGTTAATTTCCCAAAACAAATCAAAACCCCCCCTTAATCCTGATAAACCCTAATCCTACCCCAGATCCAATCTCACCCAAAACAAGGGGTTTTACCCTAAAACCTTCCAGAACACTAATTCACGTCCCTCTCATCCTTTCCCACCTCACCCAACACACTCACATGCTTTGTGGACCCCTCCCCAGCCTTCCCCTGCTACATCATTTTCACACAAAACCCCACCCCCGACCAGATAAACGGTTGGATGCAACTACTTGGTCCCCAAGATGAATCCTACGTCCAAGATTGAAGATTCCAAGCTGGCAAATCACATGGGTAACATTTGACCCAATTTTCGTCAAAGAACTCAAGGGCATTTAGGGCAATTCCATAGATTAGGGTTTGTAGTCCTAGAATGTTCCTAGTTAGTCTATTTAAGGAGCTTACAACATGTGTAAAGCCCTTGTTCCAGTTTTTCTTCAAAATATTTTGTAATTCCGTTTTTATAAAATTAAAGTTTGGTGTTTGTGTTTGAGCAATTTAATTCCTTTTAATGTTTATTTAAAGTTATTATAAATTAATGAAGATAAACTGAGTTCCATTTTATCATTGTGAACATTTGTGTGTTTTGAGGTTTTTCAAAAAGTTTTTCAAAGGTTTTAAATATTGGTTCAAATTTCTGAAATCAAACATCCTTGAAGTGAAAGTGGAAAGGAAGTTTTGATTTGTGAATTTGGATTTGCTTAAAATCTGTTAAGTTTCAAAGGTTATTGGGTTTCAAAGTTTTTAAGTTTAAAAAAAATCAGTTTCATTGGATATTCTGCATATTTTTTGTGTTTTCTTTTCTTAGCAGGTTTGATGTGTTGCTGTTAAAGGTTCAGCATACACCCCAGTGTATAGGGAGGTGACAAAGCTGTCACAAAGAACCCTGGATGTAGGGTTCTTAGGTAAAAATTCTCTTCCTTTTTGAAAATTTTCAGAAAGTGGTGATTTGTGTGAATTTGCATGATTAAGTGAGTTTATATGGATTGATTTGTGTTTAAATGGAATGTTATGCATGTTAGATGTTGTTTGAATCAGTTTAAACAAGTTTTAAAGTGATTTGGTTTGAAAAAGTTGGATAACAAGTTTTTAAAAGGGTGTTTGGATAAGTGTTTTAGCAGGGTAGAAATCTTAAGTTGTGATTTAAAAACGTGTTAGAGTTATTGGAAAAGGTTGAGTAGGATTGTTTAAGTTGCTAGCTAGTTAGTTCATGAGTTTGGAACAAGATTAAGAGAAATTTGTGTGTTTGAAAAGTGAATAGAGTGGCCTAAAATCTGTCATATTCATTTATCTGCCAGTCTTAATGATTTTGTGAGCTTGGATTGTGTAATATGTTAAGACTTAGGATGTTTTAGGTTTGCAGGTTGCTAGTGTACCATTTTGTGAAGTTGTGTGCATAAGTTTGGAGTTTGAACCTCATTTGTGTGCATTCTGTTAAGCAAAGTTCCACCAGACCTCATTTTTTATCAGCAACTTTAAATTGCTTTTGTGTGCATTGTTTATGTGATTTGGTGCTAAGTGTTGCTGTTTATCTGCTTATCTTGACTCCTTGTGCTCCAAAGAGCACAAGGGTGCCTTGTTTATCCACAACACCACTCAAACAAAGCCAAGTCCTCTTGGTCCAAATTGCATAAGCTAAAAAAGCATACACTTGTTAATCAGAAACATATGCAGACCTGGGCATATTTGAGCTTCTAAATTGATCCAATCTTGGTCACTTTAGGTTTGTAATTGTGTTTTTGTGTGTTGAAAAGTTACTGGATTCAAGTGTGAAAAAAGAAAAAAAAAGAAAAAAGTTGTAAAAAGGTCACCCGCAACGGACTCGAACACGCGACCCCTCGCTGGGGGACTAAGCGTGCTTACCATTGATCTAGATGCCTTTTTACGTTAAGCTTTCATTTCATTAAGTATTTAACCACGTTTTCATTTGGGCTTTGTTTAATAAGCCGTAGCTTATTTGAATTTTTCCTGCTTATTTATTAAGCACTTTGGGCTTATTTCATTTTTCCTAGGTTATTTATAGGTTTTAGGATTTTTCTGTTTAAAGAAATTATTTTTCCTATTATTTAATTAATTTCTAGGATTATTTTTAGTTTTAAATTTAGAAAGTCAATAAAAAATAGTGAACAGTAATTAAAAAATACAAAGAAATAGTTTTTAGGTTTTAATTCTTATTTTTGAGGTTTACAAATCAAAAGGTTTTCAAAAACTTTAATTTTTAATTTTATTTAATTTTAGGGTTTTTAGACAACTTTAAAAATTAATATAAAATTAACTAAAAGGTTTTAGGAACTTTAATTTACATTTTCTTTCTAGTTAGAATATTTAGGATTTTTGAGAATTTTTTAGAATTTATTTGAGAACTTTTTATTTTTTGGAATATTTTAATATTATTTTATTCATTAAAATTCAAAGTTTTATTTTTATTTCTTTTTCATTTTTCCTAGGTTCTTTATCATTAATTAGGACTTTTCCCATTTGTAGAATAATTTTTAGACTTTTCAATTAATTTTTAGAATTAATTTAAGATTTAATAGATTTTAATAGTTTTTAGGAGTTTAAAAATAGTTTAATTTTGTTTTAAAATTTTTAAAAATAGTTTTTAGCTTAATTAGGTCATTTTTGAGGTTTACAAACTATAAAATCTTGTATAGGGCTTTTTAATATTTAAAAGTGATTTTTAGGGCTTTAATTAGCATTAAAAAGTCATTATTAAATTAATTAAAAGGTTTTGGCAAGTTTGGATTTTTTGTAAACTCTTAGAATTTTATTGTGGATTTCTAGTAATTTTTAGGAATTTTTAGGTTAAAATTTTAAATTTTGCACTTTTTTTTACGTTCTACGTCGTAACTTTCTAGTAGTGTTTTTGCCTTATTTTTCTATTTTTTCGTCTTCGTCATTTTCTCTTCTTTTCTTCTCATTAATAATCAAAAACAAATCAATCAATCATTCATTACACAACACACGTGCCTCCTCGAGAGAACGATCCCCACCCCATTAAGGGTCATAAGTGTTTACGTTTTCCTAAACGTACGCTTAATACTTACCGCTTTTACCTTGTTTTCCTAAACAAGTGTAATTTTACAACCATCATTTTTGGCGCCGCTGCCGGGGAGGCGTGTTGTGTTTTGATTGAACCATTGTTGTTTTTCTATATTAGCCATATAGTAATTGTATTAATAGCACTCTATTAATACGTATTATCGTTTTTCGGTTTTTGTGTGAATATTATTACTATATTGTATACGTAGAACAATAAATACACAAGTACTCCAAATACATGAGCAATCACAACCTTGATTCGGGATTTCATCACTCGATCATTGTATTCGAATCTCAAAACCAAAGAAAAAGGCAAAAATAGATAAATACTTTCGTGAAGCTTAATCTTGATAATACAAACTATAAGGTGGGTATAAGGCAGTTGTATTTCACAACCTAAAGGAAAAAGGCTCTTAAGTGCTTCGCGCCGCCTCGTTTCCTCCGCTTGCTTGTGCGTATTTGATTTTGAGAGTGAATCGAGGGTTTTGCCGCCCAAAGTATTACTACATATCATATATATTTTCTTGGTTTCCATTTGATTAAACCCTCTTGAACGATTTGGTGTTCCACCATCGTTCTAAAGTCATCGAAGGCGTTCACTCCACGTGATCGTTTTCATTCCTTGAGGCCTTTTTAATCAAGAGATTTGATTAGTGAGGAGATTTGTGGACTCATTGTCTACTTAATACATTCACCAATTTCCAAAAAAAGTTAATACAATCAAAAACCACAAAAAAATTGAAAAAACACAAAATACCAAAAAGAATCTTCTTTGCTCGTCTCCACGTTGTACGTGACGTTTATGCTCACTCGTAATCAAGCAAAACGTGCACGTAGACGCAAGAACAAAACTCCTACTAAAACTCATTCTAGTGAGGAGTCTCCAAGTGAGGAACCTATTGTAGAACAAGAAGCTATCATGGCTAATCGTACTATGATGGAGTTGCTTCAAGCACCCACCGAGGGTTTTGGAGAGGCCATTGTGATTCCCGCCATCCTTGCGGAGAACTTTGAGATCAAGACGGGTTTAATGTCTATGCTTCAAGCAAACAAGTTTCGCGGTCACGAAAAAGACAACCCACATTATCACATTAGGCAATTTAATCGTCTCACCGCGACAAGCAAGTTTAAGGATGTACCACACGATGCCATTAAGATGATGTTGTTTCCTTACTCGTTAGATGGACCCGCCAAGATTTGGCTTGAGAAAGAACCGCCGAATTCGATTTTGACATGGGCCGATCTCGTGTCTAAATTTGTGAATCAATTTTTTCCACCATCTAAGACAACACATTTGAAAAACGAGATTTCACGTTTTACACAAAGACCAAATGAAAGTTTTTCAATGGCTTGGGAAAGGTTTAAAGAAATGTTACATGAATGTCCACACCATGATTTTTCCGAATTGCATCAAATTGACACTTTTTATAATGGGCTTAATGAACATGAACGAGATTATTTAAATGCCGCCGCGGGTGGTAATTTTTTGTGCAAAACGACCAATGAGGCTTTGAAAATCATAGAAAATAGGTCTAAGTTCTATAGCCCTCGTAACACACCGAGTGTTGCCAATTTGGGCTCGTCATCATCTCGTTCCATTAATGCCTTGCAAGATGAAGCAAATGAGGAGAATCGGTTTTTCGATAGGTTTTCGACTCTTATGTCTCATTGGAAAGCTCAAGAAGCTTCAAACACCGCTTCGGTTAAAGCGGTTGCTAAGAGTTGTATTTCATGTGGTGGAGCTCATGATTTTTCCGAGTGCATTACCGCGGATGGTAACACTTCGAATGCTTATGTAGCCACGGGAACTTATAACCAAATCGGTCAAGGTTCCCGCCAAAATCAAGCTCCACAAAATCAAAATGCTAATAACTATCGAAACAACAATCAAGGTGGAAATTACCAAGGAAATCAAAGGAATTATAACAAAGGTAATTATCAAAGTGGTAATGGGCAAATTTCAAACCAAAACCAAAACCGTGATTTTCAAACTCCTACTCAAGGTTTTCAAAATGCTCACACTAAAAATTTGCA
Source organism: Glebionis coronaria (assembly GCA_025667525.1). NCBI lineage: Eukaryota > Viridiplantae > Streptophyta > Magnoliopsida > Asterales > Asteraceae > Glebionis > Glebionis coronaria. The sequence continues at coordinate 295,776,234 of CM046879.1, forward strand.
AGGAGAATTTTTAGATTATGCTAAGGCTAATGATGCTAAGTTTGATAACATGCAACGTGAGATGATTAGCTTAAGGTCCGAATTGAAAAACGAGCTTAAAAACGAACTTGCTAATGAACTTAAAACTCATGCTAATAAAATGGAAGGAAATGTCACACGACTCCAACAAAATCAAAAAAAAATGGAGCAAGGACAACATGAGATTAAGCAAGAGTTTTTAAAAGCGGATGCTAGGCAATCTAAGTTTGAAGACCGTATGGCTAAAATGTTTGAAGCTATCATGTGTAAGCCCTCTTCTTCGGGTGGTCTTCCTAGTGATACCATCGTGAACCCGAAAGGAGAATTGAAGGTTATTACTACTCGTAGTGGTAAAACTTTCAAAGAACCCATTTCTCGTCCAAGTACTTCTATGGAGAAGGAAAAAGAGAAAGAACCCGAGGTTGTGGTTGAAAAGGAGCACATCTCAAGCCCACGAAGTACCGCTCAAACCACACATACGGTTGAACCAATACCCATCATGGAACCCGAGATTCCAAGGCCGATGCCTATGCCTAATTTGCCCCAACCCACACCACCTTTACCCTACCCATCAAGACGAGACAAGGAAAAGGCACAAGAACGAAATAATTATCAATTTGAACTCTTTATGAAAATGTTTCGTGACTTGCATTTTAATATAAGTTTTGCCGACGCCTTAGTCATGATGCCTCGATTTGCCGCAAACTTCAAAAGTATGTTGAATAACAAAGAAAAATTGCAAAAATCGTCTAGTTGTTCTTCGGTTTTTCTAAGCCGCATACCTCAAAAAGTCGGTGATCCTGGAAAGTTTTTGATCCCATGTTCTATCCAAGACATGGAAGAATGCTACGCCTTGGCCGATCTTGGTGCTAGTATTAATTTGATGCCTCTTGAGATTTTTAAATCGCTCAATCTTCCAAATCTCACTCCTTCAAGAATGTCAATCGAATTGGCCGATCATTCTACGATTCTAGCTTGTGGAGTTGCCGAGGACGTCTTTGTGAAAGTTGGGAAATTATATTATCCCGTGGACTTCATTGTTGTTGATATTTCCATCGATCCTAAAGTTTCGTTAATTTTAGGTCGATCTTTTTTGGATACCTCGAGAGCACTTATCGATGTGCATGCAAGAAAAATCACTCTTCGTTTCAATGAGGAAGAACTCGTCATTAATGCAACCCAAAACTCCACTCTTTCTCATGTTTATTCTATCACATCTTTGTACAATGTCAATCCCATCAAAAACATTTGTCAAAAGATTTCAAAAAGAGTTGTTGAAGTTGTTAAGAAAAATGAAGTTCCGTCCCCTCCGCCGATGGAGGTTAAGAGTGTTAAGCCTATGATTCCAATCTCGAGTGATTCTTCGGATGATGAATACGTTGATCCCGATGGGGAGGTTTTCTTTGTTGACAAAAGATTTGAAAACTTGCCACCACCTAAACCAAAACGCTTTCAAAATGTGAGAATTTTTAGTGTGACTAACATTGTTTTAGATACACCAAATATTTTTGACATAATCAAATCGGGTTTTCACAAGGAGAGTTTTAAAGATGAAAAAGGAAAAGATTTTGAATTTAATTTAAAAGATTTTTCTACAATTCTAACTCCGTCATCACCGCGTTTATTGAGTACTACAAGCTCGTCTTCTCCTTTTGACGATGCTTTGTGTGGACCTAGTGTGGGGGAAGCCCCTTATGTTCCCTCCCCTTTCTCCACCGAGGACGAGATATTTGATCCTGGAATTGCTTTTATAGGGAAATCTCGGTCTTCCACCGATGCAATAAATGGAAAATCTTTTCATTTGATTGGTGCGATTCTACCTCGAGTAGCTCAATGTTTTGCCTTACCCATTGTCCCACCCTTCTATTTCTTCTCTCCTATTTTCTTCTATCCCATTGGGATTTGTGTTGGAGTTGTGTTGTCTCGTCTTTCATCCGAAAACGAGGACGCTATCTTTGACCCCGGTATACGTTTATCGGATTTTTAAAGTACTCCACGTACTTTTGGGCCTTGTTTATCATGTAAGCCCCACCAAAAATTGACCAAACCATGATTATCCCTAAATGATCACATTTATGGGGATTCGAGTCGAGCTTTTGACTCGGTTATCAAAAACAAGGTGCCTCGTGGGGGAGACCCATGCTTATCCATGTACATATTATTGCTTTCTAATTAGTGTAATGTGAGGGGATTTGTGCCCTTCCAACCTTTGTTCCGTGGTTGTTTGTGCATTGTGTCTTTTAGATCATCATCTTCACGATTGGAGCCTCTCGTGTTCGTTTCATGGGAGCACTCGATCGTTTGCTTTGGAGGCCTTTCCCAATATCCATATGATATATCCTTTTATGTTCTAACCTTAGGTTTTTAGCACACTTCATAAATGGCTAATAATTTAATGGTTACACCCTTTCCATGCTAAATTAGGCATTCGACTACGTCTCTAGTATGGGGGTGTTTGCACCCCTAGACTCGAAACATTGAGGACAATGTTTAACTTTAGTATGGGGGGGTGAATAGATACTTGCCTTGCCAAACCTTCACGCTTTCCAAAGTTTATCGTTTTGTTATCATTTTCTTGCAAAATAAGGCTAAAAATGGCCAAATTTTAAAATTTTTCTCATGTTTTTATAAGTGTTTGAAGACACGAATGTAGATTTTCCGATGGCGAGAATAAGAGTAATTTTTGACTCGACCGTGCGTGTGAGCACTTAGCTTTGATTCCTTAACTACACATTAGGCTAAGTCTCTTAAATGAGGACGAGAAATGATAGAGTTAATTATAAGTTACTATGCTAAACGTAGAGTACTCGTATTCTTTCAAAAACTCATGTGTTCTCGTTGTTTGCTTATTCTCCCTTCGCTTGTAAATATTTTTTTCTTAATAAATATTGACTTAGCGGTTTAGTTTTGATTGTTGGGTTTCTAGTCTTTTCTAGTAGCTTCCGTGTAATTAAATTGGGGTGACATTAAGGTATCGCCAGCGTCACGGTTTTGAAGTATTGGCAACCCTAATAATCGAAAGCTTCACCTAATAATAAGATTTCAAGTGCTCACCTAAATCTAGCAAACAATTTGAAGCCCCACAAGGCCTAAAATCTATGCAAAATTGAAAGTGAATCAAGCCTTAATCTTCGAAGCTTTAAAGATCCAAAATTCGCTTTAGCGTGAGGATATACGTCTTTGGCTAATAAAACCACCGATGATGGCAGATAATAAAAGGCAAGGCAAGACCGAAGTCATAATAAAAGCTTCATGGCGAAGTTGAATAAAAGATGGAGGTAAACCAAAGATAATAAGGTCCTTCCGTTAGGGGGCGTATAAAAGTCTTGGTAATAAGTCTCATGTTCAAAACCGTTATAAAACCGTGTTTATCGATTCTTCTTGTCAACTTAATTTTTTGACATCGTCGTCTATTAGGAAGGGTTATTGATTTGATGGTCTTAGTTACACCGTTAGGACTCTATTTTTAGACCTAAATCTCTATTATCGCATAAGTCAATGATGTATCCTCGTGATCATAAAGACATAATAAAATATAAGAGATACAACTTAGGAATAATGGGAGAATAAGTACGTGATTAGGGCATATGAGTAGTGTTAGCATTACTAACTTATAATGACAATGATCTCGTTGCACGCTTGGCATGGAATTAAGGTGAAAATCGAGGACGATGAAATTATTTCTAACGAAGCATTCACATGTTCTTATTCTATGAACCTAAACGTCCCATTTTGCGATGAAAATCATACATTATGTCTAAAACACAAGTAGTAGCAATAGTGTAATGTAGCTAGTTATCATTTCAATAAAAGTGAATAAATTAAATTTTGGAGATGCTTTGATACTTTATTCTAGCATTGCGTGAGGGCACGGCAATGGTTTAGTATGGGGGAGTGATGAGACTGCTTTTATACATGGTCTCATCGTCCAAATCGGCCTTAAAATGCATAAAATATCATAAAATAGACCAAATATATGCTCGTGTTTGTTACTTGTGTATTTTTAGGTACGGATATTGAGGAATTGGCAAAAGAACACAAGAATCAATAAAAAACGAACACGGGAAACGAAGTCGCACAATGAACCGGACCCAAGTTTGGATTTTGCAAAATGACCCTTGAAGAATTGAAGATTGGCAAGAATGGCCCCTCATCTTTGAAGAACTTGTCACATTTGACCCTCCAAATGTCAATTGTACAAGTATGGACCTTAATGTTTGAAGATTGTACAAGACCAGTCCATCAAGTTTGAAGAAAATACATTTAATGCCCTTGGATAAAGTTTTAAAAGGTTTTGTACCACTTTTGACAAGTTATCAAAAGTTGATAAAGGCAATTTTGGCGCTGATGGGGTTTTAATACAAAGTGGAAAGAAGTTAATAGCTTGGGGGTCAAAACTGCCATCTAGTCAAACTCCTCCCACCAACCAGCCAGTGACACCTCATCACAACCCACCCATCAACCCACACACCCGACCCTATATCCATTACCCAAACCGGTTTCCATTTAAATAAATGGTCAAATCTGGTCAAACCTCCCACTTAACCCACGTTCCCTCCTTAACATTTATTTAAAATGTTAATTTCCCAAAACAAATCAAAACCCCCCCTTAATCCTGATAAACCCTAATCCTACCCCAGATCCAATCTCACCCAAAACAAGGGGTTTTACCCTAAAACCTTCCAGAACACTAATTCACGTCCCTCTCATCCTTTCCCACCTCACCCAACACACTCACATGCTTTGTGGACCCCTCCCCAGCCTTCCCCTGCTACATCATTTTCACACAAAACCCCACCCCCGACCAGATAAACGGTTGGATGCAACTACTTGGTCCCCAAGATGAATCCTACGTCCAAGATTGAAGATTCCAAGCTGGCAAATCACATGGGTAACATTTGACCCAATTTTCGTCAAAGAACTCAAGGGCATTTAGGGCAATTCCATAGATTAGGGTTTGTAGTCCTAGAATGTTCCTAGTTAGTCTATTTAAGGAGCTTACAACATGTGTAAAGCCCTTGTTCCAGTTTTTCTTCAAAATATTTTGTAATTCCGTTTTTATAAAATTAAAGTTTGGTGTTTGTGTTTGAGCAATTTAATTCCTTTTAATGTTTATTTAAAGTTATTATAAATTAATGAAGATAAACTGAGTTCCATTTTATCATTGTGAACATTTGTGTGTTTTGAGGTTTTTCAAAAAGTTTTTCAAAGGTTTTAAATATTGGTTCAAATTTCTGAAATTAAACTTCCTTGAAGTGAAAGTGGAAAGGAAGTTTTGATTTGTGAATTTGGATTTGCTTAAAATCTGTTAAGTTTCAAAGGTTATTGGGTTTCAAAGTTTTTAAGTTTAAAAAAAATCAGTTTCATTGGATATTCTGCATATTTTTTGTGTTTTCTTTTCTTAGCAGGTTTGATGTGTTGCTGTTAAAGGTTCAGCATACACCCCAGTGTATAGGGAGGTGACAAAGCTGTCACAAAGAACCCTGGATGTAGGGTTCTTAGGTAAAAATTCTCTTCCTTTTTGAAAATTTTCAGAAAGTGGTGATTTGTGTGAATTTGCATGATTAAGTGAGTTTATATGGATTGATTTGTGTTTAAATGGAATGTTATGCATGTTAGATGTTGTTTGAATCAGTTTAAACAAGTTTTAAAGTGATTTGGTTTGAAAAAGTTGGATAACAAGTTTTTAAAAGGGTGTTTGGATAAGTGTTTTAGCAGGGTAGAAATCTTAAGTTGTGATTTAAAAACGTGTTAGAGTTATTGGAAAAGGTTGAGTAGGATTTTTTAAGTTGCTAGCTAGTTAGTTCATGAGTTTGGAACAAGATTAAGAGAAATTTGTGTGTTTGAAAAGTGAATAGAGTGGCCTAAAATCTGTCATATTCATTTATCTGCCAGTCTTAATGATTTTGTGAGCTTGGATTGTGTAATATGTTAAGACTTAGGATGTTTTAGGTTTGTAGGTTGCTAGTGTACCATTTTGTGAAGTTGTGTGCATAAGTTTGGAGTTTGAACCTCATTTGTGTGCATTCTGTTAAGCAAAGTTCCACCAGACCTCATTTTTTATCAGCAACTTTAAATTGCTTTTGTGTGCATTGTTTATGTGATTTGGTGCTAAGTGTTGCTGTTTATCTGCTTATCTTGACTCCTTGTGCTCCAAAGAGCACAAGGGTGCCTTGTTTATCCACAACACCACTCAAACAAAGCCAAGTCCTCTTGGTCCAAATTGCATAAGCTAAAAAAGCATACACTTGTTAATCAGAAACATATGCAGACCTGGGCATATTTGAGCTTCTAAATTGATCCAATCTTGGTCACTTTAGGTTTGTAATTGTGTTTTTGTGTGTTGAAAAGTTACTGGATTCAAGTGTGAAAAAAGAAAAAAAAAAGAAAAAAGTTGTAAAAAGGTCACCCGCAACGGACTCGAACACGCGACCCCTCGCTGGGGGACTAAGCGTGCTTACCATTGATCTAGATGCCTTTTTACGTTAAGCTTTCATTTCATTAAGTATTTAACCACGTTTTCATTTGGGCTTTGTTTAATAAGCCGTAGCTTATTTGAATTTTTCCTGCTTATTTATTAAGCACTTTGGGCTTATTTCATTTTTCCTAGGTTATTTATAGGTTTTAGGATTTTTCTGTTTAAAGAAATTATTTTTCCTATTATTTAATTAATTTCTAGGATTATTTTTAGTTTTAAATTTAGAAAGTCAATAAAAAATAGTGAACAGTAATTAAAAAATACAAAGAAATAGTTTTTAGGTTTTAATTCTTATTTTTGAGGTTTACAAATCAAAAGGTTTTCAAAAACTTTAATTTTTAATTTTATTTAATTTTAGGGTTTTTAGACAACTTTAAAAATTAATATAAAATTAACTAAAAGGTTTTAGGAACTTTAATTTACATTTTCTTTCTAGTTAGAATATTTAGGATTTTTGAGAATTTTTTAGAATTTATTTGAGAACTTTTTATTTTTTGGAATATTTTAATATTGTTTTATTCATTAAAATTCAAAGTTTTATTTTTATTTCTTTTTCGTTTTTCCTAGGTTCTTTATCATTAATTAGGACTTTTCCCATTTGTAGAATAATTTTTAGGCTTTTCAATTAATTTTTAGAATTAATTTAAGATTTAATAGATTTTAATAGTTTTTAGGAGTTTAAAAATAGTTTAATTTGGTTTTAAAATTTTTAAAAATAGTTTTTAGCTTAATTAGGTCATTTTTGAGGTTTACAAACTATAAAATCTTGTATAGGGCTTTTTAATATTTAAAAGTGATTTTTAGGGCTTTAATTAGCATTAAAAAGTCATTATTAAATTAATTAAAAGGTTTTGGCAAGTTTGGATTTTTTGTAAACTCTTAGAATTTTATTGTGGATTTCTAGTAATTTTTAGGAATTTTTAGGTTAAAATTTTAAATTTTGCACTTTTTTTTACGTTCTACGTCGTAACTTTCTAGTAGTGTTTTTGCCTTATTTTTCTATTTTTTCGTCTTCGTCATTTTCTCTTCTTTTCTTCTCATTAATAATCAAAAACAAATCAATCAATCATTCATTACACAACACACGTGCCTCCTCGAGAGAACGATCCCCACCCCATTAAGGGTCATAAGTGTTTACGTTTTCCTAAACGTACGCTTAATACTTACCACTTTTACCTTGTTTTTCTAAACAAGTGTACTTTTACAACCATCACCTATCAAATAAGGTGCGTTCGTTAAAAATCAACTTAAGTATAAATCATACTTAAATAATATAAAAATCAAAATTACAAAACCAAGACAATCCCGAAAAATTTAATAATACAAGTGTTATTACAATACCCTTTTATTTAACACTATTCTTTTAAATAATTGCACTCTCGATATTGACTCGTCTTAAGACGCCAAGTCAACGCAAGTCAAATTCTCATTTTACTTCCCTCGGACCAGTAGCTAACTCATTTACATAATGACTTAACACTTGAGTAAATCACCATGTCCAATAGCGAATACTCAACTCACGCCACATAATTATTGAACTACATGTCCAAAATACCAATCAGCATGTACACTCCAAATGTACAAACCAATCTACCCTATCTACACTTGTCCGATTTCGACGAAACATGGTCACAAACTCACATATAATATGAATAAGACTCATTTTAAATTTCATTCAAAAATATTACTTCTAAGACCTTCTGCCCGACACATCTTCGTGTTGTAAAAACCGGACAGATTTATGTCTTCAACTCGTAAAACTATTTTGATATATTTAAACAACTCCATTTATAAAACCGACTCTCGGGTTTGAAAATAAACTCATGACCTGAGGTTTAGACTCCAACATCAGTCCTTGAACATTTTTAAAACTCATTCTATAGTGTGACAATCCGTCAATTTATGGTTGATATTTTATTCTCAAATATTATTTAAAAACATTATTTTAAATGTTATATTATGAACTCACTTATTTTTGGGAAGAAATTTGGATTTACGTCTTGAAGTAACATCGACTACATCTAAACCGGAGGATTCTACGTTACGTGCTTACGTTTACATACACCGTTTTGGTGACAGTCTGACATTTCAAAAAATAAATTTATCCGTGAATATTATTTTGGGAGTTTAAATTTGAGTTAGTTCATAAACTCACAAATTTACGAGAAGATATTAGGACTTACGTGAATAATTTAACGTCTTTTAGGACTAAACCGGAAACCTTAGGATTACGTAAATCTGTTTTTGATGAGACAATTTTTATTAGATTCGTTTTGTGCCGTTGATTCATAATTTATAAAAAGGTTTTTCGTAAAACGACCCGAGGACACGCAAATCGAGGAAACTAGAATCGAGGAGTACCCGTAAATTATTGGAGATGAGACAAGTTTACACTTGCCCACCCCCAATACATGTGGCATCCAAGCTTAGCCAACACACTTTGATGTGTCCATTTATTAACAAAACTAAGGACACTTGTCCTTAGTTTTCATTCAAAACCACCAAACCACAAAAACAAGATACTCATACCATTCACACTCATTTCTTACATGCAAAACCACCAAAACTCTCTCTCTCTCTAGCTTTGAGTCCGTCCCATATCACCAAAAAACTCCCATTTGATCAAAAGTTTTAACCATGAATCTTATGTATAAGTTATATAAGATGAAAACCCATTGAAGACTTGTTGATTTGAGGTGATTCTAACACCTAAAAAGAGGCTTTCTATGGAGTTTTGGGGATGATTTCTCAAGGAGTTTTCATGAAGAACAAGGTCTGATTTTTAGAGGAGTATACAAGTATTTGGTGATCCTAGAAGTGGTATTGATATCTCATAAGATTGGTTACCCAAAACCAAGTCTTGTTCATCATCAACCTCATCTTTTCATCACTATGGTGGTATAAAGATTGTTCTTCCTATCCTCTTGTTATTTTGATTATGTAATCTTTTATTTTATTTATTTATGTATATGTATATGATGATGAATGATGATAAAAATATTATGTGGGGATTTGGTGTTGATAAACATGGGTAAAAAGATGGAAAACCACATGTAAAATGGTTAAAAATCTTGCTAAATATGATGGCTGTATAAAAACAGTAACTAACCACATGTTAGACTGATAAAATGGCATAGATTAATGGATATACAGTATGTAATATGTCTTGTACACATGTGAGAGTTGGCCATGCAATGGAATCATTATGATGAGTGAGATATGATCAAAACAAGTTTAGAGTACAAATCTGAGTTCACTGTTTTAGACGATTTTTAAAAAATACTTAGAGGCTGACTCAACAGTAGCTATAGCAGAGTTAAATGGAGCACATATCATGTAGTATATGTCATAAAAATTTGAGCTTCTATCTCCATATAGAACTCTAGATATGGCTGTTTTGGTGAACATGAAAGTAAAAATCAGATTTTGGGAAATTAAAGTATTATAGTATTATATAGGCACTCAAATAAAAATAGTATAAAATGTGAATTAAAACCCACTAACTTATATAATACATTTATATAAATATGTATAAGGATAAATAAATGGACATTTTATAAAAATGGTAGTTTAATAAGTTTTATATGTTTTAAAAGATTGGTTTGAAAGGCATATAAGCTGGATCTACCCCAGGACTTCAAAAGCTGCGTGAATAATGTTTCGTATATCGAACTTGATAAAATGCCTATCAAGTGAAAATCTGACTATTCCTTAATGAAGTTTAGATCGGCGGAAAGTTGGATTCATCAAAAACCCGTGAACATCATGGATAGAGAAAGTAAGTCAACATTAAGCCTGATCTTATTCCCGTAGTTATGTTTGATGAAACTCGCGTTAGGTTACACTTGTGAGAAAAGACCGAATGTGGAGGAAATACCCACATGGATTTAACTCTATAAGAAGCGAGTAGTAAGATGATCTTTGAGAACAAAGATCCTGTTTAGGGGTAAATGCTGTGACAATCCGTCAATTTATGGTTGATATTTTATTCTCAAATATTATTTAAAAACATTATTTTAAATGTTATATTATGAACTCACTTATTTTTGGGAAGAAATTTGCATTTACGTCTTGAAGTAGCATCGACTACATCTAAACCGGAGGATTCTACGTTACGTGCTTACGTTTACATACACCGTTTTGGTGACAGTCCGACATTTCAAAAAATAAATTTATCCGTGAATATTATTTTGGGATTTTAAATTTGAGTTAGTTCATAAACTCACAAATTTACGAGAAGAGATTAGGACTTACGTGAATAATTTAACGTCCTTTAGGACTAAACCGGAAACCTTAGGATTACGTATTTACGTTTTTGAACTCCGTTTTTTATGAGACAATTTTTATTAGATTCGTTTTGTGCCGTTGATTCATAATTTATAAAAACATTTTTCGTAAAACGACCCGAGGGCACGCAAATCAAGGAAACTAGAATCGAGGAGTACCCGTAAATTATTGTGGATGAGACAAGTTTACACTTGCCCACCCCCATACATGTGGCATCCAAGCTTAGCCAACACACTTTGATGTGTCCATTTATTAACAAAAATAAGGACACTTGTCCTTAGTTTTCATTCAAAACCACCAAACCACAAAAACAAGATACTCATACCATTCACACTCATTTCTTACATGCAAAACCACCAAAACTCTCTCCCTCTAGCTTTGAGTCCGTCCCATATCACCAAAAAACACCCATTTTATCAAAAGTTTTAACCATAAATCTTATGTATAAGTTACATAAGATGAAAACCCATTGAAGACTTGTTGATTTGAGGTGATTCTAACACCTAAAAAGAGGTTTTTTATGGAGTTTTAGGGCTGATTTCTCAAGGAGTTTTTATGAAGAACAAGGTCTGATTTTTGGAGGAGTCTACAAGTATTTGGTGATCCTAGAAGTGGTATTGATATCTAATAAGATTGGTTACCCAAAACAAAGTCTTGTTCATCATCAACCTCATCTTTTCATCACTTTGGTGGTATAAAGATTGTTCTTCCTATCCTCTTGTTATTTTGATTATGTAATATTTTATTTTATTTATTTATGTATATGTATATGATGATGAATGATAATAAAAATATTATGTGGGGATTTGGTGTTGATAAACATGGGTAAAAAGATGGAAAACCACATGTAAAATGGTTAAAAATCTTGATAAATATGATGGTTGTATAAAAACAGTAACTAACCATATGTTAGACTGGTAAAATGGCATAAATTAATGGATATACAGTAATTAATATGTCTTGTACACATGTGAGAGTTGGCCATGCAATGGAATCAGTAGGATGAGTGAGATATGATCAAAACAAGTTTAGAATACAAATCTGAGTTAACTGTTTTAGACGATTTTTAGAAAATACTTAGATGCTGATTCAACAGTAGCTATAAAAGAGTTAAATGAAGCACATATCATGTAGTTTATGTCATAAAAATTTGAGCTTCTATCTCCATATAGAACTCTAGATATGGCTGTTTTGGTGAACATGAAAGTAAAAATCAGATTTTTGGAAATTAAAGTATAATAGTATTATATAAGCACTCAAATAAAAATAGTATAAAATGTGAATTAAAACCCACTAACTTATATAATACATTTATATAAATATGTATAAGGTTAAATAAATGGAAATTTTATAAAAATGGTAGTTTAATAAGTTTTATAAGTTTTGGTGAACATGAAAGTAAAAATCAGATTTTTGGCATGCCAACTGTTGTTGTATGCAAATTATACCAAGCAAATATAATCGTCCCAACATCCTGTCCATTCTAAAGAACATGCTCAAAGCATATCTTCTAATGTCTGAACGGTTCGCTTCGACTGTTCGTCTGCTTAAGGATGAAAAGCCGTGTGAAGCTTAAGTATGGTACCCTAAGCTTTCTGAAGACTCCTCCAAAATCGCGAAGTAAACCGAGAATATCTGTCCGAGATGATACTGGATGGAGCACCATGAAGTCTCATGATCTCCTTCTTATATGTGTCTGCCAATTTGCTAAATGGATCATCCTTGCGGATCGGTAAGAAATGAGCTAACTTGGTAAGTCAGTCAATGATAACCAAAATTTCATCATGCTTCCTCTTGGTCTGCGGAAGTCCGGTGACTAAATCCATGGTGATCTTGTCCCACTTCCACTCTGGAATTTCTAATGGTTGCAGTAGACCACTATATCATTGATGCTCGATCTTAACCTGCTGGCAGGTAAGACATCTGGAGACATAGGTAGCAACATCCTGTTTCATACCACTCCACCAGAAATACTGCTTGATGTCGTGGTACATCTTTGTGGAATCGGGATGAATGGAGAATGGGGAGCTATGAGCTTCAGCCAATAATGCTTCCTTGAGTGTAAGATCATCAGGAACACAAAGTCGAGTTTCCTGCCATAAGATACCGTCTTCATCTAATCGAAACTCCGTCTGCTGCTCTAAGTTCTGAATAATTGCCCAGATTTCACCATCATCCTTTTGAGATTCCTTGATCCTAGAGAGTAAGTCAGGCTCCACTCTAAGATTATCCTAGTAACCATGTTGTCCACGTACCATTATCTCAATATCCAGTCTATCCAAGTCTCGTATAATCTCTTCCTCTATCTTGATGTCGTTGATCATACCCGACTTTCTACTAAGAGCATCTGCCACTACATTCACCTTGCCGGTATGTGTAACACCCCCAATTTTGGTCATAGCAGCGGAAGGGTTATTGGGTGTTACTATCATGGTTCAATCTCATAATCATAGAAAACGGCTCAAAACAAGTCGTTTTAATAAACATCCATTCATTCATGTTTAACAATAAAACCTTTCACACGGTCCCAAATAATTCCATGTTTACAAACATAATAAATGATAAAAGATTATTTGAATGGATATAAATTTTAAAAGCGGGCCAAAACATTTCAATAAGCAAGCTTCACGAAACCGCCATCCTCGAGTGCCTTTTGTATGGGGCTGAGATAAAACATGTTAAAAAGTCTGCCGAGTGAATCTATAGAGTTTAATTTAAACAAAGAGAACACATGTATTCAAAATAACCTTCCATGGTTAATAATTTACCGAAATACCATTATGTTGTACGGACATAATTATTGGTTTCATTACATAAGCCTCGTGACATTGAACGTTAACATATATTATTTCAGCCCAACACACCTAGCCAAGTGCGTATATTTCTCTTATACAATGCATCCGATGTTTCATTACTAGTGCATCACAACACCACGCTAGAGCTAATCGCGACCGGACTGGGCGTCACCCGGATAGATCTATCCATAGCATTAGCGTTACTTCGATTAACAATTCACGATTCATGGGTCCTTTAAGGCTAAAACTAACTTATGCAATAAATTTCATCTAAGCATACACTCAAGTTCCTTGTGTTCAGTTTTAAAACAAAGAGGGTTTACCACAACTTCTCGTTGTACCCTTCATTTATAATAATTACTTTTCCAATAATAAGGGTTTCCACAACTTCTCGTTGCACCCATACTTTTCCAATAAGTAGAGTTTCCACAACTTATCGTTGTACCCTTTTATTTTAATAAAACAAGCATGTTATCCCCCTCGTGGGTTTATAAAACAAGTAAACATGTTAAAAGCGATGCAATAGACTCACCTTAGCCAATAGTGGTAATGAGACGATCGCCGACGATTAGTGATGCCCGTTTAAACAAGAAAACCGCAACCTATCAAATAAGGTGTGTTCGTTAAAAATCAACTTAAGTATAAATCATACTTAAATAATATAAAAATCAAAATTACAAAACCAAGACAATCCCGAAAAATTTAATAATACAAGTGTTATTACAATACCCTTTTATTTAACACTATTCTTTTAAATAATTGCACTCTCGATATTGACTCGTCTTAAGACGCCAAGTCAACGCAAGTCAAATTCTCATTTTAATTCCCTCGGACCAGTAGCTAACTCATTTACATAATGACTTAACACTTGAGTAAATCACCATGTCCAATAGCGAATACTCAACTCACGCCACATAATTATTGAACTACATGTCCAAAATACCAATCAGCATGTACACTCCAAATGTACAAACCAATCTACCCTATCTACACTTGTCCGATTTCGACGAAACATGGTCACAAACTCACATATAATATGAATAAGACTCATTTTAAATTTCATTCAAAAATATTACTTCTAAGACCTTCTGCCTGACACATCTTCGTGTTGTAAAAACCGGACAGATTTATGTCTTCAACTCGTAAAACTATTTTGATATATTTAAACAACTCCATTTATAAAACCGACTCTCGGGTTTGAAAATACACTCATGACCTGAGGTTTAGACTCCAACATCAGTCCTTGAACATTTTTAAAACTCATTCTATAGTGTGACAATCCGTCAATTTATGGTTGATATTTTATTCTCAAATATTATTTAAAAACATTATTTTAAATGTTATATTATGAACTCACTTATTTTTGGGAAGAAATTTGGATTTACGTCTTGAAGTAACATCGACTACATCTAAACCGGAGGATTCTACGTTACGTGCTTACGTTTACATACACCGTTTTGGTGACAGTCCGACATTTCAAAAAATAAATTTATCCGTGAATATTATTTTGGGATTTTAAATTTGAGTTAGTTCATAAACTCACAAATTTACGAGAAGAGATTAGGACTTACGTGAATAATTTAACGTCCTTTAGGACTAAACCGGAAACCTTAGGATTACGTATTTACGTTTTTGAACTCTGTTTTTGATGAGACAATTTTTATTAGATTCGTTTTGTGCCGTTGATTCATAATTTATAAAAACGTTTTTCGTAAAACGACCCGAGGACACGCAAATCGAGGAAACTAGAATCGAGGAGTACCCGTAAATTATTGGGGATGAGACAAGTTTACACTTGCCCACCCCCAATACATGTGGCATCCAAGCTTAGCCAACACACTTTGATGTGTCCATTTATTAACATAACTAAGGACACTTGTCCTTAGTTTTCATTCAAAACCACCAAACCACAAAAACAAGATACTCATACCATTCACACTCATTTCTTACATGCAAAACCACCAAAACTCTCTCTCTCTAGCTTTGAGTCCGTCCCATATCACCAAAAAACTCCCATTTGATCAAAAGTTTTAACCATGAATCTTATGTATAAGTTACATAAGATGAAAACCCATTGAAGACTTGTTGATTTGAGGTGATTCTAACACCTAAAAAGAGGTTTTCTATGGAGTTTTGGGGCTGATTTCTCAAGGAGTTTTCATGAAGAACAAGGTCTGATTTTTGGAGGAGTATACAAGTATTTGGTGATCCTAGAAGTGGTATTGATATCTCATAAGATTGGTTACCCAAAACCAAGTCTTGTTCATCATCAACCTCATCTTTTCATCACTTTGGTGGTATAAAGATTGTTCTTCCTATCCTCTTGTTATGTTGATTATGTAATCTTTTATTTTATTTATTTATGTATATGTATATGATGATGAATGATGATAAAAATATTATGTGGGGATTTGGTGTTGATAAACATGGGTAAAAAGATGGAAAACCACATGTAAAATGGTTAAAAATCTTGCTAAATATGATGGCTGTATAAAAACAGTAACTAACCACATGTTAGACTGATAAAATAGCATAGATTAATGGATATACAGTATGTAATATGTCTTGTACACATGTGAGAGTTGGCCATGCAATGGAATCATTATGATGAGTGAGATGTGATCAAAACAAGTTTAGAGTACAAATCTGAGTTCACTGTTTTAGACGATTTTTAAAAAATACTTAGAAGCGGACTCAACAGTAGCTATAGCAGAGTTAAATGGAGCACATATCATGTAGTATATGTCATAAAAATTTGAGCTTCTATCTCCATATAGAACTCTAGATATGGCTGTTTTGGTGAACATGAAAGTAAAAATCAGATTTTGGGAAATTAAAGTATTATAGTATTATATAAGCACTCAAATAAAAATAGTATAAAATGTGAATTAAAACCCACTAACTTATATAATACATTTATCTAAATATGTATAAGGATAAATAAATGGACATTTTATAAAAATGGTAGTTTAATAAGTTTTATAAGTTTTAAAATTATAAACCTGATTTTTACGACTATTTCGGCTATTACCGTAAAATTAACGTTTTTGTTAAATAAAACTTAGACGGTTGGACCCGTCTAATGTAAACTTTTATAAACTCATATACTGATATATAAACATATATAACAAGTAAAAACCGATAAAACCCGAACTATAAAACATACGGACATTAACGGGCTAAGTTAACGTTATTGGACTAATAATACAACAAAATGGGCTAAAAGACTTATAAACTTATTTATTGGGCTTAACCCATTTAAGCCCAACATGTAAAGGGTAAATATTGATAATACAAGTATAAAATGGATTAATACAAGTTAAAGAACTTATAATAAGCTTATTGGACTTAAAACATGTAAATAGGTAAAACTAGTAAACTAGTATAAAAGTTATCAACACATAAACAATAAAATGAGTAAAAGAGAATATGTAAACCCACTTGATCATCATATATATAAAATCATCATATGTATATATAATTGTTATTTTTATAAATTCATTGGACAAGAGTCTAAGACGAATATTATTTGTCTAGGTTTCCGTGATTGAAGCACGTACCGTACATCCAAATCACCGATAATCGCCTTCCCACATCAACGTGAGTTCATAGCCTCACACTCTTTTAAATGTTTTTATGAAATGTTTTATAAACCCGCGAGGGAGATAACATGTTAGTTTTTAATAAAATAGGACACCATTTGTCCCGATTGTATGTTTATTGATTTGGACCCGAATGATTGTATGACCCGATGAATGAATATATGACCCGATAGATGAAATGAAATAGATTATTAAAGTTAGGTTATGTCACTAAAAGTCCCATTAGCATGAATTGTGAACTACCGGGATTTAGTAGACGCTTATGCATATAATAGTACTATTTGGGGATGATCACCCCAGTTCGCGCCTTGATGGTTGATCCCCGTCGTGCCACATTGATTGGTAAGCGAATTTATGTATGAGAAGATTTACATAGCGTGACCTTTGTGACGACACACTAATTTAGATGGGCAAATGAGTTTCGGGCTAGCTACCTGTTGTTTGTTGTAGTAAGGTAAGAATGTCATGCGGCTTATAATAATCCAATTAACGAAATACTGCTATATGCACTGAATTACGATATATTGCCTGACTAGCAATACGGGGTCATACTATTGATATTATGTTCGTGTTTTGGTTTTCATAGCCATAATCATATAACGGTTTTTATTTAACTCCATACAAGGTTATAAAACGTAATGCATGATATTTTTACGACATTGGTTCGTATAACGATTTTGAAGGCGAAAGCCTACATTATGATTTTGTTAAGGAATTGTATAAAATGACTTTGGCTATTTTTTGGCCCATTAAAATGATTTGTACGAAATGGTTTTCGGTAATAATTTTATACCGATGATATATTGATGGTTTATTAAACTCTATGAATTCACTCGGCGTTATCGCTGACCTTTTCTTTTAACATGTTTTATCTCAGGTACTTGAAGGTAATTCTCGGGAAGACAACAAGAATTCATGGCCCGCACTTAAATATTAATTTCCATTCAAATGCTTTGTAAAACTTGTATAAAGTACAATGACTTGGGACCTATGTAAATTTGATATTTATGAATGGAAATGCTTTATTATTAAACGACGCGATTTTTATGCGTTGTCTATGATGTGAGTAATGTGCTATCCCGTAACACCAACGAGTCTTCCGCTGTATTTAGTTGTATAAATTTGGGGGTGTTACAGTTTGGTATCAGAGCTCTCGTTATAGAGAACGAAAGATTTTTAAAACCAAGGTTTTGAATAAAACATTTCAAAATCTTTTAACTATAAACATTTTTCTAAAAATGTCTAAAAATCTTTTGACTATAACGGTGCCGAAGAATTCCTGAGTTACCGATAAGGCCAGACTGAGAAGTGTTATTTTAATATATATATATATAACTTGGGTTATATATATATATATATGATGTAATTTTATTACATGATTGTTTGATGATTATTTTGATATTTATACGAGGTATTTATATGACGTAGATTGTCACAAGGAACCCTAAATCCCCTAGTAAATTAATCGAAGCTATTCTCGTAGGAATTCTAGCTATCTTAGATCTAAAACAAGTTGTGGATATTTATGATCCCAACAAATGGTTGATATTTGTAGAAATGTTGATATTAGTTGATTGTGATATTAAAGAAGAATTGATGAGATTAAATCTGATATCGATGCCATGACGATCTTTCCTTATAGAGTGGAGTTGAAAAAACGTTACCACATGGAAAGGTGTCATCTGATTCGTTGTCACCTAATTCTTAAACTTGAAATCGAAAGGGTGAATGTTGCACTTGAGGTTGTCATTGGAACCATTACCCAAAAGCCTGATGCCACTAGTACCTTTCCAAGAAGTCTAATTGAATTTGTGAGTCATTTCATACTAGTGACTCATTTGATAACTATTGATGAAGGAGCTATAGGATTGGAAATTAAGTGTTGTTCATATCGAGCTTTTACTGTCCTATTAAGGTCTAAAAATAAGGTTGAAAATATTGGAGAATGAGGTAGGATATCGAATTGAGTATAAGTTGATTGAAAACTTGAATGAAGTAAGAATTTAACTTGTATGGAATATGAGATTGTTAAGAGGAAGTCGTTAAGTCCTGTGATTGAATTATAAGGTTTTAATTGATTGTTGGTTCGTGTTAAGGGTTGTTCCTAGGCCATTGTCCAATGACGAGGATGCCCAATGTCCAAGAAATAAATCGAAGAAATCTTCTTCTGAATTGGGACCGATGGATCTTCCGGGACAGGTGGGACACCTAATGACTCTTGTAGATTAGTATTCATTGTGGTATCTTTTAAAAAAATCCCTAACTTAACTGAGACATCAGTTGGTAGGACGAGTTCTGAGAATTGTATGACATAGTGACACGTAATGTGTTACGGTACAATTTTGACTTGTATGACATAGTGATACCATAAGGATTATTTAAAGTAAGATTTATAAGTGATTGTTAACGAAATGAGGCTATTTATAAAACACCTTGGAAAAACTTAATTGTTTTCATAATAAAGAAAATCTTTGTAAATTTTTTATTCTTGTTTAAGAATTAAGCATGAAAATGTTTTTATTATAAACATGATGATAAGATTTTGACGAACTGAGTATTGCATTGTTAATCTTGAAATTGTATATAGTTGCGCGCCTACATACAATTTGGAAGGGACCATGCAAGACTGATTAGTAGTCACCATGAAATTATTATAAACACTAAATTTTCTTTGAAGATTGTGAAGGATTAAAATTTTATGAGATCTGCAAAAAGTGCAAAATAGGGACATATTATTAGGAACACCTACATATGTGCCTGTAGCATCTATTCTTCTGAGTCGAATTTACTCATCTGTGGAAATTGTCTTATTTGACAATTGACAATTCTTTCTTGTCCAATTCTCCCGTAGTGAGATTCTTAGGAAAAGTATTTGATTACCGAGTGTTGATACCCGACTGGATGTATCGACGTTCCTATCATTTCTTTTGATTTAGATTTCATTTGAATGACATGGGTAACGATCCGAGGAGCTTTCGAATGCGTACTCAATTCATGAAAACATGGTATATATTCATATTCGTTAATGTTTTCGTCTGTATCCGAATTGAAATTCTCTCGCGTAGATTATGCATTTTACTCTTTAGATGATAGTTGTGTCTCTATATATCCTTGAATTTGTGAAAGATTATGAGTTATTATTAGTCTTTTGAGAAGTTCACATCTTATCAACGATAATGAAACTAGAAGTTGATAGTGCCAGTAGAATGGTTTGATTGATTATGACATGACGACATTGTCTTAATTGATGGGAACTCGAGTAGAATTCCCTTAAAAGATAAGACGTTGATTATCAAAAGTGATCTAAATAATTCTTGATGGATGACCATATCCTGCATTTAGACTTGAAACTATACCATGAATGGTTGTGAATTAGTCATAGATATTATAATCTAGAAGGAACCAAATATGAATTTATTAAAAGATGTATGTGTTATCTGAAACTTTAGGAGGTATTTATTGGTGAATTACCTAGACTTTCGCCATTAAGGCAAGTTGAAATTGGTATTGATAATATTCTCGGTGTTGCACCTGTGACATGTGCACTGTACTTCAACACTATCTGAATCGAAAGTGTTACCATACAACTGAGAGAGTTGTCGGAGAAAGCTTTTGTTCTACCAAGCTCGTCATCATGAAGAGCTATGGTATTATCATTCCTTATATTTATAGATTACTGTGAACTGAGTAAATTGACAATCAAAACGATATCCATAACTCGAAATGGAAGATTTGTTCAATCATTTACAAGGTTCTAGCGTATGTTTTAAAGATTTGATCAATGGCATGGTTATCATCAACTTCGCGTCCGCGAAAAAGATAATCTTTTCCAATAATTACATCCAGAACTTGTAATGAACATTATGAGTTTCACATAATGTCGTTTGGATTGACTAATACACACGTAGCATTCATAAATTTGGTGAATCACATGTGAAGGCTGTAATTTGATAAATTCATGTTTGCGATCATTAACGACCATTTGTTTATTTATAAGAATAAGAATGAGTTAATAATTATTTATAGATTGCCCTGAATTGGCCGAACAATCAAAACATGTACCTTGAATAATTAACATGAGATTAAAGACTTAATCCTTTACATTATTTGACTGTGTGATTAAAAGATAATGGAATCTATATTGACTCTTCAAAATTAAGAGCCCTTTTAAGATTTTGGGTTTTACCAAAAATAAAGTGCAAATGTGTTTTGACAAATGTTTTAACAAAGGATTTTTAAGGGATTATTCCCTTATGCACAAATCATTTAACTAAACTCCTGTTTAGGGGTAAATGTTTGTGTATACCTCAAGACAACCTAAGAGGAATTGAGGAAACCGTTAAACCATGACTTAAAATTTGAAATGACAATTTTTTCTTTTCAACTAAGAAAAATCTGACCAAAATATAAACAAAGATTTTTTTGGACATTTACGAATCCTATTAATTATTTTTGATAAATCAACAAAAATCGTGTTAGTTAAATTTAAAATTATTTTGAACATTTTCATATAATTGGATGGACTAAAAAATTTAAAATCTTTACGTTTACGTTTCATAAAAATTGAATATTTAATATTTAATTAGTTATAATAATTATCAACGCTTTAGACGTCGGATTGAGTAAAATAGATAAAAATAATAGTTGAGATGAAACTAAAACTTAGAAAATATGAAGAAAGAAATTATGAGTGAATTTTGGTCATGATAATTATATCATTAGGAAAGGTGAATGTAGATATCGACACATAATATGGAAAGGATAAAGAATCAATTAGGACATGTCCCTTAATAATGAAGGTGCAAAATAAATTGCCGAACAATATAAAAATAAACGATGTTTGCAGAAAGGATAATATAGATAATAAAAGGGGTTCGCGTCTAATGTGAACCATTAGAATTGAGAAGCCGACAGCGTTAAATGTATAAAAGTCCACTTGTGATTGTATAAATATGGAGGATTGTGAGATATAGTTATGTTGGAATCTTGTAAGTATAAGTATTTTATTCATGATATTTCTGATTTAATGTATCATTATCAGAAGAAGTTGTACTGATAGCAAATTATGAAGGCAGACACCGCCTCATACATTAGTAAACGTCTAGCTATTGCAAAGGTCATCATCTGAATTTGATTCGATTTGGGTCATCGTCGACAGACTGACCAAATCTACTAATATCATTCCTGTTAATGATAGATTCTTGATGAAGAAATTGACTCTTTTGTATTTAATGGAGTTATGTAAATATGGTGTGCCTGTATCGATCATCTCTATCAAGATCCTCGCTTCGCATTGAATTTCTAGAGATTTGCTCAGAAGTCATTGAGAACGAATCTTGATGAGAGTATTGTACCACCCCAATCGAAGGGACGAGGTAAAGTAACGATACAAAATACTATAAGTGCTGTTTTATGTTTGAATGATTGACCTTTGGTAATAAACTGTAAAATCGTTTTCCTTTGGAGAGATTATCCTTGATAATTATTGTATTAGGATCAAGATCGAATCTTGTGAGGATATATATTAGAGCATCTGTAAGCAGTAGTTGGGATGAAGACACCCGACATACACCCATTGTGAGTTGGACATGTCTTTTAGGTATAAGGTTTCCTATGGTGACGAACCTAACCTTACAAAATACTCGACCCACGAGACCCGAAATGATTGTTGAAATTAGGATCTGATTATTGACTGCCGATAGTGGGCAGGAGGTTATGTGAATAAGAAATGTAGATCTTGAAGTGCCAGATGGGTAGCGTGAATTATGTTTCGTATATCGAACTTGATGTAAAAGATTGGTTTGAAAGGAATATAAGCTGGATCTACCCTAGGACTTCAAGAGCTGCGTGAATTATGTTTCGTATATCGAACTTGATAAAATGCCTATCAAGTGAAAATCTGACTATTCCTTAATGAAGTTTAGATCGGCGGAAAGTTGGATTCATCAAAAACCCGTGAACATCATGGATAGAGAAAGTAAGTCAACATTAAGCCTGATCTTATTCCCGTAGTTATGTTTGATGAAACTCGCGTTAGGTTACACTTGTGAGAAAAGACCGAATGTGGAGGAAATACCCACATGGCTTTAACTCTATAAGAAGCGAGTAGTAAGATGATCTTTGAGAACAAAGATCCTGTTTAGGGGTAAATGTTGTGGCAATCCGTCAATTTATGGTTGATATTTTATTCTCAAATATTATTTAAAAACATTATTTTAAATGTTATATTATGAACTCACTTATTTTTGGGAAGAAATTTGCATTTACGTCTTGAAGTAGCATCGACTACATCTAAACCGGAGGATTCTACGTTACGTGCTTACGTTTACATACACCGTTTTGGTGACAGTCCGACATTTCAAAAAATAAATTTATCCGTGAATATTATTTTGGGTTTTAAATTTGAGTTAGTTCATAAACTCACAAATTTACGAGAAGAGATTAGGACTTACGTGAATAATTTAACGTCCTTTAGGACTAAACCGGAAACCTTAGGATTACGTATTTACGTTTTTTAACTCCGTTTTTTATGAGACAATTTTTATTAGATTCGTTTTGTGCCGTTTGATTCATAATTTATAAAAACATTTTTCGTAAAACGACCCGAGGGTACGCAAATCAAGGAAACTAGAATCGAGGAGTACCCGTAAATTATTGTGGATGAGACAAGTTTACACTTGCCCACCCCCATACATGTGGCATCCAAGCTTAGCCAACACACTTTGATGTGTCCATTTATTAACAAAACTAAGGACACTTGTCCTTAGTTTTCATTCAAAACCACCAAACCATAAAAACAAGATACTCATACCATTCACACTCATTTCTTACATGCAAAACCACCAAAACTCTCTCTCTCTAGCTTTGAGTCCGTCCCATATCACCAAAAAACACTCATTTTATCAAAATTTTTAACCATGAATCTTATGTATAAGTTACATAAGATGAAAACCCATTGAAGACTTGTTGATTTGAGGTGATTCTAACACCTAAAAAGAGGTTTTTTTATGGAGTTTTGGGGCTGATTTCTCAAGGAGTTTTTATGAAGAACAAGGTCTGATTTTTGGAGGAGTCTACAAGTATTTGGTGATCCTAGAAGTGGTATTGATATCTCATAAGATTGGTTACCCAAAACAAAGTCTTGTTCATCATCAACCTCATCTTTTCATCACTTTGGTGGTATAAAGATTGTTCTTCCTATCCTCTTGTTATTTTGATTATGTAATCTTTTATTTTATTTATTTATGTATATGTATATGATGATGAATGATAATAAAAATATTATGTGGGTATTTGGTGTTGATAAACATGGGTAAAAAGATGGAAAACCACAAGTAAAATGGTTAAAAATCTTGCTAAATATGATGGCTGTATAAAAACAGTAACTAACCACATGTTAGACTTGTAAAATGGCATAGATTATTGGATATACAGTAATTAATATGTCTTGTACACATGTGAGAGTTGGCCATGCAATGAAATCATTAGGATGAGTGAGATATGATCAAAACAAGTTTAGAATACAAATCTGATTTCACTGTTTTAGACGATTTTTAGAAAATACTTAGAGGCTGATTCAATAGTAGCTATAAAAAAGTTAAATGAAGCACATATCATGTAGTTTATGTCATAAAAATTTGAGCTTCTATCTCCATATAGAAATCTAGATATGGCTGTTTTGGTGAACATGAAAGTAAAAATCAGATTTTTGGAAATTAAAGTATTATTGTATTATATAAGCACTCAAATAAAAATAGTATAAAATGTGAATTAAAACCCACTAACTTATATAATACATTTATATAAATATGTATAAGGATAAATAAATGGAAATTTTATAAAAATGGTAGTTTAATAAGTTTTATAAGTTTTAAAACTATAAACCTGATTTTTACGACTTTTTCGACTATTACCGTAAAATTAACGTTTTTGTTAAATAAAACATAGACGGTTGGACCCGTCTAATGTAAACTTTTATAAACTCATATACTGATATATAAACATATATAACAAGTAAAAACCGATAAAACCCGAACTATAAAACATATGGACATTAACGGGCTAAGTTAACGTTATTGGACTAATAATACAACAAAATGGGCTAAAAGACTTATAAACTTATTTATTGGGCTTAACCCATTTAAGCCCAACATGTAAAGGGTAAGTACTGATAATAAAAGTATAAAATGGATTAATACAAGTTAAAGAACTTATAATAAGCTTATTGGACTTATAACATGTAAATAGGTAAAACTAGTAAACTAGTATAAAAGTTATCAACACATAAACACTAAAATGAGTAAAAGAGAATATGTAAACCCACTTGATCATCATATATATAAAATCATAATATGTATACATAATTGTTATTTTTATAAAGTCATTGGATAAGAGTCTAAGACGAGTATTATTTGTCTAGGTTTCCGTGATTGAAGCATGTACCGTAGATCCAAATCGCCGATAATCGCCTTCCCACATCAACGTGAGTTCATAGCCTAG
Source organism: Glebionis coronaria (assembly GCA_025667525.1). Lineage (NCBI taxonomy): Eukaryota > Viridiplantae > Streptophyta > Magnoliopsida > Asterales > Asteraceae > Glebionis > Glebionis coronaria. The sequence goes on from CM046879.1 coordinate 295,801,913, forward strand.
CACTCTTTTAAATGTTTTTATGAAATGTTTTATAAACCCGCGAGGGAGATAACATGTTAGTTTTTAATAAAATAGGACACCATTTGTCCCGATTGTTTGTTTATTGATTTGGACCCGAATGATTGTATGACCCGATGAATGAATATATGACCCGATAGATGAAATGAAATGGATTATTAAAGTTAGGTTATGTCACTAAAAGTCCCATTAGCATGAATTGTGAACTACCGGGATTTGGTAGACGCTTATGCATATAATAGTAATATTTGGGGACGATCACCCTAGTTCGCGCCTTGATGGTTGATCCACGTCGTGCCACATTGATTGGTAAGCGAATTTATATATGAGAAGATTTACATAGCGTGACCTTTGTGACGACACGATAATTTAGTTGGGCAAATGAGTTTCGGGCTAGCTACCCGTTGTTTCTTGTAGTAAGGTAACAATGTTATGCGGCTTATAATAATCCAATTAACGAAATACTGCTATATGCACCGAATTACGATATATTTCCTGACTAGCAATACGGGGTCATACTATTGATATTATGTTCGTGTTTTGGTTTTCATAACCATAATCATATAACGGTTTTTATTTAACTCCATACAAGGTTATAAAACGTATTGCATGATATTTTTACGACATTGGTTCGTATAACGATTTTGAAGGCGAAAGCCTACATTATGATTTTGATAAGGAATTGTATAAAATGACTTTGGCTATTTTATGGCCCATTAAAATGATTTGTACAAAATGGTTTTCGGTAATAATTTTATACCGATGATATATTGATGGTTTATTAAACTCTATGAATTCACTCGGCGTTATCGCTGACTTTTTCTTTTAACATGCTTTATCTCAGGTACTTGAAGGTAATTCTCAGGAAGACAACAAGAATTCATGGCCCGCACTTAAATATTAATTTCCATTCAAATGCTTTGTAAAACTTGTATAAAATACAATGACTTGGGACCTATGTAAATTTGATATTTATGAATGGAAATGCTTTATTATTAAACGACGCGATTTTTATGTGTTGTCTATGATGTGAGTAATGTGTTATCTCGTAAGACCAACGAGTCTTCCGCTGTATTGAGTTGTATAAATTTGGGGGTGTTACAAATAGTCCCCGAGATTCGATCGAAAGATCGACAACAATTTTCGGATTGTGCCGATACTCGTCTCCCGGTACACAAATACTAAAACTAGCATAACTTTTCGCTCGTAATGAGTTAGAAGCTCATTCAAGCGGCAAAACGAGCGTCTTGAAGATTAATACAACAATATCAAATAATATAAGCCTATCTCAGAACTTAAACCCACGAAATATTCTGTTATAAGCTGCTGTCCCAAAATACATTTTTAGAGATCATGTCAAATAAATATTTTGACCCATTTCCACCACTTTTATACATCTAATATCATCCTAATATCATTTTAAACAACTCATCTAACCTCAATCACCCTTGAATAATCATTTAAAAATTTACCCACTCAAAAATTCAAACATGCAACCAATTAAAACTTGAATATAATAATATTAACACTTATCTACAACATAAAAATAGATCAAACACTACTAGTTCACCAAGAAAAATAAAATTTTGAAAAAGTTAATGCATGTGTATAAAAATCATACCAATATGATGGGTAGCTCAAGATTAAGATGGGTCTTAATTTAGTTTTCTTGGATCCAACCGGACAGATTTACGTCTTCAACTCGTAAAACTATTTTGACATATTTAAACAACTCCATTTATAAAAACGACTCTCGGGTTTGAAAATACACTCATGACCTGAGGTTTAGACTCCAACATCAGTCCTTGAACATTTTTAAAACTCATTCTATAGTCCCCGAGATTCGATCCAAATATTGACAACAATTTTCGGATTGTGCCGATACTCGTCTCCCGGTACACAAATACTAAAACTAGCATAACTTTTCGCTCTAATGAGTTAGAAGCCCATTCAAGCGGCAAAACGAGCGTCTTGAAGATTACTACAAAAATATCAAATAATATAAGACTATCTCAGAACTTAAACCCACGAAATAATCTGTTATAAGCTGCTGTCCCAAAATACATTTTTAGAAATCATGTCAAATAAATATTTTTACCCATTTCCACCACTTTTATACATCTAATATCATCCTAATATCATTTTAAACAACTCATCTAACCTCAATCACCCTTGAATAATCATTTAAAAATTTACCCACTCAAAAATTCAAACATGTAACCAATTAAAACTTGAATATAATAATATTAACACTTATCTACAACATAAAAATGGATCAAACACTACTAGTTCATCAAGAATTTTTTTTTTTGAAAAAGTTAATGCATGTGTATAAAAATCATACCAATATGATGGGTAGCTCAAGATTAAGATGGGTCTTAATTTAGTTTTCTTGGATTCAAGCTTGATTTTGAAAAATCAATGTGTTTGTGTGGTGGTTTTTGGCTGTGGGTTTTAGATGATTTTTAAAATTTTTAATGAATAAAATGAGGTGTGTGTGTGAGTGGAGGCTTTTTATATAGTGGGGTGAGGGTAGTTTTTGCCAATTTGTGATAGTTTTGGTCCAAAATGAGATTAAATAGTTGTAAGGGTAGAAAATGTAAATATTAAAATTTGAAAATATTTACGGGACTCGGGTTTCGTAAAAATACTTTTTAAAAGTTAAAACACTTCTTAAATATAATAATATTACATCGACACGACTTAAAACGTAATTAAATCGAAAACGTCGAAAATATATAATATCGAGACAATCGATAATAAAACGTAATTATTTGGGCATCCGTCGGTATCGCGATCATTAGTAGTTCTCGTCATTCGTTAAAACGTAAAACACGAGAAATAAAGATTAAATAAAATAAAATCATTTTTATGATAAATTGAGAGTATAATATCGATACCTAACGTATTTCTTGCCGATTTTCATCTAAACGACATTCTTATGCTAGTTTCAAGTCATAACCTTCTCGGTTAGTCGATAATTTAAAATTCTCATTAAAGTAAACATGTAATACGTAATAGTCGAGATTAAAATAACGACCTGAAATTTACGCATTGTCACATTATCCCCACCAAATTGGGATCTTCGTCCTGAAGATCAACTTGCGTTCTTCCCCGATCGCACGTTGAAAACAAAGAGTTAAACGTATTTTGGTCCTCCTCTTGAGTTCCATCACACATGACAACAAAAATTCGACTTTGCTTCGGTTTCCTAACTTCCTTATCGATAATATCAACAAGTACTTTGATGAAATGCAACTTACCGTTGATTCATACTTCATCAAGAGAGATAATAAGATCTTCGTCAGGAAGAAATTTCTTTAGGTTCGACATATGAAAAGTATTGTGAATTCCTTGTAGTTCTCGGGGTAATTTAAGTTTTCATGCCACTGGACTTACACTCGATATCAGCTCGAATGGTTCAAACTAACGGGGACTTAACTTCCCATGTTTTCCAGAATATATAACACCTTTTTCATGGTGATAACTTGGCATAACTTTTCCACCTACCTCGAATTTCAAAGGTTTTCGCTTCACATTATCATAACTTCTATGTCTACTACGAGTGGTTCACAAACGATCCTTAATTAGCACGATCGATTTATTTATCAAAATAAAATGAGCAGAGTCAAACAATCAACATTGACAGAAATCGAGTCATATTCAGACTGAGTTTTCGAGAGCTTAACAATGAAATCCATTGTAATTTGCTCCTACCTCTCAAATGATAACGAATAACATAATCGTAATCACTTAAAGGCTTATTTACCTCTTTTAATCCAGAATACATTATAGGCTCTTACTATCGGTGGATACCGTACCTTAGTGCCATACAATTAATGTCTCAATAGACGAAGAGTAAAATCAGCGCACCCAATTACAAGTCATGGGTTGTGCAGTTTCCTCATTCTTCCTAGGCTTCCTACAAGCATATACAAATCAAAACAACCCCAAATCATAAAGGAGATGTATCACGATCAACAACAAAATCTTCACTTCCTTCGAGTAATGATAAGATCGGCGTGTCGTAGAGGTTTCTTTTCATTGTCTGAAAAGCTTTCTCTTCATCATCGCCACACACAAACGGTTCATTCTTTTTAGTTATCTTAGTTAATGGTTTTGATATCAAAGAGAATCCTTCGATAAACCTTCAGTAATAACCAGCCAAACCTAGAATTTGTCGTACTTCAGTTGGAGTAGTTGGAACATTTAAATTTTCGATGGCTTCGATTTTCGCAGAATCAACATGTATGCCACTTTTGTCAATCACATGACAGAGAAGTTGCACAGAACAGAGCCAAAAATCACACTTTAAAATTTTTGGGTACATCTTTTCGTTCTTTAACAAGTTTCAAGATAGTCCCTAAGTGTTCGGCATGTTCTTCCTTTCTCTTCGGGCAGATTAGAATATCATCAATAAAAACAATCACGAATTTATCAAGACACGGCTTACAGATACAATTCATTAAGTCAATGAATACAATAGGCGTATTGGTCAAACCAGAAGGCATAACACTAAACTCATAATGATCATCACAAGTTCTAAACGCCATAATAGGAATATCTTCTTCGCGTATGCGAAGTTGATGATAAGCAAAACAAAGATCAATCTTTGGAGAAAACACAAGAATTTTGGAGAAAACACGAGAGTTTTAAAGTTGATCAAATAGATCATCAATTTATAGAAATGGGTAACGATTATTGATCGTTAGCTTATCCAGCTCTCGGTAATCGATACACATACGAAACGAATCATCTTTCTTCTTAGCGAATAGAATAGGGGTTCTACAAACTAACGAGCTCGGTCGAATAAAACATCTATCAGATAGTTCTTAAAACTGCACAAATAATTACTTTAGCTCAGAGGGTGCTAATAAATATGGCTCATGTGCCACAGTTGCAGCACCAGAAATCAGATCAATTAGGAATTCTATTTGCCTTGGAGGCGGAAGCCTTGGAAAATCTTCCAGAAACACTTCAGAATAGTCACAAATGACTAGAGTAATTCTACTTACTTCTCTTACGATTCCTTCTACGATTCCTAAGCCATGAATAATCCACAACCTTTTTTGATATACTTACGAGCTCTATTGCACGAAAAGAATTTTCAATTTGGAATTATTTTTCCCTTCAGTGACCTTGTCAGCCTTGCCTTTAATTATGTGTCCCATGAGCTATTACGCGACGCAGACAGCTTCACAAAAGCAATTGGCTTAGAAGAAGTCACATCAGCGCATATATTCCTGGTCAGCCGTAAATATACTGCTTGACCTTGACGGTTTTGGGTGCCACAATTCTTGGACATAAAAGAGTCAACTTATGGAAACACTTGATATATCTACCAATGTTAGTTCCCTTCAGTTTCAGATTGTACAACACTTGCTCCATACTTTGGAAATACTTCGAGGACAAACTCCTCAGTTAACCGTTTCCTCACCTTAGTCCATGGTGTCCCATAAGTAACGATACCTATGGAAGCAAGTCTGCCATTACACCAAATTAATGCATGACCTTGGAGAGTAGCGATTTCAAACTGCACCTTATCCTCCTGATTAGGGTCACTGATTCGAAAGACTGACGCCAGCTTTCCATAACTGACACAATCCTCCATCATCTTTAGTCCCCTTAAGAGTCTACGGTTTGGAATTAACGAATGAAGTGTAGTTATAGCCTCTAACTTCGGGCACATCTGTTCCATTCATACCACGAACATTATCGGCTCCAGCTTCAGCTCCACCGGTTCCAGTTCCACCAGTTTTAGCTTCATCTCCAGTTCTAGATCCATCATTCATGTTGGCCATGAATTTAACTAAAGATACAGCAACTTATTCACTAATAACTTGGCGCATTCGTGCTTTAGTCATAGCTTTAATTTACTGCATGAGTCTTGTGTAGCGCAAATCAAATCATAATGAGTACTCATTCAGTGACTGCGTTATACCACAGGAATTTACAAGAGAAAAGCAAAGAAAGAGAATAATAGAACGATGTAGAATTAGGAATCAAAAGATAGTCATTGCATTGATCATAAACTAGTACAAGTCGTATTGTCAAACATCATAGATAATCATCGTCTAATGCCATACAACTTAAAAGACTAGTCCTACTAACTGTTGTCATAGTTTAGTTAGGGATTAATGACAAGATACTACAATTGATAAACTAATCTACTTAGAGTTACTAGGTATTTCACATGGCTAAGAAAGCTCCTCGGTCCTACAAGAAGAAGATTTCTTCAATGTCTTTCAGAGAGGCTTGATATCCTCCTCAATTGGTGCTTTTGGAACAGCCCCAATACAACCATTTCACGATCAAGGAATTAAAGGAACAAAATCAAAGAATGAATCGAGAAAACGAATTATGAGTCAATAAGAGTTTAATCACGCAGATGCTATATGCTTAAGCCCACACATTTATGAATCATTATTTCCATGGATTGATCAAGTCCTTCCAAATAAGATTCAGAAAGTTGTAGTTCCATAATTTATAATTTCCTTGTTCAAATAAATGGCCAATTTATTTCAACGATTATAAATCACTTTATTCAAGCATTGCCAGCTCAACGCAAAAGATCAAGATCGAAACAAATGAGAAACTGATTTAACAGAAAATGATCAGTGATATGATACGGAATCCTGGTTGGCATGTGAATACCATACAAATCAATCTCAATTCCTAACAATTAATAGTACCTTCTCAGACAACTTGTTTTTATCAAAACAGTATAATGTCGAAGATTAATGAAAAGGCATATTAAATTTGCTAAACGAAATAAGCGAATCGATAAATCAATAATAAGAACCATGGAAATCAAAATCCTTGTAACCAAAAGAATATCAACATAATATTAACCGTTTCATAGGATCATGTATATCCACAACTTAGTTAATCTCGAGAATAACAGGATTCATTTCAGGAATAGCTTCGACGCTAGCATTAAAATGACTAGAGTGGCTTCGTGACAATCGACGTCGTATAAATATCTCGTATAAATATAAAATTATCATTTATAATTAAATAAATGAAAACATAACTTGTAATTCACAAGTTCAAATAATCGATAAAGATTACAACATATATATAATCCCATATATATAAATACTTTCATTCTCGTCCATTGGCAACTCGGAGGTTTCGCGTGCAACAGTTATAGTTAAAAGATTTCAAAAATTCATTGTTGGAAAATCTTTTTGTTCTCTATAACTTGAGCTCTGATACCAATCTGTAACACCCCCAATTTTGGTCATAGTAGCGGAAGGGTTATTGGGTGTTACTATCATGGTTCAATCTCATAATCATAGAAAACGGCTCAAAACAATTCGTTTTAATAAACATCCATTCATTCATGTTTAACAATAAAACCTTTCACACGGTCCCAGATAATTCCATGTTTACAAACATAATAAATGATAAAAGATTCTTTGAATGGATATAAATTTTAAAAGCGGGCCAAAACATTTTAATAAGCAAGCTTCACGAAACCGCCATCCTCGAGTGCCTTCTATATGGGCCTGAGATAAAACATGTTAAAAAGTCAGAAAAATTTTCCATGTGAATCTATAGAGTTTAATTTAAACAAAGAGAACACAAGTATTCAAAATAACCTTCCATGGTTAATAATTTACCGAAATACCATTATGTTGTACGGACATAATTATCGGTTTCATTACATAAGCCTCGTGACATTGAACGTTAACATATATTATTTCAGCCCAACACACCTAGCCAAGTGCGTATATTTCTCTTATACAATGCATCCGATGTTTCATTACTAGTGCATCACAACACCACGCGAGAGCTAATCGCGACCGGACTGGGCGTCACCCCGATAGATCTATCCATAGCATTAGCGTTACTTCGATTAACAATTCACGATTCATGGGTCCTTTAAGGCTAAAACTAACTTATGCAATAAATTTCATCTAAGCATACAATCAAGTTCCTTGTGTTCATTTTTAAAACAAAGAGGGTTTACCACAACTTCTCGTTGTACCCATCATTTATAATAATTACTTTTCCAATAATAAGGGTTTCCACAACTTCTCGTTGCACCCATACTTTTCCAATAAGTAGAGTTTCCACAACTTATTGTTGTACCCTTTTATTTTAATAAAACAAGCATGTTATCCCCCTCGCGGGTTTATAAAACATGTAAACATGTTAAAAGCGAGGCTATAGACTCACCTTAGCCAATAGTGGTAATGAGACGATCGCCGACGATTAGTGATGCCCGTTTAAACACGAAAACCGCACCTACCAAATAAGGTGCGTTCGTTAAAAATCGACTTAAGTATAAATCATACTTAAATAATATAAAAATCAAAATTACAAAACCAAGACAATCCCGAAAAATTTAATAATACAAGTGTTATTACAATACCCTTTTATTTAACAATATTCTTTTAAACAATTGTACTCTCGATATTGACTCGTCTTAAGACGCCAAGTCAACGCAAGTCAAATTCTCATTTTACTTCCCTCGGAACAGTAGCTAAGTCATTTACATAATGACTTAACACTTGAGTAAATAACCATGTCCAATGGCGAATACTCAACTCACGCCACATAATTATTGAACTACATGTCCAAAATACCAATCAGCATGTACACTCCAAATGTACACACCAATCTACCCTATCTACACTTGTCCGATTTCGACGAAACTTGGTCACAAACTCATATATAATATGAATAAGACTCATTTTAAATTTCATTCAAAAATATTACTTCTAAGACCTTCTGCCCGACACATCTTCGTGTTGTAAAAACCGGACAAATTTACGTCTTCAACTCGTAAAACTATTTTGACATATTTAAACAACTCCATTTTTAAAACCGACTCTCGGGTTTGAAAATACACTCATGACCTGAGGTTTAGACTCCAACATCAGTCCTTGAACATTTTTAAAACTCATTCTATAGTCCCCAAGATTCGATCCAAATATCGACAACAATTTTCGGATTGTGCCGATACTCGTCTCCCGGTACACAAATACTAAAACTAGCATAACTTTTCGCTCTAATGAGTTAGAAGCTCATTCAAGCGGCAAAACGAGCGTCTTGAAGATTACTACAACAATATCAAATAATATAAGCCTATCTCAGAACTTAAACCCACGAAATAATCTGTTATAAGCTGTTGTCCCAAAATACATTTTTAGAAATCATGTCAAATAAATATTTTTACCCATTTCCACCACTTTTATACATCTAATATCATCCTAATATCATTTTAAACAACTCATCTAACCTCAATCACCCTTGAATAATCATTTAAAAGTTTACCCACTCAAAAATTCAAACATGCAACCAATTAAAACTTGAATATAATAATATTAACACTTATCTACAACATAAAAATGGATCAAACACTACTAGTTCATCAAGAAAAATCAAATTTTGAAAAAAGTTAATGCATGTGTATAAAAATCATACCAATATGATGGGTAGCTCAAGATTAAGATGGGTCTTAATTTAGTTTTCTTGGATTCAAGCTTGATTTTGAAAAATCAATGTGTTTGTGTGGTGGTTTTTGGCCGTGGGTTTTAGATGATTTTTAAAATTTTTAATGAATAAAATGAGGTGTGTGTGTTTGAGTGGAGGACTTTTATATAGTGGGGTGAGGGTAGTTTTTGCCAATTTGTGATAGTTTTGGTCCAAAATGAGATTAAATAGTTGTAAGGGTAGAAAATGTAAATATTAAATTTTGAAAATATTTACGGGACTCGGGTTTCGTAAAAATACTTTTTAAAAGTTAAAACGCTTCTTAAATATAATAATATTACATCGACACGACTTAAAACGTAATTAAATCGAAAACGTCGAAAATATAAAATATCGAGACAATCGATAATAAAACGTAATTGGCATCCGTCGGTATCGCGATCATTAGTAGTTATCGTCATTCGTTAAAACGTAAAACACGAGAAATAAAGATTAAATAAAATAAAATCATTTTTATGATAAATTGAGAGTATAATATCGATACCTAACGTATTTCTTGCCGATTTTCATCTAAACGACATTCTTACGCTAGTTTCAAGTCATAACCTTCTCGGTTAATCGATAATTTAAAATTCTCATTAAAGTAAACATGTAATACGTAATAGTCGAGATTAAAATAACGACCTGAAATTTACGGATTGTCACAGGATGATACTCTGGAGTAATGTCATAATCCTTCAACAGCTCTAACCATCTTCTCTGCCTCATGTTCAGCTCATGCTGAGTGAAGATGTATTTCAGGCTCTTGTGATCTGTGAGGATATCATATGATTCGCCATACAAGTAGTGCCTCCATATCTTTAGTGCAAACACGAATGCTGCAAGTTACAAGTCATGCGTAGGGTGCTCTCCTCATAAGGCTTATGCTGCCGTGATGCGTAAGCAATCACTTTCCCATGTTTCATGAGAACACAGCCATGTCCCTTCCCTGAAGCATCACTATAGATCTAAAATCCACCTGTACCAGATGGGAGAGTAAGAATCAATGCAGATACTAGCCTCTCCTTTAGGTTTTTAATAACTGACTTTTGGTTGGTTAATAAAAAGGTTTTTGCTTGCAAGATCTCTCTTTGCGTTGCTTGTACCCAATTGATATATATCGTTGTTTCGTTCTCGGTATCTTCTTGAATCGATCACGGTCAAAAGTGGAATAGTTGTAATTGGTGACAAAAAAGGGGGAGCTTTGGTCTAAATCTACTAAATTGATAAAGGCAAGTAATAATAAAACTAAACTAGAAACTATGAATTCAAACTTCAAATGAACAGTAGAAAATACCTCAATAAAACTGGAACTCTCTTATTTGGAATGTTTCCCTTACTCGGAATAATGCTGAACAGATCTCTTATGCGGAAAACGAGAGGCTATGCGGAAAGTTATGATTATGCGGAAAAATCTTCCTACTCGGAATAATAAGCTACTCGGAAAGATAGGGTCATTCGGAAAATAATCGCTATGCGGAAAGGTGAATTCTATTCGGAAAACTTGGGCTATTCGGAATATGGAAGATATTCCGAATAGAAGAAATGAAATAAGTCTATGCGGAATAATGAGGGCAATTCGGAAAATAGGGTTATTCGGAAAAAGTTCCGAATAGAGAAACACAACCAATCTTATGCGGAAAAAGTCTTTTATTCGGAAAATCCGAAATGTTCCGAATAACCAAAAAGGGGAAGAACTCTATTCGGAATAAATGAAAGTTCCGAATAGACACTAAACTTAAACCCTATTCGGAATAAAAGAAAAGTTCCGAATAACCAAAATGACAATTCCCTACTCGAAATGTTGGAATGTTCCGAATAGTCAAGAAATGAAACCCCTTACTCGGAATAAATGAGAATTCCGAATAGATACCACCCCCAGACTCCCTATTCGGAATCTGGGCAAGATCAGACGGTGGGAAGAAGAACAGTAAGCTACGAATTATACCAAACCGGTCTCAACAAAGCAAAAAGGTTTTACCAAATCAACCACAAATCATCCACTAACTACAAGGATCAAATCCCAATCATAAAAACACCAATTCAACAACTTTTTAGAATCAAACTAGAACCAAATAGAACTTAAGAACTTGAAAGAAAAAGATGAAGAAGAACAAGATGAATCAAAAGATTAGAGTAAGGATTGTATTAATGATTTAAGGTTCAACAAACAAATTCAAGGATCAAACTTACAAGATTTAAGAAATCAAACTAAAAAGAAAACCACTCCTTAAGGGAGATGGTTCCTAAGAACTAGGAAGAAAATAAAAGCTGGAAAAAGAAGAGAGAGAGTCGAATGTGTGAGTGGGAGGAGTATTTATAGGCTTCTCCCTTGGTTGGTGAGTGGGCTTTCTTCCCTTCTTTTTGTCTTCTCGTCTTTTCAGAAAAGTTGACGTTTTCGATTATGATTCGGGATTTGTCGTCGATTAAATTCAACTCGTCTTTTAATTTCTTCGTTAAATAGACTTGAGTTTCTTTGACATGTGTAAATCTTCCGTCTTTGGTCCTTTTCTTCGATAAATCTTCAAATAGGCCCATTGACTTCAAATCTTTTGCATCTCTTGGACAATAGACTTCGTCTTCAGTCTTTTTCCTTGATAAAACCCGTGCAATCCCATGTTTTCTTCAATATTTATCTGGTTGGCTCTGAAAACATAACAAACACACAAACCACGCATAATTCCAAACAAATGACATTAAATACGCGTTTTGGTCTTGTTTTTGCAAGAAATAAGTGGTAGAAAAGATGGGTGTTTACACACCTATCAAATCCCCTACACTTAACCATTGCCATGCCCTCATGCAATGCTTAGTGATAAAGCAACATTACACTTTTCTCATAATTAATTAACCTTGGCCTTATTCAAACACTGCTAAACAAAAATTAAAGCACTAAAAGAAATTTAAAGCAAACAAAAGGATAGAACATAACTATGTGGAAATAACTCGTAAAGAGATCGAGGACTTACATTAGGGCTTTTGGTGCTGCGAAGATTTATCACCCTCAAGTTTCACGTTCCCCAAACTAAGCTTAAAAACGAGATCATTGTTATTATAAGTTAGCAATTCAAACACTTACACACATGGCTTAATTAAATGCTTAGACTCCCTTATTCCTAGGTGTATCTCTTATATTTTATTTTTGTCTTAGAATGATCATGAAGATGCATTTTTGGACTTATTTCGATAGTTCATTTAAGCCGAAAGCAAAGTAGGACGATTTGATCAATAGTTAGCTAAAGGACAAAATCTCTTAAAACTGCTTCTCGGGATATCAGAAAGTTCATATCTTGGCATAACTTGGTTCACGATTTGAGACCTTTCTCGGGCCGATATTTGGCATGTACTTCATACTTCATATCTTCGAGAGACGTTCTTGAGATAATGGTCTTCTCATCATAATAGAGTTTCTTCACTTTGGAGACTTTTGAGGAGTGCTCCACTTTGTTAACCACGACTTCATGATTATTTCTTCAATCTCTATTTGGGATTTTGAGATACAACGATCCGCCTCCTTTTCGGACTTGGATCTATTTATCCTCATACCTTGTTAGGGTCTTTTCGGATAGACTTCTCCATCATCTTTGTGGGAGTTGATTGCTTTTCGTCGTGAGTCTTGATCCTTCATATTTATTTTGGGAATAATGCTTTTCACATCACTTTTGGATCTTCAGCAATAAAAATGAATCCTCATGCCTTGTTAGGGCCTTTTCAGACTCGCCAATCTTCGCGCCCCGCTTCATAAGTTATGCCTTGGCTATGAACTCTCGTCATTACCGAGCAACTTTTAAACGATCTTGGGCTAGAAGCTAAGTAACCTTTCAAATCGTACGACCTTACTTATTGCAGATAAGTTATTAGCAAGTGATGGGAGAATAGGCAAATAATTACACCAAGTGAGCTTGTGCAAGAATACCGACTTATAATCGACTCTATCATTTCTCGTCCTCCACAATTTAAAATCTCAAGGAATGAGACTCGTGAATGCTTAGCCTAATAAACCAAATAAGGTCTACATGGTTAAGGATACTAGCTAGAGTAAACTAGAATAAGTCTATTCGGGTTGAGTCAAAATAAACGCAACGGGCCTAATATGTCAAAAGACTTCTAAACTAGCTACACCAATTTATTAATATTTTTAACTTTATTGCAGGATATATACATATGAAAGCAACGATAAAAATTTAAAATTTACGACAAAATGGCCAAAGTTGATTAAAAATTTGAAAAATGTCGAAAATGAAGGCATTTTCATGGAAAAGTCCACTTAAAACTTCGATAGAAGTCTCCCCTACACTTGAGATAAACATTGTCCTCAATGTTTAAGCATGTGGGAAGGGTCTCCCCTACACTTATGACATTGTGCACGTTGGTTAACTCAAGTTAAGGAAAAGACGACTAAAGTGATCAATTTCAAATGTGAGTATGAAGAAAATTGAATCACGATAGTTGAGAGATAGAACCAGATTTCGGATAACATGGGATCACGGTTCTTCAAAGATTCCAAGAGTGCAATAATCCCTGTAATCACATCACCATCCAAAAACAAGCAACCTATATAGCTCCCCCTACACTTGTGATGAAAAACGGGAAAGGGGGATAGATACCCGGGTTGCCTCCCGAGGAGCGCTTGTTTTTGTTTACCGAGTCGCGAGCCTGACTCGGTCCCGAACTAATTTAAGGGAAACGTAGTGAGGGATGGAATCATCTCCTTAGAGATGTCCTCACCAACGTACAATTTCAAACGCTGGCCATTCACTTTGAAGTTGGGCCCATTTGACTGAGAAAGCTCAATGGTGCCATAGGGAAAGACATTGGCGATGGTGAATGGACCAGACCAGCGGCTCTTCAACTTGCCTGAGAAGATCTTCAACCGAGAGTTAAAGAGTAAGACTTGATCACCAACGTTGAACTCTCGGTTCTTGATTTTAGCATCGTGGATAATCTTGGTCTTCTCCTTGTAAATCAATGAGTTCTCGTAAGCTTGATTCCTCAATTCTTGAAGCTCGTTGAGTTGAATCTTCCGAAAATCACCGGCTTTGTTGATGTCGAAGTTAGCCCACTTCAAGGCCCAGTATGCCTTATGTTCCAGCTCGATGGGAAGGTGGCAGGCTTTCCCGTACACAAGACGATAAGGTGTACAACCAATCGGCGTCTTATAGGCGGTACGGAAAGCCCACAGAGCATCATCAAGTTTATCGGCCCACGAGGCACGATGCTCTCCCACAGTACGTTCCAAAATTCTCTTCAATCCACGGTTGGATATCTCGGCTTGACCGTTGGTTTGAGGATGATAGGCGGTGGAAAGACGGTGATTGACACCGTACTTAGCCATGACTCTTGCAAATTGATCGTTGCAAAAATGAGTCCCGCGGTCATTGATAATAGCACGAGGAACACCGAAACGAGCAAACAGTTGTTTCAAGAAATTACAAACCACCCTCGCGTCGTTAGTGGGTAAAGCTTTTGCTTCAACCCATTTAGAAACGTAGTCGACAGCGACAAGGATGTATTTGTTGCCTTTAGAAGACGGGAATGGCCCCATAAAGTCGATGCCCCAGACATCAAAGATTTCACATTCTTGTATGAAATTTTGAGGCATCTCATCTTTATGTGTGATCTTGCCTTGTTTTTGGCAAGCATCACAATGTTTAACCATCTCGTGAGCATCACGATAAATGGTTGGCCAATAGAATCCTGAGTCAAACACTTTTTTGGCGGTGAAGTTGGGACCAAAGTGACCACCGGTGGGTCCTTTGTGGCACGCTTGTAGAATATCAAAAGCTGCCGGTCCGTCAACACACCGACGAATAATCAGGTCAGCGCATTGTTTGAATAGAAAAGGGTCCTCCCAAAAGTAAGTCTTAACATCGTTCAAGAACTTCTTCTTTTGTTGGGATGTTAACCCTTGGATGAGAACACCACCCGCTAAGTAGTTTGCAATATCGGCAAACCACGGGGTGCCATCAAGATTGGGATTGATAGACATTAAGGTTTCAAGGGGAAAAGAGTCATTGATCTCTTTGTTCGGATGGTCCCCTTGATATGGATCCTCAAGTCGGCTCAGATGATCCGCGGCCAGGTTTTCAGCGCCCTTCTTGTCACGAATTTCAATGTTGAATTCTTGAAGGAGTAAAACCCAGCGGAGAAGTCTTGGCTTAGAATCATTCTTAGTCATCAAGTACTTCAACGCGGAATGGTCCGTATATACGATGGTGGTGGATAAAACAAGATAGGGGCGAAATTTTTCAAAAGCATAGACAACAGCTAAAAGCTCTTTTTCGGTTGTCGTATAATGCAATTGAGCCCCCGTCATTGTTTTGCTAGCATAGTGGATTGGTTGGAAGTGTTTATTCACTCGTTGGCCCAAAACCGCACCAATAGCAAAGTCGCTAGCATCGCACATCAATTCAAAAGGCAGCTCCCAATGAGGGGTAACCAAGACCGGTGCCTTAGTCAGCTTATCCTTGAGAAGATTGAATGCTTCGAGACACTCTTTAGAAAAGATAAAAGGAGTATCTTTTTCCAAGAGGTGGGTCATCGGGCGAGCAATTTTAGAGAAATCTTGAATGAATCTACGATAGAAGCCCGCATGACCCAAAAAACTTCTCACACCCTTCACGGTTGAAGGTGGAGGTAATTTGGCGATGACATCAACTTTAGCACGGTCGACTTCAAGACCGGCTTTAGAAATTTTGTGTCCTAGCACAATGCCTTCTTTTACCATAAAATGGCATTTTTCCCAATTCAGAACAAGGCGAGTGTCTTCGCACCGCTTAAGCATACGTTCCAAATTGGCAAGGCAAGCAGAGAAGGAGTCCCCGAAGACCGAGAAATCATCCATGAAGACTTCCATGGTTTGCTCAACCATGTCATGGAATATAGCCAACATGCACCTTTGGAAAGTCCCGGGGGCATTGCATAAGCCAAAAGGCATTCTTTTATAAGCAAATGTGCCGTAGGGACAAGTGAATGTTGTCTTTTCTTGATCTTGGGGATCGATGGGTATTTGAAAATAACCCGAGAAACCATCCAGAAAGCAGTAATATTCATTACCAGCTAGACGTTCAAGCATTTGGTCCATAAAAGGTAGAGGGAAATGATCCTTTCTCGTGGCATCATTGAGTTTGCGGTAGTCTATACAAACTCTCCACCCAGTAACGAGACGGGTAGGAATTAACTCGTTGTTTGCATTGGGCACAACGGTGATTCCGCCTTTCTTAGGCACACAATGGACTGGACTAACCCATGGGGAATCCGAAATAGGGTAAATCATACCCGCATCAAGAAGTTTGATAACCTCTTTTTTTATGACGTCATGGATTTTAGGATTCACCCTTCTTTGGCTTTGAATAGTGGGCTTAAAGTCGTCCTCCATGAGAATTTTATGTGTGCAAAAGTGAGGATCAATTCCGCGGATGTCGGAGATTTTCCAAGCGATAGCGCGTTTATGCTTCTTCAACACTGCAACAAGTCGGGCTTTTTCGTCTTCTTTCAGATCCTTTGCGATGATAACCGGTAACTTCTCGTCGTCTTCTAGGAAAACGTACTCAAGATGAGGCGGTAGGTCCTTAAGCTCGAGAGTAGGAGGATCCTCAATAGATGGTGAAACTAACGATGGATCATCATTAGTCACCTCTTTAGGAGTAGGAGGAGACAATGGGTCCTCATTGAGAAGTCTCTCAATAGTACGAATATCTTCATCCCAATTGGTGGACGAATTATCATACTTAATATCGAGAGGACCCAGGCTAGCTTCGAACTCATCTAAGTCACTTTCTCCAAAAGGAGTAAATGCTGGAGCAATTGAGGCAACAGTCTCAACAATGGGTAGAGAAGAGAGAGTACTTTTGCAAGCATCATAAAAATGTTCTTCACAAGCCTCATCGAGAACATCAATAGCATTAACACTCTCATATGAATAAGGTTGTTGAGAAATCTTACCCATGTTGAAGACAATTTGATCGTCACCAACTCTCATGATTAATTCGCCTGCGGCGACATCAATGAGAGTGCGACCGGTCCTCAAGAATGGACGTCCAACGATTAATGGAACACGAGGGTCCATCTCGTAGTCAACGACGACAAAATCAGCCGGGAAGGTGAATTTATCAACGCCAACAAAGACATCTTCGGCTATCCCCACTGGATAAGCAACCGTTCGGTTGGCTAATTCCAAAGTCATTCGTGTGGGGACTAGCTCGGGGAGAGATAATTGCTTCCAAACACTTAAAGGCATTAAGTTTATACTGGCACCTAGATCAGCTAGGGCCATGCAATTCTCTACTCCCGGGAAGTTGCAGGGAATCAAGAAGCGACCCGGATCACCAAGTTTGGTGGGCAATTTCCGTAAGAGCACTGCGGAGCAGTTCTCATTAAGTTGGGTCTGAGCAATGTCAAGAAGCTTTTCTTTATCACTTAGAAGATCTTTAAACATCTTAGCATATTTGGGCATGTGAGCGAGAGCCTCGGCAAAGGAGATGTTAAAATTCAATTGTTTAAACATTTTTAGGAAGTTTGAAACTTGAATATCATCCTTGCTCTTTTGCTTCTCTTTCCTCAACCTTGAAGGATAAGGTATATTGGATGAAGAAGAAGGCTTTAAAGGGAGAGGATCACTCACAACCACGGGTGGTGGGGAAATGGGGATAGAAGGTGAAGGAGGTGGAGAAAGTTGCTCTTTTTCCTTGTTCACAATCACGGGTGGAGGTGTAGGAAGCTCGGGTTCCATATAACCTTTTCCACTACGAGTGGTGATTGCTTTCATCTCCCCTCTTGGATTTGCAACGGTATTACTCGGAAGACTACCCGAAGAAGAGGTTTGATTACCTTGGATGAGCGAACCAATCATATCACGAAGGTGAAGAGCTTGATTATTGAAAGAGTTTTGCATGTTGGTATTAATAGCATCGCTATGTTTGGCCATATCATTCCTTAGCTCGGCTCGAATATCGCTTCCTTGTTTCACCATGTCATTCTTCAAGTTGACAAACTGACTCTGAAGATTCGTCACCATCTCACGATTGGTTTTCATGAACGACTCGACGTCGGGATTTACTGCCATCGGTTGATTGAGAGGTGGAGCTTGGTAAGCTTGAGAATTTCCTTGAGTTGGGTAGGTATTTCTTTGGGATGGATATTGGTTTTGAGCACGAGGTTGGGATTGGTTGTTTCGGTTATAGTTTTGTTGTTGGGTTTGGTTTGCAGGAGGAAAACCGGGAGGTGCAAGATAATTGTTGGAACGATAACTTAGCAAGCTACGGTCTCCTTGAGGGCGAGCTTGATAGCCTCCCGTGGGATATGTACCGTATGCTGCGTTAACGTTTTCAGAATAATTGCCTTGAGTGGAAGGACAATCATTATAAGAATGAGGACCACCACATGTGTCACAAGACATAGCAACGGCTTTAGCTTGTTGAAAGTGGTTTGTGGCCATGGTCATGAAATTTTTGTTCATTTCAGCAAGTTGTCGAGAAATTTCAGACATTTCAGGATTGGAGGTAGTAGAAGAAACATTGACTCTCAAGTTAGATCTTGAGGACGCGGATGAATCCCAATTCTTGTGGTGAGTAGTCATGTTTTCAATCAACTCTCGACACTCCTCCGGTCTCCTTTTCATAAAAGTACCACCGGCGGCGGCATTGATCGTGTCACGATCACGAAAGGTGAGACCATTGTAGAAGGTGTCAATGAGAGTGACGGGGAGCATATTGTGATTAGGACAGCGGTCGATCAAATCATTGTAACGTTCCCAAGCATCGAAAAGTGATTCATCATTCTCTTGCATAAATCCACTGATTTGGTTACGAAGGCTAGTGACCATGGATGGGGGAAAGTAGCGCGATAAAAAGCGTTGAGTCATGTCGTTCCATGTATGAATAGAATTCTTAGGAAGACGGTCAAACCATTTTTCGGCATGGTGAGAAAGTGAGTGAGGAAAGAGTTGGAGGCGAAGGTCATCCATAGAAACACCGGGAGATTTCATGCTTTGGGTAATAGTGATGAATTTGTCGAGGTGTTTGTTGGCATCATCATCCGGAATTCCGCGAAATGGATTCGTTTGTACTTGCTGGATCATGTGATGTTTCAACGAAAACTCCTGAGCCGTGACATGCATTGGTGCAATCGGGCCTCCACGTCCGTTCATTGTGGGTTGACATAGCTCCTCCATGGTTCGTAAGTCGGGTGGGTTATTCATATTTGGGTGGGGTGGGTTATTATTATTGTTATTGTTTTGGGGGGGTGGAATATTATTGTTGTTGTTGTGTACACCTGCCATGTCTAATTGTTCGAGAGTCTCGGGCTCTGAATAAGACGTGGATCGAGTACGCATACACTAAAAAGAAAATGCAAGAGAAAATATTTTTGGTTTTTATAGGTTTTATATTGTTTTTGTTTTTTTGAAAATTTTATATTTTTATGGATTTTTGAAAAATTTTTGTGCTTTAAAATAACGTTCCCGAAAGAACGGATCCCAAAATCCAATTTTTCTCACAAGAAACCGTTGATCATTACGAAAAGAGCCGGCAGCGGCGCCATTTTAATAACTGACTTTTGGTTGGTTAATAAAAAGGTTTTTGCTTGCAAGATCTCTCTTTGCATTGCTTGTACCCAATTGATATATATCGTTGTTTCGTTCTCGGTATCTTCTCGAATCGATCACGGTCAAAAGTGGAATAGTTGTAATTGGTGACAAAAAAGGGGGAGCTTTGGTCTAAATCTACTAAATTGATAAAGGCAAGTAATAATAAAACTAAACTAGAAACTATGAATTCAAACTTCAAATGAACAGTAGAAAATACCTCAATAAAACTGGAACTCTCTTATTTGGAATGTTTCCCTTACTCGGAATAATGCTGAACAGATCTCTTATGCGGAAAACGAGAGGCTATGCGGAAAGTTATGATTATGCGGAAAAATCTTCCTACTCGGAATAATAAGCTACTCGGAAAGATAGGGTCATTCGGAAAATAATCGCTATGCGGAAAGGTGAATTCTATTCGGAAAACTTGGGCTATTCGGAATATGGAAGATATTCCGAATAGAAGAAATGAAATAAGTCTATGCGGAATAATGAGGGCAATTCGGAAAATAGGGTTATTCGGAAAAAGTTCCGAATAGAGAAACACAACCAATCTTATGCGGAAAAAGTCTTTTATTCGGAAAATCCGAAATGTTCCGAATAACCAAAAAGGGGAAGAACTCTATTCGGAATAAATGAAAGTTCCGAATAGACACTAAACTTAAACCCTATTCGGAATAAAAGAAAAGTTCCGAATAACCAAAATGACAATTCCCTACTCGGAATGTTGGAATGTTCCGAATAGTCAAGAAATGAAACCCCTTACTCGGAATAAATGAGAATTCCGAATAGATACCACCCCCAGACTCCCTATTCGGAATCTGGGCAAGATCAGACGGTGGGAAGAAGAACAGTAAGCTACGAATTATACCAAACCGGTCTCAACAAAGCAAAAAGGTTTTACCAAATCAACCACAAATCATCCACTAACTACAAGGATCAAATCCCAATCATAAAAACACCAATTCAACAACTTTTTAGAATCAAACTAGAACCAAATAGAACTTAAGAACTTGAAAGAAAAAGATGAAGAAGAACAAGATGAATCAAAAGATTAGAGTAAGGATTGTATTAATGATTTAAGGTTCAACAAACAAATTCAAGGATCAAACTTACAAGATTTAAGAAATCAAACTAAAAAGAAAACCACTCCTTAAGGGAGATGGTTCCTAAGAACTAGGAAGAAAATAAAAGCTGGAAAAAGAAGAGAGAGAGTCGAATGTGTGAGTGGGAGGAGTATTTATAGGCTTCTCCCTTGGTTGGTGAGTGGGCTTTCTTCCCTTCTTTTTGTCTTCTCGTCTTTTCAGAAAAGTTGACATTTTCGATTCTGATTCGGGATTTGTCGTCGATTAAATTCAACTCGTCTTTTAATTTCTTCGTTAAATAGACTTGAGTTTCTTCGACATGTGTAAATCTTCCGTCTTTGGTCCTTTTCTTCGATAAATCTTCAAATAGGCCCATTGACTTCAAATCTTTTGCATCTCTTGGACAATAGACTTCGTCTTCAGTCTTTTTCCTTGATAAAACCCGTGCAATCCCATGTTTTCTTCAATATTTATCCGGTTGGCTCTGAAAACATAACAAACACACAAACCACGCATAATTCCAAACAAATGACATTAAATACGCGTTTTGGTCTTGTTTTTGCAAGAAATAAGTGGTAGAAAAGATGGGTGTTTACACACCTATCAGTTTTCAAAGCTCTTCTATCTTTCATCGGTCTAGACGAATTTCTCCCCTTTCCACATCAGTTTGGTTAATGGCAGTGCTAATCGGGAAAAGTTCTCTACGAACCTACGGTAGTAACCAGCTAAGCCTAGAAAGCTGTGAACTTCAGTTGTTGATGTCGGTCTTGGCCACTTGGTTATAGCCTCAACCTACACAGGATCCATGGTTATTCCTTCTACGGATACAATGTGGCCTAGGAACGCCACTTTACTCAACCAGAATTCGTATTTGGAGAACTTGGCATACAACTGCTTTTGGCGAAGTATCTATAATATTGTACGAAGATGGTCTTCGTGTTCTTCTTTTCACTTAGAGAAAATCAAAATATCGTCAATGAAGACGATGACAAACTTTTCCAGAAACTCATGGAAGATACGGTTCATCAAGTCCATGAAAACTGCTGGAGCTTTGGTAAGGCCAAATGGCATGACTACAAATTCGTAGTGTCCATAACGCGTATGGAAAGAAGTCTTGGCGATGTCCTGCTCTTTCACCCGTAGCTGATGATAGCCCGACCTCAGATCAATCTTGGAGAAATGTTTGGCCCCTTCGAGTTGGTCAAACAGATCATCCATGTGTGGCAAAGGATATCGATTCCTAATGGTGATCTTATTAAGCTCACGATAATCAATGCAGAGACGCATATTGTCATCCTTCTTCTTTACGAATAGAACCGGTGCGCCCCATGGAGATGCACTAGGGAGGATGAAACCTCGTTCCAAAAGTTCCTGTAGTTGTTCCTTTAACTCCTTAAGCTCTATTAGAGCCATGCGATAAGGAGCCTTGGAAATTGGCTCAGCTCCTGGAATAAGCTCAATATTAAACTCTACCTCTCGAGCAGGTGGTATGCCTGGAAGTTCTTCAGGAAACACGTCTAGAAATTCTGAAACGATTAGCTGATTCTCGATGGATGGAGATTCAGCCTCTATATCATGAACAGTAGCTAAGTAACCCTCACAACCATGTGATAGTAATGCACATGCTTGTAAGGTTGAAATTATTTGTACAGACCTTCTGTGTATAAAACCGTTGTGAATGTACTCTGGTGGGTTTACAACACCGAAGATGACCCGATTTGAAGGGCAGTCAATGGTGGCGTGATGTTTGGATAGCCAGTCCATGCCTTATATCATGTTGAAATCGCACATGTCCAATGTAAGTTCGTCAACTGGATGAATTTTATCGTCAAACTCAAGGGGAAGACCCTTGTACCCATGTGTGATGCGTACATAGTCTCTTATGGGCGTGGAAATGTTTAAGACATTTTCTAGTGGCATAGGGGATATCCTAACACTCTTGGAATAAACAGTAGATATGACTGAATGAGTAGCACCCGTGTCAAATAAGACGCATGCTGCTTGACCATACATATACAAGATTCCAGTGATGGTACATGTTGGCTTGTTGGCCTGATCACGAGAGGTTGTGTACACCCGTCCGGTAGTAGGAGGTGTCTTGTAGTCGGCATGTCTAGAAGTGCCCTCGATCTCACCCTTACGGCAGTCCTTCATGCGATGGCCTAGCTGGCCACACTTGAAGCAAGCATCGCTATCACGACGACACTGCCCTGGGTGTATGCGGTTACACGTAGTGCAAAGAGGGTGAGTATACCCTCCAATAGGTGCCCTAGCTGGCTGGGAGCCTGTTCAAAAAAGTATACGTGAGACATGGTTAATGGGTACAAACAGGACAATGCAGAAAATCGTAAGACGTAATGCCAGATGTAGTTGCACGGTTGGGCTATGAACCTTTGCGGTCCTGCTCCCGTCCGTTGCCATGATTCCTGGTAGTAGATGCTGAGGTGTCAGAATTATGAATCATAAAGCATATAACATAGAAAATGAATAAGTTTAGGACCTACCGCTGTTGGAGTTATTGGCATTGCTATGGTAATTGTGATTACCGCCACGCCTATCCGAAGTAGAACAATCTTGGGTTTAACCGTTACCCTTGTGCCGACTCTGCTGCTGAGTGTCCGGTTGGGACCGGTCCCCAGTCTTCTACCTGAAAGATGCAATTGTATAGAGAAAGATAAATATTTGGATTATACTGAATTGAAAGAAATGATCACTGCTGATGACGAAATATAGCGCTTGTCGGCTCTTTCTGCCTCTCCAAACTAATCCCTGTCTTGAAGCATCTCCAACTTACGGGCTGCATCAACGACTTGTGCCAGAGTGTTAAAGGTAGCACACACCAAATTATTGGCGACAGATGTACGAAGAGCCCAACAAAAGTGGTACGCTTGCTCCTCTGCAGTCCCTGCTGTTGCGCAAAGGAATCTAGCCAGTCGAAGAAACCCTCTTCCTGAACTCATTTCTGTTTTCCCCAACTCTCTACCTAATCTCATGATACTCCCTCTTAAGCTTGCCTTGCTCAGCTTTCGGGAAGAACTGCCCCATAACCAAATCCCTGAACTGTGCCCAAGTCAAGCCAACCAACCAATCGTCGCCTCCCTCCGACAGTTCCAGTGCCTTCCACCATGCAAGGATGTTCCCTTCAAACTTGTAACAATCTAACCTTTCCTTAAAGACAGGGTCGCATCCCATTGCGTCAAACATTTTCTCAATGTGAGCTATCCAGCTCTCAGCCTCAGCGGGGCTGTCAATCTTCTCGAAAGATTTCGGAAGCTGCTTATTGAATCGCTCCAGCCATGTAATCAGGGTAGCTGGAGGTAGAGGAGGAGGATTCTTTTATTGGTGCTGGTGCTGATTGTTGGCAGCTTACACCTCAACCCAAATTTATTCCTCTATTGAGGAAGCATGGCCTGCATAGCAGCTTGAACTGCTGCATTCAGTTGCTCTTGTTCACACCATATGACAGTATAAAACAAAATGCAATGATTAAGCTGATTAAAACATAATATATATATATATATATATATATATATATATATATATATATATATATATATATATATATATATATATATATATATATATATATATATATATATATATATATATATATATATATATATATATATATATATATATATATATATATATATATATATATATATATATATATATATATATATATATATATATATATATATATATATATATATGTATGTATATATATATATATATATATATATATATATATATATATGTATATATATATATATATGTGTATATATATATATATATATATATATATATATATATATATATATATATATATATATATATATATATATATATATATATATATATATATATATATATATATATATATATATATATATATATATATATATATATATATATATATATATATATATATATATATATGTACATGAAAAAAATTTATGCATATAAACATGAAAAAAAATTTATGCATGAAAACAGTGTATGAATGCATGATAATGAAAATGACATGGGTTCGGGTGAACGCCTATGGGTCGGTTCACCTAAACAAAATGACATGACGAGGATGAACGCCTATGGGTCGGTTTATCAAAACAAAATGATTCGATTAAAAGCACATGCGACTAAATACGGTCACTCTTGTACCAACCATTACTTATGTTTTTTTATGAAAACTGTATTAATTAGCCAATATCCCATATAGGTCATGAAGTTCCATCGTGCATGAATACTTGGAGGGGAGACCTCGTCATAAAATTAGAGAGGTTGCCTCTAATTAATTAGTCTAGGTAGGAGGGATCAACTCCTTGTGAAGGATGCAAGGCACACATCGCATTCACCATGAAAATCCTGTAAAACATTTAACTAGGATGCACCCATACGCCCCACATGATAATATAAATATAAGGCTAAAACTGTAAAGGGACACCACGAGCAATTACTCCGTCGTGGGGAAGTCATAACTCTGGTGCCTCTAGTTTTATGGTTATGGTACCTCCATAACTAGGTGACACCGGTCATGCATGTATATGGATTAGGCATTGAAAACTAACACAAGTAATCAAACATATAAAACATATACTTGGGAAACAGTTGGCTGCAAACGGAGAATCCTAATAAGGAAAGAATGTCCATTCTGAATGACAGAAAATCCGTACCTTGTGTCTAGTGAAGGAGGAAAGACGAAAGGATGAATAGACCTAATCCGACCTCACTAATGCTACAAAAATAAAGGACATATATAAGTCGTCTAGTTACTGAGTACGTTACTGGTTATCGCATGTTCTTAGCTTGTTTTATATGTTCTTGTCTTATTTAGTGTTTTAAATGAATACTGTATTAATTATGTATTTCATGTATTCTGATTAAGTATTATCTTGTATTCTTTTATTATTATACTTGTTGTGTAATAATAAGTAACTTTCTAAAAATAGCAGGTTTCCAAAAATAGAATGTTTCCACAAATAGGAAGTTTTCAAAAATACAAAGTTTTCAAAAATAAAAAGTTTCCAAAAATAGGTCAGTTTCTAAAAATAAAAGTTTCCAAAAATAGTAAGTTTCCTGAAATAGAAAGTTTCCATATTTAGAAATAAGCTGGATTAATAAGCTAATAATATAAGCTAGTGTTTACTTGTTAAAAGTCATAAATCATGTAATTAATAATATAGTTTATTAATTAAATACTATAGGTTATAACTGATTATTAAATAATTAATAATAGTTCAAGTTTTAATAATATATCATGGTTAATTAAGAAACTATAGGTTATATGATTAATTAAATAAAGACATGATTTAATTAAATTAGTCGAAATAAAATACTTAGGTTAACCATGAATTATTATATTTATTAATTATAACCTATGTCATGTTTTATTAATTAATTATAAGTCCATGTGTTAATAATTAATTAATAACTATAGTCTAAAATAATTAACAAAATCCTTAGGGTAAAACATGTATTATTTAATAAATAAATATAACCTAAGTCCATGATTAAATTAAATTAATTATTAGTCATGTTTAATTAATTTAATTATTCTTGTAAAAATATAACCTGTAAAAATAATCCTGTGCCCGTTTCCGTGTTTTAATATAATCCGAATATATAAGTCGAACCAAACAGCCCCGATAGTGGCTAACCCGGCCTATCCGGCTGCCACTGCCCGAGTATATTTCCCCCTTGCGTTTACCCCTACTCGAACCAAAAAAAGCCACCGGCTTAAGCCGGTGGTGCTTGTTGTTGTGCCAAGACCCACACCGAGACCTTGTAGGGTCTCGGTTGGTCTAAACCAAATCCAAACACCATCCCGACATGCGTAGGGGTTCTTTTGTCCCTGCGACCGAGAACCAAACCCACACCAAGATCATGGGGTCTCGGCTGGTGGTGCATAAACCAAGCCAAGAACTTGGTGGCTCTCGGTTGTGTGTCGGCCGAACCAAAACCCCACCAAAACCAAACCTTTTTCATGTTTCTTGGAATAGAACTAAGAACACGAAACACTATTACCCAAAATCAATTATCGAAATCAACCAAACACCTCTTGGTGTTCTTGTGTAGCCAGCGGCAAAGGGAGAGAGAGGGGCTAGGGTTTCTAATTTTTTTGTAAAAATTCTGTGAATGATTTCCCTGTGTTTTTACTTTTTACAATATAGTCAAAATTTAAGTGGGCTTGGACCCTTGTCTTTTGGTTGCCGCGGACACCATAGGCCCACAAGGGTCTCCCGACTTTTTCCATGTTTAATTAATTTACATGTTCGTTCGTGTTTATTATTCGTTCTAGTTCGTGTTAAATGGTCGTGTTATATATACTACGTACATATATCGTGTTCTAATAGTCGTGTTATAATTATTATACGCAATAATTATCATGTTCATAAATATTCGTGATCATATGCTCCTGATTATACTCATTATACTTAATAATTATCATATATTATCACGTACTTAATAATTATCGTGCACTAACACGTACGTAGTTTCTGAATTTAATGTTCGTAACACGTTTACATGACATAAATGGAAAGTTTTAATTGGTTCGTACGTCTACGTAGTGTACTGTTCATGGCATTTATATGCGGGTTTTACACGTATTGCTAAACTTGGTCATGATTTCATATTTTGACTATTTGTTAAGAAATTGCTATGAAAATTGTCTTATAACTTGGTTTGATTGGCTTACAAATTATAAAGTTGTGAAAAATATTTCTAGTCGTAGAAACTGCGCCGCACATCTCATTTGTGCGTCGGCTTTTCTGTGTCGCACAAAAGTGCGTCGCACAACTGGAGAAACAGAAAAGTGAAGTTTCTTATAACGCACTCAAACGGAGATATTCATTAAAACTAATGAGTTGCCTAAGAACTTTAGGGTATGAAATATCATTTGGATTTTATGGCACTAACATACTAATGTTTCTTTTGATGTTTAATATTTAGATGGATCCAAATACTATCTTGGGTAGACTATGTTTAGGAGTGGATGAGCATATTAGTCTCTATGACAAAATTAAATCGGAAGGAGAATGGACAGGTTCTGAATGTAAGAACTCAGCCGATAGTACGGTCCAAAAGGTCTTAACTTTCTATCGATTGGAACAGTTAACACCTAGTGAAAAGTATTTGATGCCTTGCCATGTGGAAGAAAAATTTGCTTATGATGGGCAAGGAGATTTGGAATTGGAAAGAAGCTTGATTAGTAACTAATTTGTAGTTGAGCTTGGATTAACTTACAAAACTCATCGTAATGGAGACAATGAGATAGATAAAAATCTCATTGTCATGATTAAAGACGAATTGTTTTTCGTTGGATTCTTTGTTAATCCAGAGGAGGATGATTATGAACCGTGTGTAATCTTTGGGAGATCTTTCCTAAAGCAAGCTAATGCACAACTTGACATCACTTGTGGCATACGTACTTTATGGCCAAAAGTGCATGAAAGATTAGACTTTTTAGAGATTGATAAAATACTTGATAACCTCAATTTTGATGATTTGGCACCTATTGAAATAGGGGAAATTGATGCTCCTAGATTTGTTTGTAGCATGGGGAAAAACAAAAGAAACAAAGGTAAGAAACCCGCCCACGCTTACAAGTTGAACTATAATGGTGAAGGACCTTCACTCACCATTAACAAACCTTTGACTAGAGAAGAACTATCAATGGAGGAATTACAAGAAGATATTTAAGAAAGAGTCATGTTGTTGAATATGCATCGATCTATCATTGAAACTTTGAAATATAATGATAACTATTAGATGATTGTTGATGGAGTTTTGCTCGACAAATTGAAAGTTGAAGATGGATTAACACCAGAGTATGAAGATGTGGCTATAAAATTTATTCGTGAGAACAAGGTAATCTTTGAGAAAGAAGATCCGGGGTACTTTTTCCTACCTATAAGGTTGGAGGGTAAAACCACTTATAATGCTTTGATCTATACTAGTTCAAATTTTAATGTCATAACATATGGAATCTTCAAAATGTTAGATGTTGGTAGAGTCAAACCAAGGTTTAATCGTATCAAGATGCTTGATCTCTCCTACGCGGAGGGATTTGGAAGTTTGCTTAGAGTTCTTTGCCAAGTGGGAAAAACTACACTACTAGCCGATTTCATGCTTCTCGACATTCCTATTGATCGAGATATTCAACTAGTGGTTGGAAGAAAACTTTAGCACACAATTGGTGCAAACATAGATGTTGGAAAAGCTATTATGACTAGCTTTGATGGGTTTTTCCATCAAAACTATAATGTGCTAAAGGCAAAGAAACAAGATGATAGTGATGATGAAGACAATAAGCACTACACCGTGAAAAGAGATGAGAACGGTATGCCGATTTATGGTCCACATTTGTAACCATCAACGGAACCGGAAGAACTTTTGGATGCATCACAAAGTGAAAGGATCTACCATAACCCTTTCTTTGACATATATTGATGAGACTGCTTTTATACATAGCCCCATCGTCCAAATTGGCCTTTAAATGCATAAAATATCATTAAAAATGCCAAATATATGCTTTTTTTGTTACTTGTGTATTTTAGGTACGGATATTGAGGAAATGACAAAAGATCACAAGGATCATGCAAAAACGAACACGGGAAAAGAAGCCTTACAATGAACCGGACCCAAGTGATGATTTTCCAAGATTAACCCTTGAAGATTTGAAGATTATGCAAGAAGGGTCCTCCAATATTGAATAATTGATACTTTAAACCCTTGTTTATTCATAATTACAAGATTGGTCCTTAAAGTTTGTCAAATTTACAAAAAGGGCCCTCCACTTTGAAGAATTGGCAAAAATGGTCACTCAACAATTATGACTTATCAATTTTAGTCCTCCAAGAAGTTAACAAAACAAGTCAAGACCATTAACTATGAAGAAAATGCCAAAACAACCCTTCAAGAATCAACATTTCGCAAGAAATACCCTTGAAAATACTTTGGAAAAGTATTTGGGGCAAAAGTGTGAAAACCAAAACTTTGTTAACAAAGGAAAACGGGTTTTGGTTGATTTAAATGCATGTGAAAGGAAGTAAAGAATTGAGGGACTGAATTGGGCAGACAAGGAAAGTTACATAGACCTCTCACCATGTGACACGTAGCCCACTAACTCCATCCCACCAATCACAATCCTCCCTTCCTCCACCTCACCAATCCACTCACCCTAAACCGTTAGCTTAATTAAATATTAAGCTTAAACACGCGCCTAACATTTTTTAAATCAAAAACAAGATTAAAACCTGTGTTCTTGATGTTCATACCAAAATTAGGCATTCCTTAATCACCAACAATTAAACCATAATCTCTTCCAGATTAGTGATTAAGGTATCCCTAAACATAAGCTAGTCACAAAAACCCTTGCCACCTCATCATCTTGGTCACATGTTAAACCCTCCTCACACGGTTTTGGGTAAAATGCCAAATTGTGCCAGGGAATCTACCACCTACATTCAACTTCAATCCTAAGCTTCAATATGATCCTTTGATCACTTCTGTCGACGTACAGTTGGTATTCGGCCCGGCCCAACAGGCCCGCGGCCCACACACACCTAACTTATCCTTCAAGAAACCCTAAGCCTATATAAACAGGGGTAGGGGTCTCATTATGATCAGGTTCTCTCTCTTTACCACACCTCATATACAATATATCGATCAATACTAACTTGACCGTCGGAGGTGGACCCCGGGGCTCCGGCCTCGGGTCCACGTCTAACCGGTTTACCTTTGTTTGCAGCATTACTCAGGACCCGGAAAGACGACGAACGGCCCAGGAGAGTCGTCAGACCGGCCTAGCCAAATTATGCTCCAACAAGTTGGCGCCATCCATGGGACCCCGACTATACTATGTTTCGTGGTTTCATATTACGAAAAAGCAAAATCAATCTTGAAACTCGGTACCTCTAAACCTTTCGTTTTTTTTTCACTCGTTGTCTCAATACATTAGAGTAACGATCTGTGATACATCATGCTATGCTACATGCTTAATGGTCTGCATAAAGTTAGATCTATAGGTCGCGCACATGTAACTGTGGGTTAGACCAGTGTCATGTTTAAAAACTATTTTGGATATCACATGCACTGTGTACAATGTGACTTACAAGCATGTGATGATATATGTAAACCTGCCACATGACGTCGCAAAATATTAAACTAATCATCATCATTAAAAAGAAACGAGGGATATGCGCTTGGGAGAGGCACCACAAGTTTTTTAAAGAAAATATCGTGTTTTCGATATTGTGCAAATATTATCTATGTCAATAAATAATACTAATATATTTTTTATAAAAAAAATGTTATTTATACCTTTCTAATTAATAACAAGATCTTACTGGTATCTTTTAAATAAATGATATATATTGATATCATTTATCGTACATAGTTCATTGTTATCCAATGTTTCAACTGTTTATTTTAGCAAATAATAAGTTCACGTATCTTTGGTAAGTGGCCATACTTTTGCACGCATCATTAGGCTACAAAGATAGCTTGCCATATCCTTTGCTATAATACTTTGATTCTCATCGCAACGTCGATATTCTTTTTTCAAAGACCAAATATTTTTTTTAGTTGGTAGCAAGTGTTATCAATATTTTAATTTGGTAAAAATATTTACCAATATATTTCAAAACTGCTAAAATATTGTTTGTCTTTTATTCTTTATTTGCAATTACCTCTTATTTGCAAACAGTGTCTCTTATTGTCATACTCGTAATTATTTATGCGTACGTTTAGACATATTTTATTTTTCACTGCGGACATGAGCCGTGTCTTTCATATTAATCCGCACGTTCGGATATATTTTTCATATCAATAAAAGATATTACCTATATCTTTTTTTTTCATAGATATATTATCAGTATTTTTTATAAGATATTACGTATATTTTTTAAATTAATAAAAGATATTATCGATAAAGAGATATTACATATATCTTTTAATTTATTTTTTATCCGCAGTCATGGCATGTCTAGCCGCGCTCGTCCGCATGATCAAATATATTTTTTACTACGGTCATGGGTCGCGTCTTCCGCAACTAATCCGCACATTTGGATATACTTTATTTTTGATTTTTTATTTTATCCGCGATCATGAGCCGCGTCCTTTCGTGTTAGTCTTATATTAATAAAATATTACGCAATCTTTTAAATTTATACAAAGATTTTTAATATCTTATTTTTTAGGTAACAAGATTTACCCATATCTTTTAAAAAAAATAAAAAAATATATTATCAATATTTTTATATTAATAAAAGATATCACATATATCTCTTAACTTATTAACAAGATATTATATATATCCTTTAGCTTTGTGCGATTTCCTTTTATTACGATAAATGTTCGCATCTTTCAATACATATCTAGATTAATATTTGCATGTCTAGTATTAAGTGATTACTTATTATACTTATATATATGCTAGTCCGTACACTCGGATATCTTCTGCCTACGGGCGTACATGTACTTATCGTTCTTAAGCGGAATAAGAGGATTGAGTGAACCTAATAATTCAACTTGTCGTGTAAGAGGGTTGCAAACCCAACGACCACGGATCATGTATCCTTGTTAGACACCTTGCTATCAAGACGTTGTAGTAAGTTACGCAAACCACATGACTCATGATGGACTTGCAAAAGACACACTGTGCACGTCTAACAACATTTTTGTCAAAACTTTGACCGTCCTTATGGTATTAGCGGTACGCCGCACGTAATAACATAGCTCATCCCATAAGTTAGTTAAGATACGTCTTAAACTATGTGACAATTCGCGGTTATGGCACGACCCATCCGCGTTAGTTCGCACGTTCGAACCGAATTTCTATCTTTAGTACGCGGCTATGGTACGTCCATTCGCGCTGGTCTACGTGATCGTAATTTTTTGAATACTTGATTAAGTTTAATACTACTAATCTAGTGTAGCACCATTAAACTTGGGGGGCTACTAGGGTATACTAATACCACTATTTATGTGCACGTCACACAAATATCTTTAGATATATTCCTTTGCCGCAGAAGTCCGCCTTCTGCCGGGTTATTCCTTTGCCATGGAAGTATCACTTCCATTGGCTTATTCCTTCGCCGCGGAAGTACTCCTTCCGCGTGCTTCTTCCTTTGCCATGGATGTATCTCTTCCATTGGCTTATTCTTTCGCCGCGGAAGTACTCCTTCCGTGTGCTTGTTTCTGTGCCATGGAAGTATCTCTTCCATTGGCTTATTCCTTCGCCGCGGAAGTACTCCTTCCGCGCGCTTCTACCTTTGCCATGGAAGTATCTCTTCCATTGGCTTATTCCTTCGCCGCGGAAGTACTCCTTCCGCGCGCTTCTTCCTTTGCCATGGAAGTATCTCTTCCATTGGCTTATTCCTTCGCCGCGAAAGTACTCCTTCCGCGTGCTTGTTTCTGTGCCATGGAAGTATCTCTTCCATTGGCTTATTCCTTCACCGCGGAAGTACTCATTCCGCGTGCTTCTTCCTTTGCCATGGAAGTATCTCTTCCATTGGCTTATTCCTTCGCCGCGGAAGTACTCCTTCCGCGTGCTTGTTTCTGCGCCACGGAAGTATCTCTTCCATTGGCTTATTCCTTCGCCGCGGAAGTACTCCTTCGCGCGCTTATTTCTGTGCCATGGAAGTATTTATTCCATTGGCTTATGCCTTTGCCACGGAAGTATCTCTTCCGTTGGCTTATTCATTCGCCATGGAAGTATCTCTTCCACGTGATTCTTATCTTCGACGTGGAAGTATCCCTTCCACGTGCGTATTATCTTCGCCGTGGAAGTGTCTCTTCCGCGTGCTTATTATCTTCGCCGTGGAAGTATTCTTCCACGTGCTCGTTGTCTTCGCCGTGGAAGTATTCTTCCACGTGCTTCTTATCTTCGCCGTGGAAGTATTCTTCCACGGCGCATCATTATCTTCGCCGTGGAAGTATTCTACCACGGCGCATCATTATCTTCGCTGTGGAAGTATTCTTCCACGGCGCATCATTATCTTCGCCATGGAAGTATTCTTCCACGACGCATCATTATCTTTGCCGTGGAAGTATTCTTCCACGGCGCATCATTCTTCCACGGCGCATCATTATCTTCGCCGTGGAAGTATTCTTCCACGGCGCATCATTATCTTCGCCGTGGAAGTATTCTTCCACGGCGCATCATTATCTTCGCCGTGGAAGTATTCTTCCACGGCGCATCATTATCTTCGCCGTAGAAGTATTCTTCCAAGGCGCATCATTATCTTCGCCGTGGAAGTATTCTTCCACGACGCATCATTATCTTCGCTGTGGAAGTATTCTTCCACGGCGCATCATTATCTTCGCCGTGGAAGTATTCTTCCACGGCGCATCATTATCTTCGCCGTGGAAGTATTCTTCCACGGCGCATCATTATCTTCGCCGTGGAAGTATTCTTCCACGGCGCATCATTATCTTCGTCGTGGAAGTATTCTTCCACGGCGCATCATTATCTTCGCCGTGGAAGTATTCTTACAAGGCGCATCATTATCTTCGCCGTGGAAGTATTCTTCCAGGGCGCATCGTTATCTTTTGCCGTGGAAGTACGTCTTTCACTGGCTCATTCTGCCACAGAAGTACGTCTTCTGTTGGTTAATATCTTTGTTACAGAAGTACGTCTTCTGTTGGTTCATATCTTTGTTACGGAAGTAAGTCTTCCGTGATGAATTACTTGGCCCGGCTAAGAGTGAATTTCCAAAATTTATATCGTTTATACTTAATTGGATGGATCCTGATCAACTACGTCTAATCCAACCGTGACAAATTTTGGAAGTCGTTATCAAATGTAGTGGCCATAAGACGGATGTAATATCCGCATAAACATGCCACAAAAGTACATCTTTTGTTGGATTTAAGACGAATGAAATATTCGCGCTATGCTGCATCATTAGTGGGTATAAGAAGTACGCCTTCAAATGTTCACGATGCAGCATACGGGTTCCACCTCCACCTTCACAAAACCTTCTTATCATCCTCACGTTAGAGATGAATAAGAATGATACCTTGCCAATTCCAGTGTTACCCCGGCTATAGAAACACGTTTTCTTCTTACGGGGTCCTTACCGTCTAATCACGGGAAACCAAGCATTCGAGCACAACCACCCGTCTTACGTATACATGTTTTCCCATTTCTTTCGACATGGATACGCTTACAGGCAGCAGATATGGTATAAAGTCTAGTAACCTTGGTAACAACCTTGCATACTAGACTAGGGGGACATGATGACGTATAGTGGCTACACTCACTATTCGTAACCCCAACCCATCATCTTTTTGCTAAAGGTTTTCCATTTACGAGTGGAGCCATATGTTACGGACGGCCCACGAGGATGTCCTAGCAGCAAGCCGCACGCGGTTGTTTAGTGAGCATGATACACGAATGAGTCTAGCATAACATGATCATGGACCATATCATACTATACTGGGGGACATGTCGACGTACAGTTGGTATTCGGCCCGGCCCAACAGGCCCGCGGCCCACACACACCTAACTTATCCTTCAAGAAACCCTATGCCTATATAAACAGGGGTAGGGGTCTCATTATGATCAGGTTCTCTCTCTTTACCACACCTCATATACAATATATCGATCAATACTAACTTGACCGTCGGAGGTGGACCCCGGTGCTCCGGCCTCGGGTCCACGTCTAACCGGTTTACCTTTGTTTGCAGCATTACTCAGGACCCGGAAAGACGACGAACGGCCCAGGAGAGTCGTCAGACCGGCCTAGCCAAATTATGCTCCAACAACTTCTACATGCTTGACACCTCATACAAACTGCCAATTCAGTCACATGATCAAGCAAAATGCCAAAATCCTCAAGGGAATTTGTGGAACTTCCTTAGCTAGGGTTTTCAGCTTTCCTTTATGTTTCTAAAATCATTGTAGCCCTATATAAGGCACTCTTATTCATAGCTTAGTTCTTGTTCTCAGTTTTACTTTGTCAAGCCTTGTAAAGCCATTTTCTGAAATTTATAAGAATGTGGTATTGTGTTGTGATTGAAAACTGTGTTCCATTGATTATTATTGTGTTAAGTAGTTGTATTTTCACGTTTTTGTACTTAAACAAAACCTTGAACAAGTCCAAGATAGCCTTTAAGCCTGTGAGTCCCTTTGTTCTTGCTTGTGTCAAGAATTTGGCTTGAGCTTTGGCGAGGATTGTTCATTGAGGTGTTTCTTTAAGTGACATAAGTCACAAATCAACTAGCTTGAGCAATATTGGAGGTTGGTTATACGTTTTTATAACAAAAATCAGTCAAGTGGTTTGCTAAGTGCTTTTGGTTCAACAGCTTGTAGATTGAACTTAAGAGTGATCATAGCCTCCTAATCTTGGTTGATTAAGGGGTGGTGAGGCCTTAAGGAAAGGTACAAGGCTTGTGAGAGCCTATCTGTTGCAAAGACTTGGTCTTTTTCACCTTATTTACTCTATTTGTGCTAATCTAAGTTCAAGCCTTTGGCTAGGCTTGTTTGTTGTTCTTAGCAGGGGGAAGCTGGTTCTTGTTCTTGCAAGCACCTCAGCTCTTGATTCCAAGGTGTGGATGTACATCTTGGAGGTTTGTATTCTCAAATTTCATCTTTCTGATTAAGACGTGGTATTTTATGTGATTTTGTGATTTTGCGGGTATAAATGTGTTTTTATGCCTGAAAATTGGTTCTTGATTCACTTGTGGTATGTTATGATGCTAAATTGGGCTTAAATCAATATTGAGAAGACTTTTACTTTGTTAAAATTGAGTTTAAAAAGTTAAAAGGGTGTTTGGGGTTGATTGTTTGTTCAAGTTTATGTGATTTAGAGTTGGTATTTGAGTGTTATTTGAGTTGTTATCTGTTATGGAGGTTATTGTGGTCTGATATATGCAAAAATTGTGCTTTGAATCACTAAATCAAACAAGTGGCCATAAAATCTTGAAAATTTGTAGTTTTGCTCTAAAATCTTGTGCACACCTAGTTTTCATGTTAACCTAGGGCTAAAAAGTGTTAAATCATTGTATTTGCAACCTATGTGATAGATTTGAGGCCTTGAATTTGGAATTTTGTGTCAAGTAGATCAGCAAACTTTGTTCTTGTGTTCATCATTGTTCATCAGTAACTGAATGTGCTTAGATCTTTTTCATTTGTTGGATTTGTTGGATGAAATGTGTTAATCTGTGTTCCTTTAAGTCATATTGATCTTGTGTATGCATTTGGTGGTTTGTGGTTAGCTTTTACTAGCTTAAAAGTAGCTTATTGTCATTAGACCTGCTTATTACTTGTCTGGAACACATCTGGTGAAAGATTGAATTAACTACACTGATTGGCTGGGTGATTTTGTGATTATTTGCTTGTTATTGACTCCTTGTGATTCACTGATCACAAGGGTGCCTTCATTGTCCAAAAATACCAAGTGAAACTCTCTAAAAACCCAAGTCAAAAAGTCAAGGCAATGGGAACTCCTTTCCCCTGCTTCTAGCCACTGCTAGTTATAAATTGTGTTCAGCTTATTAATAAGTCATTTTAGTTTATTCCAATGTGCAACAACTTATTTTTTGTAATAGGTCTAATATTTTGAGCTTATAAGTGATTCTGGAAGTTTACAGCTTTTGGTTTTAAGTTTTTACTAGAAAACGACTATTTGGTCTTTTTCAAAATCAGCTTATTACTTATTTCAACTTATTAAGTGTGATTATTAGAAATCTTTTTGTTTATTAATCTTAGTTAAGCCAATTGTGACTTATTGCAACTTGAATCAGCTTTTGAAATAGTCTAGAACTAAAAAACGACTATTTTGTCGTTTTGTGAAGAGGGCTTCGGCTTATTTCAGGCTTATTCCTTGAGCTTATTTCAAGTTTCTTTTTGCAAATAGCATATTTAGGTCAAGAGAAGGACGTGGGTAAAATCTTAGCTTATGGCATCAACTTATAGTTTAATGTGCCAAAAAGCCCATTAAGAATACGCTGTTTTGAAATAAGCTAGCTTAAGCTCATTTTCAGCTTTTGGGCCTTTGGAAAATTGTGTTTAAAATCAAATTTTAAGATTGACTGGAGCTTCTGGGCCATTTCTAAGGACTTTTTCTCATTGGGCCCAATATTAAGCCCATTAAGGATCTGTTTGGGTATTTGGCCCATTTGAAGGCCCAATAGAGGCATTTTTGGTATTTCAAGTTCATTTTCTGTTTAATTAGGTTAAATTAGATTAGTTCGCAACTTTTTAGAATTTTTTATAATTTTTGGATTTTTAATATTATTTTATTATTAAAAATTAAAATTTAGATTTTTCAAGTTTTTATATTTTTCCTAGGTTAAATACATTAAGTTATGAATTTTACAATTTTTAAAATATTTTTATTGTCATTAGATTAATTTCTAGAATTGTTTTAAGTTTATTTTTTTAATTGTTTTTAAATAGTTTTTATTAATTTTAAAATTTTCAAAAATAGTTTAAAATTTAGTTAAGTCATTTTAGAGGTTTACAATTGAAAAAATCTCATTTTGGGCTTTTTGTTAATTAAATTGATTTTTTAGGCTTTAATTAGCATTAAAAATTATTATTTAATTAAATAAAAGGTTTGAGTGATTTTTGGATTTTTTGTA
The DNA here is from genome assembly GCA_025667525.1 of Glebionis coronaria. Classification (NCBI taxonomy): domain Eukaryota; kingdom Viridiplantae; phylum Streptophyta; class Magnoliopsida; order Asterales; family Asteraceae; genus Glebionis; species Glebionis coronaria. The sequence continues at coordinate 295,840,673 of CM046879.1, forward strand.
AACTCTAATTACATTATTTAGGATTTATTGCAACTTTCTAGGAATTTTTAGGGTAAATTTCTAATTTTGCTACTTTTTACGGTTTTACGTGTACGACTAATCGTCTTAGTTTAATTCGTCATCGTAACCGTCATTCTCTTCTAATCTCTCTTCTATTTTCATTTCTCATAATCATAATCACATCATTAATCATCTCTCTACACAACAAACAAGCCTCCTTGGGAAACGAACTTGAACCACATTGGTCATTAGTGCTTGGTTTTCCTAAACCGACACTTAATACTATCCCTATTTTGCTCTCTTTTCCTAAAGGGTATGGTTATTATTTTGAAACCCTTTATTTTGACCATTAAAATGCCCTCGATTTGCCTTCCCTTGAAAATTACCCATTTGAGGACCTTTGTTCCTATTTTGGTTTTGGGTATTTTGGGCGTGTGGGGGTTGTCTTTGTGGAGCTACAAAACCCGGGGGAGCCAAATAATTAGTACTCTTATAAGACAAATGGTTAACATCAACATTTGGTTTGAATTGAACCCTTTCATTTGTATTGGTGTTAAAAGCACAAATTTGTTGTTGTTGATTGTAAACCTTGTCACAATTAAAATATGAATGTGGTCCACCACAAGTTTCACTAGTTTCTTTCAAGGCATTCACTTGACCATTGAGGGCTTGGGTTTTTAGAGCAATTGATTCAACAAGCGACGTAAGCTTATCAATTCTCTTATCATTCTCACTAGAGCTAGAACTTGCCATAGTAGCTCTAACACTCTTGGTTTGCACTTTAGCCTTGTTTTCAATTATGGCCCAAGCCTTGTTCATTGATTTCACAATAATATTGCCCGTCGTGACACTATTAAGTGAGTCTTGGTCATTTAGAGTTAAACCATTGTAAAACGTATTGATTTGATGCACTTTAGTGAAACCGTGTTGTGGAAATTTTCTAAAAGCTCTTTAAATCGATCCCAAGACTCACTAAACGTTTCCCCATATTTCTATTCAAAGGTAATGATGTCATTCCTTAAAGAGATGGTCTGTGATGGTGGAAAAAAGTATTTAATGAACTTGGTCTCTAAGTCGATCCATGTAGTAATACTTTGGGGTGGTTCCTTATCAAGCCAAATCCGGGCTTGTCGCTCGAGGGAAAAAGAAAAGAGTTGTAAACGAATGGTCTCTTGTGGAACCCCATTGTATTTGACGGTGTTTTCCAATTGTATGAAACGCTTGATATGAGCGTGTGGGTCATCTTGAGAACGACCCAAAAATTGTGTAGCGGAAACCATTTGAATAAAACCCGTTTTGATTTCAAAATTATTTGCTCCAATTGCGGGGAGAACGATAGCGTCATCGTTTCCCTCAACGTGAGATTGTAAAATCTCGATCATAGGTCGGTTATCCGTCGCCATTGTATTGTCGAAAGCACGATTCTCGGGATCGGCTTGAATGACGGTCTTTTTGTTTTTCTTCTTCTTCTTCATTTTGGAAGAATTGGAAGAATTTGGTACACCAATCGGTATGTATGTACGCGCGCGAGTGTGCATACAATTAAAACTTTAGGAATGAGGTAGGTGACCTCGGTCGACTTTGAGAGGAAAGGGATTACCCCTCTCGAGGTGCAATATGAAAAAGCTACAAAAATATATACTTAATACTACTTGTGTTGGCAAACCAATAATCGGTCGTCCCTCTCAATATACGCACAAGCAAGCGGGGAAACGAGGTGGCACAAAGCACTTAAAAACCTTTTTCCTTAGACGGCATTTTATAGCGCGTCGCCTTATACCCACCTTATAGTTTGTATATATCGAGTTCAAACGTCTTACTAGTATTTATCTATTTTGCCCTTTTATTTCGTTTAGGATTCGAATACAATAGTTAGGTGATGAAATCCCAACTAAGGCCTTATTTGAAAAGTAGGTAAATTAATGTTCTACGTAATATAATATAGTAAATGAAAAATATTTTTGTATTTTTTTTTAAAATATATATTCACAAGAAAAATCGAAAGAAATCGAACTAAGAAAAATAACACTAATACGTAATATTTTTGGTGTAATACTTTAGGAAAAAGTATTACTTTTTGATTTTTTAATTTTTTTGTTGCAAATCTTAGGAAAAAATTTGCTTTTGTTGATTTTTTAATTTTTTTGTATTTTAAGTTTTTTATTTTTTTTTTGTTTTTGATTTTTTTGTGCAAGAAAATTAACGTTCAAAAAGAACGGATCCCAAAATCCAAACGTCTCACGAAAATCTTCAAATCGTAACGAGCGAAGCGGCAGCGGCGCCAATTTAATGTAGCGATTTTGTTAATCAAATAAAGTTCGTTTTTCCTCGACTCACTCGAATTGATTTCCGATTTAACGTGGATTAATTTGTTCTTGGTGAAATGTATTTTTGGTATTTTTTTTAACTAAAAACTATATAATTAAAAAGAAAAACTATTTAATCTAATTTAAAAAATCTATTTTAAACTAATTTAAATACAACCTATTTTTGAAACTTAAACAAAAATTATTAAACTAATAAAAAAACTATTTTAAATTTAAATGAAATTTAAGAACTAATTTCATACAAAATCTATTTTAACTAAAATTTAAACTTAATTTAAAAACAATTTTTAATTTCAAAAAGTAATTAAAATATTTTTTATCTTTTTATTTTTTTTAAACTTAATAAAAGGAAACTAATAGAAAACTTCTGATTAAAATTAATTTATCTAAAACATGTAATAAAACTAATTAAACTAAATCTGCCAGTAAAATTACTCTATATTAATTACTACATGCGAAATAGAACACAAATGAAAGAATAGAACAGTTGGTTAAGGCGTTGGAGAACTAAGCTATAGGTCGCAGGTTCGAATCTGGTGGAGACAAATTTTTTTGCAATGATATTTTTATTTTTGGAATTTTTGGAATACTCAGACCAATAGGGTCTGAGCTTTTAATAACAGCACAATAATAAATCCAATAAGTAGATAGACGAAAAACAGATAAGCACAAAAGTAAAAAGGCAGAATAGCAGTTAAGCAAATAAGCAGAACAAAATAAGCAAAAACAAAATAAGCTATAAGAGATTAAACTCAAAATAAACAAATAAGCATATAAACTTTAACTTAACACAATACTACAAGTTCTAAAAAGCAGATATATCTAACACTATAAGGCTGAAAATAAGCAGAGCAAACCAAGAAAATAAGCAGATATATTAAACCGAAATTAAAACAGTTCCAAACAAACTAAGCAGATTAAACATTCTAAAACTAAAAATTAAAAAAATGATATAAACCGAAAATGAATAAGCAGATATGAAACTAAAATCAAATTAACAAAATATCAATAGCAGATACTGAATAACCTAAACTTAAACAAAGAGATAAGCAGCTAAACAACTTTATCAGAAAAAACTCAAACTGTAATACAAATTAAGCAAATCTTATAACCCTAAACTTAAACTAACATAAAAATTTATCTAAAACTTAACAGAAAAATAAAAGAGATGAGAAGATGAACCTTGTGTCGAAATCCGTTGTGACGAAGGATGGGCGTTGAGCCTATTTTAATTCTAATCGAACACCACCATCAATCATCATCATTCATACGAACCATGAACAGTAAATCCAATCGAACAAATTTATTTTATTCGAACCTTATTATTTTATTTTTATTTAACTTCCAGTAGGGAAACTAATCTACCACCTTTATTTCAATTTAATTAATCCCAAATTAAGAATAAATATAAATTGCAAGTAACTTTAAATGAGAAAGAGACACGAATTAAAACTGAAAGTAAATTTTTCATTAATAATTCAAAATTAAATACAATACTTTTGAAAAGAAAATTACAAGATTTAAATCTAATCTAATTTTTGTAGAAATTAAATAAAATAAAAAGTGCATGATTACAGGTTGGATTTTGGGGGGTTTTATAGGCAAACCCCAAGCCTTGTTGAGGAAGCTTCTCGATGAAGAAATTAAATCCTCGCCCTTCTTTTTCTTTTTCTTTCTTCTTTCTTCAATCAACGGTAGATAATCATCCCCTTTTCACTCGGATTGCCCTCGTGGCATGGATTGTGTTAGTTGTGTTTCTTGAAACTGATGTGGAGGTAATTGATTGGATGGAGTGGTGGTGGTGATTTGTTACATCCAACCAGGATCAAGGAATTGGCCATGTTACAGCATCTTCTATCATGCTCATCCCGAAATCCATGGGGATTTAATTGGGCGCGTGTGAATCAAGTGCTAAAGGGAAAAGCCCCAATTTTACTTAGGTAATTTTTTTGTGATATAGGAATTAGGGTTTGGGGTAAATACTTGTTGTCTGTGTTTTTTTCATTGAGAGACAGAAAGAAGTGGGTGAGGGTGAGTTTTATCTTGTTATTATCAAAAAGTGAGGTGGGGTAAACGTTTATTAAAAACGTGTGGTGAGGGGGTAGAGTAAATGGATGTGTGCGTTGACCAAAGTGAAATAAGTGAATAAAATTCACTTTACCGTCCCTTGTGTTTTGATTATTTGGGCTTGGCCCAATTCAACTCCAACCGTATCTTTATCTATTTTTGGGCCTGGGATACTATGGGCCAACAAGAAACGAGTTTGTTTATTTTCCATTTTTCTAATTTCCATGCAATTTAAGGCCTTAATGGGATTTTGATCCACAAGTGAATACTAATATATCTACTATTGGGCTTTTGGGCCCAATAAGTAAATGTGGGATCCACTAAGCTCGAATATTTTCAAAAAGATTAAATTTGCTAAAAGCGAACTTGATTTCGGCTTCGTTGGTCATTTCTTCAAAATCGTGTCGATTTTTCCGGTTATCGTGATCTTAGGCACACTTTTGGTCTTTGACTTTGTCTTCGTCTCTTTCTTGGACTTTTCTTCAGCATTTGACTGTGAAATCCCGTGTTTTCTTTCCTTTTGATCATTTGTACCTATTTTACACAAGAACACAAAACCACGCGTAATTACGACTTTTACGATATTAAACACATGATTAGGTCTTGTTTTTCCTTGATTTTAGTGGCAAAAGGATAAGTGTTTACACACTTTTTAGTACTGTGGGAGAGCATCGTGCCTAGTGGGATGATAAGTTAGATGATGCTTTATGGGCTTTCCGTACCGCTTATAAGACCCCGATTGGTTGCATACCTTATCGTCTTTTGTACGGGAAAGCATGCCACCTCCCTATCGAGCTGGAACATAAGGCATACTGGGCCTTGAAGTGGGCTAACTTCGACATCAACAAAGCCGGCGATCTTCGGAAGATTCAACTCAATGAGCTAAATGAACTAAGGAATGAAGCTTATGATAACTCATTGATCTACAAGGAGAAGACTAAGATCATCCATGATACTAGGATTAAGAACCTAGAGTTCCACGTTGGTGATCAAGTTTTACTCTTTAACTCTCGGTTGAAGATCTTCTCGGGAAAGCTGAAGAGCCGCTGGTCTGGTCCATTCACCGTCGCCAAAGTCTTCCCATATGGAACCATTGAGCTTTCTCAGCCAAATGGGCCCAATTTTAAGGTTAATGGCCAGTGCGTGAAGTTGTACTTTGGTGAGGACATCTCTCATAAGATGATTCCATCCCTCACCACGTTTCCCTTGAATTAACTTCTGGGTCGAGTGATGAGACTTCTTTTATACATAGTCTTATCGTCCAAAAAGGGCTTAAAATGCATTAAATATCATCAAAATACCCATATATATATATGCTTGTGTTTTTTGCTTGTGTATTTTAGGTACGGATATTGAGAAAATGACAAAAGATCACAAGAATCATGCAAAATCGAACACGGGAAACGAAGCCACACAATGAACCAAGCCCTAATGAAGAATTTTCCCAAGAAAACCCTTGAAGACTTGAAGATTTATGAAGAAGGGTCCTCCAATATGGAAGAATTGACACTTTATACCCTTGTATCCTCATAATTACAAGTTTGGTCCCTAAAGTTTGTCAATATTGCAAAAAGGGCCCTCCACTTTGAAGAATTGGCAATTTTAGCCCCTCAACAAAGCTAAAATGTCAATATTTATCCTCCTCAAAGTCAAACATATCAAGAAGGACTCCAAGTTACTAGAATGACAAGTTTGGTCCTTTGAAAATATCAAAATTACCAAAAGGACCATTGACTTTGAAGATTTGGCAAAAATGGTCCCTCATCAAACATGATTTGGCAATTTTAGTACTCCAAAATGCCAATCATACTAGTTTAGACCATTACCCTTGATGAAAATACCAAATCAGTCCTTCAAAAATCACAAATTGGCAAGAAATACCCCTGAAATCATTTTGAAAAACTTTTTGGGGCAAAAGTGTGAAAAATGAAAAGTTGTTATGAAGGAAATGGGCGTTGACAAGTTTTTAAACTGAAATGACAAGAAAGAAAGAAGTGAGGGGCCAAAAAGGGGCGACACGATACTTACCTTAACCAACCATAAGCTGACACGTGCCCCACTCACCCTAAACAACCAATCACCACTCTCCTATTTGCCACCTCACAATCCACTCAAAACCGGTTATAACTAATCTTTTTATTAGTTTAATCCTTGGCACTAAACACCACAATTTAAACCCAAAATGGATTAAACCAGTGTTCTTCATGTTCTTGAACAAAATTAGGCATTTGTTAACCACCAACAATTAAGCTCTAATCTCTTCCAGAATTAATATTAGGGTGTCCCTAAACACAACCCAACCTTAAAAACCAATGCCAAATCATCACCTTGGTCACATGAATAACCCTCCCACATGGTTTTTGAAGAAAATGCCAAAACTTGCCAGTCATCCAGCGAAAAAGAATCCTGCTTGCATCCTAAGCTCCTTGTGAGCCTTTGATCACTTCTACATGGTTGACAACTCACACAAACTGCCAATTCAGTCACATGATCAAGCAAAATGCCAAAATCCTCAAGGGCATTTTTGGACTTCTACAACTAGGGTTTTCACTTATTTTCAGCTTTCTAGTTCACAATGTAGCCTATATAAAGGCCTTAGGACCCGACATTTAAGTTTGCTTTTTGGTTTTTCCTTGTTCACAAACTTGTAAATCCTCTTTTCAGTTTTATGAAATTGTGTTAAGTTTGTTGAAGAAAGACCAAGTACCACTTAATTTTAAGCTTGTTATTGTTATTTGTTAACTGAAATTGAACCTTAAAACGTGTTTTTAAACCTTGTGTAAGAAATTACACATTGGACTAAAACTTGATATTTTGCTAAGTTTTCTTGGTACATCTTGGAATTTTTAGCATCCTAATTGTGATATTAAGGTGTTGTGAAGCTCATATCTTGGGGATAATCAAGAGTGGGTACAAGAAGTTGCATTAATCAAGTTTATTTTCCAACAAAGTCACCTTTCTGTTTTGATATTGTGCTTCTAACCTTGTTGAATCTTAGTAGGGTTGCTGTTGGAAGCTTGTGTTTGTTCTTGCTAACACATAAGCTCTAACATTCGTGGGTGTGGATGTACATCCATAAGGTTTGTCTTAAAACCTTGAAAATATGATAAATTTTGGATTTTTTGAGGATTTGTGCTCTACTTGTGTTCTTGTTGTTTTCTTGGCTTGAATCTGCTTAATCTTGCATGTTGATGTTGTTGGTATGCTAGATTAATCATTTGGTAAACTGAATCACACTTATTATTGTTTAATTTTTGGATTGAAAAGTTAAAAGGGTGTTTAGGATTACCTGTTTGAGTTCATAACTGGATATTGTGTTATTAGAAGTGTGTATTTGTGCTTGGTATCTGATATATGCTTGGTTGAGAGTTGTTTGCTGCAAGTTTTTTAGTTTGAAACCTTGAATCATACAATTTGCTATAACTTGTTAATTTTAACTGTTTTTGACCTAAGATTTTGGTTAAATCTAGAATTTGTGCATGCTTAGGGTTAAAAGTTGTTTAAACATCATTATTATAACATATTTGATAGATTTAAGTGGTTGAATCTGGCTTGTTGGTCAAGTGCATCAACAAAAGTATAAAGTGCATGTGTTAGTGTTCATCAGTAACTTAAGGTGCTTGAATCTTGCTTAATACTTTGAATCATTGCATGAAACTTGTTTAGACTTGCTTATTTGAGTTTAATATAGCTTGTGTATGCATTTGGTTAAGTTTGGCTGGCTGAATATTGCTAAAAGTGCTTATAGAACCTAAACTGCTTATTGTTCTAAGTCTGTGACGGATATGGTGATTGTTTGAATTAACTGTACGAATTGGCTTGTTGGATTGTTGATTTCTTTGTTTGTATTGACTCCTTATGATCCAATGATCATTTGGGTGCCTTGTTGAAACTTGAATCTCCAAAAAAGTCACTAAAGACAAAAAAGTCTACAAGTCAAGCAATGGGAAAAGTTCCCACTGCTCAACACCCAAAACTAGCCCCTGCTAGTACAAATTTTTTGTTTGCTTATCAATAAGCTATAATTGCTTATCCAGACCTGCAACAACTTATTTTTTGTGATGGATCTTCATTATTTGACACATTTGATTAGACTGAAGCTTATTGGACTTTAACTTTGACTTTTTGCTAGAAAACCAACTTATTTGACTTTTTCATAAGTGCTTATTTGCTTTTTCCAGCTTATTGGGTCAGCTTATTTGAATTTTTTTGTTGATTTAGTTTATTTAAGTCATTTAAAAGCTTTAGAAACTTGAATCAGCTTTTGGGGTGGCCTAGAACTCAAAAACGACTATTTTGTCGTTTTCTGTAGATTGCTTTTTGCATTTTCAGGGTTATTTCAAATTTCTTTTCACAGAAGTCTTATTTAGGACAAAAGAAGCTTGTGTGTCTAATTTGAGCTTATGGCATTAGCTTATAGCTTAATGGGCCAAAAAGCCCATTAAGAATAAGATGTTTGGTATAAGCTTGCTTATTTCACACTTTCAGCTTTTGGGCCTTTGGAAAAAGTCGTTTAAAATCAAATTTTGAGTCAAGTAGTGCTTTTTGGGCTTATTTGGGCCACTTTTTCATATTGGGCTCATTTTGGCCCAATACGGAGACTGTTTTGGGTTTAGCCCATTTTCTAGGTCCAATAAGGGTATTTAGGTTAAATTAAGCTAGTTTACAACTTTTTAGAATTTTTAGGATTTTTGGATTTTTATTAATATTTTAATATTATTTTATTATTAAAAATTAAAAGTCTGATTTTCTAAGTTTTTATATTTTTCCTAGATTCTAGACACTTAATTAGGAATTTTACAACTTTCCAAATATTTTTAGGGTCTCTTAATTATTTTCTAGAATTATTTTAAGTTTTTATAGCTTTTAATAGTTTTTAATTGTTTAAAAATAGTTTTTAGTGGTTTTAAAATTTTGAAAAATACTTTTTTGCTTAATTAGGTTATTTTAAAGGTTTACAAACTTTAAGATCTTGATTGGGACTTTCTATTAGTTAATATTGATTTTTAGGGCTTTAATTAGCATTAAAAAGGTAATATTTAATTAATTAAAAGGTTTTAGCAAGTTTGGATTTTTTGTAAACCCTTAGAATATTTTAGTGGATTTTTAGTGATTTTTAGAAATTTTTAGAGTAAATTTTTAAATTTGGTGCATTTTACGGTTTTACGTGAACGACCTTTTCGTCTTAGTGTAATCGTCATCGTAACCATCATTCTCTTCTTATCCCCTTTCTATTTTCTTTCTCATAACCATATAATCACATATTTAATCATCTCTCTACACAACACACTAGCCTCCTTGAGAACGATCCCCACTTTGGGTCATAACTTGTGGTTTTCCTAAACTACTTGTGTACTTACCCTAATTGCCTTGTTTTCCTAAACAAGTGCTAAATTACAACCATCATTTTGGCGCCGCTTGTTGGGAATAAATTAAGGCCAGATCACTTGAGCGCTGACAAGAACAAAACAAGCGTTGACAAGAACAAAACAAGCGCTGACAGCTCAAGCGTTGTCAAGACAAAGTCAAGCGTTGACACATTGAAGACAAGCACTGATGGAAGATATATTCTACTCGTGTATTATATTCTAGAATACTTCTAGTAAAGATAGGAACAACAATGTTATTTCTATATTTATCTTTACCTAGAATAGTTGATACGTAGATTATTGTACAAGGCTTCTTATGTCTATAAAAGAAGGCCTTTAGGTTAATGTTTAATATAAGTTTCATATAAGTTTTCATTCGTAAACATCTTTCATTGTAAGCAAGTTTGATATTAATAATCAAAGTGAAAGTTTGTTTATATCATTGTGTGTTCTTGTTTAAGTGTTAAATTCCGCATAACACTTAGATTCATAAAGCATATATAAAGGTTTCTATACGTGTATTACTTGATCTAATCTCGTATACACAAAGCTAATCGATCTAAGTTTGGGATCAACAAGTGGTATTAGAGCTTGTTGAGGAACTTTTTGATCTTAAAGAACACCAGAACCCTAAAACCAACAAAACCCTTATTTTCTCAGAAACCCTAACAACATCATGTCTGAAGCAATAACCCCCTCCTCCTCAGCCTTACCAAACATCAAGATTCACATGCTTGATGCAACCAACTTTGACTTATGGAAGTTCCACTTTGAACAATATCTGGGGATCTATGACTACACACTCTGGGAGATTATTGAATATGGAAACACTTTCAATAAAGCTCAAAAGATTCTTAATGCCATTGCTCAAAGAACAGCTGTTGCTGGATGTCCTGAAGAGGATAAGAAAGAAAAACCTGGAGATGGTAGAGTTGTGGCTGCTGATGACATTGCAAAGAAAAGGGTTGACATGAAAGCCCTAAATATTCTGAAAGCCTCTTTGGGACAAGAAAACCAGCATAAATATAGAGGCTATGAATCTGCTAAGGATCTTTGGGAAGCTCTTGAAGTTGCATATGGTGGCAATGCAGACACTAAGGATGAAAAGAAAAAGCAACTTCTGCATGATTATGCTGTCTTCAAAGCTCAACCCAATGAGAAACTGAGAAGTGTGAGAAGCAGATTGCTTGACATTACAAGCAAGTTGTCCTTCATGGGGACACAAGTTGGTGATGTTGACATCAATGCTACCTTTCTTAAAAGTCTTGGTGAGGCATGGAAGATTGAGGCAAGATCTATTCTTGCCAACAATACTTACAAGAGCTCCTCGTTTGATGACATCTACAACAAACTAAGACTGTTGGAAGATGAAACTCTTTTAGAGCATGGAAGCAAATCTACCACCAGCTACATGGCCTTCTTCTCTCATAGTGAAGGTCAATTTAATCAGAAGGACTCTTATATGCATCCAGTTACTGGATCATCATATGTCAGCTCTGGAACAAGTCCTGTCAACGTCTCCTATTCAGACGCTGACACATTCAAGAATGACTCCCCAAGAGTTAAACCTGCTGGTTTGGATTTGGATACTGTTTGTGCTTACATTGCTTCTTTGCCCAATGGTTCAGTGATTACATATGAGGACCTTGAGCAGATAAGTGATGAGCACTTGGAAGAGATGGACATCAAGTGGAACATGGCTCTTGCTAGTATAAGAGCAAATAGGTTGAACAAAAGGTTTAAAAAGAAGATGACCTTCAATGTTAAAGACACAGCTGGATTTGATAAATCCAAAGTTGAATGCTACAACTGTCATCGTATGGGGCACTTCATGAGGGAATGCAGATCTCCTAGAAGATCTGATGCTGGTAAACCCTCAAGTCAGGTTGTTAAAGCTCAGGATTCCAAAGCTATGGTTGCAGTTCAAGGAATTGATGGTACAGGATGGGATTAGAGCTATCTGGCTAAGAATGTTGAAGAGGATAAAGCTTTGGTTGTTGATATTGAAGAAGAAGAGCATGTTGAATATGCTCTCATGGCACACTCCTCCTCTTCATCTGATAATGAGGTATATGATGATGCTTTTTGTAGCAAAGGTTGTAGGTTAAATACTGAAAGACTTAACAAAGAGGTGTTAAAACTAAAAGATGATATGAGTACTGAAAGATGTAAATTGTCTAATTACCAACTAGCTCTTACTGAAACTGAGAAAACCGTTTCTGAATACAAGAAAATGGAATTTGACTTATAAGATAAGATCAATATCTTAAAACATGAGTCAGAGGGTAGTATGGATATTAGAAACATCATGGAAAGGGTTAATGGTGAAATACAGGCTAAGTTAGATGAGGCCATTAAGAATAAAGATAATGTTGCCCTTAAACTTCAAAGATTTGATAGAGCCACCCAAACCCTAGGAGACTGTGTAGCTAAACAAAGGGATCCTAAGGACATGACTAGGGTTGGGATGAATGATTACTCTTTGGTTCCACCACCAGTTGGTGACTTCTATGGTGTCCAACAAAGGGACTTATCTTGGACTGGTTTGCCAGAGCTCCAAGAGGAGGAATTCATTCCTCCACCAAGACTTGTCACTCCAGTGGAAGAGTATCAACAAAAATTGACTGACCTAAATGAGTGGAAGAAAGCTAACCCTACTTTATTTGTTAAGGGTGGTTTGCTATGTGAAAGTCCAAATGAGTCTACACCCATTAAGGTTACTAACCCAATCACTGGTAAAGTTGTTGACCTAGGCTCAAACACTGTGAGAAGACCTAGCATTAAATATGCAGAGATGTATAGGAATACTAGGTCACCCAAGAGTCAAGTTAGCAATCATGGAACAGGCTTCTTTCCTTCTAGACCTAAGGTTGTGTCTAGAAAAGCTTGTTACACTTGTGGTAGCTTTTCACACTTGGCATACAAGTGTGTCAACGCTTCTAAAGCCAGCGCTGACAGGAATAATTTCAGCGCTGACAGGAACAAAGTCAACGTTCTTAGAAAGTCAAACGTTGTCAGACCCAAACCTTGTGTGCAGCAAAGTCCACAAGTGATTAGACCTGCCCCATTCTTTTCTAGAAGGTCTAACACTCATGGACAAAGACCATTTCAAAAGACAAACACCTGGTCAAATAGGCAATGGGTTTCTGTAGCAAACCCTAGGTTCAACGCTGACAAGGGTAATTTTAGAGTTGACAGGACAAATTCTAACGCTGACAGAAACGTGACCAGACCTAAATATTTGCAGCCACAAGGTAAGGGGTCTAAAGCTTCTTCAAGCTTAACATGGAGACACAAGAAAGATCAAAACCCTAATGATAATGGGATTTCAATGACTTGCAATAGATTTAATTACATTTCAAAGGTCATTACAAAACCTATTGGGGTTAACTGGGTATTTCATCCTAAAAAGGATGAGAATGGGGTTGTTGTGAGAACTAAGTCTGTTCTTATTGAACAACCAGATGAATCCAAGTCTTTCGAGACTTGGGTTCCCAAAGAAAACTAATTTGTTTTCTTTATGTGCAGGGCATTCAAAGACAGATCAATGATTATGGATATTGGGATAGTGGATGCTCAAGGCACATGACAGGGAAGGAAGACTATCTGACGAATTTCACTCCTATTAAAGATGGTGATAAGGTATACTTTGGAGGTGGATATGGAACTATCACAGGCAAAGGAACCCTTCTCACCAATAATCTACGTTTTGAGAACGTCTTCCTGGTAAAAGAACTTGATTACAACTTGTTTAGTGTATCACAGGTTTGTGATAACAAAAATAAAGTTCTGTTTACTGATACTGAGTGTTTGGTGTTAAGCAAGGATTTTAAGATCCCTGATGAGAAATATATTGAGTATAGAACACCTAGGCATAAGGACATATATAATGTGAATTTAAATGGGATTAAAATGAATACCAATATGTCTTGTTTTTATGCTAAGGCCTCAGTAGATGAGAGTAATTTGTGGCATTGGAGACTAGGGCACATAAACTTTAAAAATATAAATAGACTTGTGAGGCTTGGTTTAGTTGATGGTTTGCCTGAGAGAGCCTTCCACAATGACCACTCTTGTGTTGCATGTCTTAAAGGCAAGCAGCACAAGGTCTCATTCAAGTCCAAACAGGTGCATACTAGTTCTAGACCTCTTCATATGCTTCACATGGACCTCTTTGGTCCAACAAATATAGAAAGTTTGAATGGTAAGTCATATTGCTTTGTTATCACAGATGACTTTTCTAGGTTTACTTGGACATTCTTCCTAGCCATGAAGAGTGACACAGCTGATATTCTTATTGATTTTATCACTCAGATTGAGAAAAGGTCTGGCAATGAGGTTAAAATGCTTAGGAGTGATAATGGTGGAGAATTTAGGAATAAGAAGCTAGATGATTTCTGTGCCAGGAAAGGAATTACTAGGCAATTTAGCATTGCTAGAACCCCACAACAAAATGGGGTTGCTGAGAGGAAAAATAGAACCCTAATTGAAGCAGCCAGAACAATGTTGGCTGATGCTCACTTTCCTATAGCCTTTTGGGCTGAGGCTGTTAATACAGCTTGCTTTGTGCAAAATAGAGCATTGTTTAACAAAATTCAGAACAAAACACCTTATGAGTTACTTTGGGGAAGAAAACCTAATATTGGTTTTCTCAGACCTTTTGGTTGTCATGTAGTAGTCTTGGACACTAGTGATGCCTTAGGGAAATTCAGTGCAAAAGGTGATGAGGGTTACTTCATGGGGTATTCAGTCCAGAGCAAGGGTTATAGGGTTTATCTTAAAGAGGACAAACGTATAGTTGAAAGAGTACATGTTAGGTTTTTAGAGAATAAACCTAGTGATCCTGAAAGTGGTCCTAATTGGTTGTTTGATTTGGAACCCTTATCTAGAACTTTAAATTATATGCCTGTCACTAATCCAGACATTGTGAAGGTAACTTCAAATGTTGTGGAGGAACAAGTTGTTGATGTTTCAGGTACACAGGTTAATGAGAGGGTTGGATCACAAGCAGAAAAGGCATCTCCTATATTAGAATATGTCACAATTCCCATTTGGACAGATGCTTTTGTTGCTGTTGCTGCTGCTGGACAAGATAATGGTGGTTTCCAAATACCACCAGATACAAACATGCATGGTCCTTCAGGCGCTGACAAAGGAAAATCTAGCGCTGACAAGACCAATTCAGACGTTGATGGCTCAGACGTTGACAACAACAGTTCAAGCGTTGTTAGCCCAAGCGCTGACAAACAAGGTTCAGGCGTTGACAACAATTTTGCCCATCTTTTCTCTTCAAATTTTGAACAAGGTGAACCTTCCAATTTATATGAAGAGGTTCATCCTCATGTTGATGTAAGAGAGTCTGATGAAGAAGATATTGGAAACATGGAGCATGAGGTTGAGGACACCAGACTTTTTGAAGGAGGAGTTCTCACTTCCACAATGAAGAATCACCCCCCTTCCCAGATCATTGGTGATATTATGACTCCGGTTCAGACTAGAAGATCTCATCAAGGTCTTGGTGGGTTTATTGCCAATATACACAAGAAGGTTGATACCCCTCTTGTGCAAGCATGTTTGTTTGCCTGTTTTCTGTCACAGGAGGAACCCAAGAAAATATTTGATGCTCTCAAAGAACCAAGTTTGGTGGAAGCAATGCAGGATGAGCTTCACCAATTTGCAATTCAGGATGTTTGGGAGCTGGTTGATTGTCCTAGATATGTCAGACCTATAGGGACAAGATGGGTTCTCAGGAACAAAAGAGATGAAAGAGGCATTCT
This sequence comes from Glebionis coronaria, assembly GCA_025667525.1. Lineage (NCBI taxonomy): Eukaryota > Viridiplantae > Streptophyta > Magnoliopsida > Asterales > Asteraceae > Glebionis > Glebionis coronaria. The sequence continues at coordinate 295,856,213 of CM046879.1, forward strand.
GGTCAGAAACAAGGCACGGTTAGTGGCTCAAGGTTATACACAAGAGGAGGGGATAGACTATGAGGAGGTCTTTGCACCAGTTGCAAGGATTGAAGCTATTAGGATTTTTCTAGCCTATGCATCCTGCATGGGCTTCACAGTCTATCAAATGGATGTCAAGAGTGCCTTTCTCTATGGCACCATTGTTGAGGAAGTTTATGTGATGCAACCTCCTGGTTTTGAGGATCTAGAGAATCCAGATAAAGTGTATAGAGTCAAAAAGGCTATGTATGGCCTTCATCAGGCCCCTATAGCATGGTATGGTACTTTGTCTACCTATTTGGTGGACAATGGATTCAAAAGGGGCACCATAGATCAGACACTATTTACAAAGAAGAAAGGCAAGGATGTGTTGCTTGTGCGGGTCTATGTTGATGATATCATTTTTGGGTCTACTGATCCAAAGATGAGTGAGGATTTCTCCAAGCTTATGACAGACAAATTCAAGATGAGTGCTATGGGGGAGATGAACTTCTTTCTTGGTTTACAAGTTCAGCAGACGGAGGATGGTATCTTCATCTCCCAGGATAAATATGTTGCTGAGATCTTGAAGAAGTTTGGCGTTTCTCCACATGAAAAGAGGGCTACTACTCCTATGGATAGAGAACACCCTTGGGGAAAGATTGGAGATGGGAAAGATGTTGATGTCAGGCACTATAGATCCATGATTGGATCCTTGATGTATCTTACTGCCTCCAGACCTGACATCATGTTTGTTGTGTGTGCTTGTGCACGTCATTAAGTGACTCCCAAAGAATGTCACCTTTATGTTGTGAAGAGGATCTTTAGGTACCTAAGATGCTATCCTAGTCTTGGTTTGTGGTACCCAAAGGATTCACCATTGGAGTTGATTGCATATTCAGATAGTGATTATGGAGGTGATAAGTTTGATAGGAAATCCACAACTGGTGGATGCCAGTTTCTTGGGAGCAGGTTGATATCTTGGCAATGCAAGAAACAAACAGTGGTGGCTAATTCTACAACTGAAGTAGAGTATGTGGCTGCAGCTGCATGTTGTGGCCAAGTGTTGTGGATTCAGAACCAGCTGTTGGACTATGGGTACAATTTCATGCATACTAAGATATTTGTTGACAATAATAGTACTTTATGCATCATTAAGAATCCTGTACATCATTCTAAAACTAAACACATAGAAATTAGACACCATTTTATAAGAGATTGCTTTGAGAAAAGTTTAATACAACCAGATAGGGTTGACACTGAGGAAAATGTGTCAGATTTATTAACTAAACCTTTTGATGCTGGGAGATTTCAATACATGGTAACAAGTATTGGAATGGTCAATCTCAAATAATATGTGTTTTGGAGTCTTTTTGTAAAAGTATGTACATGATGATGCATTATTATTGGTCTTATTGATGATTTTGATTTTCCACTATATTTTTCTAACACTGACAAAGGTTGCTTGAACGCTGATAAGTGTTTTTGCAACGTTGTCAGCAATATAATTGTCTAACGCTGACAAAGCTTTCCTCAACTCTGTCATGTGTTATCGGGGCGTTGTCAGCAACAATGTTAGTTTTGTGGTTTTCAATCTAAATGTGCAGATGGTGTTAGCAGTATACCATTGGATACAGAGTTGCTTATGGATCAATGAAGAAGCATTTGGACAAGTTTTTATTTATGGATGATGGTTGGAATGTTTCATTCCTATCTTGACATAAATTTTTTATGTTCATGCATGATTTTAGCAAACTTTTTGTATCATAGTTTAAGGGGAGGTTTTAGGAACCTTTAGGATGTTTGGGTATCCATATGATACTCTTATCACAATTCTAGATTGTGTCCACGGGTGAGTACGAGTTAGTTTTACTAAATCATGAGGCACTGTAGCATGCAAAGTTGATATACTATGCATGTTGCCAAGACATTTTTGGCCTAGAATTTGTTGTGGTCTGTTGGGAGACTTGGGAATGATTTTGATATGGGATTTACCTGGGAGTAACAAGGATTTTATAAGGTAACTTGGTTGTTAAGAGTTTTGGTTAGCAAGGGACACTAGAGGACTGTTATGTCTATCTTGCTTATGCAAGTGTGCATAACTGGATAGTGCTTGCCGCCCTATAATAATTATCAGCTTTTAGTTATCTTCTCTAGGATAAATTACTTGTTAAGGTCATTTTTCACTTTATAAAATTATTTTATTTTTTGGACGCTGACAAGAATTTTCCAAGCGTTGTTATGACCAAATTGGACGCTGACATGGCTATAGGCAAACGTTGACAAGATTATAGCTGTTGGGTGTTGATAGGTTATTTTTGACCGTTGACACTCAATGGGACCTACCCAGTTGTTACTTTTTGACAAATTTTTAGGCCGTAATTTTAGGAGTTGTTACTTTCATTTAATGCATGAGATAACTTATAACTTTTTCAATATTTTCATGATTGATTTTTGAAAATACTTGCCTATTTTTGGGCCTATCACATGCATTCTTTTTCTCCTATAAATTTGGCTCCTATTTTAATCAGGGTATCTATAATTCTTGTCTAACAATTTTCTCTTATCAACTTCATCTTCTTCACTTAAAATTAACAGCTTTCATCAATGGCACCAAAGTTTAAACCAACAGAATTGGAATTGGGGTTCAGATCTCAACACAACATGATTGCATATCTTATCGCTGATGATACTCTGTTTCCTCAATACACACAAATGGTGGCGTATTTGAACACATCCCCATTAAGGTATGCTCTTTCTCATGCACCACTCATTCCAGTCACACACATTAAGCAGTTTTGGAACACTGTCAGTTCCTCAACAGTTAATGGAGTGACCACATTGACTTCTATTGTTCATGGGAGACCTTGGGTGGTTACTGAGTCCTTGGTACGCCAAGCCTTGCATCTTGATGATGCTGATGGTATAGCCACCCTTCCCATAAATGAAATAGAACAAGGGCTTATGGCTTTGGGATATCCTTTTCCTGATGAAGGTACTCTAAATAAGTATCATAAGCAGGAATTTCCCCCAGCCTAGAAGTACCTCATACATGTCCTCCTTCAATGTTTGAGTCCCAAATGTACTGCACACAATGAGATCAATAGATCCATTGCCAGTGCTATTGTGTGCATTGCAACAGGGCAAAAATTTAACTATTCTAAAATGATTTTTTAGGGGATGTGTAAAAACAAGGGGACAAAAATGACTTTAGCTTATCCCCATTTTCTGCAAATGGTTTTTGATGTTCAAGGTTACTGCTCAAGGGATCACAATGATTTTTATAAGATCCCTGAGCAAAAGAAAGCTATTTTTATGAAGATGAACTCACCACCCCATAGAGACCTACCTTTAACCCAAGCCATGCTTGCTGTTATTGCAGCAGCACAACCCCAACCAGACCCCCAACCTCAAATTGACCCTCAACCACAACTTGAACCAATTCCTGAACCTTTTCCTTCACCTGAAAAAATGCAAATTGACTCAGAATCCTTCAACGCTGACACACTTAATGTTGGCGTTGATGTGCCTATTTCCAACGCTGACACACAACCTTCACAATCCCAAACACCCCTTAACGAACCCACATCTACCCATTCTTCCACACCATCTTCCACACCCCTTGAATATAGGTTGATGAAACGCCAAAGGACTATTGGAGTGTTCTCCTCTGGTGGTCCTAGCCATGTAGCAGAGAGAACCACCACCACAAGTGTGGCTAGTGACCTGGATGAGGCTGGGACTATTGGTTCTGGCTTAGATGCTGGCCAAGGCAGTCCCACCATCATTAAGTCCTCATCCATGCCCAATGAATCTGACTTGGGAGGTCAAATCCCCATTTTAGAAGAGGGCAGACTGGAACCAAGGACTCTTATGGAATTGACGGCAGTTTGCATAAGCTTGCAAAAGCAAAAATGCAGACTTAGTACAAATTGTCAGCTCACAAGGCCTTGAACTCAAGAAATTGAGGGAGAGGATGTGGAAAGTGATCGTGCTAGGAGGGGTATGGAGGAATCTTCCAAAGGGGAGGAAGATCCAATAAATCTGAGTGATAAGGGCAGCCATGATGGTCAATCAATGGATGTTGCTGAGGCCCTTACAACTTTGAAGAAACAAACAGGTTTTGATACGTCCTTAGTCTCTCCCACCAACTTAAATTTATCATTTACAGCTATGTTGAGAGAGGTTACACAAGGCGCTGAGGGAAGATATTTGAGCGTTGACAAGGAAAATTTGGACGCTGATAGAAGTATTTTGGGCGCTGATAGGACAAATTTGGGCGTTGACAGACCTGCACATGAAGGTGATGTATCCCAGTCATCATCTATCATCAAGGAGGTTTCTACTCACGTATTACCATCTACCTTACCAACCATTGCACCATCAGATAAGGGTAAGGGTATTTTGGTAGAAGAGAGTGTTCCAAAAGATGCAGCTCAAGTTGAGTTTGATAGAAGATTAGCTGAACAAATGTTGGAACAAGATGAAAAGGAAAAGTCACCATTTGTTGTGACTTCAGAAGAAGAAAGTAATGGAGCTAGCTCAGACTCAAGTGTGATGATTATAGAACCAGAAAGGCTTGAGTATGGTGATGAGTTTGCTAGGGAAAAGTTGAGAGAATTGAAATTGCAGGTTGACTTTAACATGCCAGAGGTGGTTCAAATGTACAATGCTTGGGAAGAAAGATGCATGGATAATCCAGACATGACCATTTCAGATCAAATATGGGGTTTGGAGCTTCTTCTTAGAGTTCAGAAGGATTGCCAGGTAATTTTGAAACACAAGGCAAGCAATATTCTCTCAGAGTTAAAAAGGGATAGAAGGGAGCTCTACTTTATGTTGCTCAGATGTCATGGAGTTGGATGGACATATCAGAAGTTGAAGGCTTTGACATTTGATGAGTTGGAAAACAGGGCTTATCCCATTTGGGTGAGAGTGCAGGAAGCAAACACTCTCAGACTTCTTTCAGATGAAAGAAAGGAGGAACTTGTAGAAGAAATGGAACTCAAGAAAGCTATGATTGTTCCCAGGCCAGTGAAGAGGGGAATTTCATTTGAGTTTCCAAAAGATATGGATCCACTATATCCAAGTGAAGCAGTTATAATAAAGAGCCTCAAGCTCTCCCCATTAGAAGCTTCAGATATGGTGCAAGTGTTACCATTAGATTCCAGGAACCCAATTGTGAGCTATGAAGAAGATGAATGTGGGTTCTGGAAGATTGGCAGATTTGGCAAGGAGGTACACACTTTTACCACTCTCATATCTTTGTTTGCAAGTTGTGATAGAGAAGACTTGGTGGACCTTTGGAGGTTGCTGGAGACCAAGTATGAGGCTGAAGCACCAACTTCAACTAATGGAATAAAACTTTGGACCACATTCAAGAGAATGTGTGGACCAAAAGATGAGGATCCTGCAATTTGGAAGGATCTTGAAGATGACCTCAGTGGTCTTCAATGGAGGTTATATTCAGTTGCTGGTGTATACCATTTGAGCTCTATAAAGTTTGCTAAGTATTTACTTGTGGATGCTAGTATTTCATATCCAAGGCTATTTTGGAAAAGATGAAGGACACTCAGCTGGAAATAGATTATTCAAGTGACGTGGCAAAAGATTTGATCAGATTTATTCATTACCAATATGAGAAGGTTTGTAAGATTCCTCCTAGTCCTTAATGCTTATTCAGAAACTTGATCATAAGAGTGGATATCAAGTTTAGGGGAGGATTGTTGGGAATAAATTAAGGCCAGATCACTTGAGCGCTGACAAGAACAAAACAAGCGTTGACAAGAACAAAACAAGCGCTGACAGCTCAAGCGTTGACAAGACAAAGTCAAGCGTTGACACATTGAAGACAAGCACTGATGGAAGATATATTCTACTCGTGTATTATATTCTAGAATACTTCTAGTAAAGATAGGAACAATAATGTATTTTCTATATTTATCTTTACCTAGAATAGTTGATACGTAGATTATTGTACAAGGCTTCTTATGTCTATAAAAGAAGGCCTTTAGGTTAATGTTTAATATAAGTTTCATATAAGTTTTCATTCGTAAACATCTTTCATTGTAAGAAAGTTTGATATTAATAATCAAAGTGAAAGTTTGTTTATATCATTGTGTGTTCTTGTTTAAGTGTTAAATTCCGCATAACACTTAGATTCATAAAGCATATATAAAGATTTCTTTACATATATTACTTGATCTAATTTCGTATACACAAAGCTAATCGATCTAAGTTTGGGATCAACACCGCTGCCGGGGAGGCGTGTTGTGGTTTGATTTGGAATTGTTGTTTTTATATACTAACCATAATAGTATTTGTATTAGTAGCACTCTACTAATACGTATTATCGGTTTTCGTTTTTTTGTGTGAATACTATTACTATATTGTATACGTAGAACAATAAATTCACAAGTACTCCAAATACGTGAGAAATCACAACCTTGACTTGGGAGGTCATTACCCAATCATTGTATTCGAATCTCAAACCAAAGAAAAAGGCAAAAATAGATAAATACTTTCGTGAAGCTCAATTTTGAAAAATACAAACTATAAGGTGGGTATAAGGCGGATATTATAAAATATATCCTAAGGAAAAAGGCTCTTAAGTGCTTCGCGCCGCCTCATTTCCCCGCTTGCTTGTGAGTATTTGATTTTGAGAGCTAATCGAGGGTTTTGCCGCCCAAAGTATTATTAAGTATCATATATACTTTCTTGGTTTCATTGATTAAACCCTCTTGAACGTTTTGGTGTTCCACCAACGTTCTAAAGTGATCGAAGGCGTTCACTTCACGTGATCGTTTTCATTCCTTGAGGCTTCTTTAATCAAGAGATTTGATTAAGGAGGAGATTTGTAGATTTTTGTCTATTTAATACATTCACCAAAATCCAAAAAGGTTAATACAATCAAAAACCACAAAAAAATTGAAAAATACAAAACACCAAAAAGAATCTTCTTTGCACGTAAACGAAAGAACAAAACTCCCACTCCTAATCTTTCTAGTGAGGAGTCTCCTATTGACGAACCCATTGTAAGAGAAGCACCAACCATGGTGAATCAAACTATGATTGAGTTACTTCAAGCACCCACCGAGGGTTATGGAGAGGCTATTGTGATTCCCGCTATCCTTGCGGAGAATTTTGAGGTGAAAACGGGTTTGTTGTCGATGATCCAAAACAACAAATTCCGTGGTGATGAGAACTACAATCCACACAACCATATCTGCCAATTAAATCGTCTTACCGCCACTTGCAAGTTTAAGGATGTCTCTAATGACTCGATTAAGATGATGCTTTTTCCGTATTCCTTAGCGAGGCCCGCTAAAATTTGGTTAAAGAAAGAGCCACCCAATTCTATATTGACGTGGAAGGATCTCGTGTTAAGTTTGTGAACCAATTTTTTCCGCCCTCTAAGACTACGCATTTGAAAAACGAGATTTCAAAATTTTCACAAGAGTTTAATGAAATTTTTTCAACGGCTTAGAATAGGTTTAAGGAAATGTTAAATGAATGTCCTCATCACGGTTTTTCCGACTTGCATCAAATTGACACGTTTTACAATGGACTTAATGATCATGAAAGGGATTATTTAAATGCCGCCGCGGGTGGTAATTTTTTGTGTAAAACGGTTGAGGAAGCTTTGGTGATAATTGAGAATAGATCTAAGGTGTATAGTCCTCGTAGCACATCTAGTGTTCGTAAGGCTTCGTCTTCGGCTTCACCTTCTTTGTCTACTACCATCGATGCTTGCCAAATTGAGGCAAACATGGAAAACAAAATCTTTGATAAGTTTAAAGGTCTTTTGATTGAGTTCAAAGTTGGAGAACCAAGTGCTCCCGCTACGGCTAAAGCGGTTGAGGTTTCATGCATGTATTGTGGTGGAGGTCATGATTTCTCCGAGTGCATTACCAACGGTGGTAACACTTCGAGTGCCTACGCGGCCACGGGAACTTACAACCAAAACGGTTAATTTACCCGCTCTAATCATATGACTCCACCGGGTTTTGGTTCAAATAAAAATCCTAACAACAACTATCGCAACAATCAAGTTGGTTTCAAAAACAGTTACAACAAGGGAAACTATGGGAATCAAGGTGCTAATAATCAAGTATCAAACAAAAATCAAAATGATTTTCAAAACAACAACAAAAGTTTACAAACGTTGAAAGATCTTCCAAATGAATCTGTTGAATACGCTAATGGGAATGATGCTAGGTTTGACAATATTCAAAGAGAAATCATTAGCCTAAGATCCAAGTTTAAGACCGACTTGAAGAAAGAGTTGAAAAATGAGTTAGCTAATGAGCTTAAAATCCATACCAACAAGATGCAAGGGACTGTAACTAGGTTACAACAAAACCAACAAAAATTGGAACAAGGGAAACATGAGATAAAACAAGAAATGATTAAAGCCGAGAAGAGGTAATCCAAGTTTGAAGATAAAATCTCATCTATGTTTGAGGCAATTATGTGCAAACCGTCTTCGAGTAGTCTTCCTAGCAACACCGTATCAAACCCTAAGGGTGAGATGAAAGTGATTACCACACGTAGTGGTAAGACACTTAAGGAACCGACTCCTCAACCAATTGCTCCTACGGAGGAGGCAATTGAGGATGAACCCGAGGTGGTTGTCCAAAAGGAGAATGTCCCAATCCCACGAAGTACCGCTCATGCCACACCTACGGTTGACCCATTACCAACCTTGGAACCCGAGATTCCAAAGGCTATGCCTATGCCTCAACTCACACCACCTTTTCCCTATCCATCGAGACTTAGAAAGGAGAAACGTCAAGAGCGCGACAATTATCAATTTGAGTTTTTTATGAAAATGTTTCGTGATTTGCACTTTAATGTGAGTTTCGCCGATGCTTTGGTCATGATGCCTCGATTTGCCGCTAACTTTAAGAGTATGTTGAACAACAAGGAGAAATTGCATCAATTGTCTAGTTTTTCATCGGTTTATCTTAATCGCATACCTCAAAAAAGTCGGTGATCCCGGTAAATTTTTGATCCCTTGTGCAATCCAAGATATGGAGGAATGCTTTGCCTTGGCCGATCTTGGTGCTAGCATTAACTTGATGCCACTTGCAAATTTCAAGTCGCTCAATCTTCCTAATCTTACTCCTTCACTAATGTCTATCGAGTTGGCCGACCATTTCACGATTCCCGCATGTGGATTGGCGGAAGACGTTTTTGTGAAAGTGGGAAAGTTCTACTATCCCATAGACTTTATCGTTGTTGATATTCCCACGGATCCTCAAGTTCCTCTCATTTTAGGTCGTTCGTTTTTAGATACGTCTATGGCTTTGATCGATGTTCATGCTAGAAAGATCACCTTACGTTTCAACGACGAGGAACTTGTTATAAACGCAACTCAAAACTCTCAAATTTCTCATGTTTATTCCGTTGCAACCATAAACCTTGTTGATATGATTGACGTGGTTTGCGAGGAATTTTCACAAGAAGTTCTAGGTTTTGGTGATGATGAAAATAGTGACAATCCCACTATGTTAGATCTCATCCTTGATAACTCGACACCAACCTTCACTCCATTTGAAGGTGGTGTTTTTACGTTGGAATAATTCGATGTTCCACGTACTTGTAACGAAGACCTCGACAACGATGAGAACTTCTCGATTATCAAGGATTTTCTCAACGATTTCCCATTTCCTCCACCCGAGGAGGTTATGAGTATCAAGCCCAAATCTTCACTTGAGGATCCACCTATCCTCGAGTTGAAAGATTTACCTCCTCATCTCGAATATGTCTATTTGGAGGAGGGCGACAAGTTTCCGGTTATTATTGTGAAGGAACTTTCGAATGATGAAAAAACCACACTTGTCGATGTTCTAAAGGATCACAAAGGGGCAATTGCGTGGATGTTATCCGACATTAAGGGGATCGATCCCAAATTTTGTACCCACAAAATCTTAATGGAGGAAGATTACAAGCCCGCAATCCAATGTCAAAGGAGGGTGAACCCCAAAATTCACGACGCCATCAAAAAGGAGGTCCTTAAACTCCTTGACGCGGGAATGATTTACCCTATTTCTGATAGCCCTTGGGTGAGTCCTATTCATTGTGTCCCTAAAAAGGTAGGAATGACCGTTGTGCGAAACGATGCCAACGAGTTAATTCCCACTAGACTCGTTACTGGATGGAGAGCGTGCATTGACTATCAAAGGTTGAATGAAGCCACTCAAAAAGACCATTTTCCCTTGCCCTTCATGGATCAAATGTTGGAGCGTCTTGCGGGAAACGATTTCTATTGCTTTTTAGATGGTTTTTACGGTTACTTCCAAATTCCCATCGATCCTCATGATCAAGAAAAAACTACGTTTATGTGTCCATATGGAACGTTTGCCTATCGTAGAATGCCATTCGGACTTTGTAATGCACCGGGAACCTTTCAAAGGTGCATGATGGCTATTTTTCATGACATGATCGAGAAGACGATGGAAGTCTTCATGGATGACTTTTCCGTGTTTGGTAATTCGTTCACTTCGTGTTTGTCGAATCTTGAGAGAATGTTGAAGCGTTGTGAGGAAACCAACCTTGTGCTCAATTGGGAAAAGTGTCATTTTACGGTTAAAAGTGGAATCGTCTTAGGGCACAAGGTCTCGAAAGCGGGGATTGAGGTAGATCAAGCTAAGGTAGACGTCATCGCCAAATTACCTCATCCCAAAACCGTTAAGGGAGTTAGGAGTTTCCTAGGCCACGCGGGCTTTTATTGTCGATTCATCAAGGATTTTTCAAAGATCTCTCGACCTATTACACATCATCTTGAAAAAGAGGCACGTTTTGTCTTTGACGAATATTGTGTACGAGCCTTTGAAATTCTTAAGAGGAAACTTACCGAAGCTCCCATTCTTGTTGCTCCCAATTGGAACCTCCCCTTTGAGCTCATGTGTGATGCTAGTGACTATGCTATTGGGGCCGTATTGGGGCAACATCATGAAAAGCACTTCTTGCCTATTCATTATGATAGCAAGACGATGACCGAGGCTCAGCTTAAATACACTACAACGGGGAAGGAGTTCCTTGCCGTGGTGTATGCATTTGAGAAATTTCGACCTTATCTCGTCTTGACGAAATGCATAGTGTATACGGATCATTCGGCTATCAAGTATCTTATGGCTAAACAAGATGCTAAGCCGAGATTACTTCGTTGGATTCTCCTCCTTCAAGAATTTGATCACAAAATTGTTGACAAAAAGGGAGCCGAGAATCTAGCGGCCGATCATGTTTCTCGTTTGGAAGATCCTCACCAAAGTGTTTACGAGCCCAAGGAAATCACCGAAACATTTCCGCTCAAGATACTTGGTGTAGTGAAGTCTAAGCTTGATTCTTCCACCCCATGGTTTGTGGACTTTGCAAATTACCATGCGGGCAACTTCATCATCAAGGGTATGACGACTCAAGAAAAACGAAAATTCTTTCGTGACGTCAAGTTCTACTTTTGGAACGACCCTTACTTGTTTCGAACTTGTGCGGATCAAATCATCCGACGTTGTGTATTTGGCACCGAATCTTCTAATATCCTTAGAGCTTGTCACGAGGGGCCCACGGGTGGTCACCATGGTGCTAATCTCACGGCTAAAAAGGTGTTTGATGCCGGCTTCTTTTGGCCTACTATTTACCGAGATGCAAAAGATCTTGTGAAGTCGTGTGACTCATGCCAACGACAAGGAAAAGCCTCACAAAAAGATGAAATGCCACAAAATATCATCCAAGTGTGTGAGATCTTTGACGTTTGGGGTATAGACTTTATGGGGCCATTCCCATCGTCTCGTGGTAATAAGTAAATCCTTGTTGCGGTTGACTACCTATTTAAGTGGGTGGAAGCTAAGGCTTTGCCCACCAATGATGCTCGTGTGGTAGTCAAGTTTTTGAAAAGCTTGTTTTCTCGGTTTGGAACCCCTCGTGCGATCATAAGTGATCGTGGAACCCATTTTTGTAACGACCAATTCGAAAGGGTCCTAAGGAAATATGGGGTTACACATCGGCTTTCTACGGCTTATCACCTACAAACTAGTGGGCAAGTCGAGGTTTCGAACCGAGCTTTGAAGAGGATCTTGGAGAGATCCGTTGGGGAAAACCGACAATCTTGGTTGGATAAGTTGGACGATGCTTTATGGGCCTTTAGGACCGCTCATAAGACGCCCATTGGGTGCACTCCCTATAAGCTTGTGTATGGGAAAAATTGTCATTTGCCAATCGAATTGGAACACAAGGCTTATTGGGCCCTAAAGCATAGTAACGATGACATGGAGACCACGGGAAAACACCAGAAAATGCAATTAAATAAACTGGATGAATTAAGGGATATTGCTTATGAAAATTCATTGATTTATAAAGAAAAAACTAAAAAGTTGCATGATTCTAAAATAAAAAACCGGGTTTTTAACATTGGGGATCAAGTTTTGCTTTTTAATTCTCGTTTGAAAATCTTTTCCGGTAAGTTGAAATCCCGTTGGTCCGGTCCATTCACCGTGACCCAATTATTTCCATATGGGACCATCGAGCTAGCTTAAAATGATGGCCCCAATTTCAAGGTGAATGGACATAGGTTGAAGCACTACTTTGGCGGGGAAGTTCCATCCTTGAACTACCTCTACCAAGTCACCTTCCCCAATGATAATTAGTATTGAGGGGATCGAGTCGAGCTCATGACTCGATAATCAAAAACGAGGTGCCTCGTGGGGGAGTCCCATGCTTATCCTACGTACATATTATCGCTTTCTAATGTAGTTAACGTTTGGGGATTTGTGCCCTTCCAACCTTTGTTCCGTGGTTGTTTATGAATTGTGGACTTTAGATGATCATGATATTCACGATTGGAGCCTCTCGTGTTTGTTTTATGGGAGCACTGGATCGTTTGCTTTGAAGACTTTCTCAATATCCATGATATATCCTTTGATGTTCTAACCTTAGGTTTTTAGCACACTTCATAAACGGCTTTAAATTTAACGGTTACACCCTTTCCATGCTAGATTAGGCATTCGACTACGTCTCTAGTATGGGGGTGTGTGCACCCCTAGACTCGAAACATTGAGGACAATGTTTAACTTTAGTATGGGGGGTGAATAGATACTTTCCTTGCCAAACCTCCACGCTTTCCAAAGTTTATATTTTTGTTTATCGTTTTGTTGCAAAATAAGGCTAAAAATAGCCAAATTTTAAATTTTTTCTCATATTTCATAAGTGTTTGAAGACACGAATGTAGGTTTTTCGATGGCGAGAATAAGACTAATTTTTTACTCGACCGTGCGTGTTGAGCACTTAACTTTGATTCCTTAACTTCACATTAGGCTAAGTCTCTTAAGTGAGGACGAGAAATGGTAGGGTTAATTATAAGTTACTATGTTAAACATAGAGTACTCGTATTCTTTCAAAAACTCATGTGTTCTCGTTGTTTGCTTATTCTTCCTTCGCATGTAAATATTTTTTTCTTAATAAATATCGACTTAGCGGTTTAGTTGGGATTGTTGGGTTTCTAGTCTTTTCTAGTAGCTTCCGTGTAATTAAATTGGGAAGACATTAAGGTATCGCCAGAGTCACGGTTTTGAAGTATTGGCACCCGAATAATCAAAAGCTTCACCCAATAATAAGATTTCAAGTGCTCACCTAAATCAAGCAAACAATTTGAAGCCCCACAAGGCCGAAAAATCTATGCAAAATTGAAAGTGAATCAAGCCTTAGTCTTCGAAGCTTTAAAGATTCAAAATTCGCCTTAGCGTGAGGATATACGTCTTTGGCTAATAAAGCTACCGATGAGGTGGATAATAAAAGGAAAGGCAAGACCGAAGTCATAATAAAAGCTTCATGGCGAAGTTGAATAAAAGATGGAGGTAAACCAAAGATAATAAGGCCCTTCCGTTAGGGGGCGTATAAAAGTCTTGGTAATAAGTCTCATGTTCAAAACCGTTATAAAACCGTGTTTATCGATCCTTCTTGTTGACTTAATTTTTTGACATCGTTGTCTATTAGGAGGGGTTATTGATTTGATGGTCTTGGTTACACCGTTAGGACTCTATTTTTAGACCTAAATCTCTATTATCGCATAAGTCAAACAATGTATCCTCGTGAAACATTCAAGACAAAATAAAATATAAGAGATACAACTTAGGAAAATGGGAGGATAAGTACGTGATTAGGGCATATGAGTAGTGTTAGCATTACTAACTTATAATGACAATGATCTCGTTGCACGCTTAGCATGGAATTGGGGTGAAAATCGAGGACGATGAAATTATTTCTAACGAAGCATTTACGTGTTCTTATTCTATGAATCTAAACGTCCCATTTTGCGCTGAAAATCATATATTATGTCTAAAACGCAAGTAGTAGCAACAGTAGTAGTATAGCTAGATTATCGTTCAATAAAGTGAATTAAAATGAATTTTGGAGGTGCTACGATACTTTATTCTAGCATTGCGTGAGGGCACGGCGATGGTTTAGTATGGAGGAGTGATGAGACTGCTTTTATACATAGTCTCATCGTCCAAAAAGGGCTTAAAATGCATTAAATAACATCAAAATACCAATATATATGCTTGTGTTTGTTGCCTGTGTATTTTAGGTACGGATATTGAGAAAATGACAAAAGATCACAAGAATCATCCAAAAACGAACACGGGAAACGAAGCTGCACAATGAACCAAGCCCTAATGAAGAATTTTCCCAAGAAAACCCTTGAAGACTTGAAGATTTATGAAGAAGGGTCCTCCAATATGGAAGAATTGACACTTTATACCCTTGTATCCTCATAATTACAAGTTTGGTCCCTAAATTTGTCAATATTGCAAAAAGGGCCCTCCACTTTGAAGAATTGGCAATTTTAGCCCCTCAACAAAGCTAAAATGTCAATATTTATCCTCCTCAAAGTCAAACATATCAAGAAGGACTCCAAGTTACAAGAATGACAAGTTTGGTCCTTTGAAAATATCAAAATTACCAAAAGGACCCTTGACTTTGAAGATTTGGCAAAAATGGTCCCTCATCAAACATGATTTGGAAATTTTAGTCCTCCAAAATGCCAATCATACAATTTTAGGCCATTACCCTTGAAGAAAATACCAAATCAGTCCTTCAAAAATCACAAATTGGCAAGAAATACCCCTGAAATCATTTTACAAAACTTTTTGGGGCAAAAGTGTGAAAAATGAAAAGTTGTTATGTAGGAAATGGGCGTTGACAAGTTTTTAAACTAAAATGACAAGAAAGAAAGAAGTGAGGGGCCAAAAAGGGGCGACACAATACTTACCTTAACCAACCATAAGCTGACACGTGCCCCACTCACCCTAAACAACCAATCACCACTCTCCTATTTGCCACCTCACAATCCACTCAAAACCGGTTATAACTAATCTTTTTATTAGTTTAATCCTTGGCGCTAAACACCACAATTTAAACCCAACCGGATTAAACCAGTGTTCTTCATGTTCTTGAACAAAATTAGGCATTTGTTAACCACCAACAATTAAGCCCTAATCTCTTCCAGAATTAAGATTAGGGTGTCCCTAAACACAACCCAACCTTAAAAACCAATGCCACATCATCACCTTGGTCACATGAATAACCCTCCCACATGGTTTTTGAAGAAAATGCCAAAACTTGCCAGTCATCCAAGGAACAAGAATCCTGCTTGCATCCTAAGATCCTTATGAGCCTTTGATCACTTCTACATGGTTGACAACTCATACAAACTGCCATTTCAGTCACATGATCAAGCAAAATGCCAAAATCCTCAAGGGCATTTTTGGACTTCTACAACTAGGGTTTTCACTTATTTTCAGCTTTCTAGTTCACAATGTAGCCTATATAAAGGCCTTAGGACCCAACATTTACGTTTGCTTTTTGGTTTTTCCTTGTTCAGAAACTTGTAAATCCTCTTTTCAGTTTAATGAAATTGTGTTAAGTTTGTTGAAGAAAGACCAAGTGCCACTTAATTTTAAGCTTGTTATTGTTATTTGTTAACTGAAATTGAACCTTAAAACGTGTTTTTAAACCTTGTGTAAGAAATTACACATTGGACTAAAACTTGATATTTTGCTAAGTTTTCTTGGTACATCTTGGAATTTTTGGGATATAAGCTGATCATAGCATCCTAATTGTGATATTAAGGTGTTGTGAAGCTCATATCTTGGGGATAATCAAGAGTGGGTACAAGAAGTTGCATTAATCAAGTTTATTTTCCGACAAAGTCACCTTTCTGTTTTGATATTGTGCTTCTAACCTTGTTGAATCTTAGCAGGGTTGCTGTTGGAAGCTTGTGCTTGTTCTTGCTAGCACACAAGCTCTAATATTCGTGGATGTGGATGTACATCCATGAGGTTTGTCTTAAAACCTTGAAAATCTGATAAATTTTGGATTTTTTGAGGATTTGTGCTCTACTTGTGTTCTTGTTGTTTTCTTGGCTTGAATCTGCTTAATCTTGCATGTTAATGTTGTTGGTATGCTAGATTAATCATTTGGTAAACTGAATCACACTTATTCTTGTTTAATTTTTTGATTGAAAAGTTAAAAGGGTGTTTGGGATTACCTTTTTGAGTTCATAATTGGATATTGTGTTGTTAGAAGTGTGTATTTGTGCTTGGTATCTGATATATGCTTGGTTGAGAGTTGTTTGCTGCAAGTTTTTGAGTTTGAAACCTTGAATCACACAATCTGCTATAACTTGTTGATTTTAACTGTTTTGACCTAAGATTTTGGTGAAATCTAGAATTTGTGCATGCTTAGGGTTAAAAGTTGTTTAAACATCATTATTATAACATATTTGATAGATTTAAGTGGTTGAATCTGGCTTGTTGGTCAAGTGCATCAACAAAAGTATAAACTGCATGTGCTAGTGTTCATCAGTAACTTAAGGTGCTTGAATCTTGCTTAATACTTTGAATCATTGCATGAAACTTGTTTAGACTTGCTTATTTGAGTTTAATTTAGCTTGTGTATGCATTTGGTTAAGTTTGGCTGGCTGAATATTGCTAAAAGTGCTTATAGAACCTAAGCTGCTTATTGTTCTAAGTCTGTGACAGATCTAGTGATTGTTTGAATTAACTGTACAAATTGGCTTGTTGGATTGTTGATTTCTTTGTTTGTATTGACTTCTTATGATCCAATGATCATTTGGGTGCCTTGTTGAAACTTGAATCTCCAAAAAAGTACCTAAAGACAAAAAAGTCTACAAGTCAAGTAGTGGGAAAAGTTCCCACTGCTCAACACCCAAAATTAGCCCCTGCTAGTACCAATTTTCAGTTTGCTTATCAATAAGCTATAATTGCTTATCCAGACCTGCAACAACTTATTTTTTGTGATAGATCTTCATTATTTGACCCTTTTGATTAGACTGGAGCTTATTGGACTTTGACTTTGACTTTTTGCTAGAAAACCAACTTATTTGACTTTTTCATAAGTGCTTATTTTCTTTTTCCAGCTTATTGAGTCAGCTTATTTGAATTTTTTTTGTTGATTTAGCTTATTTAAGTCATTTAAAAGCTTTAGAAACTTGAATCAGCTTTTGGGGTGGCCTAGAACTCAAAAACGACTATTTTGTCATTTTCTGTAGATTGCTTTTTGAATTTTCAGGCTTATTCCTTTGGCTTATTTAAAATTTATTTTTATAGAATTCTTATTTAGGACAAAATAAGCTTGTGTGTCTAATTTGAGCTTATGGCATTAGCTTATAGCTTAATGGGCCAAAAAGCCCATTAAGAATAAGTTGTTTGGTATAAGCTTGCTTATTTCACACTTTCAGCTTTTGGGCCTTTGGAAAAAGTTGTTTATAATCAAATTTTAAGTCAAGTAGTGCTTTTTAGGATTATTTGGGCCACTTTTTTATATTGGGCTCATTATGGCCCAATAAGGAGACTGTTTTGGGTTTAGCCCATTTTCTAGGCCCAATAAGGGTATTTAGGTAATTTCAAGTTCATTTCTGAGTTATTTAGGTTAAATTAAGCTAGTTTGCAACTTTTTAGAATTTTTTTAGGATTTTTGGATTTTTATTAATATTTTAATATTATTTTATTATTAAAAATTAAAAGTCTGATTTTCTAAGTTTTATATTTTTCCTAGATTCTAGACACTTAATTACGAATTTTACAACTTTCCAAATATTTTTAGGGTCTTTTAATTATTTTCTAGAATTATTTTAAGTTTTTATAGCTTTTAATAGTTTTTAATTGTTTAAAAATAGTTTTTAGTGGTTTTAAAATTTTGAAAAATACTTTTTTGCTTAATTAGGTTATTTTAAAGGTTTACAAACTTTAAGATCTTGATTGGGACTTTCTATTAGTTAATATTGATTTTTAGGGTTTTAATTAGCATTAAAAAGTTAATATTTAATTAATTAAAAGGTTTTAACAAGTTTGGATTTTTTGTAAACCCTTAGAATATTTTAGTGGATTTTTAGTGATTTTTAGGAATTTTTAGAGTAAATTTTTAAATTTGGTGATTTTTACGGTTTTACGTGAACGACCTTTTCGTCTTAGTGTAATCGTCATCGTAACCGTCATTCTCTTCTTATCCCCTTTCAATTTTCTTTCTCATAACAATATAATCACATAATTAATAATCTCTCTACACAACACACTAGCCTCCTTGAGAACGATCCCCACTTTTGGTCATAACTTGTTGTTTTCCTAAACTACTTGTGTACTTACCCTAATTGCCTTGTTTTCCTAAACAAGTGCTAAATTACAACCATCATCGAGTCAGGCTCGTGACTCGGTTAACAAAAACAAGGGCTTCTCGGGAGGCAACCCGTTGATCTATCCTTTACCGTTTTCATAATAAGTGTAGGGGGAGCCTCGTATGTGTTTGTTGTCTTGTTTCTTCTAATGTGCAGGGATTTAAGCTTCAAAGATCCATTCTCGATGACTTTTGACAAACCGTGATCCCGTGTACCCGTCTTCCCGGTTCTATCCTAAACTGTCGTGATTCAATATTTCATATCTTATATGTTCACATTGAAATCACTATAGTTGTCCTTTCCTTAGCAAGATTTAAACAAAGTGCACAATGTCCTAAGTATAGGGGAGTTTACTCCCACATGCTTAAACATTAAGGACAATGTTTATATCAAGTGTAGGGGGACTTCTATCGAAGTAAGTGGTCTTTTCCATGGATTTGTCCTCATTTTAACCGGAAAATTTGATTTTTCGACATTTTTCAAAAATTTTAATCTATTTTGGCCTACTAGTATAGTAGTATTTTCCTTTGCTATCATTATTTACTTTCTTTGTTAGAAAATTTTTTCAATAAAGTGGTTTTGAAATTTTTCAAATTCGTGAATATTTTGACTCAACCCGAGTTTACTTATCTAAGTTTACTCTAGCTAGTATCCTTAACGTGTTTAAGTCAAGTTTTGCTAGGCTTATATATATGGAACTTTAAAACGCGAAAGTCTTAACTATCACGGGTTAAGAACAAGAACTTTTCGCAAGTTCCTATATGGAACTTTAAAATGCGAATTCTAAACTTGAAAAAGTCTAAGAGTTTGCAAGATCCTATAGATGACTCGAAAACCCAAAACTTTGATTTAACTAGCTAAGCATCCACGAGTCTCATTCCTTGAGATTTTAAATTGTGGAGAACGAGAGATGATAGAGTCAATTATAAGTTTGGTGTTCTTTCATGAATTTATGTGAGTTGATTATAAGATTTTTCTCCCATCGCTTGCTAATAAATTTATCTGCAATAAATAAGGTTGTACGATTTGAAAAGTTACTTAGCTTATAGCACAAGATCGTTTAAAAGTTGCTCGGTATTAATTAGAGTTCATAGCCAAGGCATAACTTATTGAAGCGGGATGCGAAGATTGGCGAGTCCGAAAAGGTCCTAGCAAGACATGAGGGCTACATTTTGTTGCTAAAGATCCAAAAGTGATGTGAAGAATCGTTTATCAAAAATCAATATGAAGGATCGAGACACACGACGAAAAGCAAATACTCCCCTAAAGATCATGGAGAAGTCTATCCGAAAATACCCTAGCAAGGTATGAGGATAAATAGATCTAAGTCCAAAAAGGAGGCGGATCGTTGTATATCAAAGTCCAAAATAAAGATTGGAGAAAAATGAAGAAGTCGTTGTCCAAAGATGAAGAATCTCTCAAAACTTGAAGTGAAGGAATTCCTATTATGAAGAGAAGACCATAATTTCAAGAACGTCTCTCAAAGATTTGATGTATGAACTTTAAGAGGTCCCAAATATCAGTTCGAGAAAGGTCTCAAATCGTGAAGCGAGTTATGCCAAGATATGAACTTTAAGAGGTCCCGAGAAGCATTTTTAAAAGATTTTGTCCTTTAGCTAACTATTGATTAAATCGTCCCACTTTATTTTCAGCTTAAAGAACTATCGAAATAAGTCAAACAATGCATCCTCGTGATCATTCAAGACAAAAATAAAATATAAGAGATACACCTAGGAATAAGGGAGTCTAAGTGAATAATTGGGCCACATGAGTTCGTGTTAGTTTGCTTACTTATAATAACAATGATCTCGTTTTTAAGCTTAGTATGGGGAACGTGAAACTTGAGAATGATGAACATTCATGACAACCTAAAACCCCAATGTAAGTCTTTGATTTCTTACTTGTTTTGTTCTTTTAGTTTCTTTAGTGTTTGGTATTTAATAAAGGCCAAGGTGGGTTATCTATGATGAAAAATGTAAACCGTGCTTTGAAATTAGTGCATTGCATGAGGACATTGCAATGGTCAAGTGTAGGGGATTTAATAAGTGTGAAAACACTTATCCTTTTACCACTTATTTCCAATAATAACAAGACCAAAATGTGTATTTTATGTCATAAAAGTCGGAATTATGCGTGGTTTGTGTTTTTATTGTGTTTTAGGACCAAAAGATGCAAAAGGAAGAAAACATGGGCTATCACGGGCTTTTATCGAAGAAAAAGACTAAAGACGAAGTCGAAAGATCGAGAATGAAAAATGAACGGAAGTCCAAGGCCTATTCTGAAGATTTATCGAAGAAAAAGTCTAAAGACGGAAGTTTAATAAAGTCGAAGAACTCAAGTATAATTATAGAAGGAAATTATAAGACAAGTTCAACTTATATCGACAAATCCCGAGACGACGTCGAGAAAGACAAAGAAATTAAATCGAGTCGAGACGAGAAGAAAGAAAGAAGAAAGATTAAGCACTTAATCTCCCCACCTCCTATAAATACCCTCCTAATATGTCATTAGGAGGGTGGTTTGTTTTTAGTAATTTTAGTTAATTTTTAGTTTTTAAGTGTGTTTTTAATTTCCCTCTAGTTTTCCTTTCAAACTTTTGAGTCTTTACATTAATCTTGTAATCTTTTGATATTAATCTTTAATCAATCAAGCTTATTTCCTTAATTCTCATTCTACCTTTCTTAATCTTTTTCTTAATCTTGATAATCATGTAGTTTTATTTTAATTTTGTTGATGGTTAGATTGTGTAGCTTATTTGATTGTGCTTATTTAAATTGGTGATCTTAAAAAGTTTCTATATTAAAGTGCTTATTTCCTTAATCTTTATGCTTAATAGTTCTTAAAAATAAGTGGTTTTTAATAAGTTTATGTTTTTATAAAAAGTGCTTTTTGATTTCTAGCTTATTTAGTGTTTTAAAAGTTTTCTTAAAAATCTTTTTGGTTTAAGTTTTGGTATGTGCTTATTTTGGGATTTACTTATTTGTTAAGTTTTGTGTGATATCCGGGTTCACTAAACCCCTTTATTCCGATTATAACATTCTTCCCTTTATTCCGGATAGTGTGCTTTACCTTATTCCGGATAAGAGGCCAAACCAGTATTGCGGATAAGAGTTTTGTTATATTTTTCCGGATAAGCATCGCTAGTTCTGGTATTCCGGATAGAGTTCCGGATAAACCTCTCAACCAAGTATTCCAGATATAGCCAACTACCTTTTATTCCGAATATCACTCAGTTCTTCATTCCGGATAGTCACTTTCAGGTTATTTCGGCTAGGCATCCCCAAGTTATTCCGGATAAGCTGGAGAAACAAAGATTCCGGATAAGCCCAAGTTGTGGATTCCGGATAAAGCTTCAAACAATTTATTCTGGATAAAGCTTCAAACAATTTATTCCGGATAAGAAAAAGGAAGTATTCAGGATAAGCTTTCAAAGTCACGTTTTCCAGATAAGCTGTTAAACTTTATTCCGGATAACCTCGAGTACAAACATTCCGGATAGGCTGCATTTCTTCATTCCGGATAACATTCCGGATAAGGGTTGGTTATTTCCAGATTTTAATTTAAACTTTATTTTTCCCGCCTTTTTACTTAGCGTTATTCTAACTTGTCTTGTTTTAGTTTAAATCTTTAAAGTTTACATTTTTATAAGTTTTAATCATTTACTTTTCAATCTTTAAAGTCTTCATTTTTAGTTTAAAATTTTCAAGCTTTCATTTTTATTTATTTACTCAACGACATTTTCACTTTTAGATTAAAATAGATAATTAAACCTTTTTTATTTTCCACCAAGAACGACTGAGTCACACTTTCTACTGGTAATCAATTCGAAAAGACATCGGACGATAACTTTTTATACTTGGCAAAAAACCTAGTATAAGTTTCCCAGCTTAAGTTAACTATTTTAGGATTTTTGAAAAGAAAACTTATTTTTTGATTATTATATTATTTATTATAATTGTTTTAATTAAAAATTAGTTTTTAGCATTTCTGTTGTTGTCCTATTAGGCCTAAATTCACTTTTTTCCAACTTTTCTATTTTTCTCCTGTTTAATTAAGTCTTTTAGAATTTTTAGTAAAGTAAAATTATTTTTCTCATTATTTTATTATTTTTATCATTATTTTAATTTGAAATCAGTTTTTAGCTAATTAGAAATAGATAAAAAATTTAGGAAAAATACCTTTTAGCTTTTAATTAATATAAGTAAGATTTTAGTTTGATAAAATATAATTTTTTACTTTTTGTTAATTATATTTAATTTTAGGGCTAATTAGCATTTAAAATTAAATATTTAATTAATAATAAGTATTAAAATTTATTTATTGATTTTTTTCTTATTTATATTATGTTAGACTTAATTTTGCTTTTTAATTAGGTTTTAGTCTTATATTTTTAATTTCGTCACGTTTTACGTTTTACGTATACGTTATAATTTTACGTCGTAGTGTATTTTAGCGTAATCCGTCTTTAATTTCAAATCTCTCTCATCCAAAAATGATCACTAATCCAAACATTATTTTTATATAATTGGCACATAACACATACACCTCCTTTGAGAACGAACTCACACTTATTCGGTTTTATGGTTTTCCTAAATCGTAGAATTTAAAACTTGCAGAATATTCAAATACTCGTTTTCGTTTTTTGTGAATATTATTAATAGTAGTATTACGTATCACAACAAATTTACAATATCTCTAAAAGCGTGAAAACACAACCTTAATTGGGATTTCGTCACTCAATTATTGTATTCGAATCCAAAACAAAAAGAAAAAGGCAAAATAGATAATTACTTTTGAAAGGCTTAATTTTGATTAACAAAAACTATAAGGTGGGTATAAGGCGGTTGTATTTCACGACCTAAAGGAAAAAGGGTCTTAAGTGCTTCGTGCAGCCTCGTTTCCTCCGCTTGCTTGTGCCTGTTTTGAGAAAAAGGGCTAATCGATGGTTTGCCAACCAAAGTATTATCTACGTATCATATATATTAGCTTGTTTTTCAAAGATTAAACCCTCTTGAAAGTTTTGGTATTCCACCAACGTTCTAAAGTCATTGAAGACGTTCACTCAACATGATCGTTTTCATTCCTTAAGGCTCCTTTAATCAAGAAAATGATTCGAGGAGAGAGTTGTAGATTTGAGTCTACCTAATACACCAAAAATCCAAAAAAATTAAAAAACAATCAAAAACCAAAAAAATTGAAAAACAAAAAACCCTCAAAAGAATCTTCTTTGCTACCCCCATTCTACGTTTAGTGCATGCGCACTCGATTGAAGGACCATACGAATTCTAGCAACGCATCGAATCGACGCAATCGAAATCGAAGGAATCGACAACGAAGACGTCATTTAGAAATGAAAGTTCCTAATTTTGTCGTCGAAACAGTAGACGAGATGGCCGATAATTGTACGATGATGGAGTTGCTCCAAGCACCCACCGAGGGTTATGGAGACGCGGTCGTTATTCCCGCAATCGAAGCGGAGAATTTTGAGATTAAGAGCGGAATGATATCGTTGATTCAAACAACGAAGTTTAGAATAGGTGAGGCGCATAATCCTCACGATCACATTCAGAATTTTGATCGTCTTTTGGCCACGAGAAAATTTAAAAACGTTGACACCGACGTTGTTAAGATTATGCTTTTTCCGTACTCGCTCGATGGTGTCGCCAAGGATTGGTACGAGAAAGAGCCACCTAATTCCATAATTACGTGGAAGGATCTCGTTTCCAAATTCGTTGATCATTATTTTCCGCCGTCTAAGACCACATTTTTTAAAAATAAGATCACGAGGTTGGAATAAAAGCCGAATGAATCGTTTAGAGACGCGTGGGATCGTTTTATGGAATTGATTAGGCAATGTCCTCACCATGGATTTTCCGAGTTACACCAAATTGACACGTTTTATAACGGTCTTAGTTTTCAAGAACAAGATTCATTAAATTCCGCCGTCGGTGGCAATTTTTTATGTAAAACTCTGAAAGACGCTTAATGATTATCGAAAATATATCCAAGGTTTACCAACTCCATAGCACACCGAGTGTTGCCAATGTTGCCAATATTATTAATTCTAATCGCGATATTGAGAGGGTTGATGCGAACGTCGACAAGTTGACGAATGTCTTTACGTCGTTCTTAATCGAGATGCAAAAGAAAGACGCTCCTGCTACGGTGAAAGCGATTGAGGCATCGTGTGTGTGGTGGACCTCATAATTAATACGAGTGTGCGGCTACGGATGGCCAAACGTCGAGTGTAAACGCGTTAAACAATATTTTTCAAAATCAAAACAACGGTGGTCCATCACAAGGCATATATAACTAAGGCAACAATTTTTCAAATCAAAACCGAAACAATCTTCATGGAAATAATCAATAAGGAAATTTTCAAAATCAAGGTTATAATCAAGGTCGAAATTTGAGTTGGCAAAATCAAGATAACAACAACAACCAAAACTCCAATTTTCCAAACAACAACAATCAAGGAAACAATTTTTCAAATGGTAATCAAGGGAATTTTCAAATAAATAATCAAAACCACGGGAACTTTAATTCTAATCAAAATAGTTTGTCAAACGAGTTTCAAGAAGATATGAAAACGGATGAGGCTAATATGAGACGATTAGAGTGACAAATTGGTACTTTGAAAAACGACTTTTCCAATACATTGAAAAATCATAATACAAAGATTGAGCAAGGACAAATCGACATTAAAAATATGTTTTCAGCCATAATGAACAAGCCTTCGGGTTCCTCATCGAGTTCGTTACCTAGTGACACCGTACCAAATTCGAAGGAACATGTTAAAGCCGCCTCGTCTATTAGAAAAAGTCGTGTGATTACCCCAAACCTTGATGAATTTAGAGTTGTTCCTTTTTCTCAACCCTCGACTTCCAAAACGCCTTCATGTTCTAAAGTCGAGGGGGTGAATGTAGTGACCAAGGAAAAGAGTGCACACCATCGTGTACCTCAAAATCCATATATGGTTCAAAAAGAGAGCTTTTACGACCTCACCAATTTGACCCTTGAGGAAACTTGTGCTTCAATACTTATTAAAAACCCAAAAGGCATATGCCGAGAAAGGAAGAGGATCCGGGCCAATTTCTTTTACCTTGTGATTTTCCAAGATTGTGAGATGTTTAGCCCTTGCCGATTTAGGTGCTAGCATCAATCTCATGCCTCATTCTCTTTGGTATTTATGAAATTGCCTAGACTTACCCCCACAAACATGACAATCGAGCTAGAAAATTGTACATCGTTAAAACCAATTGGAATAGCCGAGGATGATTATGTTAAAATTGGAAATTTGTTTTTCCTGCGGACTTCGTCATTTCAGATTATGAGTGTGACCCTAAATGTCCCATTATTTTAGATCGACCCTTTTTAGCGACGGCTCGAGCAGTAATCGACGTTCACGGTGGGAAATTAACTATGAAATATGGGGAGGATAAAATGGACTTTTTCGCGAGTAGATCCCAAGTTTCAAATGATCATGATAAAACCGAGATTTCTAAAACCGATATTTCAAAATTTGATAATGTCAAAGCTCATACTTTAGAGGAAAAAATGAGGCTAGATGCATGTTTTGAAAGAATGAATATGAACGGCTTTCGAGATGAGGATTTTAACGATAAAGAATACGTTTACTTAATTCAAAAGGGTATTCGTAAATTTATGGATGAAAAAATAATTTTGGGATATATTCGGCGAACAAAGTGAAGAACCAATTTCGAAGGGAGACGTTAGTGCCATCACGACAATGACTAATATGGAATCGTCTTCACCACCTTCGAAGGACCACGTCTTTGAGGCATCAACTTCTAACTCCATTGAAGTGCCTCCATTACCTAGCCCAATACCCATTGAGGCTAAAGGTTTTATCGACATCGATCCACTCGTCATTGAAAATTCACCTAAGCATAGTCATTCGACTTGTAAGACCATGGTTGAGAGTGCTCACATCGACTCTTTCTTGAATGATGACTTTGGCGATTTTGCTGAAACTGATCATGTACTCATAAATCCACAAGCTATTTTTGATTCTCCTAAAAATAATTCTACGTGTGGTAAGTACGATGATTTCGTCTTCGAGCCCGAGATTGAGGATATTATCAAACGAAAGCTAGCTCTTTTACCTCCACTTCCACCTATAAGTGAGGTTGATTTTTCCAATATCGAGGCCGAACTTGATGAGTTGGAACGTCTCATTCATAATGACGAACCAACTCATGTGACACAAAGTCCCATTCTCGAGGAGTTACCTAATCAACGCTCCTCAAATGAGAATAATGTTTGCCACATTCGTAAGGATCTAACTTATCAACGATCCCACAACATAATGATGGTTTTGTGCTTGATCGTGATCTTTTCGAGAGAGTTTCTAAAATCCTCAATAAGGGGAACGACAAAGTTTGGTTTGACGAGCCTATCTATGATGAAGAAATCGATGAGATCGACGTTCATGAGGATGACGAATATGTTGACGAGCCTATCTTTATTGATCAACGTTTTGAGAACTTATACAATCCACCACCCCCACCCGCGACTTAAATGCGAGGATTTTGAGTGTGAATAATATTGAATTGGAAACGCCAAATATTTTCGACATCATAAAATCGGGTTTTCATAAAGAGTTTGAAAATGATGTAAAACGAAGAGATTGTAAAATTGATTTAAATGATTTTTCTACAAGTCTAAATCCGTCATCACTACGTTTATTTAGTGCTACGAGCTCGTATACTCCTTTTGACGATGCGTCATGTGGATCTAGTGTGGGAAAGCCCCTTATGTTCCCTCACATTTCTCCACCGAGGACGAGATATTCGATCCTGGAATTGCTTGTAAAGGGAGATCTCGGTCTTCCACCGATGTAATAAATGGAAAATCTTTTCGTTTGCTTGGTGTGAGTCTACCTCGAGTGGCTCATTATGTTGTCCCACCCATTGTCCCACCCTTCTATTTCTCATCTCTTTTCTTTTACCTCTTTGATGTTCTAGCACATGTTGAAGTGGCGTTGTCTCGTTTATCCCATGAAAAAGAGGACGCCATCTTCGATCCCGGTATTTTGCATCATCAAAGGACATAGTCCTTAATACCGGTTGCTTTTGGTAATTGTTTATCATGTTAGAACCACCAAAAATGACCAAACCATGATAATCCCTAAATGATCAAATTTATGGGGATTCGAGTTGAGCTTTTGAATCGGTTATGAAAAACAAGGTTCCTTGTAGGGGATTCTCATGCTTAAAATTGTAAATATTATTGCTTTCTAATTAGTTAATGTGGAGACTTGTGCTCTTCCAACCTTTATTCCATGGTTGTTTGTGATTGTGATTTATTATGTTCATCGTCATCATTGAAGCCTCTCGTGTTTGTTTTATGTATCACTCAAGCCTCGATCGTTGCCTTTGAAGATTCCGATATCCGATGATATCCTTTTATGTTCTAAAGATTATCTTATTAGCATAATTCATAAACAGCTTTTAGGTTATCGTTTTACCCTTTCCATGCTCGAGATTAAGCATTCGACTTTTTGTCTCTAGTATGGGGGTGTTTCACCTTAGACTCGAAAAATTGAGGACAATGTTTAGTTTTAGTATGAGGGGGTGAATATATACTTCAACTTGCTTACGTCATCACGCAATCCAAAATTCAAATTTTTGTTGTCGTTTTATTCAAAATAAGGCTAAAAATGGCCAATTTTTAAAAATTTTCTAGTTTTTCATAAGTGCTTAAGAAACAAATGTAGGTTTTCCGATGGTGAGAATAAGAGTAATTTTTGACTCGAACGTGCGTGTTGAGCACTTAGCTTTGATTCCTTAACTATTTTTAGGCTAAGTCTCTTAACTAAGGACGAGAAATGATAGAGTTCATTATAAGTTACTATGTTAAACGTAGAGTATTCGTATTCTTTCAAAAACTCATGTGTTTTAATTATTTGCTTATTCTCCCCAAGCTTTTGTTTAAATAAATTCAATAAATAAGGTTGCACGGTTTATACGATATGTTAGCTTCTAGCACAAGATCGTTTAAAATTTACTTGTAATTAAATAGAGTGCAAAGCCAAGGCATAACTTATTTAAATGGGACACGAAGATTGGCGAATCCAAAAAGGCCCTAACAAGGCATGAGGATTACCTTTTGTTGCTAAATATCCAAAGATAATGTGAAGAATCGTTAATCCAAATCTTAATGAAGGACAAGACACACGACAAAAAGCGATACTCCTAAAAAGGTTGCGGAAAAGTCTATCCAAAAAGGCCCTAACAAGGCATGAGGATAAATGAATCCAAGTCCTATAAGGAGGCGAATCGTTGTATGTCAAAATCCTAAATAAAGAAGAGGATAAATGAAGAAGTCGTGGTCAAAAGTCGAAGCATCTCGTATCAAGTTGAACATGTATACTAAAAATGAAGAGAATACCATAATTTCAAGATCGTCTTTCAAGATTTGAAGTACGAAACACATGCCAAATATCGGTCCGAGAAAGGCCTCAAATCGTGAAACGAGTTATGCCAAGATATGAACTTTAAATGATTAGAAGAAAAGGTTTAAAAGATCGTGTCCTTTAGCTACTTATTAATTAAACCATCCTACTTTATTTGCGGCTTAAATAAATATCGAAATAAGTAAAAAATGTATCCTCATGATCATTAAGACAAAATAAAATATAAGAGATACCAATTAGGAATAAGGGAGTCTAAGTACGTGATTAACACATATGAGTAGTGTTAGCGTTACTAACTTATAATGACAATGATCTTGTTTCACGCTTAGCATGGAATTGGGTGAAATTCAAGGATGAAGAGCTTATCTCTATGAGGCATTCACGTGTTCTTATTCTTTAACCCTAAACCACATTCTCGTGATGAAAACAATACATTATGTCTAAAACGCATGTAGTAGTTTATTTAAATTTACGTTTTCAATAAATGTCACATAAAAATGAATTTTGGAAGTGCTACGATACTTAATTCTAGCATTTTGTGAGGACACACAATGGTTTAGTATGGGTGAGTGATGAGATTGAATTTATACATAGTCTCGTCATCCAAACCGGGCTTAAAATGATATAAAATATCATAAAATACCCCAAAATATGCTTGTGTTTGTCATTGTGCATTTTAGTTACGGATATCGTGAATTTACCAAAAGACTACAAGAATCAAGCAAAAACGAACACGGGAAACGAAGCCGCACAAAGAACCGGACCCGAATGTGGATTTTGCAAACACACCCTCGAAGTTTGAAGAATGTACAAGTTTGGTCCCTTAACTTTTGAATATTGACACTTTATACCCCTCATATATCAAAAATTACTTTGGGATCCCTAAAGTTTGAAGAAATATCATGATTAGTCCTCAAAGTTTGAAGAAGTTACATGAAAAATCCCTACTCTAGCTATTGATAACTCAAGGACTTAACTTAAATAGGAAAAGGACTCAGCTTGCAATTGCAATGGATTAACATTATAATATCCAAAGGACCACCACTACAAAGCTGTTAAAGGAGTTATTTAACTGAGGGACTAAATTTTACAAAACACCAAACCTTATCTAACCTTAAACCTATGGATTTGCTTTTATCTAATCCGGTGGTAAATGGTATTGGCAGCCATTGTTGAGAGAGAGAAGAGAGGTTGTGTGAAAGGTTAAGAAAAGTGTATTGAACAAAATGAAAATACAACAAGAGACACAACCAACACCCCTCCTTGGAAGCCTAGGAGGGGTATATATAGCCACACAACGCAATAAAACTATACATTCTTCCTAGTCTAGTCTATGCGTGTGTGACTATGATAACTAATGGGAATTCTTAAATGTCGTCACATAAAGTGAACTTCCAACAATATTCCCCCATGGGACGACGTGTAGAATTCCTTACAATATTTTTCCTAACAAGTACATAATGATTAAGAACAAAAGCTTCCATGAAGCCTCCAATGCTGATGATGTCTTCTGAGGCCTTTGACTTCAAGTCTTCACTTCAAAACGACTCATCTTTTAAGTAACTTGTAGTAGAATACTGTAACGGCACGAGCTAAGTAATCCATATACTTCTGGTTAAGGAGAAGCTTCTGAATTAACTTCCCCCTAATTCATGCCACATAAACTTGATGTAGAAGCTTTTAAATAGCTTCCCCCTAAACTGACAATCCTCGTAAGCAACTTTAAAGCTTTCAATAAAGCTTAGAATGATTAAGCGCATAGCGGAATTTAAAAAGCAAACCCCATCATATAACATGATAATGTTGCTATGAGGGATTGAAAGTAAGGGGTACACCAAGTAGATCAACAACTTCTCTTCTCACGCTTGAATAATTCTTCTGAATTTTTCTTCCCCCTGAGAGTTAAAGTTATGCATACTAGAAAGAATCAAGACATTTCTTCCCCCTCATAGTTGAAGAAAATAAATCAATCCCAAGTATGAAGCTCAAATACTGAAGTAGACACTTTATCCCATTCATGAAGTGACATCGTAACACCAGAGTCAATTAAGTCCCGAAAATGCACATATCTTCTTCCGGAGATGCACCAGAGTCAATTAAGTCCCGGGAATGCATATCTCTCCATATAGGATAATGATGATGAATAATTGAAACAACCAAACAATTAAACATCGAATCAGTAGTGTACCGTTTAGAGATTGATAACCCACGAGTTAAAACACTGATTTTTTCTGTGGTTATGACAAATGTCATCCCGGAATGTCTTCAAATCAAAAGAAGGTATGAAGTTCATCACGTGTACTCGTTGTGCGTTTAATGTGTCTTCTTCTTCCCCCTTGATGGTTTCGAAACTCGGAACCAACAATAAATCGTACGCACATGTACCTGAAATCTCGTGAGAATAATAAATAAGCAGAATTATATATTTGGCGAGAATCAGTTGTTGATAGAAATTCTCTACTCATAAACTCTCTATGGCCATCTTTACCAACCCACTTGAAAGAAATTTGAATTGACCACTAATAGAATGAACCAGATACATCAAACGTGAAACTAAATAAGAATCTCTCGATCTTGTGACTTAAGCTTGAACAATTGTTGAATGAAGAACGGTGGAGAAATCCCTAAGTACCCAATACATCACTGAAGAAGTCTATAAGCACAACACCTCTTGAAATTATCCACGTCGACTAAGCACGTGACACTGAGTACAACAATGTAACCCCTTTAAGTGATAGTTATCCGAGTCATCAACCAACCACCCCGAACCCGGAAACCAGATAAACAAGTCTTTATTCTAAGATTAAGCACGAGCAAGTTATCTGTTCAAGGATAAAATAAGTAGACGCCTTCGAAGAAATTCGTCTCCAACTTCAAATAATAATAATACCCGATTAAACAAATCCGTAGCCACTAAAAATCGCCAAATTTTTCTTGGGTCTCGTCAAATAAATCTTGTCACGTTGTCACATCTTTTTTGTCTCGTCACTTTGTTTTGTCACTTTGTCACGGCACCTATAAACCCGATAATGACTGATATACATATTAATATTACAATTTTTGTCCAAAAAATGACATTTTGTCCAAAAATAATAATACTAACTATAGTCTATACTTTCCAATATTTTGTATATACAAACCCGATCCATAAAGACCCACTAGTTCCATAAAGTGAATATTTCGGATATATTACGGTGTATACTTCCACGTGGTGAATGGAACATGTTTTTGAGCAATACCTGGTCCATATAGTAACTTAGGGGATATAATACGATATGCCAAATAATTAGGTCACTCTAACCCTAATTATAACTCATAAGTTACTCCGCCCCCAATTTACTTAAAACAAAAAACACAGATCTCATTTCCTCTGTATCTTTCTTCTCATCACAGTCAACTCCATTAACAAATATACATAATCCCCATCTATGCTTCCACCTCCCCCAAATCATTTCTCTATTCTACTCAGCCAATTCATCTCATATCCATATCAAATAACCAAAAACTATTATCATCCGATCTAATGGAATATCCCATACTAAACAAAATTTAAACACTCTTCCATTTAATATATTCTAAGGAACGAACACGAGCCTATTTCTTCAATTCGACACCAAAGGAAACATGATTCAAGGCTTCAAGATCCTCTAGGGTCTCGGGGTAGGTTTTAGTTTTGTTTACTGAGTCATAAATGAATCAAAGAATGAACTAAACATGCTTGTTTAGATTCTATCATTAAATTCGAATATTGAAATGGATAAAATCCAATAATGATCTATGATTGTAAGTTCGTTTTCGTGTTAGATCTTTAAAGATCTCAACATGTATGTCTAAACACGAAAAACGAAACTGAGATCTGTTTTAATATATTTGGTTTGGATCGAGTCTAGATGCGAAGGGGTTTAGGAGACGATGGGATTATTTAGATGTTATGGATTTGATGTTGAGGTGATAAAAGGTTTGCTGTTGAATTAGACTCAGTGAGTTAATTGAGTCAACTCGGTAATTACCGAGTTGACTCGGTTGTGTTGGTTTCGGTCAAGTGTTAAGTTTAAACTACATGGTCACGTTTTTGTTAAACTGCATCATAGTCATACTTTTAAACCATCGTAGTCTAAAAAATTATGGCCATCGCAGTCAAGTTCCTTCCATCGCAATGTAACTTTTTAACCCATCGGGGTCAAAAGTTAGATGACTAAGCCATCGCAGTCTAGTACCCCCATCGTAACATGAGGGTACCCATCGCAGCGAGACATCGCAGGCGAGACATCGCAGGCGTGACATCGCAGGCGAGACATCGCAGGCGAGTCATCGCAGGCGAGTCATCGCAGGCGAGTCATCGCATTCATCTATCGCAGTCAATGCGATCGTACCATTAAGCTGAAATCTTATCCAAAAATACTTTTTCCGTTTTTCTAGGAACATGCATTTTCTGAATCTGTTTTTCTGGGTAAAACTAGGCTCATCTTCATCTTCATGAGCATGAAAATTTGCAGAAAAAACTTCCTAGAAAAATGATAATAATAGAAAATCCAGTCTCAAAATCAATAGCAGATATAAGAAAAATGGCAGGTTTGACTTTTGACCAGTTACAAAATATGAATACCAGCAGATATGACCATGATTTGTAACCAGTTGTGAACCCAGATATGACTGTTTTGATGGACTAAAGACGATAAACATGATGGAGTGTGTCAAAAAAAGAAACTTTTTAGACAGATTGTGACAAAAAATATGACCAACGTGACAACAAAGTAACAAATCGGATCAAAAAATGATAGAACGAGACCAAAAAAATTTTAGACCACCAAATCGAAAACAAGAACACGATCCAAGGATTGAACCGAGGCTCTGATGCCAATTATGGATTTGCTTTTATCTAATCCAGTGGTCTAACATGGTGGTAAATGGTATTGGCAGCCATTGTTGAGAGAGAGAAGAGAGGTTGTGTGAGAGGTTAAGAAAAGTGTATTGAACAAAATGAAAATACAACAAGAGACACAATCAACACCCCTCCTTGGAAGCCCAGGAGGGGTATATATAGCCAGACAATGCACTAAAACTATACATTGTTCCTAGTCTAGTCTATGCGTGTGTGACTATGATAACTAATGGGAATTCTTAAATGTCGCACATAAAGTGAATTTCCAACAAAACCTAACCAAATAACCCATATACCCAAAACCCTTACGAAACCCGAATCCATACCCCTTAAACCAGGCCCATATCCACCACTACCCAACCTAGTATATTCCACACCACGTCACGTCTAACTCACACCCTTCCCACCAATACCTTACCCCCACGTCACCCCACCCAAAATTAATACCAGTTTTAAACAAATATATATTAATCTTTAATCCCCTTAAACAAACACTGCTCATAATTTTTAAACCCCAAATCCCTTTTGTTTCATACTATGAACCCTAATATAATCTATGAGAAAATCAAAGGGTTAATCCTTATCCAATTCTAGAACCCTAATTAAACCCTCCCTAAACATACCCCAACTCCCAAAAATCCATCACTCTTACCATGGTCCCCTCTAACATGCTCCCCTGCAACAAGATGACAAAAAATGAGCAAGAATCCTACGGCTGTTGTTGATTTCTTGTCCTTCACAACAACCATCAATGACCAAGATGAGTTCAAGAGAGCTGGCATCTCACAAACATCCAAACATCAATTACATGGACAATTTTGACTATTTTTCATGAATTCAAACAAAGGGCAGATTTGGAAATGCAAGCAGTTAGGGTTTACGTTTTTCATATTTTTTAGAATACTCTTAGGTCTAGTATAAAAGGGGAGCTGGTTTGTAGCTCACCCCTTCTTCCAGCTTTTGTTTTATGTAATTTTTAATATTAATGAAAATTATTTTGATTTTCCAAAAATAAATTGCTGAGTTCCAAGTAGCTTTAATCTAGTTTGAAAATCCATGTTATGTTTATGTAGTTAGTTTAGTTTATCAAATTGGTTTCTTGTTCAAAATATTGGCAAAAAATTTATATTTGAGATCCACAGGTTGAATCCATGTACAAATGAAGTGACAACGGATCTTGTTCATATGTTCAATTTTTTGTTAAATTTATGTTTGGAGATTTGGTTTCAAAGTTTCACGTTTTTCTTCTCTTTAAAAATCTTGCCTGTTTTTATTTTGTGACTAATTTCACTGTTTGTATAAGCCAAGCCCAAGAGCCTTGAAAAAGCTCTTGGTTGTAGCTTTTCAAACTTGTTTTTATCCTTTGTTTTATGTTTTTTTGTAGGTGGAGAACACGAAGACATCACCAAGTAACTATTGTAGTTACTTGGTGGGGACTATGGTAGTCCCTTCTCCACATAAGCTCAAACAAGCTTCTTTTTCTAAGCCCAATAACCCAAGATGCTGGCTAATAGGAAGATGGCATCAGCCATCCCTCTGGCTTGGATGTAAATCAGAGATGGTATCGGCTTGAACCCTTTTTTATTTTGCTTAAATCTGTCTAAAATTTGGTGCTTGGTGAAAAGTTTGCTTGCCTGCTGGTTCTTAGTTATTTCTTAGTTTCTATGTGCTTCTTAAATGCTTCTTTATGTTTCTTATTAGTCTAGGATTGATTTAAGTTGTTTTATAAGAAGTTTGTGTGGAAATTTTCTAAAACATAAGTTTAGGGGTGTGTCTGTGATTTATGGTTTGCCCTGCTTGTTTGCAAGTTATTATAGCTATAAAATCACCTAGTGGTCAAGTAAATAAACAACAACCAATTTCTGCCATTACCATACACACCAGTTAGAGTTTTAGGAGTTATTTCTTAGTTTTGTTGGTTGAAAGTTGTCCAATAGGTAGTTTATAGGTTAAATTTACTGTGAACTATCTGGTTTTGGAGGGTTAGGGAGCTTTAGGTGGTCAAAAGACCCATGCAAGCTTACTGATTACCCTAGCAGAACCCCATAACCCCTTTTTATCTTCTTTTTCTGTCAATATTGATTAAACTATGCTAATTGGTAGGGTGATTGTTGTTTGTTTTGCTTGTTATTGACTCCCCACACTTCATTGAGTGTGTGGGTGCCTTGATTGTCCAAAACCAACACCAAAAAAAGCTCAAAATAGCCTTATTACATTTTCTGTGAAGGAGCAGTGGGAACAAAGTTCCCACCGTTTTCTTTGTTTTTCCCACTATTGTGCTAACAAATAAAACTGGTCAATCATCATTCTTTCTGTTTTGTCATATTAGTGTTAAAATCACCTTTTTCTAGTTTTTTTAATTTTAATAGCTTAAGTTAATTATTTTAGGATTTTTGAAAAAGAAATTTTATTTTTCTGATTATTTTATTATTTTTTTAGCATTATTTTAATTAAAATTTAGTTTTTAGCATTTTTGTTTTTGTCCTATTAGGCCTAAATTCACTTTTTCCAACTTTTTTTATTTTTCTCATGTTTAATTAAGTCTTTTAGGATTTTTAGTAAACTAAAATTATTTTTCTCTTTATTTCATTATTTTTTATCATTATTTAAATTTTAAATCAGTTTTTTGCTAATTAAAAATAGAATAATAGTTTTAAAAATTTAGGAAAAATACTTTTTAACTTTTAATTAATATAAGTAAGATTTTAGTTTGATATAATATAATTTTGGACTTTTTGTTAATTATATTTAATTTTAGGGCTTTAATTAGCATTTAAAATTAAATATTTAAATAATTATAAGTTTTAAAATTTATTTATTTAATTTTTTCTTATTTATATTATTTAGACTAAATTTTGGTTTTTAATTAGTTTTTAGTCTTATATTTTTTATTTTGTCATGTTTTACGTTTTACGTATACGTTTTAATTTTACGTCGTAGTGTATTTTAGCGTAATCCGTCTTTAATGTCAAAACTCTCTCATCCAAAAACGACCACTAATCCAAACATTATTTTTATATAATTGGAACATAACTCATACACCTCCTTCTAGAACGAACTCACACTTACTCGGTTTTAAGGTTTTCCTAAATCGTAGAATTTAATACTTGTCGATTATACGCGTTTTACCTAAAACGTGTACGATTTTACTACAATCAGGTATGTAACCCTAATTCGATTAATTACAATTGTGTTATTATTATGATCGTGTTAAATCGCTTCTGCTATGTGTGCTTTGATCTCGTTTAGGGTTTTATATAATTGTTATGATGTTAATAAACCTTCAACAACATGATGACGTCATTAGCGATTTCGACTGGTGAACTTATATTTGGGAATGTATTCAAGTAAGCAAGGTCAACTGGAAAGACACGACACTCAAAAACTGGTACTACGGCCCAAACGTTGTGCTAATGGTAATCTTAATCTACAATTTAATTTTTTATTTATTTATGTCTAATATATTATTAATGCATGACACTTTTTAATTAA
This sequence comes from Glebionis coronaria, assembly GCA_025667525.1. NCBI lineage: Eukaryota > Viridiplantae > Streptophyta > Magnoliopsida > Asterales > Asteraceae > Glebionis > Glebionis coronaria. Next base: position 295,893,716 of record CM046879.1, read on the forward strand.
TATTACTATGGAAACAGCTGGTTTACTTACATCACACAAAGTGTGATGAGATGAATGTACAACGAAAATGGTCTGGCATCAGAAACTGTACTGTTGATCTCTTAGAAGAAAAAGAAAAGTTGGAGATAAAGAAAGGACAGTTTGGATTGGTTTTAGTGCTAGAAGATGATGAAGAAAATAATGCTGATGAAAAGGAAAATGAGAAGCAAAAACTCAAAGAGGTCTAAAAATCAAATAGATTAACATATTCATGTTATTGATAAATCACTAGTGATTAACCACTAGTCATAAAATAAACTAGTGTTAAATAACTAGTGTTAAATAAATAGTGATCAATGATAAATGAAATATCACTAGTAATGTATAATGATACTTTTATTAAACTATGGCTAGCAAAAACAACCCAATATAATGATGCTTTTAACATATACTAGTGATATGTAACTACTGATGTATAAATACTAACACGCGTTTTTTCATATAAAATATGGAACACAACTTATATAGGATACAATTGAAGAAAAGTTTGAAAGACCTATGAAAGATTGAAGAGAGTTTCAAGATATGATTAATGAAAACTTGGAGATGAAAGAGGTCTTTCAAGGTGATGAAAGATTAAACTTTTTTCTAAAAAGATTCAAAAGTGAGTTTGAAAATGAAATGGGAATAGATGAACCCTAGGATTATTCGTATGAGTATGCCGGTGCATCAACTAGCATTGGTGCAACAACAAATGATATTCATATTCCTGCTGGGTATATTGATAATGTCCAAGAGAATAGCAACAAGGACAAAACAGACTTTGCTGAAGCTGAAGAAGTCTTCTTAGAAGCAGCTGAAAAAAAGAAGCAGCAAGAAGGTGCGAGGAGGCTGAATGAAAATAGAAAGCTGATGCTTAAAATAAGAAGAAAAAGGAAGAAGATGCAAATGTTAGCCTTAACATATTGAGTCAAACAAGAATGCTCGGTGATATGTTTATTATGTATCGTATATTAGAACGTTGTAATAGGTAGTAGGTTAGTCATGTTATACGGGCTTAACTTTAGGCTAAAGTTCATTCATAAGTAACTAAAGCCCAAAACGAAAGCCCGGCCCATTAGACTATAGTCCATAAATAAGCCCGCATGTGGGTGGACTATATATACCCTTCCTAGCATGTTAGGAAGGGTGTTGGTCATTTTCATTATTCTCACTAATCTAATCCTCCAAAAGTTCCAACCATTCTCTCTACTTTCTCTCACTACTTTCTCTCTCTAGAATTCATCTATCTTCTACCTTTCTTTCTTGTTTAATCATCACGTAATCTATGGGACAACAATTGGTATCAATCGCCATGGGATAGTTTTGTGATTAGTTGTTGTGTTTTCATTTGATTCGTTTGATTTGATCCTTATTTCATCTCTCTAATTCAAGACTTTTTGTGTTTTCCATGCTCTAAATCTTGATATAAATCTTATACATAGTTGTGGTAGGGATTTGGTTGCTTTTAGTTGGTTAAAATCACTGATTTCTTGTCAAAAATCTCATTTTTCTACCTAAAGTTTCGGAACTGCACACTTATTCCGACGGAATTCCATCGGAAAAGGGTTTTAATATTTCGTCCGTTATTCCGATTGTGTATTCCGATAGGATATTCCGATTGTGTATTCCGATAGGTTATTCCGATAGGTCATATTCCGACAGCATTCCGATAGGTTATTCTGACAGGTCATATTCCGACAGCTTACATTCCGATAGCATTCTGATACAATATTCCGACAGAGTATTCCGATAGCTATTCTGACAGATATTCCGATAGAGTATTCCGATGGACATTCCGATGGCACATTCCGATGGAAACTCCGATGCTATGTTTAGATGTTCGAGTATGTTTTAGACTTTTCCCATAAATTTTTTCCATACTAGTTTTAGGACATTTAAAGATCAATTTCAAAATTTGGCGATACAAAATTTTTCGGTCTACTGTTTTGTCGGACTGAGAAAAATAGCATTTTTTGGAATTTCAGCAACAACTCAATCACATCATATCTACTTAAGATCCATATTCACTTCATTATTTCAGAGTATATTGAGATGGATTCTACTGCAGAATATCGTGGGACGAACAACAACATAATGGTGGCGGGTAACCTAGAGAGACCACCAATGCTTGTGGCCGGTCGATATGCTCAATGGCAATCACCTTTTCTTCTCTATCTTGATAAAAGACCTAATGATGATGCATTGAGGCAATGTATTAACAATGGACCATATGTTTTCTCAGATATTACTGTTCCTCATACACCAGCCACAGACACTACTCCAGAAGTACCCGCAACCACAAGAAAAGAAACTTTATCTGATCTTACACCAGAGAAGCGTGCCTTGTATGATGTAGAAAAAGAAGCGATCTATACGATTCTAAGTGGAATTGGAGATGATATTTATTCCATGGTTGATGCATGTCCTACGGCACAAGAAATGTGGAAGGCTATTGAATGCTTACAAAAAGGAGAATTACTCAACAAGCAAGATGTTAAAACAAACTTGTTTTGTAATTTTGGTAAGTTTACTACATTGGATGCAGAATCAATTGAGTCTTATTATTCACGATTCTACAAGATGATGAACGATATGACAAGAAACAACTTGGAGGTGTCCACTATGCAAGTCAATGTGCAATTTCTTCAGCAACTTCAACCAGAGTGGACACGTTTTGTTACTTTGGTGAAACAACAGAAGCATTTAGACAAGGTAAACTATCACACTCTCTTTGATATCTTGAAACAATTTCAGCATGAGGAAAATGAAATTCGAGCTGAACGATTTGCAAAGACGGCTAATCTACTTACTCTAGTGTCTACCACTCAAGATCATCGATCTCGTACTCCAAAGTCATACTCCATTCAATCATCCTTACCACGATATTACACATCATCCAAGTCTTCATCCTCCACAAGATCACGAGGCAAAGAACCAAGAGCACCATCACCAACATCTGAGTCATTATCTGAAGAGGATAGTGATGAAGATCAAGCTCAGAAGAATCGAGAAATGAAACAACAAATTGCTTTCATTATGATGACCTACCAGAAAATCTTCAAACCCACCAACAACAATCTTCGAACATCCTCCAACACAAGGAACCAATATGTTGAGAATCCTCCAAGGTATGACACACGTCGACGTGGTGAAAGTCCTTCTAGGTATTAATCCAACGCATGTTGAGGGTTCTGCAAGGTATGATCGACAAACTGCCAAGTATGATACTCAGAGGATTGCTGCTGCTACTGGGAATATGGAAAATATTGGAACGCAAGTGGTTCAACAAAGTGGGATTCAGTGTTATAATTTCCAAGGTTATGGGCATATGGCAAAGGAATGCAGAAAGCCGAAACGGGTTAGGGACTCTAGCTACCATAAAGAGAAGATGTTGTTATGCAAGAAGATGGAAGTAGGGGTCAAATTGTCGGCTGGGGAAGGAGCAATGCTTGATGACACTAATGATGAAGCCTCCGACCAAGAAGTAGAAGCACATTACTCGTACATGGCAAAGATTGAAGAAGTTCTCAAAGTCACTGAAGATGACAATGGCCCTATCTTTGACACTGAGCCACTCGATAAGGTACACACCACTGACGAATATAATGTGTTTGGTGATATTCATGAGCATAGTGAGCTACCCAATGCGATTAATGACACATGTATGATGGAAACGGTTGATAGTAATACCACACCTGCTTCATCAGACATGTGCAATAATGAGTTTGAAGATGATCAACATGCAACTGAGTATGATGATGAGGAGCATGTCGCGCTTGCTAATTTAATTGCTAGTTTGCAAAAAGATGTCAATGAAACTAGAAAGAGTCAAAAGCAATTAAAGAAGGCAAACGCAGCACTCACTCAAAACTTTGAAGAATGCAAAGCCGCTCTAATTAAATCTAATGAGACCCTTGAAAGTTATAGAGCTGAGCTTCTTCAAAAGACTAAAGAGCTTGAGGGTTACAAGGGTAGTGCGTTAAAAAGTCGAAAGAACGATCTTGAAAAGAAATACAACGAAACTCTTGAGTTATTAAACAAAGAGAACCGCCAATTTAATGTTTTATTAATAGATGAACGTCAAAAAACGTACCTTGCTACCACCAAAGTTAACGAACTTGAACAACGGTTTTCAGTGAATAACACCGACTCTGCTAAATTGTTGAGGTTAAGAAACAAGAGGTTCAAACTTAAAACAAGATTTAAAAAGTCGACATGAAAAAGATACTGAAAAAGTAACGGAACTAGAGGCACAAGTCTAATTTTTGAAGAAAGTTGTTTATAAAACGCATGACTCTATTCAAACCGTGAGAATGATAGCACCTCCGTCTATGTTTAAGGGTCAAGCTAGCTTTGCAAGTCCTGAGTACCTTGCCCAAGCTCAAGCTACGAACCCGCGCCTTTATATGGATGAGTCCGAATGGACCGATACTAAATATCCTCTTGGTAATGATGAGTCATCCCTTTGGTAAGAGGAGAGTAGATCACGGTCAATAAAGAGTTTGTGAAACCATATAATTATGCTTATGAGAATAGTCTATATGGTCTTTTCACTACACAAAAACCGAAGTCTTACGAGGAATTGTTTTTAGAATGCAAACAAAGAAGAATTCAATTGAAGAAAGCTTTTGCCACTAAGAAAACAAAAGTTTATAAGTTCATCAACTACTTGCCTCTTGATGCTTCTAAAAGCAAGAGTAGGCAGACATTTGGGTTTCTACAACATTACATTGATAATATTAAATCGATTGTTGATAATGAATGGTAACAACGAGAAAATGACGAGTGGAAAAAACCAATTCCTCAAGATATAACTATGCTTATCAAACAAATCTTAATACCGAACACGACCACATTAAAAGAAAATATTCTTGAATTTGAAAGATTAATTCGGTCTGAAATGTTTGATGTTTTAAAATATGTTGATTCTATTGAGAAAGAAATTGACGATCTTCAAATGGACAAGTCTGTTTTTTTAGATGAATATTATTTACTCTTAGAAGAATGTCTCTCCAAAAATATTTTGTGTGTTACGCTTCAATCTTGTGCTGATATCAATGAATACTCTAATGTTGCATGCAAATATCTTGATAAGATCAAAGAATGTGAGCGTCGTGAACTTGAGATTTCAAAACATAAAGAAAATGTTGATAAAAAAGGCCTTTGAGTTACTTCAACACAAAACCGATTTCCTTCAAAAACATTGTCATTCTCTTGAACTTGCTTTGCAAAAAGACATAGGAAGTTTTCCACATGATAATAAATTACAAGAAAAACTTTCCCAAATGTGTCTAGAAATGAATGAAAAGAGTTTGGAAATTAAAGGGTTGAAAGCTCAGTTACAAGACAGGGAAATAGGGATAGCAGAGTTGAAGAAAGTCGTTGCTAAGATGGGTGGGAAAATTGTGGAACCTAGTCTTAAGAAACCTGTTGTAAGACTCTACCCAATGCGCACAAAGTGACTAGACCCTTTGTCTTGGGAAAACCATATGTTTTCTCCAATTCTGCATTTCCAAAACCTGTGTTTGCCCCCAAGACGTATCAAAGAATTACCTAGGTTCCATCTTAGTGACTTTAATTAAAATTAAGAATAAATGACATAAAGAATCTTAATTTTAAGGAAATTAATTTTAATTTTAATTAAAATTAAGATACTTAGGTAATTATTTCCTTGATTCAATCCTCCTTATACGTAATTAAACGACTTACTGATAGGTGTGTAAACACCCATCCTTTTTACCACTTAATTAAAATAATAACCGAGCCAAAACGTGTATTTTATGTCATTTATGTCGGAATTATGTGTGGTTTGTGTTTTTGTTGTGATTTAGGACGAAAAGGTGAAAAGTGGAGAAAACACGGGCATTCACGGGCTTTTATCGAAGAAAAAGACGAAAGACGAAGTCAAGAAGTCAAGAGTGCAAAAAGAACGGAAGTCCACGACCAATTCTGAAGATTTATCAAAGAAAAAGTCAAAAGACGGAAGTTTACTAAAAGCCGAAGAAATCAAGTCTAATTTATTGAAGAATTACAAGACGAGTTCAAAGAAATCCCGAGACAAAGTCATTAAAGTCCAAGTATTAAGAAGATTAACAAAGGATTAAGAAGATCAAGGACTAAAGCATGCAATTAAAGAAAGATGAAAGAGGGAGGAAGCTTCCTAAGCACCTCCCTAATCTCCTCTATAAATAGGATTTATTTTGATTCATTTGTTTTTGTTGGCTAATAGTGACAATTAGTTCTTCCACTTTTAATTACCTTGTCATTTAATTTCATGTCCATTTAAATACCTTGTCTTGCACCTTAATTACATTTAATTTCAAGTAAGTTTACTTTTAATTATTGTCAATCTTTACGTTATTGTTTGATCTCCTATCTTCCTTTCTTTAATCTTTATGTTTATTTGTTCATGTTCTTATTTTTATTGATTTGATTAAAGTGGGTTTTGATTATTTTGATTAGTTTTGTTAGTTTGATTGTTTAGGATTGTTTGTTTATGATTAGTAGATGTTTATTGATTAGTTTGATTTAATCTTTTGGTTTATTTTGATTGATTGTGATTAGATTCGTAGCTTTTTCTTGTTCCTTGTTCTTCGCTTGTTCTGTTACTGTATTCCCATGTTTATTCCGAATCAACAACACATTCTGGATCAAGGTTTGTTGAAAGTTGTTCCGAATCAAGGTTTGTGAGGAAAATATTCCGAATAGAAGGCTTTGATTCGGAATAAGTGACATATTCCGGATCAAGTCCATATTCTGGATCAACCAAACTTTCCAAATCAAGGCTTTGTAAAGAAACATTCCGGATCAAGGAAAATATTCCGGATCAGCAAGTTCATCCGGAATAATTATTATTCCGGATCAAAGTGCTTTATTCGGAATATTAAAACATTCCGGATCAAGGAAGATATTCCGGATCAAGGAAGATATTCCGGATCAAGGAAGATATTCCGGATCAAGGAAGTTATTCCGGATCAAGCACAACATTCCGGATCAAGGACCAACATTCCGGATCAAGACTTTATTCCGGATAAGTGACATATTCCGGATAAAGGATTTATTCCGGATCAAGGATTTTGGTGAATATTCCGAGTGAAGAAGAACATTCCGAACGAATGTGACATTCCGGATGAATGTTTATTCCGAACGAAGGATTATTCCGGATAAGTTGTGTTCAGATTATTTTTAGTTTCTGTTTTTAATTTTTAATTTTCAAGCTTTATTTTTCCCGCCTTTTTCCTTAGTCGCACTTTAAGTTTAATTACCTTAGATTTGTTTTAGCCTTGCCTTAGTTTAAGTTTTAGTTGCGTTTTATGTTTGCCTTAGATAGTTTTAAGTTTGCGTTATTTACTTTTAGTGCCTTTTAATTTTCGTCACGCTTTTAAATACTTACTTGCCATTTATATTTTAAATTAGACTTAGATTTACTTTAACGTCATTTTACTTTAATTGTTTTGCACTTTTAATATACTACAACGACACAACCTTTTTTTTCACCAAAGAACGACTGAGTCGCATAGATAACCAGATCAATTCGATTAGACCAACGACAAAGAATATTTTTACCTGGCCAAAAGCCATGTATCAAATGGCGCCGCTGCCGGGGATTATTTACCTTGTCATTTTTACCACTTATAGGTAATTATTAAAATTAATTTTAATTACCTTGTCATTTAATTTCATGTCCATTTAAATACCTTGTCTTGCACCTTAATTACATATAATTTCAAGTAAGTTTCCTTTTAATTATTGTCAATCTTTACGTTATTGTTTGATCTCCTATCTTCCTTTCTTTAATCTTTATGTTTATTTGTTCATGTTCATGTTCTTATTTTTATTGATTTGATTAAAGTGGGTTTTGATTATTTTGATTAGTTTTGTTAGTTTGATTGTTTTGGATTGTTTGTTTATGATTAGTAGATGTTTATTGATTAGTTTGATTTTATCTTTTGGTTTATTTTGATTGATTGTGATTAGATTCGTAGCTTCTTCTTGTTCCTTGTTCTTCGATTGTTCTGTTACTGTATTCCCAGGTTTATTCCGAATCAACAGCACATTCCGGATCAAGGTTTGTTGAAAGTTGTTCCGAATCAAGGTTTGTGAGGAAAATATTCTGAATAGAAGGCTTTGATTCGGAATAAGTGACATATTCCGGATCAAGTCCATATTCCGGATCTACCAAACTTTCCGAATCAAGGCTTTGTGAAGAAACATTCCGGATCAAGGAAAATATTCCGGATCAGCAAGTTCATCCGGAATAATTTATTATTCCGGATCAAAGTGCTTTATTCGGAATATTAAAACATTCCGGATCAAGGAAGATATTCCGGATCAAGGAAGATATTCCGGATCAAGCACAACATTCCGGATCAAGGACTAACATTCCGAATCAAGACTTTATTCCGGATAAGTGACATATTCCGGATAAAGGTTTTTATTCCGGATCAAGGATTTTGGTGAATATTCTTAATGAAGAAGAACATTCCGAACGAAGGTGACATTTCGGATGAATGTTTATTCCGAACGAAGGATTATTCCGGATAAGCTGTGTTCAGGTTATTTTTAGTTTCTGTTTTCAATTTTTAATTTTCAAGCTTTATTTTTCCCGCCTTTTTACTTAGTCGCACTTTAAGTTTAATTGCGTTAGATTTGTTTTAGCCTTGCCTTAGTTTAAGTTTTAGTTGCGTTTTAAGTTTGCCTTAGATAGTTTTAAGTTTGCGTTATTTACTTTTAGTGCCTTTTAATTTTCGTCACGCTTTTAAATACTTACTTGCCATTTATATTTTAAATTAGACTTAGATTTACTTTAACGTCATTTTACTTTAAATGTTTTTCAGTTTTAATATACTACAACGACACAACCTTTTGTTTCACCAAAGAACGACTGAGTCGCATAGATAACCAGATCAATTCTATTAGACCAACGACAAAGAATCTTTTTACCTGGCCAAAAGCCATGTATCAAATGGCGCCGCTGCCGGCTCTTTTCGTAAAGATTAACGGTTTTCTGTGAAAGATGCGTTGCTTTTTGGGATCCGTTCACTTGTGAGCGTTATTTTCTTGTTTAAAAAATTTTAAAAAAAAATTCAAAAAACCATAAAAATTAAAAATTGTTAAAAACCACATAAAAATTAAAAATTTAAAAAATCCAAAAATATTTTATTTTTATTGTGTATATATATTGTCTTTGCGTTTGGTATTGTTTTCTTTTGCCTTTGTAGGTGTATGCGTACTAGATCTTCTACTTATTAAGAGGCCGAGACTCGAGAAGATTTAGCTATGGCAGGTGTTAACAACAATAATCCACCGCACCTCAACAATAACAACAATGTTCTTCCACAGCCCGATCTTCGGACCATGGAGGGGCTTTGTCAACCCACAATGTTTGGACGAGGAGGATCGATTGTGCTGATGCAAATCACGGCTCCGGAGTTTTCGTTGAAGCACCACATGATTCAGCAAGTGCAAACTAATCCATTCGCCGGAATGCCTGATGATGATGTCAACAAACACCTCGACAAGTTCATTACAATCACCCAAAGCATGAAGTTGCCTGGTGCCACAATGGATGTTCTTCGCCTTCAACTCTTCCCACATACTTTATCACACCACGCCAAGAAATGGTTTGATCGTCTCCCGAAGAATTCATACTTGGAATAAATCCTTTATCCGGAATATGTCACTTATCCTGAATAATGTCTTGATTCGGAATGTTGGTCCTTGATCCGGAATGTTGTGCTTGATCCGGAATAACTTCCTTGATCCGGAATATCTTCCTTGATCCGGAATATCTTCCTTGATCCGGAATGTTTTAATATTCCGAATAAATCACTTTGATCCGGAATAATAAATTATTCCGGATGAACTTGCTGATCCGGAATATTTTCCTTGATCCGGAATGTTTCTTCACAAAGCCTTGATTCAGAAAGTTTGGTTGATCCGGAATATGGACTTGATCCGGAATATGTCACTTATTCCGAATCAAAGCCTTCTATTCGGAATATTTTCCTAACAAACCTTGATTCGGAACAACTTTCAACAAACCTTGATCCGGAATGTGCTGTTGATTCGGAATAAACCTGGGAATACAGTAACAGAACAAGCGAAGAACAAGGAACAAGAAAAAGCTACGAATCTAATCACAATCAATCAAAATAAACCAAAATATTAAATCAAACTAATCAATAAACATCTACTAATCATAAACAAACAATCAAACTAACAAAACTAATCAAAATAATCAAAACCCACTTTAGTCAAATCAATAAAAATAAGAACATGAACATGAACAAATAAACATAAAGATTAAAGAAAGGAAGATAGGAGATCAAACAATAACGTAAAGATTGACAATAATTAAAAGGAAACTTACTTGAAATTAAATGTAATTAAGGTGCAAGACAAGGTATTTAAATGGACATGAAATTAAATGACAAGATAATTAAAAGTGGAAGAACTAATTGTCACTATTAGCCAACAAAAACAAATGAATGAAAATAAATCATATTTATAGAGGAGATTAGGGAGGTGCTTAGGAAGCTTCTTCCCTCTTTCATCTTTCTTTAATTGCATGCTTTATTCCTTGATCTTCTTAGTCCTTTGTTAATCTTCTTAATACTTGGACTTTAATGACTTTGTCTCGGGATTTCTTTGAACTCGTCTTGTAATTCTTCAATAAATTAGACTTGAGTTCTTCGGCATTTAGTAAACTTCCGTCTTTTGACTTTTTCTTCGATAAATCTTCAGAATTGGTCTTGGACTTCCGTTCTTTTTGCACTCTTGACTTATTGACTTCGTATTTCGTCTTTTTCTTCGATAAAATCCCGTGAATGCTAGTGTTTTCTCCACTTTTCACCTTTTCGTCCTAAATCACAACAAAAACACAAACCACGCATAATTCCGACATAAATGACATAAAATACACGTTTTTGGCTCGGTAATTATTGTAATTAAGTGGTAAAAAGGATGGGTGTTTACACACCTATCAATAGGTTACCACATAATACTCACAAAACACATACTCGATCACAAAGCATTAAGAACACAAATGTGATTAAACCATGGATGTATAGATTGGCCACTAAACCCACACACAACAAAGAAAGTCCATCACCTCAGACTTCTAGAAACACTAATAGACATGTGTCTTTTACTATAGGAGTAGTCCCCACTGCTAGTGTTAGCCGACCTCAGCTTAAGAGCACTCGCATGAATGAAAAGGTTTGGCAAAACAAAAGTCAAGGGAAGATGAAGACAGTAGAAGAACACCCTAGGATTTTCAATGTTTCTAAGAATAAAACGTCTGTAATCGCGTGTAATAACGATTTGAATGTTACCAAAAAAAATAATAAATAACAAAATTACGATTTGAATGATTTGACTTTGAATGCTTTGAATGTTAAGTTTTTTGTGTGAAATGTGGAAGTGTGCTAATGCTAATCATGCTATGTGTGTTTCGAATAATGTCAAAGGCGTAGATACTAGAACTAAGAAGCAAACTGTGATGCCTATTAGTGCTAGAAAACACAAACTCAAAGTGAACCATTCTGGTGCAACCCCACCTGAGACAAGTATTGCATCAGACTCCACCATTAAGAACCCTAGAAGCAGAATTGGAGAATTATATGAGTCTGCTAGCAAGTCTTGGAAATGATAATTTGTTAATCAATGTCCTCCAGGATATAAATGGATGCCTAAGGTTAGGACAAAAAATGTGACTACGTGCGTTAGTGTGCCTCTAAGTTATGAAACTAGGGAAACTAATGAATCAGAAATCACAACTAACATGGATTCCAATTTAGCAAATGCTCCATCGTGTTCTAATTATTTTGTAGGTGATCGAAATAATTCTCTTCATATTGGACTCCAGATGCACGAAGCACATGACGGGGAATCTCAAGCTTCTAATTAACTTCGTGGAGAAGTTCCTCGGTACGGTCCGATTCGGAAATGATCAATTTGCACCGATCCTGGGATATAGAGACTTGGTTCATGGGAATATCACAATCAAAAAGGTTTACTACGTCGAAGGGATCAATCACAATATTTTCTCGGTTGGTCAATTCTGTGATGCAGATTTGGAGGTTGCTTTCAGAAAGAAGACATGTTTTGTTCGTGATTATAATGGGAATAACTTACTTACCGGTTCACGGGGTACTGATCTTTACACAATTTCTCTTCAAAACATAACTTCCTCAACTCCAATTTGCTTCATGGCTAAAGCTTCAATGACTCAGGCATGGTTATGGCATCAACATTTATCTCATCTCAATTTTGATACCATCAACTTGCTTTCCAAGAAAGATATTGTGAGAGGCCTTCCAAGCTTCAAATTCATCAAGGATCATCGTTGTTCTTCTTGTGAGCTTTGCAAAGCGAAACGGAGTAGTTTCAAGACAAAGACTACACCAAGCTCAAAAGGACGGTTAGATCTTCTTCATATCGATTTGTGTGGACCCATGCGTGTTCAAAGCATCAATGGGAAGAAATACGTTATGGTAATTGTCGATGACTACTCAAGGAACACATAGACTCACTTCTTGAGGTCCAAGGATGAAACACCTAAGGTTCTCATTAACTTCCTTAAGTTGATACAACATGTTCTTTGAGCTCAAGTAAAAGTTGTACGTACTGACAGAGGCACGGAATTCTTGAATTCAACTCTGAAGAATTATTTTGAAGCCGAAGGGATTGAACATGAAACATCTATTGCTCGAACACCCAAACAAAACAGTGTTGTTGAAAGACGAAACTATACTTTAGTTGAGGCTGCTCGAACACTATTATCCGCTTCAAAACTACCATTATACTTTTGGGCCGAAGCCGTGTCAACCGCATGCTACACACAAAACCGATCCTTAATTATTCCTAGACACGAAAAGACACCATATCACATAATTCATGATCGAAAAACTTCGCTCAAACACCTTCACGTTTTTGGATGTACATGTTACAATTTTAGAGATGGAGAAAATCTGGACAAGATGAAAGAGAAAAGCGATGCATGCATTCTAGTGGGATATGCAACTCAGTCTAAGGGATACAGAGTGTACAACAAGAGAACCAAATTGATAGTGGAAACTATTCATATCAAATTCGATGAATTGTAAGAAATGGCATTTGAACAAAAAAGTTTAAGTCCCGATCCACAAAGACAAAAGACTTCTATGCACAATCGCACGGAACTCGAAACTCAAGACCACAGCAATGAACCGTCAAGTTCAAAGCTGGTTCCTGAACATGTTCCTAGAGCAGATATGACAGTGGACACGACACTTGAAGAGTTGGAAATGTTATATGGACCAATGTTTGATGGATATTTCACGGGGGAGAAAAAAGTTGTATCAAAGTCTTTCGTTGTCACTCATGATAAGAATGATGATACTGATCATCGTCAACAAAAGGATACAACTTCATCTACTTCAACACGGGTTACTGCAAATTTACCTCCTCAATATATCATTTCAACAATCGATCCTACAACATAAACAACTACTGTCATTGCTCTAGAGAACACAAATCAAGCAGATGATGCATTATCTGACGATGACGATTTTCACAACACATTCGGTACATGAAATTGGAGAGTCTTCTACTCGCCATGTTTATCCGTCAAATATGCATACGTTCTATGAACGACATCCTTCAACACATCATTGGACCCGAGAACATCCTTTGCTTCAAGTAATTGGAAACCCTTCACAGCCTGTTCGTAGAAGACAACAACTAGCCACTGATGGCGATGTTTGTATGTTCGCACTCGTCATGAGTACAGCTGAATCGAGAAACATCAAAGAAGCCATGGCTGATCATGCTTGGATTGAATCGATGACGGAAGAACTTGAACAATTTGAAAGACTTAAAGTCTGGGAACTTGTTGACAGACCATACGATGTGATTCCATTAAATGTTCGTTGGATCTGGAAAAAAAGATGGATGAAGAAAACACGATCATCAAGAACAAAGTTAGGCTAGTGGCTAAGGGGTATGGCCCGAAAGAGGAATTGATTTTGACGAATCATTTGCACCAGTTGCATGTATGGAAACGGTCAGGATTTTCCTTGCTTACGCTGCACATAAGGGATTCACTGTTTATCAAATGGACGTGAAGACAACATTTCTTAATTGTCCTTTGAAGGAAGAAGTCTATGTCACGCAGCCGAAAGGATTCGTCAATCCTCATTATCCTAACAAGGTATATCGTCTCCACAAAGCACTTTATGGACTCAAGCAAGATCCAAGGGCGTGGTACGACGTACTCTCGAAATTTCTGGTATCCAAAGGTTTCTCAAAAGGATCCATTGATCTAACTTTGTTCATTTATAAATATGGGGATGACATTTTGCTTGTGGAGATTTATGTTGATGACATTATTTTCGGGTCTACAAACCCAAAACTTTTAAAATGGTTTGAAAAAGTCATGCACAACAAATTTGAAATGTCTATGATGGGCGAACTGAAATTCTTTTTAGGAATTCAAGTTCACCAATCCCCAAGTGGTATCTTTATAAACCAAGCTAAGTATTGTCAAGAGATAATCAAAAAGCATGGTATGACTTCATGTGACCCCGTTGGGACACCATTATCAACCACATCGCTAGATGATGACTTGGAAGGAAATGCCATAGATCAAACGAGATATCGTTCCATGATCGGTTCCCTCATGTACTTGAAAGCAAGCAGACATGATATTTCAGATGCTACATTTTATTGTGCACGATATCAAGCACGACCCACTGAAAATCACCTCAAGGAGGTTAAACGGATCTTTCGGTACCTTAAGAATACCATTCATTTGGACTCTGGTTACCGAGGGAAACCGGTTTATTTCTAACGGTCTATTCAGATTCTGATCATGCAGGTTGTCTTGATACACGAAAAAGTACTTCTGGTGGTGCACAATTTCTAGGTCAAGATAAGCTTGTGGGGTGGTCTTCCAAGAAGTAGGATTGCACGTCACTTTCATCAGCCGAAGTGAAGTATGTGTCTCTATCTACGTGTTGTGCTCAAGTTCTTTGGATGAGAACACAACTCAAAGATTATGGCTTACACTTTGATAAAGTACCTATGTACTGTGACTCAAAGTCGGCCATAGCCATCTCCTGCAATCCGGTACAGCATTCCTGCACGAAGGACATCGATGTCAGATACCACTTCATAAAGGAACAAGTTGAAAGAGGTATCATTGAACTATACTTTGTTGGAACGGATTACCAATTAGCCGACTTGTTTATGAAAGCTCTGTCGAAAGATAGGTTTGAGTACCTCGTTAGGCAAATTGGTATGAGATGTTTGACTCCAGCAGACTTGGAGATTTTGGCAAAGGTGCCTGCTTGATTTATCTATCAAACATCTAATTGTAAATATCATTGAAGAAGCAAAATACAAAAATATAAAATATATAAAAGCAAAACACAAAATTAAAAATCTTTTAAAATCCAAAAATATTCTTCTCGACATGTCTTTCAGTATCGATAATATGGACGTGCCTAGAAATGTCGCTCAATAACGACACGGGTGTGTACATAAAGCTCGAATGAAAGTTGTAAATATTTTTCAAAACATGTCATTGCTTCTTTTAATAAAGGAAAATGTCTATTTTGGACAATTTTTTCCGACAACGGGTAGAGAAATCTATCTTGGGTTGAGATTGTCACAAAACATTCAACGTTTTGAGCTCAACACAATGGCTTGTAATCACTTTTATATTGCAACCCGGATCTATATTCACGGGGGAGTGTACGATTTCGTGCTCTTACCCTCAGCAAAAGACGAGAAATCTTCTTACACTTGAGTGGATTGGTAAAAACATTCAAATTTTATGAACTCAAGTTTATGCTTTCGAAAAACCATATCGCCAAAAAGAATGGATTTTTCAAAAAGCGTTGAACATAATTTTTTCATGAGTTTTTCAATGATTATTCAAAATCTTTCAAAAATTGTATGTTGAACAACTCCTATCCTCAAAAATCGAAATGTGGATCATATCCTCAAATGACAATTCAATTGGATTAATTTTTGAGGGGGATCATTTTAACTTCATGTAAAGATTGACACATCTCTCTCCCAAAAGATTTTCAAGACTATTCTTTCAAAATATATTTTAATCAAATTTGGTATCTCTTATATCAAAAGATTTTATATATTAGAGATAGGGGAGAAAATGTGATTAAAATGTGATCTTATAAGACTCAAGCACTTTAACTCTTACCTGCATGTGCAAAACAATTTCAATTATCGATGAACATGTGAAGGGGGAGCATTTCGGAAACGACAAAACTAGCAAGGTGTTAAATGTTTTTCAAACACTTTTTTAGATTTTTTTAAAGTGGTTTTATGGTTACGATTAAATACCCACAATCTTTAATTCACGACGTTATTGGTGTCAAAAGGGTGGTTAAGTTTAAGTCCTATGATCCAACCAGAACCGGAGGGATCTTCCCAGGGACAATCCAATAGATTATTAGAAGTCCTTAGGAAAGATGGAGTAGAATGTGAACGTAGCTGAATGCCAACTAAGTACTGATGCTAGCACTGAAACAATCATAACAAGGTGCTAGTAATGATGTCTTGGTAAGCATTGAAGGGGTTGAAGAATGAAAAAGAAATGTAAGGATAAATGGTGTAAACAAAGAAGCCCTCCATACAACTTAGGCAGAAACCGGGTCAACACATCATGAAGACAACTTATCATAGACCCAGTGATGTAATGCACAACCCCTCCCTAGCTACTCAGGCTTATTTGAAAAGAAGTTTGTTTTATTGTCACGGATATCAACATGACTTCTATTGACTTTCTCACTCCGAGATAGTTGCTATTGAATAGTTGTCATCTGCTCTAGCCTCCGACCACTAAAAGTGCACAAATCGAGTCTAGAGCCTAGAGATCAATCAAATCTCATTAGGACACATGCAATGACGATAAAGAGAGTCCTACACCATATCCTTGTGATATTGCTAGAACACTCAGAGTGATACAACTTAGTATTCACAATGATGAGTGAAAATCCTTCCAGTGTTAACATCAAACAGCACTGCGGTAGGTCATATGTAAGATTCTTTATGAATTAAACATATGTAGAACTGAAAAGCAACAGTGGTTTGATTCTGAATTGATTCAAACTCGTTTCAGGTTTCTATGCAATATCTTTATGGTCTTGCTAGAACATTCAGAGTGATATTTATTAATATTCATAGTGACGAATGGAAATCTTTCTAGCGTCAACCTCAAACAGCGCTACGGTAGGTGACTTGTGAGATTCTTGTGAATCAAGCTTTTGTCAACTGGAAAGCAACAATGGTAAGATTCTTTATGAATCAAACTTGTTCCAGGAATTTGAATTGACGACTTTAATCAAGCGGATATTTATCTAATTGATTCACTCTTTATGTTCGCAGTCTTGCTTTGAGACGGAGTAAATAGAACGGCCAGTACAGCCGCGAAAACCTGTCAAGGATATTCTTAACTGAATCTACCTATCACAGGTATGATATTTAATATCGTATAACGGTCTTCACCGACCGGAGGTAAAACGCTACCGAATTAGGACGAATGTCAAAGCCATTCAGTCCGTGTCTATGTTTTGTCTCGAGAAGGTGGCGTCACGGTGTACTCAGCAAAGTCAAAGATTCAAAACCACATACTCATGCCAAAATACATATTCAACAATTAACAGCGTGAGCATGTGGATGAAGACACAAGATCGCAAGATGGCAAAGACAAGTCAAGGATGATTTGAAGATCTCAAGATTAAAAGACAAAGTCGAAAGAAAACGACAAAGGCTCAAAGATCACAGCATGAAGGAAAAAGACTACTGTTACACGTTCAAGACTAATTTATGGCGAGATTAGTAATCTCTACAAATCTCCAAATGACAAAGGGTAATGACCTCTCATAAAGGCTAATGACCTCTCATTAGGGGAGATTGTTAGCCTCAAAATATTGAGTCAAACAAGAATGCACGGTCATATGTTTATTATGTATCGTATATTAGAAGATTGTAATAGGTAGTAGGTTAGTCGTGTTATACGGGCTTAACTTTAGGCTAAAGTTCATTCATAAGTAACTAAAGCCTAAAAGGAAAGCCTGGCCCATTAGACTATAGTTCATAAACAAGCCCGCATGTGGGTTGACTATATATACCCTTCCTAGCATTTTAGGAAGGGTGTTGGTAATTTTCATTATTCTCACTAATCTAATCCTCCAAAAGTTCCAACCATTCTCTCTACATTCTCTCACTACTTTCTCTCTCTAGAATTCATCTATCTTCTACCTTTCTTTCTTGTTTAATCATCACGTAATCTATGGGACAACATCAAAGAAAATCAAAACTCAAAGAGGTCAATAAAATCAAATAAGTTAACATGTTCATGTTATTGATAAATCACTAGTGATTAACCACTAGTCATAAAATAAACTAGTTTTAAATAACTAGTGTTAAATCACTAGTGATTAATGATAAATGATAAATGAAATATCACTTGTAATGTATAATGATACTTTTACCAACCTATGGCTAGCAAAAACAACCCAATATAATGAGAATCAAAAACTCAAAGAGGTCAGTAAAATTAAATAAATTAGCATGTTCATGTTATTGATAAATCACTAGTGATTAACTACTAGTAATAAAATAAAATAGTGTTAAATAACTAGTGTTAAATCACTAGTGATCAATGATAAATGGAATATCACTAGTAATGTATAATGATACTTTTAGCAAACTATGGCTAACAAAAACAACCCCATATAATGATATTATAACAAATACTAGTGACATGTAGCTAGTGATGTATAAATGCTGAAGTTGAAAAAGTCTTTTTAGAAGCAGATGAAAAAAGAAACAGCAAGAAGCTGCAAAAGTGGAGTCTGAAAGAAAAAGGAAAGGTGATTCTGAAAATAAGAAGAAACAGGAAGAAGATGCAAAGAAAAAACATGCTAAAGAGGAAGCTAAAAATACAGAAAAGGAAGAAAATACAAAAGAAGATGCTCAAAAACCAGCAAAAAAAGTTGAAGAAAAGAAAGGATCAAAAAAGAAAAGTTCAGAAAAACCAACATCAAATAAAGATGGACAAAAAAAATCTGCCCAAACAGAACAAACAAAGAAGAAATTGCAACAATAAAGCCCACAAAAGAAGCAACAACAGAAACGATGGGACGTGCATAGGATAAACATGAAGCTACAAAAGCAGATGCACAAACACCAACAAAAAAAGTGACCGAAAAGAAAACACTGAAAAGGAAAATTTCAGAAAATCCAACAGCAAATAAAGATGGAGAAAACACATCTGCACAAAAAGAAGAAAAGAAAGAGACATCAAAAGAAAAAAAACAAAGAAGAAGCTGCAACAAAAAAAAGCCACAAAGGAAGCAACAGCAGAAACAATACCAAAGAAAAATACAAGGCTACAAGCAAAACAGGATGCAGAAAAAACAAAAGGTAAAAACATAGATTTTTATCAAAAAAACGTATAAGTTTTTACACTTATAGATTATATATAAAAAAACTTTTAAAAAAATTATGCAAGAGATGATAAAAATTATGAAAGCCCGGAAGTCCAAGAGAATGCATTTGGTATAGAAGAAGTAAGCGCAGTTGAAAGCATTGCACATGAGGAAGCACAAGGCAGAGGAAAAAGGATCACAAAACCATCTATTTATTATAAATCACCATACATGAACAAGATGTCAAAAACACAAGATAAGTTACACTAGGATGAAATGATTTCTACAAACAGTATTTTCTATATGCAAGGAAAGATCAGGTAAACAAGTTTAATCTTTGCTATTTAGTCCTAGATAAATATCATTAGAAACTAGTGATAAATCTAATACATAATAACTGTTTTGTAGTGAAAAGGTATTCGATGATGGAAGTGGAACTATTTCCAACAGAAAAGAAATACAAACTCTTGCATCTGAATTCAAGATACATAAAAAAGTAATTGACACTTTTTTAAAGTGTTAAATTACGAGGAAAGGATACACACAGGAGGCAAAGGGTTAAGAAGGCAATACTTTCCAACCACTGACTTCGTAAGTTCATTTAACATTTATAACGAAAAAATGTTATATCACCTAAAAAATATAAGAACTAAAATTATTTTTAAAAATATTTTATCTATGGGATGTGTAACAGATAGAAAATGAGAGTATGAATGAAATCGATGATGAGAAGTTTGAAAAGTTTCTTCACAAATACATGATTTCTTCACAAGCTAAGAAGAAGATGAAAGATGTGAGACTTGTGTTTTTCCCAACAATAGCTGGAGGTGATTATTTTGTGATCGTTTTCAACCTTGAGAAAGCAAATGCTATGATACTGGACAACGACTCATGTGGAATACAACAAAAAGTACCAAGACGCCTTTGGCAAAATAGTAAGTAAATATATAAAGTTACTTGAATGTAGAATTATATGAATGCATATAAACTACATGGCTATACAGAGTGACTAATTTCTTGAATTTTAATTTCTGTAGAAAAATTTGTTGATCAACTACTTGACGAAACATGGAAACACGTGTGTTGAGAAGCTAAGCAACAAAAAACCACCAAAATTGATGAAATTCAAATGGCAAACTCTGGATAACAAAATCGACAGTAGCTTGTACACCATGATGCATATGGAGATTTATCAAGGTGAGATGGCATCTAAATGGAATCCTCAAATTGTTCTAGAAACAAACGAAGATCATCACATGCAAATAAACGTCATGAGGAAGAGGTATGTGATAAAGATTTTCATGCATGAAGTAAACACAAAGAGAGGAGTGATGATGAACTACACAAAGAAGTTTGAAGATGATAACAAAGACAAAGACAAAAAACAGTCCAAAAAATCGTTGAAGATGATATAACCAAAAAGATAGCAAATGAATGATAAGTCCCAAGTCTTATATTAACAAAACAGGTGGTTTTTTTATTAAAAGAAAGATTATGTAGTATATCACTAGTGATATACAAATGATGTATCTTAAACAATTGTTGTACCTTCTTTTGCTGATTAAGCTTAGATGATGTCGACTTTAACATCAAAAATATGATTTCAGACACAAGATGGTAGAATAAATTGCAATATTGAAATATAACTACTTGTATTATCACTAGCTATAAAAAATTTGATAATATATTAATTAAATTAGTTACATACAACATCTATTGTTATAAAAAAATACCGAGTGTATATTCAATAAAATATATGAGATATAAAAAAACATTGAAAACCAACTTAAAAATATATAAGACATCATTATAAATAACTAATCACTTATCAATACTTATAAAACATGGATATTAAATATTTACATGTGGTATCACTGGTGATAAAATATAAAAAGTTAATATATACAAATTTTCATAGATCATCGATTATTAAAAAAAACTAACGAATATGTAATTATGATTTCCATATACAAAACATTTTAGAATGTATGGCGAGTAGTTATGTTAGTTTTATCTGTTCTTTTTGGTTGTCTAAGTCTCATCGCATGTCATGGACATAGGTAGTTGTTCAAAGCCTTGCTTGAGGTTAATGTGGCATGCAACGACATTCCATTGTACTTATATGTTTATGTGAAAAATGCAATCTTTACTAGGGTAACCCTTTAACCAAAAAAAGTTATCATGATTATAAATAATTAATGACTCATCACCAGTGATCACACATTCATATTAAAAATGTTTACATGTGATATCACTCGTGATAAGCTATTTAAAACATAATTATAAATTCTTTACATACACTATCAATTGTGATAATAAAAAAACAATTGAATATGATTATTAATTTTTATTAAATGAACACGTATGAGAAGATAGAAAAAAAACATATTCAATGCATCAATCTAGATTGTATATATTTTTTAAAAACATAAAATAAATCATTCATCATAGCTGATTTCTTCCTCCTTCAACTGCTGCTTTTACATTCTTGTTCTTGCGTCGACTTCTCTGTTCTTCCTTTTCCTTTTTCTTTCTGACCCGAGTCTATGTTTTACAAATGTAGGAGTTATACGCAAATCAAAACTCGGCTGGGAACCAGGAATCCAAGGGCTACTGCACTCAGATGGTGATGTAAGAGGTAATGTGTTCGAATCACTAACTTGTGCAATCTCTCCTTTTTGATTGTTTTTTCTACGACTTTTTTTTTCGCGGCAAGCTCATCTTTAAGTCTTGGCTCTAGAACTTGAAACCAATAAGTCCATGATTCATCTGATTTAGAATCATCACCCAATCCAAAAGAACTTGTTTGAAATTGGGAAAATTTATCTGTTGCTTCAACTTGTTCCTTTAAATATTATGGCTCATAAATATCTATATTGATTTTTTGTTTTTTGCATTTTCTTTCCCAATTTCCATTTTCTTAATACTTCCAGCTTGATCTGTTTTCTTGCCTCCCCCTCTCCCTTAAAAAACAACATTTTTATCATTCAAAAGTACCGCATCTCGACTTTTATTTCCATGTCTTGTTCTGTAACTGAATATGAATCACTTCTAAAGATGCTTTCATGGACACTTTGAACATTTTCTTTTCCAGATTCCATTATCTTACTACTTCCAGCTTCTACTATTTTTGATCATCTATCTTGTTCTTCAGAAGCAAGATTTTGACCATTCAATCCTTCATCATCTTGACCTTGGAAAACTCGATCTATTGCTTCAACTGATTGCTTCAAAAATCCAGGATCATAATCGAAATCATCAGAATCTGCAACGCTGTTTTTGTTTGTGGCCTTTTCTTGCCCAGTTTGTACTTTCTTACTACTTCCAGCTTGTTCTGTTTTCGTGCCTTCATCGAGCCCCTGAGAAACAAATCTTTTATCATTCAATTGTACCTCATCTTGATTAACAATTTACGTTTCTTGTTTAGAAACTGAATATGAATCATTTCTAAGAATTCTTTCATCATCAATTTGACCATTTTCTTGCCCAGATTCCATTGTCTTACTACTTCCAACTTCTTCTGTTTTCATGCCTCCATCTTGTCTTTCAGAAACAAGATTATGATCATTCAATCCTTCCTCATCTTGACTACACATATTCACATCTTGATCACCACAAGAGTATGTGTCATCTCTAAAAATGATTTCTTCGACACATTAAACGTTTTCTTGTCCAGATTCCAATTTCTTACTACTCCTAGCTTCTGTTTTGTGCCTACATCTTGTACTTTACAACCAAGATTATAATCATTCAATCCGTCATCATCTTGATTACCGACTTTCATATCTTGATCACCACCTAAAAATGTGTCATTTCTACAATTCTTTCATTGTCACTATCATCTTCTAAAAGATTATCGTTCTCATCGCCAGATTCTGAGGAAGAAGTGTGGTACTCGGGAATGTCAGGTTCTTTGAATATTTCTTTTAGTCTGGCCCTAAATTCAATCAGCTTTGAATCATCTTGGAACTTTAACAACTTCTCATTGATTGTTTCTTTTATTTCGGATTTATCTATTAAGATGTTCTCAATGCTCTGACGAATCAAATCATATAGTTCCTGTAATGTAGAAGAATAAAAATAAACTTATTGATAATCACTATTGATAATATATTAAAGTTAATTTTAATAAATACTGATAATTAAGAAAAATTAACTTTAGTATATTATCAATAGTGATAATACATTAAAAGTTACTTTTATAACTAATGATAATCACTATTGATAATCTATTTGCTAATTATGATTACATATAATAGTATTCCTGATCATATATATCACTATTGATAATCACTATTGATAATCTGTTGAAATTAATCTAATCACTATTGATAATCTACTAATGGTTAATTAAAGTAAAAAAGACACACACTTTTAAACTTAAAAAGAATTTGTGTTATAACGAGTGATAAAATGTTAACTTAACTAACCTCTCTTTGTGCATTTTGTTCTACTTCATCCAAATCTGGTAGAATTTCGGATGTTCCCCTAGAATTGTTGTTGACTTCAATTGTTTCTCTTTGGTTCAACAGACTTGAATTCTATATTTTAATCGATGGTACTCGTCTTGTTACTTTCATCTAATCAAACTTAGTGTAATGAACATATGCAAGTTGTATCATATAATTTTTTATAATATTAATATCCAATTTTATATAAGACAAAAGAGTTGGTATAAAAAGTATTAATGTTCGTAAATTACCATTAGGAACATAGCTGGTCCGTAATACACAACACTCTTCCTATGATTCAACCTTGATTCCCATGCAAGCTTCGATAAACTAGCACAATCAAGGATGTGCTCGCACCAGTTTATATCATTAACGTCATCAACTTCGAAAACATTCTTTAGGACTGTGAATTTGATAGTTGATGATACATCACAACTTCCTAAAGTGTTTAAAATAAAATTCAAGACGTTTATCCTAAACATATAATCATCATTTTTAGTCTCCAGTATAACATCTAATAATTCTTTGTTTGTAACCATGTTGAAAGTCTTGAACTGACTTTTCCTTTTTTTAATAAATGGATCACCATATTGTTGTTCTCCTTCTCGTTGCATGTTCTTGTTACCCATCGGAAGTCCAAAATTTTGATTAACTGTTTTCGGAGTAATTAATATGTCTCCTGATGGACACTTTAATAGCATTGATGTAGTAACAAGAATATCAACCACAAAGAATGCAAGTTTGGTTGGGATATCAAATATCGGAAAATCAGTCAAAGCTCCAAACCCCATATCTTTGATTACCTTCTTTCTTTGGGCTGTTAAACCACACATTACTTCGTAAAGAGGCCAAACGGACGCACGTGCTATCAATGACTTATACTCTTTTTTTACCCCTTTGCTGGCTCTTATTTTATGAATCATTCATTACAAAATCATCATTTTCTTAAACAATTTTTTCCTTTCCCCTTTCTTCTCGCAATACTTTATCATCAACCAAAGAAGTGTCTTCTTTCATTTTTATATCTTCTTCATCAAATTTGTTTTTACGTTTCTCTTCTATTTCCCTAGAACTTATACTGCCGGTTCGTTTCTTACAATTACGTCTAGGCAATTGTTTTCTTCTGACAGTTTTATGATTAACTGAAAATTAAAATGACATAATTGGTTCCGACATTTTAACAAACAGTTTAAGCGCACATATAAATATAACAATATATAATCATAAACATCATAAATATAATCAAATAAATGTTTAATATGTAGCGTCAAAAAAATCATATACATAATCAAATGCAAAATCAAAAGAACAATAGAAATGTTTTTTTCTTTTCAAAATGAAATACCTTTATCAGTTCCAGTATATTCGCTTTGAACTATTGGATCTGTTGTATTCGGATGTATACTCGATGATCCTTCCATTTTTTTGTTAATTTTTGTAAAATTTGATTCATCTTTGGTTAGTCTTTTTTATTTTAATGGTAGGAGAAATTTTTTTAAAATGATTTTGATATAAACATTTGGGAAGCGTTCGTCATATAAGAGTGTGTTTGGGGAAATATATAAAACTTATGTTTATTTAAAGAAATCATTCCTACACTTTTTAAGTGAAAATGAACATTTTACATCAAAACTTTATCTATCACCCGTGATTAAAAAAACACGACATTCTGAATACATTATCGCTAGTAATATTTTTAAAGTTTATTTCATAGTTAAAATCCAAAAAACATACTATAATTTGTCACCAGAAAATAAATTAATTATCACTTGTGATATTTCATGTAAAATTAAACATTATAAATGTTTAAAATAAAAACACACATTCAATGAAACAAAAATATTTTACATGAAGACCTTGAAACACAGTCAAATTACATTAAACAAACAAACACAAAAATAACAATTAAAGAAAACAACATAACATAACACAAACAAATCACAAACAGGATATTTTAAACACTGAATCACTAGTGATAACATAAACGGTATATATAAAATTCAAATTTTTATCAACTTTAAACATTGAATCACTAGTGATAAAACAAATGAACATAAGTTCTCAACAATTATTCAAAATAAAAGTGTCACTTGTGATCATCAAAAAGACAATTGATAGTAGATAAACACAAGAAAAAAAGTATAAACTCAGCATTGGATTTCAGAAGATAAACCTTGAACAAATTAAGCAACATGATCACCGTCTCTATCATCACGACCATCAGAAGAAACTGATTCAGAATATGAAAAATCAGGTTTTACCTTTAGTAGACAAGTACTATAGGTGCGGTGAGTACTTGAACAAAGAGTACAACCCATCTTTCATCCCTTATTGCTTTTAGCCTGATATCTCTCTTCCGCCCTTAATACGCTTCTACGGCTGCTTCTCACGCCCCTTTGTCCGAACATTTGTTGGATTATTCACAAGCCTCTTCCTAGGTTTCTTAACACCCATAAACTTTTGAACAATCTGGGCAGTTGTACGTGTTGGAATAGGAGGTAAATCAGCATCAAATTCAGACTTTAATGCTTTCATCTTGCCCACAAAAGAAGTTAGCTTAGGCTCATTATACTAAGCATATGTATACATGATTCAAACACATCTACTACCTCAATAGAAAGCTTCTCGATTTCTTCATTCTTCTCGCCATATCGGTTTTTTTTGTTCCTAAAATAAGATGGAATCAAATCTTTTGTCCAACACCTAAGTATATACTGATCTGGGATACGAGACACATTACAGTTCTTGAAAGCACAAAAAAATGACGACATAAAATCCCAACACGAACAAAAAGCTAACAACAACCTAAAAAAACATTGAAACAAGCATATATCAAACAAAAGATAATTTATATTAATCTAGCTTAAAAAATTTATTGTATAAACTATCACTAGTGATAAAGTATATGAATCTTTAGAAATTAAAAATAACAAAATATACCTTATAATTCCGTGAATATTTTTTATACAACTCAATCTCTTCTTCAAGATTCTCTGAATTACTTTCTTTATCAATAACTTTTGGACTGCCTTTTGTGATATTTCCTCCTGAATAAGAATAACAAAGGCACACTCTTCTGAACTCATACCATATACCAAACATAGCCAAGAACCTGAAACAATCTGTTTTTAAACACGATTAAAAATATTACGGGTGTAAACTCCAGCAGCATGTTTTTCGATCGGTAATGGAGTCAACAAAGTAGGGAACGAGTCAAAAGACTGATGGTCCAACTGTTCTTGAAGGTATCTCTGTCTATCAATTGCAGACTCGTGACAAAGCATATACTTCACAAGGGCCTCACGGGAACTCAAGAAATATATAAAGAACGAGTTCTCGCTCTCTGACCTGGAAGTAGTCCTCATTAACCCACAAAGTGGCGAATCAACAAAAAAAGCATGGATCCATGATGTTCTAATATTTTACATCTTCGTTAGCCACTTGTGACCAACAAGATTAAAATCCTCCATAAGACTGTTTCATCTAAGCTCAAACTCATCAAGCCAGATATACATATTCCAAACAATTTTGCCAAACTTTTCTTTGAACTTTGTGTTATCATAAATTTTAGAAACAATCTGGAAAAAAATGCAATATCAATAGTGATATAACAATAAAGTTTATATATGGAATAATTTTTTATCTCAATGCATTATCACTAGTGATAAGAAAAATGCTAAAAAGGAGAATTCTATGATTTTTTTGTTATTTATATAAAACAGTAATAGTTTATCACAAGTGATATGAAAAGAGAGTTTATTAAAAATATTAATAGCCAAAGTATCACTTGTGATAAACCAAAAGATATTCAATAAAATACAAGAAACAATGAAAAATATACGAAAGTACCTTTTTTTAGGACTTTCTGCATGATGTGCCACATACAAAGCCTATGCTTAGATTCATGAAACTCCTCACCAACAACGATACACATAGCACCGTCTTGATCAGTAACAATAATCTATGGCGCTCGACCAACTGCCTTCTTAAAAGATCGAAGTAACCATCCATAATATGGAGCTGTTTCTTTCTTCAACAACACCGAACCAACAGTAACACACCTTCTATGGTTATCGATAGCCGTAAATGGCATAAACACCATTTTGTACCTAAAAAATGGTATAAACTTTAACATGTAATAAAACAAAAAGAAAATGAAGAAACCATAATAATGAAACATACTTGTTGGTTCTGTACGTGGCATCAAATGATACAATATCACCAAATTCCTAGTAATTACACTTCACAACTTCATCAGCCCAGAACAAACCGCACAACTCCGCGTTCTCAACAAAAAATTCAAAAGAAAATAGTTTTGTATACTCTTTCCTGTCCTTCATACGATTAATCAACATCTGAGCATCGCTATCTCCTATGAACAAGTTCAAGCCATTAACAAAATTCTTAGAATCAACCTGAGTACCACGAGCTGGAGATATAGACCCTTTCAACCCAACATAAAACTTATGCGCTTTAACTGCACCAATATTTGAACACATAGCTTTGATAATGAACAGATGCTTGACGTATGTTAACTTCCTGTCAGATTTGTACAAGTGCTTATACTCAGGCTTATCAAGCTCATGATTATGTTCCACATCAAAAGTTGTCAGCGAATACTTTCTTGTACCAGGAACTAAATCAAAGACAACACGTGCTTTGCAACCACATATCCTAATATTTGAAGTCTTTACTTGTTTATCAGTCTTCTTAGGCTCTAAAGTATTCATGGATATATTATTCGGACAACTATACCGATTACAAACTAACGTATTTTGTTTCACAAACCTACCACGTAATTGTTTGTTATTAGATTTTCTAACGCCAAACCCCACAATTGAAGCATACTTCCTATAAACACTGTTGGAAATACGTTTTACGTATTTAGAAAGGTTCGGTCACTCCAACAATATATAAGTTAGTAGCTTATAGTCTAGCATAGTACTAGTAAAAAAACAAGGCTAAGCCAAGCCTACAACTTGTGTATGTTGGCGGCCCTTTGTAAGCCCAAGCCCATCTCATAGGCTTTGGTATATAAACCCTCTCCTTAGATGGAGATGGTGTGGTTAACTTTCATTTTACACATAGTAAAGTGTGTTTATTCATACTTTCTCTTTTTAAGTGTGTGTGTGTTCTCACCATCTATCTATCTCTTTCTCTCTCTAGAATATAAGCAAGATTTACAATATCCTACAAATAGTATCAAGAGCCATGGGATGATTGTATTGTTCATGTGTTTATGTTCTTAATTTTTTGTGTCTTTTTTAATTCAAATCATTCGATCCAATTATTTTGTGTTTTTTATGTTTATTTTCTTGATACAAATCATCTACATAGTTGTGGTAGAGATTTGGTATATTTACTTTGGCTAAAAACACAATTTTTTGGGTGTTTGGATCATTTTTGGCTTAAAATCTCGTATTGGTTGGGTTTTATCCGAGAAAATGTTGGGAATAAAATGAGCCAAGACACTTAGGCGCTGACAAGAGGAAATTGGACGTTGATAAGAAGAAATCAAGCGTTGTCAGATCAAGCGTTGACAAGAAGAAATCAAGCGCTAATGAGAAGAAGTCCAAGCACTGATAGAATACTTAGTCTACACGTTTTGTATTTCTAGTAAAGATATGTTTGACATTGTATTTTCTATATTTATCTTTACCTAGAATAGCTGATAGTTAGACTCTTGTGCAAGGCTCCTTAATCTATAAAAGGAGGCCTTTAGGTATTAGTTAAAGATATGTTTTCACACTTTCATTGTACACAAGTTCGATTATTAATCAAAGTGAAAGTTTTGTTCATTTTGTTTTATGTGTTCTTGTTCTAAATATTAATTACGCATAACACTTAGATTGTTTCATATACAACAAAGTTTCTCTAAGTGTTTAACTTGATCTAATCTCGTTAACACAAAGCTAATCGATCTAAGTTTGGGATCAACAAGTGGTATCAGAGCTTGTTGAGGAACTTTGATCTAGAAGAACACAAAACCCTAAAAACCCTAATTTTTCAAGAAACCCTAAAAACCAGACAAGTTGTCTACTCTAGAGATGACTTCCTCCTCTAGTCACAATCTAAAAATCCCCATGCTAGACCCTGACAACTTTGAGCTATGGATGTTCAATTCTGAGCAATATCTTCAAATTCATGATAAGGCTGCTAGGATTACTGCTGATATTGCTGCAAGATCAATTCAGGGCTCAACTGAAGAGGATCGAAAGGAAAGACCTTCAGATGGAAGAGCTGTCTCAACTAAGGACATTGCAAAGAGAAGGAATGACATGAAAACTCTAAGCATTCTCAAACTTTCTTTGGAACCAGCAAATCAGCACAAATATAGAGGTTTTGAGTCTGCTAAAGAGCTTTGGGTAGCACTTCAAGTCAATTATGGTGGTAATGATGATACTGCCTCAGAGAAGAAGAAGAAACTCTTGCATGAGTATGCAGTGTTTAAAGCTCTTCCCAATGAAAAGCTAAGTGGGGTGAGAAGCAGACTTCTTGACATCACAAGCAAATTGTCCTTTATGGGAACAGTGTATGATGATGCTAATATCATTACCACTTTCCTTAAAAGTCTTAGTGATGCATGGAAGATTGAAGCAAGGTCTATTATTGCTACCAATGCTCACAAAACTTCCACTTTTGATGACGTCTACAATAAACCGAAGATTATAGATAATGAAATCCTTTTGGATCAAGGAAGCAAATCTACCTCTAGAAACATGGCTTTCTTCTCACATAGTGAAGGTTAATTTGATCAAAGGGAGTCATATGTGCACCCCGTTACTGGATCACCTTGTGTCAACGTTGGATCAAGCTTTGTCAGCGCTTCACATTCAGACGCCGACACATACAATGTTGACTCATCAAGGATTAAACTTGCTGGTATTGATCTAGATAAAGTGTGTGCATACATTGCTGCATTTCCTATTGGTTCAGTGATTACATATGAGGACCTTGAGCAAATCAGTAATGAGAATTTGGAGGAGATGGAAATAAATTAGAATATGGCACTTGTAAGCATAAGGGCCAACAGATGGAATAGGATATTCAAGAACAAGATGACATTTAATGTTAAAGACACTGCTGGATTTGATAAATCCAAGGTTAGGTATTAGAATTGCCATAGATTGGGTCATTTTATGAGAGAATGCAGTTCTCCAAGCAGATCTGATGCTGGAAAGCCTTCAAGCCAAATCATCAAGTTTGAAGACACAAAGGATATTGTTGCCATGCAAGAAATTGATGGTGTTGGCCGGGACTGGAGCTTTATGGCCAAGGAGGTGGAAGAGAACAAGGCCTTGATTGCTGAGAAGGAAGAAGAGCAGCATGTTCACTATGCTCTTATGGCACATTCTTCATCTTCATCAGATAATGAGGTATATGATGATGCATTTTGTAGTAAAGGTTGTCGTTTAAACACTGAAAAACTTAATAAAGAAATTTTAAAGTTAAAATCAGATGTTTTTGATGAAAAATGCAAGTTATCTAATTATCAACTTGCACTTTCTCAAACTGAAAAGACTGTGGCTGAATATAAGAAAATAGAGCTTGACCTAAAAGATCAAATTAACGTTTTGTCCCATGACCTTAAAGTTAGTGTTGACCTTAGGGATATTTTGGAAAGATCCAAAGGTGTCAGACAAGCTGAGTTAGATGAGGCCATTAAAAACGAAGATAATGTAGGGCTTAAAATTCAAAGATTTGATAAAGCTTCTCAAACCCTAGAAAAATGTGTTAGTGAAGAAAGAGACTCTAGGGATATGACTAGGATTGGGATGAAAGAGTATGTTGATGTTCCACCACCTGCTGGGAACTTCTATGGTGTCCTTAGGAAGGATTTCTCTTGGACTGGTATAACAGAACTCCAAGAAAAGGAATTCATTCCTCCACCAAGAGTTCTTACTCCAGTAGAGGAATACAAGCAAAAATTAACTGATTTAAAACAATGGAAGAAAGCCAATCCTACTTTGTTTGTTAAAGGTGGCATGCTTAGTGAAAGCCCAAATGAGTCTACACCCATAAAGGTGACCAACCCTTCTACTGGAAAACCTGTTGACCTTGGCTCAAATGTTGATAGAAAACCTAGTATTAAATATGCAGAAATGTATAGAAAACTAGGTCACTAAGAAATCAAGTTAGTGATAATGGGACAGGATTCTTTTCATCTAGACCTAGAGTTGTGTCTAGAAAATCTTGTTATAGTTGTGGGAGTTTTTCACATTTGGCGTATAAGTGCGTCAGTGCTTCAAAAGTCAACGCTAACAAAAAGTCAACCATGGTTAAAACCAGACCTTTAGTCCAACAAAGTCCAAAAGTCATTAGACCAGCTCCATTCTTTACTAAAGGGTCTAATACTTATCGACAAAGGCCTTTTCAAAAGACCAATACATGGTCTAACAAACAATGGGTTCCTGTAGCAAACCCTAGTTTTGGCGCTGACAAGTGCAATTTTAGCGCTGTCAAGAACAATTTTAATGTTGACAGGAATGTTTTCAACGCTGTTAAACCAAGTAATAACATATACTTGCAGCCAAAGGGAAAGGGGTCTAAAGCTTCTTCTAGCTTAACATGAAGACCCAAACAAGACCAAAACCATAATTCAGATGGGATTTCTATGACCTATAATAGATTTCATTAAATTTCAAAGGTCATAACTAAACCAATTGGGGTTAACTGGGTGTTTAATCCTAAAAGGGATGAACAAGGGGTTGTTATAAGGACTAAATATGTTCTTGTTGAACAACCAAATGAATCCAAGTCTGCTCAGGCTTGGGTTCCCAAAGAAAACTAATTTGTTTTCTTTATGTGTAGGGCATTCAAAAGCAGGTAAATAATTAAGGCTATTGGGATAGTGGATGCTCTAGGCACATGACGGGAAGGAAGATTATTTGACCAACTTTACCCCCATTAAAGATGGTGACAAAGTGTACTTTGGAGGAGTTTATGGAACTATTACTGGAAAAGGCACTCTTATCACCAACAATTTCCGTTTTGAAAACATATTTCTGGTAAAAGAACTTGATTATAATCTGTTTAGTGTATCACAAGTTTGTGATAACAAAAATAAGGTTCTTTTCACTGATACTGAATGCTTGGTGTTAAGCAAAGACTTTAAATTACCTGATGAGGAGTTTATTGATTAGAGAACACCTAGGCATAAGGACATTTATAATGTGAATCTTAATGGAATTTGGATGAATAATAACTTGTCATGTCTATATGTTAAGGCATCAGTTGATGAAAGTAATCTATGGTACAAAAGGTTAGGGTACATAAAATTTATGAACATAAACAGACTTGTGAGACATGGTTTAGTTGATCGTTTGCCTGAAAAGGCTTACCACAATGATCATTCTTGTGTTGCATGCCTTAAAGGAAAACAACACAAAGTCTCCTTTAAGTCTAAACTTGTGCACTCTAGTTCTAAACCACTTCACTTGCTGCATATGGACTTGTTTGGTCCAACTAAAATAGAAATCTTAAATGGTAAATCTTTTTGTTTTGTCATATCTGATGATTTTTTTAGATTTACTTGGACTTTCTTTTTGGCTTTGAAAAGTGAAACTGCCACTGTTTTGATTAATTTTATTAATCAGATTGAGAAAAAGACTGGGAATGAGGTTAAAATTCTTAGAAGTGATAATGGTGGTGAGTTTAGAAATAAGTTGTTAGATGACTTCTGTGTCATAAAGGGATTACTAGGCAGTTTAGTGTAGCTAGAACACCACAACAAAATGGGGTGGCTGAAAGGAAGAACAGAACACTCATAGAAGCAGCTAGGACAATGTTGGTTGATGCTCATTTTCCCATTGATTTTTTGGCTGAGGCTGTGAATAAAACCTGCTATGTTCAGAATAGGGAATTGATCAACAAAATCCACAATAAGACACCTTATGAGCTATTTTGGAATAGGCAACCTAATATTGGTTTTATTAAACCCTTTGGATGTCATGTAGTTGTACTTGATACTAGTGATGCTGATATGAGCATAAACTCATATCAATTTATCAACAAATCACCCTAAAACACAAGAAAAATACCTAAACTTTGTGCTATAAAGCGGAATTATGTGGTATGTTTTGTGTTTGTGCTCAAATAGGTAAGAAGGATACAATTTCAAGCAAACAAAGGAAAATCAAGCTTAATTTGATGAAAAAGACAAAGAAGGATCAAAAGTGACAAGACTTTGAAGACAAAGGACCTATCTTGACAATCTGACAAAGATGAAGGACCAAAAGTGTAAATATGACAAAGTCAAGATTAAAGTCAAATCTGGTCAACTCTCAAGTCATCCAAGTCAAAGGAGCTTTTTGATCAAGTTTGCAAGTGGAAGGACTTAAATTGCCAAAAGAATGAAGTTACTAGCTCAAAATTATATTCTGCCAAGTCAAGGGACTATTTCTGCCATTTTTGGAAAGTCATGTTGAGCTTAATCCGTGTGAACTAATATCAGCCAATGGGAAGTGAGGAATCAAGTGACAAGGATCACCAAATCATCACATTTAATACCCATTATCAGCCGCCAGCAATTAATACCATATCTCAACAGTGCTGCGCACTAACTTCTCTCTCAACCAATTAAAATGCAACATGCAATAATCAGAATTATCCACTTTGGATAATGATCCACGTGCTAATCCCTGAACCAATGACAAGATGACACGTGTTATCTTCTTCAACAAAAATACCAGGAACGGATTTGAGCTAGAGGCAATTTCAGAAGATGGTATAAACATGAAAAGTGATCGGTTTTAAGAGACGAATACAATGAACACAATAAATTACACTGAAGATTAACAACAAAGAAAATCCCAAATGTGTTCATAACCTACAAAACTCAATTGAGCAGAATTTTACACGTGGAAGTTTCTGATTGGTTCTAACACGTCACCAACCCCAACCACTTCACATCTGCAGTCTATAAATACCTTAGTTTAGCTCTCATTTCTTGTGTTGTAGAAAAGTGTGAAATCACACACACTTTTAGTTTTCTCTCATCTCATTTCAGTTTTAGCTTAACAACTCAAGAGTTTGACAAACTCTTGAGTCTGTTATTAGTTAGTTGTAACAAATTACCAGTTCTGTAACTACTTTCTCCATCAAATCAATAAAACTTCACTTCATTTCCCTTAATCACTGTTCATACTTGCACCATTGATATCCTGTTGCTGTTATTAGTTAGTTATGATCACTACTTGATCATAATTAGCTACTTGTGAAGTTCTTGAAGCTGTTGTACCTGTTCTTTTCATCCTAGTCAAGTTCTAGCAGATTTTGAAGTTTGCAGTTCAACAATGGTGATTTTGGAGATTGTGGTTGTTGATTAGTAGCTGTTTGATGTGTTCTAGTGCTAGGGTGGTGGTTAGCACTAGCTTAGAAAGCTCAGCGCTTCTCTACTCTCCAATGGAGGCTTAAGCTAAAAGGTTTTATATTCTAAGTTTTAGTTCCACTTAACTGTTGAATGCATGCTTCATACCTAGCTTAATTCTCCTTGATTGCATGATAAAATGTGTTCTAGCTTGTTATTGATCTGATTTCAGTGATTGTGTAGCTTAAAGTGTAGCTTAATCTTGCTTATAGCCTTAGAACTTGACCTGTTTTTCAGCCTTTATCAGTCCTTTTAGATTTGTAAGTCATTTCGAGTTCTTGTTGTTTTAACTGTTTATAACTAGTTCAAATACACTTCATATTAGCTATAGAACTTAGTGTGATATCACTCTTCATTCAGTCTAATCATTTGCTTTAAAATCCTTCATAAAAGTTTGAAAAATATCAGATAAGTAGTGTTTGGTAAAAGCTTGTAATTGATTTTCAAGTGTTAGTTCTTGGTAAGATTTGGTTCATTTCAAGTCAACTAGTCATAACAACAAGTTTTCAGTCATTTTTAAGTCAAGAATTTGGTCAAAAAGGCAATTGGTTATAAAAAAGGTTTGGGTCAGTTTTTAGCAAGTAAGTTTTCAGGAAGTTGTGATTTTCAAATGCTTGGCATTTCTTTAATCTTTGATGAAATCCTTTAAAACCAGTTCTAAACTTTCACTCAACATATGAACTTTGAATGTGTATAAGGAAATTGTACAGTATCTAGTATTCAGTAAGAAATAAGCCAAATTATAAGCACTTGAGCAAATGCAATTCCCTGTAGTGAAATCCAAACTGATTTCTTATATCTCACTTTCTACTTTATAAACTAGCTGATTTTCTTTCACATTTTCATTCCAAAAGTGTTCCTGGATAGATTTTGAGATTTTGAGCTTTTTGAAAATTCTGGTCAACGAAAGTCAACATAAGCTCCATTTTGGCTTATTTTCAGATTTAGGGCTTATTACTTGATCATTTTCTTTGAGACTTGATTTCCCGTCTTTCTTTTGAGCTGTTTAACAAGAATTTTCATTAAAATCAAGTTGTGCAAGTCTAGCTTAATTGGTAGCTTAATGTGAGCTTATTGCATTTAGCTTATCAGAGTTCTAGTCACTTTCAGCTAAATTCCTTGGATAGGTCTAGGTTATTTTCAATTTTAAGTCGTTTGCAACTGGTTTGAGCAATTTTGGTTGAGAAATAAGCTCAAACAAGCTTATTGAAGTCTTGAACCCGTTTTTGCTAAAATAGTTTTAATATTTGCATTTTGGTCCTTTTGGTATTAAGCAGTTTTTAATCATAGCTTATCTTTCCAACTTTTTAGGGTTTTCAAAAATTCAGTCCTTGCATTTTCAAAAGTTGTTCAAAGTTGTTAGTTAGTTTCGAATTAGTTGGATATTAGTTACTTTGTTTGAATAGTTTTCATTTTCAGTTCATTTAGTTTACTGAATTTACACATTTAGTCCTTAGAATTTTTGGCTTTACATTTTTGGCATTTTTATTTCATAGAATTTACATTTCCAGTCCTTATAGTTTGTAGAATTTACATTTTGGTATTTTAATTGAATAAAAACTTGGTATGTGCACTTTGTTTTACATATAAGTAGACGGTATTTTTCATTTTGGCAAGGCTTTGTTGAATTAGCAATAGAATATCCAAAAAAAAACTTTACCAACCAAAAACAATTAAAGACTCGATATTGTTAGGCCTTTCAATTTGTTAAGAACTGAGAAAAACGAACTTCAACTATACACATATTAAATGGAGCCGATGTCGGTTCTTTGACTTTACGAGAGACTATCGATTGACGGTTTTCATTGGCTTTTGGGATCCGTTCACCTAGTGAACGTTATTTTTACGTATCATAAATCAAAAACAAATAAAAAATCAAAAATGTAAAAATATATAAAAACTAAAAAATAACAAAACAATTCTTTTCCTAAAGAATTGACCAAACAAATTAAAAAATCCAAAAAGCAATCTTTTTCCTAAGAGATTGCAACCAAAAATATATATTATTGGATTCTCTCGGTTTTTATGTACATATAGTATTTTCTCTTAAAAACTCATAAATACAAAAATATTTTCCATATATTATTATAAGTAAATACGTATACGTATAAGAACAACCAATTCACATATTCTACATAAGTATTGCCAAGGCAATACACCGTGTTGAGGGGCGTTCCGGTCCTTGACACGTGTATCGATCAAACAAAATAAAGCAAGAATAGATAAATACTTCCAATAAGCAACAATCCGAAGAATACAAACAATTAAGTGAATAGAAAGGCGATGTGCTATAAAATGCAATATAAGGGTCAATAGGTACTTAAGTGCTTTGCGCCACCTAACCCCCCGTTCACTTGTGCGTATTCTAAGAAGGAAGGCTTCATTGGGGGTCTTGCACCCAAGTAGTACATACATATATTATTATTTTCTTGTGGATATTTCATATTGAAACTCGAAGAGGATAATCCTTTTCTCTTCAAAGTCACACGAGAGCTTCTCTCTCATTCGTCGTATTGAGTTGCATGCTCACTCGCGGGCGTGCACAAATACCGATTGGTGTACAACCCCTTCCTCCGAAAAGGAAGAAAAAGAGAAAGAGTAAGAACACCACCGTCCATCAAGCCAATCACAAGAATCGTGCTTTCATTCATCCACAACAAGAAGCCATGGCTGTTGATAATCGTTCTTTGATGGAACGTTTGCAATCAAACGTTCAAGGATATGCCGATGCTATCAAAATTCACGACATTCCCGCAAATTCATTTGAGCTAAAAACGGCTATGATTACCTTGGTTTCAAACACACCTTTCTATGGTCACAAGAATGATAATCCTCATGATCACCTTAAGAGATTCCTTCCTCTTTGCAATACCATTAAGTACAATGGAGTTCCACATGATGCTATTAAGTTGATATTAGTGCAATTTTCACTAGAGGGACCCGCTAAGCATTGGTTAGACACACAACCACCCGATAGTATCACCACATGGGATGGTTTCACCACTAAGTTTTTGAACAAGTTCTTTCCCCCATCTAAGACCACGGCTTTGAGGAACTTAATTATAGGCTTTCAACAAAAAACTAGTCAAACCTTTAGTGATGCTTGGGAGGAGTTTAGAGAGTTATTGAGGAGATGCCCTAATCATGGATTGGATGAAGTTCACCAAATCAATACTTTCTACGATGGCCTTAAACCTCATCACCAAGATTCACTTAATGCTTCCACGGGAGGGAATATTCTTCTTAAATCCATTCAAGAGGTTTTGGACATCATTAAGACCAAAGCAATGGTTCAAACAAACACTCAATTTGAAGAAAGGGTTCATGTTATCCAAAACAATTCTCAAACATCTTGTGATAACCAATTCCTCAAGTGTCACCAAGAGATCATTCAAAAGATAGATAGGGATCATGAGATGAGTCTTAAGGCACATCAAGAAATGATTCAAGCTATTAAGAGCCTTTCATTGAACAATTCTTCAAATGATGTGCATGCCATTACTCTTTCTTATGTAACTTGTGGAGGTCCCCATTCCTATGAACAATGTGATAAGGTGCAAGGTTATCAAGGGGAATGTTATGCTTACCAAGAGGAACATCGTGAACACTTCAAGCCAAATATCAATCCCAATAACCTTTCTTACAAGTCCCAAAATTACCTTACTCCACAGGGATTCCCACCCCAACCACCCACCCAACTTCAACAAAATCCTCCTCAAGTGTTACAAAGGAATCAAGGTCAAAGACCACATTACCAAGGGAATAACTATAAGGCACCCAATCATTTTCAACATCAAGGAAATAACTTTTATCCACCAAACCAAGGATTTAATGCACCACCTCCACCTTATCCATAACAAGGTTTTTATCAAGGGAATGTGCAACCTAACCCCATGGATTTGATCCTTCAAAAGCTTACTTGTTATGAGAAACAAATGAAAGATACTCAAGAGGAAAATAACAAGAAATTTGCTCTTCTTCAAAACCAAATTATGTATAATCAAAGACCACAAGGGGATTTACCTTCTAACACACAAACAAATCCAAGGGCAAATGTCAATGCTATTACAACAAGAAGTGGAAAGACAACAAAGGATCCTTCACGTCTTAAACCTTCTATTGTTCCACCTACTTTTGTTCCTACATGTGACAAGCCTTCTACCTCTACTTCACCACCTCAAAATGCTCCCATTCAATCAAACACACCTTCTCAACCTATTCCTACTTCTCCTCTACCTTCCACACCTTCCAATGAAGAAGCTAACAAAGACAAATCTTCCACTACAACACCTACTCCACCTACACCAAAACCAACTCTTCCATATCCTTCAAGGTTGAAAAAGGACAAGATAAAGAACAAGGATGACATCCAAGTCTCAAATTTCTTAAGAATGTTCAAGCAACTCAACATCAACATATCCTTTGCGGAAGCTCTTGCTTATATGCCAAAGTTTGCTAAGATGTTCAAGGATTTACTCTCAAACAAGGAAAAATTGGTTGATTTGTCCAACGCATCCCTTAATGAAAATTGTTCCGCCGTGTTACTTAAAACCTTACCAACAAAACTTAGAGATCTGAGGCGCTTTTTGATACCTTGTAATTATCCCGCTGTAGAAAATTGTAGGGCTTTGGCGGAAAAAACTCTCTCTTCCCGAGCTCACTCCCACTAGGATGACCCTTGAATTAGCCAACCGAACCATAGCTTACCTCGTATGTATAACGGAGGATGTGTTTGTAGGTGTGGATAAGTTTACATTTTCGGCCGACTTTGTAGTGGTGGATTATGACATGGATCCTAGAGTTCCTTTGATTGTTGGTAGATCGTTTTTGAGAACGGGTTGTACTTTGATAGATGTGGCGGAAGGAGAACTAATTATGAGAGTAGAGGATGAAAGAGTGGTGTTTAAATTAGGGAAAGTTTGTCATAGGAAAGAGGTTAAGGAGTCTAGACCATGTGAGACTATTAACGTAGTTGATGTGTTAGATGAGGTGTGTGATGAACACTTTCATGATGCTTGCAAGAGTACTAGTGATGAAATGCCCCATGTTGAAACCGTGGCCTCAATTGCTCCCTCTTTAACACCTTTTGGAGAGAGTGATTTCCTCTTGGAGGAATTTGAGTCAAACTTTCTTGGTGATGATGATTCTTCCATTAACTGGGAAGAAGATATTCTTACTATCCAAAAGTTGCTCAATGAGGACCCTATTCCTTCTCCTACTCCACAAGAAGTTACCCATGAGGATCCTTCCATAGTAAAACCTTCCATAGAGAGTCCACCTCCACTTGAACTTAAGGACCTTCCATCCCATCTAGAGTATGCTTTCTTAGAGGGCAAAGACCAATTACCCGTGATCATTGCTAAAGAGTTGAAAGAGGATGAGAAGGAGCAACTCTTGATGTCCTTAAGAAACACAAGAAAGCCTTAGCATGGAAAATATCCGACATAAGGGGAATTGATCCACATTTTTGTACACACAAAATCCTTATGGAGGATGATTACAAACCCGCCATTCAAAGTCAACGAAGAATTAACCCAAAAATCCATGAGGTCACTAAGAAGGAGGTGATTAAACTCCTTGATGCGGGTATGATATACCCCATTTCTGACTCTCCATGGGTTAGCCTGGTACATTGTGTTCCAAAGAAGGGTGGAATCATCGTAGTGCCTAATGAGAACAATGAGCTTATTCCTACGAGACTTGTTACCGGTTGGAGAGTTTGTATTGACTATAGGAAACTCAATGAGGCTACTAGGAAAGACCATTTCCCATTACCTTTTATGGATCAAATGCTTGAATGCTTAGCGGGAAATGAGTACTATTGCTTTCTTGATGGCTTTTCGGGTTATTTCCAAATACCCATTGACCCTAAGGATCAAGAAAAGACCACATTCACTTGTCCCTACGGTACATTTGCTTACAAGAGGATGCCTTTTGGCTTATGTAATGTACCGGGGACGTTTCAAAGGTGCATGATGGCGATTTTCCATGACATGATAGAGCAAACTATAGAGGTTTTTATGGATGATTTTTCCGTCTTTGGAAATTCATTTAACTCATGTCTCACCAAT
Source organism: Glebionis coronaria (assembly GCA_025667525.1). Classification (NCBI taxonomy): domain Eukaryota; kingdom Viridiplantae; phylum Streptophyta; class Magnoliopsida; order Asterales; family Asteraceae; genus Glebionis; species Glebionis coronaria. Next base: position 295,935,072 of record CM046879.1, read on the forward strand.
TTAGAGAGAATGCTTAAGCGTAGTGAGGAAACACGTTTAGTGCTTAATTGGGAGAAATGTCACTTTATGGTGAAAGAGGGAATTGTTTTAGGACACAAAATATTCAATAGTGGATTAGAAGTGGATCGAGCTAAAATTGATGTGATTGCTAAGCTTCCCCCACCCACTTCGGTTAAAGTTGTGAGGAGTTTCTTAGGTCATGCGGGGTTTTATAGGCGCTTTATACAAGATTTTTCTAAGATAGCTAGACCGATGACTCACCTCTTAGAAAAAGAGGCTCCTTTCATTTTTAACCAAGATTGTTTGGACTCTTTTGAGACTCTTAAGGAGAAATTGACAAAGGCTCCCGTTTTGGTTTCTCCAAATTGGGAATTACCTTTTGAGCTTATGTGTGACGCTAGTGATTATGCGGTGGGGGTCGTCTTAGGTCAAAGAGTAAATAGGCATTTTCAACCTATACACTATGCGAGTAAAACCATGACCGGTGCACAACTTCATTACACTACCACGGAAAAAGAGTTGCTTGCTATAGTCTATGCTTTTGAGAAATTTAGACCATACCTTGTGCTATCCAAAACCATAGTGTATACGGATCATACCGCTCTCAAGTATCTCATGACAAAACAAGATGCTAAGCCTAGGCTTTTGAGATGGGTTTTGTTGCTTCAAGAGTTTAAGATAGAAATTCGTGATAAAAAAGGAGCCGAGAATTTAGCGGCGAATCATTTGAGTAGACTTGAGCATCCTTTTCAAGGAAATTTTCCACATCAAGAAATCAATGAATCCTTTCCATTAGAGGAGCTCATGTCTATATCTTCCCAAGAGGATGCCACTCCTTGGTTTGCGGATATAGCAAACTATCTTGTGCAAAATATGCTTATTGAGGTTCTTACTTACCAACAAAATAAGAAATTTCTTAAGGAAGTTAAGTACTACTTTTGGGATGATCCTTATCTTTTTAAACAATGTGCGGACCAAATCATTAGACGGTGTATAGATGGGCCCGAGGCATTTAAGATCTTAGAAGCATGTCATAAAGGACCTACGGGTGGACATTTTGGGCCCAACTATACCGCCAAGAAAGTCTTTGATTCGGGTTACTATTGGCCTTCCATTTACAAAGATGCCCACGAGATGGTGAAATTTTGTGATGTGTGTCAAAGACAAGGAAAAATTACGCAACGTGATGAGATGCCACAAAATTTTATTCAAGAGTGTGAGATTTTTGATGTATGGGGCATTGATTTCATGTGACCTTTTCCATCTTCTAAGGGAAACAAGTATATACTTGTGGCGGTGGATTATGTGTCTAAATGGGTGGATGATAAAGCCTTACCTACCAATGATGCTAGAGTTGTTGTGAAGTTCTTAAAGAAATTGTTTGCTAGATTTGGTGTACCTCGGGCCATCATAAGTGATCGTGGTACGCACTTTTGTAATGATAAATTCACGAGAGTTATGAAGAAATATGGAGTTAATCATAGACTTTCTACCGCGTATCACCCTTAAACCAATGGTCAAATCGAGGTCACAAATCGTGGTTTAAAGAGAATTTTAGAAAGAACGGTGGGAGAGCATCGAGCTTCTTGGTTGGATAAGCTTGATGATGCTTTGTGGGCTTTTAGGACGGCTTTTAAGACACCAATTGGTTGTACTCCTTATAGGCTTGGCTATGGTAAAGCGTGCCACCTCCCATTCGAGTTAGAACACAAGGCATCTTGGGCTCTCAAGTGGGCTAACTTTGATTTAAACCAAGCCGGTTCACATAGGAAAGATCAACTTAATGAGATGGATGAATTGAGAGCCAATGCCTATGAAAATTCTTTGCTTTACAAGGAAAAGACTAAGAAATTGCATGATGCTAAGGTCAAGAACCGTGAGTTCAAAGTTGGAGAGCCGGTTCTCCTCTATAACTCAAGGTTGAAACTTTTTGCGGGCAAGCTTAAGTCGAGATGGTCCGGTCCATTCACTATTGCTCAAGTGTTTCCATATGGAACTATTGAGTTGTCACAACCCGATGGTCCAAATTTTAAAGTGAATGGTCACCGTGTGAAACATTATTTTGGGGAGGACATTTCCGTTGAAATGGTCCAAGAGATCCCCATTTTCCCCATGAATTAATTCATTGAGGGACGAGTCGAGCTAGAGACTCATTAACTCAAGCATCGTATAACTAGGTTTAGAGTGTTGTAGGTTAGCAATTAGGGTATAGACTTGGAGCTAAGTGTAGGGGAGACCTTCTTTTGTCTTCATGTTGTTTGTAGGGTTGCTCACTCATTTCATGATTTGGAGCTTATGGAGGAGGCCCTTGTATCCGGTTCACTTCGTCACTATTGAGATCTTTCATTGACACCTTGTGCTTAAACATGAATTCACCAATAGTTGTCCTTTCCTTTACTTGGGTTAAGCAAAGTCTATTCATTGTCATAAGTGTAGGGGAAGTTTTTATACATCCATGCTATTAAACATTGAGGACAATTAATTTTTCAAACATTTTTCAAATCTTTGATCTACTTTGGCCACCAAAAATATGCATTCATAATTTTTTCATCAATCATTTTTCATTTGCATAGCACATTTGCATTGTATATATTTCTTCTTTATTCTTCATCAAAAATATATAAAATGAAAAAATATAATAAAAACATGGTTTAACAAGTTTAGACTTCTATGACATATTAGGCCCACCATGGATATTTTGACTCAATCCGAGTTTTCTTATCAAAGCATTCTCTAGCTAGTATCCTTAACCATGTAGTCCTTCATTGGTCTATTAGGCTAAGCATCCACCAATCTCGTTATTGAGATTTTAAATTTGTGGAGAATGGGAAATGATAGAGTTGAAGCAAGTATAAAAGGGCTAGATAAACTTCATGATAATTACTTGTGGCTAAACCCTTATCTTCTTTGCCTCTATTTTCTTCGCATGTATATATATGTTAATAAATAATCAAGAACTGTTTTAATTGGTTTGTAATCTCTTATGCATTTTTGTCTAATCATTCACGGTTGATATAAGTACGTCTTAAGATTCTAAGTTAGAACGTTTTATGTGTACTAGACTTATGTCATGCTTAATACTTAGTAGGTGTTTTTCCTTTTATTCTTTTTAACTTTCTTAGTGAGGAATAAAGAAAAATAAGAGAGGCTTAAGAAAAAAAAATGAGTGGCTAGAAAAAAAAAGAGAAAAAGAAAAAAAAGAAATAATTATACAAGACTCCCAAGAGGGGCAGTGTGGTGTTAATTATAGTGACTATTGAGTTCTAATATTACCTTGACGGGTTGCGGGGATTCAATAGATTGCTCCAATCCAATATTACCTTGACGGGTTGCGGGGTTGAAGATCCAAGGTCTCAAAAAGGCGGCGGCTGTAAATTATTGCTTGAGTTTTATTTTCTTTCCTTAGCTAGTGTGTAGCTACTTATGAAAGCATGACATGAGGATTTTACACATAAGGCGAATGACTTATTACTCTTGAAACGGACTTATATTAATTATGAGCGATTTTTCAAGTAATGGATGAGAGGATTATTTAGGATTAAAACCGTGCTTCCTTATTTTTGGATTTTGCATTTCTTATACTTCACACTTGAAATAATGAAAAATTTTCCCACAAGTAATTTTCTCAAATAATAACCGGTTTCACATTTAATTATCATGAATAAGTTGATGCACTTTTTACTTGTGAATACAATGATCCCATTTTTAAGCTTGGTATGGGGAAAGTGAAACTTGAGGGTGATAAATTTCCATGGTACCCAAGCCCTAATCCAAGTCATTGATTTCTTCATGAGTTATTTCCATCAAAACCATTTCAAGAAAAACCAAAAAGATATAGATAGAATTGTATTTTGTTCATTGCATTGTTAAAAATCAAAATCATGCATCATATAGTGTAGAGTAGTGTATATGCATACCATAATGGCCAAGGTGGATTAATTATGAGGAGAATGTAAATTTGTGCTTTAATATATAGCATTGCATGAGGACATGACAATGTTCAAGTGTAGGGGATTTGATATGAGCATAAACTCATATCAATTTATCAACAAATCACCCTAAAACACAAGAAAAATACCTAAACTTTGTGCTAATAAAGCGGAATTATGTGGTATGTTTTGTGTTTGTGCTCAAATAGGTAAGAAGGATACAATTTCAAGCAAACAAAGGAAAATCAAGCTTAATTTGATGAAAAAGACAAAGAAGGATCAAAAGTGACAAGACTTTGAAGACAAAGGACCTACTTGACAATCTGCCAAAGATGAAGGACCAAAAGTGTAAATATGACAAAGTCAAGATTAAAGTCAAATCTGGTCAACTCTCAAGTTTGCAAGTGGAAGGACTTAAATTGCCAAAAGAATGAAGTTACTAGCTCAAAATTACATTCTACCAAGTCAAGGGACTATTTCTGCCATTTTTGGAAAGTCATGTTGAGCTTAATCTGTGTGAACTAATATCAGCCAATGGGAAGTGAAGAATCAAGTGACAAGGATCACCAAATCATCACATTTAATACCCATTATCAGCCGCCAGCAATTAATACCATATCTCAACAGTGTTGCGCACTAACTTCTCTCTCAACCAATTAAAATGCAACATGCAATAATCAGAATTATCCACTTTGGATAATGATCCGCGTGCTAATCCCTGAACCAATGACAAGATGACACGTGTTATCTTCTCCAACAAAAATTACCAGGAACGGATTTGAGCTAGATGCAATTTCAGAAGATGGTATAAACATGAAAAGTGATCGGTTTTGAGAGACGAATACAATGAACACAATCAATTACACTGAAGATTAACAACAAAGAAAAGCCCAAATGTGTTCATAACCTTCAAAACTCAATTGAGAAGAATTTTACACGTGGAAGTTTCTGATTGGTTCTAACACGTCACCAACCCCAACCACTTCACATCTGCAGTCTATAAATACCTTAGTTTAGCTCTCATTTCTTGTGTTGTAGAAAAGTGTGAAATCACACACACTTTTAGTTTTCTCTCATCTCATTTCAGTTTTAGCTTAACAACTCAAGAGTCTGACAAACTCTTGAGTCTATTATTAGTTAGTTGTAACAAATTACCAGTTCTGTAACTACTTTCTCAGTCAAATCAATAAAAATTCACTTCATTTCCCTTAATCACTGTTCATACTTGCACCATTGATATCCTGTTGCTGTTATTAGTTAGTTATGATCACTAGTTGATCATAATTAGCTACTTGTGAAGTTCTTGAAGCTGTTGTACCTATTCTTTTCATCCAAGTCAAGTTCTAGCAGATTTTGAAGTTTGCGGTTCAACAATGGTGATTTTGGAGATTGTGGTTGTTGATTAGTAGCTGTTTGATGTGTTCTAGTGCTAGGGTGGTGGTTAGCACTAGCTTAGAAAGCTCAGCGCTTCTCTACTCTCCAATGGAGGCTTAAGCTAAAAGGTTTTATATTCTGAGTTCTAGTTCCACTTAACTGTTAATGCATGCTTCATACCTAGCTTAATTCTCCTTGATTGCATGATAAAATTTGTTTTAGCTTGTTAGTGATCTGATTTCAGTGATTGTGTAGCTTAAAGTGTAGCTTAATCTTGCTTATAGCCTTAGAACTTGACCTGTTTTTCAGCCTTTATCAGTCCTTTTAGCTTTGTAAGTCATTTTGAGTTCTTTTAGTTTTAACTGTTTGTAACTAGTTCAAATACCCTTCATATTATCTATAGAACTTAGTGTGATATCACTCTTCATTTAGTCTAATCATTTTCTTTAAAATCATTCATAAAAGTTTGAAAAATATAATATAAGTAGTGTTTGGTAAAAGCTTGTAATTGATTTTCAAGTGTCAGTTCTTGGTAAGATTTGGTTCATTTCAAGTCAACTAGTCATAACAACAAGTTTTTTGTCATTTTTAAGTCAAGAATTTGGTCAAAAAGGCAATTGGTTATAAAAAAGGTTTGGGTCAGTTTTTAGCAAGTAAGTTTTCAGGAAGTTGTGATTTTCAAATGCTTGGCATTTCTTTAATCTTTAATGAAATCCTTTGAAACCAGTTCTAAACTTTCACTCAACATATAAACTTTGAATGTGTATAAGGAAATTGTACAGTATCTAGTATTGAGTAAGAAATAAGCCAAAGTATAAGCACTAGAGCAAATGCAATTCCCTGTAGTGAAATCCAAGCTGATTTCTTATATCTCACTTTCTACTTCATAAACTAGCTGATTTTCTTTCACATTTTCATTCCAAAAGTGTTCCTGGATAGATTTTGAGATTTTGAGCTTTTTGAAAATTCTGGTCAACGAAAGTCAACATAAGCTCCATTTTGGCTTATTTTCAGATTTAGGGCTTATTACTTGATCATTTTCTTTGAGACTTGATTTCCCGTCTTTCTTTTGAGCTGTTTAATAAGAATTTTCATTAAAATCATGTTGTGCAAGTCTAGCTTAATTGGTAGCTTAATGTGAGCTTATTGAATTTAGCTTATCAGAGTTCTAGTCACTTTCAGCTAAATTCCTTGGATAGGTCTAGGTTATTTTCAATTTTAAGTCGTTTGCAACTGGTTTGAGCAATTTTGGTTGAGAAATAAGCTCAAACGAGCTTATTGAAGTCTTGAACCCGTTTTTGCTAAAATAGTTTTAAAATTTACATTTTGGTCCTTTTGGTATTAAGCAGTTTTTAATCTTAGCTAATCTTTCCAACTTTTTAGGGTTTTCAAAAATTCAGTCCTTACATTTTCAAAAGTTGTTCAAAGTAGTTAGTTAATTTCAAATTAGTTGGATATTAGTTGTAACACCCCCAAATTTATACAACTCAATACAGTGGAAGACTCGTTGGTGTTACGGGATAGCACATTACTCACATCATAGACAATGCTTAAAGATCGCGTCGTTTATTAATAAAGCATTTCCATTCATAAATATCAAAGATACATAGGTCCCAAGTCATTGTATTTAATACAGGTTTTACAAAGCGTTTGAATGGAAATAAGTATTTAGGTGCGGGCTATGAATTCTTGTTGTCTTCCCGAGAATTACCTTCAAGTACCTGAGATAAAACATGTTAAAAGAAAAGGTCAGCGATAACGCCGAGTGAATTCATAGAGTTTAATAAATTCCATCAATATAACTTTGGTATAAAATTATTACCAAAAATCATTTCGTACAAATCATTGTAATAGTCCATAAATTAGCCAAAGTCATTTTTATACAAATCCATATCGAAAATCATAATATAGGCATTTGCCTTAAAAATCAGTATACGAGCCAATGTCGTAAAAACATTATACAATACGTTTTATAACGTTGTATAGATTAAATAAAAACCGTTATATGAATATGGTTATATAAAACCAAAACACGAACATAATATCAATAGTATGACCCCGTATTGCTAGTCAGGCAATACATCGTAATTCGGTGCGTATAGCAGTATTTCGTTAATTGGATTATTATAAGCCGCATGACATTGTTACCTTACTATACCAAACAACGGGTAGCTAACCTGAAACACATTTGCCCATCTAAATTAGCGTGTCGTCACAATAATCACGCTTGTGTAAATCTTCTCATACATAAATTCGTTTACCAATCAATGTGGCACGACGGGGATCAACCGTCAAGGCGCGAACTGGGGTGATCGTCCCCAAATAGTACTATTATATGCATAAGCGTCTATCAAATCTCGGTAGTTCACAATTCATGCTAATGGGACTTTTAGTGACATAACCTAACTTTAATAATCCATTTCATTTCATCTATCGAGTCATTTAATCATTCATCGGGTTATACAATCATTCGGGTCCAAATCAATAAACAGACTATCGGGACAAATGGTGTCCTATTTTATAAAAACTGACATGTTATCTCCCTCGCGGGTTTATAAAATATTTATAAAAACATTTAAAAGAGTGCGAGGCTATGAACTCACGTTGATGTGGGAAAGCGGGTTATCGGCAATTCGGATGTACGGTACGAGCTTCAATCACGGAAACCTAGACAAATAATACTCGTCTTAGACTCTTGTCCAATGACTTTCTAAAAATAACAATTATGTATACATATGATGATTTTATATATATGATGATGATCAAGTGGGTTTATACATTCTCATTTACTCATTTTAGTGTTATGTGTTGGTAACTTTTATACTAGTTTACTAGTTTTACCTATTTACATGTTTTAGGTCCAATAAGCCTATTATAAGTCCATTACCTTAAATTAGACCATTTTATACTTTTATTATCATTATTATACTTTACATTTTGGGCCCAAGTGGGTTAAGCCCAATAAGTAAATTTATAAGTGTTTAGCCCATTTAGTTGGATTATTAGTCGAATAATGCTAACTTAGGCCGTTAATGTCCATATGTTATTTAGTTCGGGTTTTATCGGTTTTTACTTGTATTAAGTACTTATATATCAGTATATGTCTTGTAAAAAGTTTACATTAGACGGGTCCGATCGTCTAAGTTTTAATTGACGAAAAACGTTAATTTTACGGTACTAGCCGAAAAGACGTAAAAATCATGTTTATAGTTTTTATAACTTATAAAACTTACCAAACTACCATTTTTATATAATTTCCATTTATTTATCCTTATACATATTTATATAAATGAAATATATAAGTTAGTTTGTTTTAATTTCACATTTTATACTATATTATTTTGAGTGCTTATATAATACTATTAAACTTTAATTTCACAAAATCTGATTTTTAGTTCACTTTCACCATTTTTATCATATCTTGAGTTCTATAAGGAGATAGAAGCTCATTTTTGGATGACATAAACTTCATATTATGTGCTACAAATAAGTTAGATATAGCTACTGCTCAATCCATGTCTAAGTATCCTTAGCAGTCCTTACAAAACAGACTATTCAGATTGGCATACTAATTTTGTTTTGATCATATCTCACTCATTTTGATGATTCCATTGCATGGCCAACTCTCACATGTGTATGACATCTAATACTTACTGTAAATTGATTCCACCATGCCATTTTATCAGTTTATCATTTGTTTAGTTACTGTTTTTATACATCTAATTTTATAAGCAAGAATTTAACCTTTTTACCTATGGTTTTCCATCTTTTTAACCATGTTTATCAAATCTATCAACACCAAATCCCCACATAATATCTTTGATCATCATTCATCATCATATACATATACATAAATAAAGAAAATACAAGATTACATAATCAAAATAATAAGAGGATAGGAAGAACAATCTCTATACCACCATTAGTGATGAAAAGATGGGATTGATGATGAACAAGACTTGGTTTTGGGTAACCAATCTTATGAGATATCAACACCACTTATAGGATCACCAAGTATTTGTAGATTCCTTGTGAAATCAGCCCTTGATCTTCATGAAAACTCCTTGAGAAATCAGCCCTTGGACATCACCAAATCACCTCCTTGGATGTTAGAATCACCTCCAATCTTCAAGGCTTCAAAGGAGCATCATAATGTGTATGAATAACACATGATTTTATGGCTAAAATAGATCAAATAGGGGTGTTTGATGATGGTTTTGGGACGAATTTTAGAGAGAGGGAGGAGAGAAATGAGAGTGTTATTGCATGTGTGTTTTGTGAGATAATGGTTTAGTGTTGGATGGTTTTGTTAGCTAACTTTGTTAAGTTAGACAAGTGTAGCTTTTAAGCTACATGTCTGACACATCATGGTATGTGTTGGAGCCCATTTAACCATCCCATGTAGTGGGGTGGGCAAGTGTAAAACTGGTCCCATCTAACTAATTTACGGGTACTCCTCGATTCTAGTTTCCTCGATTCGCGTGCCCTCGGGTCGTTTTACGAAAAACGTTTTTTATAAATTATGAATCAATGGCACAAAATGAATCTAATAAAAATTGTCTCATCAAAAACGGAGTTCAAAAATGTAAATACGTAAACCTAGGGTTTCCGGTTTAGTCGTAAAGGACAGTAAATTATTCACGTAAGTCCTAATCTCTTCTCATAAATTAGTGAGTTTATGAACCAACACAAATTTAAAATCCCAAAATAATATTCACGGATAAATTTATTTCCTGAAATGTCAGACTGTCACCAAAACGGTGTATGTAAACGTAAGCACGTAACGTAGAATCCTCCGGTTTAGACGTAGTCGATGCTACTTCAAGACGTAAACCCAAATTTCTTCCCAAAAATAAGTGAGTTCAGATTATAACATTAAAATAATGTTTTCAAATAATACTTGAGAATAAAATATCAATCATAAACTGACGGATTGTCACAGCGTTTACCCCTAAACAGGATCTTTGTCCTCAAAGATCATCTTATCTTACTACTCGCTTCTTATAGAGTTAAAGCCATGTGAGTATTTTCTCCACATCGGATCTTTTCTCATAAGTGTAATCCATTACAATACGCGTGTTTCATCAAACATAACTACGGGAATAAGATCAGGCTTAATGTTGACTTACTTTCTCTATCCATGATGTTCACGGGTTTTTGATGAATGCAACTTTTCGCCGATCTAATCATTACTAAGAAACAATCAGATTTTCACTCGATAGACATTTTATCAAGTTCGATGTACGAAACATAATTCACACAGCTCTTGAAGTCCTAGGGTAGATCCAGCTTATATGCCTTTCAAACCAATCTTTTACATCATCTTAATGGTCCCATAAAACGGGGACTTATATCCCATGATCTTTTAGATCATTAATTCATTTTTCCATGGTTAATATTTTTGGCATAACTTCGCTACCCATCTGGCACTTCAAGATCTACATTTCATATTCACATAACCTCCTGCCCACTACCGGCAGTCAATAATCAGATCCTAATTTCAACAATCATTTCAGGTCTCGCGGGTCGAGTATTTTGTAAGGTTAGGTTCGCCATCATAGGAAAAATTAAACCTAAAAGACATGTCCAACTCACAATGGGTGTATGTCGGGTGTCTTCATCTCAACTCCTGCTTACAGATGCTCTAACTTTTAAATCTTAACAAGATTCGATCTCGATCATAATACGATAGTTATCAATGATAATCACTCCAAAGGAAAAACGATTATGCGCTTTATTACCAAAGGTCAATCATTCAAGCATAAAACAACACTTATAGCATTTTGTATCGTTACTTTACCTCGTCCCTTCGATTGCGATGGTACACAGTACTCTCATCAAGATTCGTTCTCAATGACTTCTGAGCAAATCTCTAGAAATTCGATGCGAAGCGAGGATCTTGATATAGATGATCGATACATGCACACCATGTTTACACAACTCATTTAAATACAAAAGAGTCAATTTCTTCATCAAGAATCTATCATTAACAGGAATGATATTAGTAGATTTGGTCAGTCCGTTGACGATGACCCTAATCGAATCAAATTCAGATGATGACCTTTGCAATAACTAGACGTTAACTAATGTATGAGGCGATGTCTGCCTTCATAATTTGCCATTAGTACAACTTCTTTAGACAAATATACTTTTAGTCAAAAATGACATAAATATAATATTTATACTTACAAGATTCCAACATGACTAAATCTCAAAATCCTCTATATTCAGGTAACCACAAGCAGCCTTTTATACATTTAACGCCATCGGCTCCTCAATTCTAATGGTTCACATTAGCTGCGAACCCCTTTTATTATCTATGTTATCCTTCTTACAAACATCGTTTATCTTTAAATTGTTCGGCAATTTATTTTGCACAGTCATTATTAAGAAACACATCCTAATTGATTCTTTATCTTTTCTACATAATGTGTCAGTATCTAAATTCACCTCTCCTGATGATATAATTATCATGTCCACAATTCACTCAGATATTCTTTCTTCATATTTTCTAAGTATTAGTTTCGTCTCAACTATCATTTTTATCCGTTTTACTCAACCCGACGTCTAAAGCGTCGATAATTATTACAAGTAATTATATAATAAATATTTAATTTTTATGAAACGTGAACGAAAAATTTTAAATTTCTTAGTTCGACCAATTATAAAAATGTTCAAAATAAATTTGAATTTAATTAACAAGATTTTTGTTGATTTATCGATCCGTAAATGTTCGAAAAATCATTGTTTATACTTTGGTCAAAATTTTTCTTAATTGAAAAACAAACATTGTCGTTTTAATTCTTGGTTTAAACGGTTTCCTCAATCCCTCTTAGGTTGTCTTGGGGTATACACAAACATTTATGTCACACCCCCAAATTTCACTGCAGCGGAAGACTGGATTTGGGTTGCGACTTCATGGCGTGAAGAGGACTTGATGCGAGAGAACGACCTCTACATGCCAAAACAACAATGCAGACTCCACATAATCCACATAGTAGCATACCTGAGAACAAAAACATTGCTAAAGTGTCAACACAAAGTTGGTGAGTTCCTAGGTTTAAGTTTAAGAAAGCAATAAAAACCATTTCAATGAACCACAAGATTCGTATCCACCTGTGACAATATAACACATACAAAGTCACATAGTTTATCTTTACTACTATCTAAGCTCATGACACCGATGCCTTAACGAGTCTAACTGACTTCGTGTGTGCCCGTGAAGGTGACTAACCCAAGTCACCCATTGTCTTCAAATGAAACTGTATTTACTTGAACGGACTGATTCAAAGTAAATAGGAGTGTCAACTCCGATAGATCTATCCATAACATTCGCGCTCACTTCGCTGTAACTCAGCTAGGTGACTAACGGTTCATGATTCGTGGGCAGTTATCATTTAGGGAGATCAACTAGTAAAGAACAGTTCACTTGTGTTCACGCGTTTAGAAATCAAGCAATGTTCTCACCCCAAAAGATGATATTATAGTTTAAAATAGAGAGGGGCTAGTAACTCACAGTTTGATAAAACAATTTGAGAAATAGGCTAAGAAACTCACTGTTTGACAAAATAATTTAAGATAGGGGCTAGAGAACTCACAGTTTGATAAATCAATTTGATAAAACAGTTTCATAAAGAGGCTAGAAAAGTCACAAGTTGATAAACTAATTTAAGAGTAGGGCTAGAAACTCACAGTTTGATAAAATAGTTTGATAAAACAGTTTCATAAAGGGGATAGAGAAGTCACAAGTTGATAAACTAATTTAAGAGTGGGGCTAGAAACTCACCTTGTTGATGTAAAGTAGTTGTGGAAACAAAGTAGAACATTACTGATAACCTAAACAACATAATATATATTAACTATATGTTTGATTATTATGACATGCATGTACGAACCCGTTCCTTAGTTGGTGCTTAGGATCGAATAATAACGACTTAAGTTTATAAAACGATTTCGGCTATTAATTAGTTCAACTTTTTTTTTTTAAAGTCGGGTTTCATCTTTTTAAACTAGGGTTTCATCAATTTTTATCATTTTATATTTTCATGTTTATGCGTTATAAAATCATTTTTATATTCATTTGAATTCAAATAAATTTAGACCATATCTATCACCTTTTGATAATAACTAACAATTAAATTTTATATAGATTTTTAAATAATAAAAAGTTTAAATTTTTGAATTAGGTTTTCGTGTCTGTTTAGTAATATTTGAATTTATAAAATGTGTGTCATTAATTAGTAGGTCATCATGATATGTATAATTTACGAGTTTTACATCAAAATTCATTTAACGATTTTTAAAAGACATATAAATAGTTAGGGTTTCGTAAAAACGCCGTTTTTAAATGTAATCTCTAACGGTTAAGTTTATAGACTCGGAATTTAATTAGGCATCTTATAATACATGTTACTAGTTGAAATTTTACATAAAATGACAATTTTTAACATTTTCCAAAATATGAAAAGTGTCCAACGTGCCTACTTTGAGAGCCCGTAACTTTTACATACTTTAGAGTTATGACACAAACAAAGTTCCTGCGGGTAGACCACCTGGTAGGATCGGAAAATGGTCTTTATGAGCTAGTCGTGATTTGGACTTTATGTTGGTCAAAATTAACTTACAAAAACGTAGTTTCTGCCAGTTTAACACTAGATAGGATGGTTTTTCAGAAACTTTAAAGACATGTATCTTACTGCTCATTAACGTTTAGGTAAAACGGCTTACTGTTTTGGAAACTAGGACAGGTGAATATTAATATTGTCCTTGAGCAAAATTTACACATTCGGCCTCTAAGAGGCTCGAAATCACGTCCAAACATGACTCCCCCGACCAAACAGTTTCCAGACTTAGAATATTTCACAGCTTTGACAGATTTTAATGTTTTTATTTAAATTTTCATTTTAAGTTTCCCGGTTCGTTATAACTCCGTTTTAAGTGATTCAAGAGGCTATGAACTCGTAATAAAATCTAGTATTTTACTGTATAACATAAATTCATGGTGAGATGTCTACCTCGGGAAACGTGCAAGAGCTATAATATACCGAATAAGGCTTTTTAACGAACTTGTTACTTACGAATTGTTTCTAAACTCTAAGCACCACTAAGTTGAGTTTTAACATGCATCATAAGTTATTTAAGGCTAAGTATTAAGCTACTTACAATGTATTAGTGGTTTGATCAAGTTTACGTCCTACGATGCCCTAATTTGGTCTCGGCTAGGTTTCAACTTTCACGACACGAACACTAAGGCCACTTCATAGCTTGTATTGTGATCACTTGGAAGACCAGGAATGATACCAAAGAGTGCTAGAAAGGATTTGAACATGAGTAACATGAAAACCACAAAATCCGAATATAGAGTTTTATAGAAAACCCTAATTCGATTTAGCCACGGTTTCATTTTTAGGGCCCTTCAAGGTATGAACTTTGAGGTATGTTTAGAGGGTGTTTAGGGCTGATATTTAATAGTGTTTAGGAGTACCAATTATGGTGGTGATGGTGGTTTATAGTTGTGATTGACTAATGGCATAAAACAAGCAGAAAGAATGATTTGGCTTAATTTTCATGGTGGTTTAGGAATGAATGAAGACTAACACTAGTAATATCTATTTATACATATAATTGAAGCTTACATTCTCATCACACATTCATAGCTAGTTGGAAATCAAGATATGTGGTTGCCATGAAAGAAAAAAGATAGAATGATAGCATGAAAATATGGAACGAGTGGTATTGAGAATTTTTAGGGATAACCATGATAAAATTTCGTGCATATGGTGATATGGGTTGAATTATTTGAGCTAGAAACAAGGAAAAATAATTTAGGCAACTAGATATTTTGTAAATAATTTATACTAGTCATAAATCTAATTCTTTCCTACTTTCTAACTTAATCTAAACGGCCTAATGATTTCCTAGGCTCAAACCCACGAAATTTTTATTAACTAATGGTTATTTTGGGCTATATTGAGTTTAGAAATAATTAGTGGGGTTTACTTGGGGTTTACAAGCCTTTAAAATTACTTACGGGCTTTTAAAATTAATTACGGGCTTATTTCTAGTCATTTAATAATTTAATTAAGTCTCTATGATTAGTTATGAATTTTAAAAATTAATTTTATTAGTTTTAAGTTGATAAAATTAGTTTAGACAGTTTCGTGTTTATTTTGACATAAAAACGATAATTTATAATTAATTATTAAATAAAATACGATTACCTCAATAAATTAATCAAAACTTTGAAAATAAATTAAAAGTAACAAATATATGATTTATATACTTTTTATAGTCTATCATATATTATTTTGAAGAAATTGCGAGTTGAAAACATTTAGATAACTTTTTATTATTAATTAATGGTGATTTCGATAATTTACGTTAACTATTAAAATTAATTATTACCGACACTTATGTGACCTATAAACTTACAATAATTCATTTCCCATAAAATATATAAAATAAATAAGCTCTTAGTTGGGTGGCCTCCAGTTAGAGTTAATGACGGTTTTCAAATAAGATAGTAATTATTTTCTACTTTACAACAATTAATTTAAACACGTAGCATATAAATTTTTATATAACCACTAAAATGTTCAAATAGTCCGTCATACGTGTTATCAGTGATAATATAACTTGTTAGTTTTTGGATATCTTCATGTTTATGATTTACAATGTTTTAATAAATAAAAGAAAAAAAATTTGTAGCGATAATTATTTTATTCTTTGGATTAATAATGAGTTCAAATTTACGGGTTGTCACATTCACCCCACCTTAGAGGATTTCGTCCCGAAATCAAGGAGTCATATATGTTAAGAAGAAAGTCATGAAGAAGACAAGAATGTCGAGTGGTATCCTAGACCTTTTGTAATTTCTTCTTCTTCCAATACGTTTAATGTATAATAGAAAAAGTGATTACTTTTATTCAAATCTAATATTATTTATTTTGATATTTGCGGTAACTACTACGAGCACACTCTCGTCCTATCTAAATTATACATAAGTGATCAGGCTATGTATATTCCAGATACAACATATAGCATCCTCCTTTTCGTCACCTCTTTTATTTGTATCATATTTACGCTATATCTTACTGTTAGTTAACAGTTAACTAGATAGAGCATGGCACGTTGTGTACTGTTGTAATACTACATTGTATCCCACTAGATTACGTCATCCCACGCTCGCGGTTGACCATGCACAGTCTCACAAACATGTTTTTCACTATAATGCTTAGTAGTTTAGTAAAAGAAATTAGCATGCCAAACAATTTATCTTTTAGTAATGATTTAACACTAGATGATTGGTATGCCATTTTATCATGCAATTTAGAGCCGATTATAGTCTAGAGTTACTAATGCAACCTAGTTCTCTATAATCAAGAGCTCTGATACCATTCTGTCACACCCCCAAATTTCACTGCAGCGGAAGACTGGATTTGGGTTGCGACTTCATGGCGTGAAGAGGACTTGATGCGAGAGAACGACCTCTACATGCCAAAACAACAATGCAGACTCCACATAATCCACATAGTAGCATACCTGAGAACAAAAACATTGCTAAAGTGTCAACACAAAGTTGGTGAGTTCCTAGGTTTAAGTTTAAGAAAGCAATAAAAACCATTTCAATGAACCACAAGATTCGTATCCACCTGTGACAATATAACACATACAAAGTCACATAGTTTATCTTTACTACTATCTAAGCTCATGACACCGATGCCTTAACGAGTCTAACTGACTTCGTGTGTGCCCGTGAAGGTGACTAACCCAAGTCACCCATTGTCTTCAAATGAAACTGTATTTACTTGAACGGACTGATTCAAAGTAAATAGGAGTGTCAACTCCGATAGATCTATCCATAACATTCGCGCTCACTTCGCTGTAACTCAGCTAGGTGACTAACGGTTCATGATTCGTGGGCAGTTATCATTTAGGGAGATCAACTAGTAAAGAACAGTTCACTTGTGTTCACGCGTTTAGAAATCAAGCAATGTTCTCACCCCAAAAGATGATATTATAGTTTAAAATAGAGAGGGGCTAGTAACTCACAGTTTGATAAAACAATTTGAGAAATAGGCTAAGAAACTCACTGTTTGACAAAATAATTTAAGATAGGGGCTAGAGAACTCACAGTTTGATAAATCAATTTGATAAAACAGTTTCATAAAGAGGCTAGAAAAGTCACAAGTTGATAAACTAATTTAAGAGTAGGGCTAGAAACTCACAGTTTGATAAAATAGTTTGATAAAACAGTTTCATAAAGGGGATAGAGAAGTCACAAGTTGATAAACTAATTTAAGAGTGGGGCTAGAAACTCACCTTGTTGATGTAAAGTAGTTGTGGAAACAAAGTAGAACATTACTGATAACCTAAACAACATAATATATATTAACTATATGTTTGATTATTATGACATGCATGTACGAACCCGTTCCTTAGTTGGTGCTTAGGATCGAATAATAACGACTTAAGTTTATAAAACGATTTCGGCTATTAATTAGTTCAACTTTTTTTTTAAAGTCGGGTTTCATCTTTTTAAACTAGGGTTTCATCAATTTTTATCATTTTATATTTTCATGTTTATGCGTTATAAAATCATTTTTATATTCATTTGAATTCAAATAAATTTAGACCATATCTATCACCTTTTGATAATAACTAACAATTAAATTTTATATAGATTTTTAAATAATAAAAAGTTTAAATTTTTGAATTAGGTTTTCGTGTCTGTTTAGTAATATTTGAATTTATAAAATGTGTGTCATTAATTAGTAGGTCATCATGATATGTATAATTTACGAGTTTTACATCAAAATTCATTTAACGATTTTTAAAAGACATATAAATAGTTAGGGTTTCGTAAAAACGCCGTTTTTAAATGTAATCTCTAACGGTTAAGTTTATAGACTCGGAATTTAATTAGGCATCTTATAATACATGTTACTAGTTGAAATTTTACATAAAATGACAATTTTTAACATTTTCCAAAATATGAAAAGTGTCCAACGTGCCTACTTTGAGAGCCCGTAACTTTTACATACTTTAGAGTTATGACACAAACAAAGTTCCTGCGGGTAGACCACCTGGTAGGATCGGAAAATGGTCTTTATGAGCTAGTCGTGATTTGGACTTTATGTTGGTCAAAATTAACTTACAAAAACGTAGTTTCTGCCAGTTTAACACTAGATAGGATGGTTTTTCAGAAACTTTAAAGACATGTATCTTACTGCTCATTAACGTTTAGGTAAAACGGCTTACTGTTTTGGAAACTAGGACAGGTGAATATTAATATTGTCCTTGAGCAAAATTTACACATTCGGCCTCTAAGAGGCTCGAAATCACGTCCAAACATGACTCCCCCGACCAAACAGTTTCCAGACTTAGAATATTTCACAGCTTTGACAGATTTTAATGTTTTTATTTAAATTTTCATTTTAAGTTTCCCGGTTCGTTATAACTCCGTTTTAAGTGATTCAAGAGGCTATGAACTCGTAATAAAATCTAGTATTTTACTGTATAACATAAATTCATGGTGAGATGTCTACCTCGGGAAACGTGCAAGAGCTATAATATACCGAATAAGGCTTTTTAACGAACTTGTTACTTACGAATTGTTTCTAAACTCTAAGCACCACTAAGTTGAGTTTTAACATGCATCATAAGTTATTTAAGGCTAAGTATTAAGCTACTTACAATGTATTAGTGGTTTGATCAAGTTTACGTCCTACGATGCCCTAATTTGGTCTCGGCTAGGTTTCAACTTTCACGACACGAACACTAAGGCCACTTCATAGCTTGTATTGTGATCACTTGGAAGACCAGGAATGATACCAAAGAGTGCTAGAAAGGATTTGAACATGAGTAACATGAAAACCACAAAATCCGAATATAGAGTTTTATAGAAAACCCTAATTCGATTTAGCCACGGTTTCATTTTTAGGGCCCTTCAAGGTATGAACTTTGAGGTATGTTTAGAGGGTGTTTAGGGCTGATATTTAATAGTGTTTAGGAGTACCAATTATGGTGGTGATGGTGGTTTATAGTTGTGATTGACTAATGGCATAAAACAAGCAGAAAGAATGATTTGGCTTAATTTTCATGGTGGTTTAGGAATGAATGAAGACTAACACTAGTAATATCTATTTATACATATAATTGAAGCTTACATTCTCATCACACATTCATAGCTAGTTGGAAATCAAGATATGTGGTTGCCATGAAAGAAAAAAGATAGAATGATAGCATGAAAATATGGAACGAGTGGTATTGAGAATTTTTAGGGATAACCATGATAAAATTTCGTGCATATGGTGATATGGGTTGAATTATTTGAGCTAGAAACAAGGAAAAATAATTTAGGCAACTAGATATTTTGTAAATAATTTATACTAGTCATAAATCTAATTCTTTCCTACTTTCTAACTTAATCTAAACGGCCTAATGATTTCCTAGGCTCAAACCCACGAAATTTTTATTAACTAATGGTTATTTTGGGCTATATTGAGTTTAGAAATAATTAGTGGGGTTTACTTGGGGTTTACAAGCCTTTAAAATTACTTACGGGCTTTTAAAATTAATTACGGGCTTATTTCTAGTCATTTAATAATTTAATTAAGTCTCTATGATTAGTTATGAATTTTAAAAATTAATTTTATTAGTTTTAAGTTGATAAAATTAGTTTAGACAGTTTCGTGTTTATTTTGACATAAAAACGATAATTTATAATTAATTATTAAATAAAATACGATTACCTCAATAAATTAATCAAAACTTTGAAAATAAATTAAAAGTAACAAATATATGATTTATATACTTTTTATAGTCTATCATATATTATTTTGAAGAAATTGCGAGTTGAAAACATTTAGATAACTTTTTATTATTAATTAATGGTGATTTCGATAATTTACGTTAACTATTAAAATTAATTATTACCGACACTTATGTGACCTATAAACTTACAATAATTCATTTCCCATAAAATATATAAAATAAATAAGCTCTTAGTTGGGTGGCCTCCAGTTAGAGTTAATGACGGTTTTCAAATAAGATAGTAATTATTTTCTACTTTACAACAATTAATTTAAACACGTAGCATATAAATTTTTATATAACCACTAAAATGTTCAAATAGTCCGTCATACGTGTTATCAGTGATAATATAACTTGTTAGTTTTTGGATATCTTCATGTTTATGATTTACAATGTTTTAATAAATAAAAGAAAAAAAATTTGTAGCGATAATTATTTTATTCTTTGGATTAATAATGAGTTCAAATTTACGGGTTGTCACAATTTACCCCTAAACAGGAGTTTAGTTAAATGTTTTGGGTATAAGAGAATAATCCCTTTAAAATCCTTTGTTAAAACATTTGTCAAAACATATTTGCACTTTTCTTTTTGGCATATCCCAAAGCCTTAAATGACTTCTAATTTTTGAAAAGTCAATATATATATATATATATATATATATATCTTACCATCATTAATCAAACGATCATTTTATGTAAAGGGTTAAGCCTTAAATCACACGTTATATATTCAAGGTACAGGTTTTCGTTGTTCGGCCAATTCAGGGCAGTCTATAAATAATTTTTAACTCATTCTTATTCTTAGAAACAAACAAATGATTCTTAGTGATCACGAGCATGAATTTTTTCAAATTACAGCCTACACACGTGATTCATCAAATTTATGAATACTACATGTGCATTGGTCAATCCAAACGACATAACATGAAACTCATAATGTTCATCACGAGTTTTGGATGTAGTGATTGGAATAGATAATCTTTTTCGCGGACGCAAAATTAATGATAACCATGCCGTGAATCAAATTTTTGAATATACGCTAGAACCTTGTAATTGATCGAACAAATCTATCATCTTGGGTAGTGGATATAGATTTTTAATCGTCAATTTACCTAGTTCACGGTAATAAATAAATATAAGAAATAATAACACCATAGCTCTTCATGATTACGAGCTTGGTAGAATAAAATTCTTCTCCTACAACTCCCTTAGTTGTAGGGTAATTCTTTTAATTTAGACGGTGCTAACGTACAGTGCACATGCCATAGGTGCAGCACCGGGAATATAATCAATACCAAATTTAACTTACCTTATGGGCGAAAGTCTAGGTAATTCACCAGCAAATACCTCCTAAAGTTTCAGATAACGGAAACATCTTAATAATAAATTCATATTAGGTTCTTTCTAGATTATAATATCTATGACTAGTTCATAACGATTCATGGTATAATTTCAAGTCTAACTGCAGGATATGGTCATCCATCAAGAATTATTTAGATCACTTTTGATAATCAACATCCTATCATTTAGGGGAATTCTATTCGAGTTCCCATCAATTAAGACAATGTCGTCATGTCATAATCAATCAATCCATTCTACTGGCACTATCAACTTTTTAGTTTTATTGCCGTCGATAAGATGTGAACTTCTCAAAAAACTAATAATAACTCATAATCCTTCACAATTCAAGGATATCTGGAGACATAACTAACCTTAAAAGAGTAAGGTCAACGCATAATCTACGCAAGAGAATTTCAAATCAGATAGAGACGAAAACATTTAACGAATAGGAATATATCCCATGTTTTCATAATTTGAGTACGCATTCTAAAGTTCCTCGGATCGTTAACCAGGTCATTCAAATGAAATCAAATCAAAAGAAATGATATGAACGTTGATACATCCAGTCGGGTATCAACACTCGGTAATCAGATGCTTTTCCTAAGAATCTCACTACGGGAGAATTGGACAAGAACGAATTATCAATTTTCAAATAAGACAATTTCCATTGATGAGTAAATTTGACTCAGAAGAATAGGTACAATAGGCACATATGTAGGTGTCCCTAACACTATGTCCCTTTTTTTCACTTCTTGTAGATCTCATAAAATTTAATCTTTCACAATCTTTAAAGAAAATGTAGTGTTTATTAATCAGTTTTATGGTGACTACTAATCAGCCTTGCATGGTCCATTCCAAATTGTATGTAGGCGCGTAACTATATACAATTTCAAGATTAACGATGCAATACTCAGTTCATCAAAATTTTATCATCATGTTTATAATAAAAACATTTTCATGCTTAATTCTTAAATAAGAATCAAAAATAAATTTACAGAGATGTTCTTTGTTATGGAAACAATTAAGTTTTCCAAGGTGTTTTATAAACAACTTCATTTTGATAACAATCACTTATAAATCTCACTTTGAAATTTCAATTTTTCTCAAGGGATACTGTTTTATCTTATAAAAACAATGAGTGATCTACAAAAGAGTGATGAAAACTTGTTCACCAAGAACTAACTACAATATGATAGGAAGTGAGCTTAGCCAAATAATCATGAGGTTTATGACCTCGATGTCACTCAAAAAGAATAATCCACAACGTAACTCAAATCGAGATGAGTACTTGTTCAACGGTTGCATCACTAATGCGAACATTAGGAAGAAGCAAAGGTAGTCTTTTCATTAATCACAAACAAGTCTAAATTGTACCGTAACACATTACGTGTCACTATGTCATACAATTCCAAGAACTCATCCTACCAACTGATGTCACAGTTAAGTTAGGGATTATTTTTAAAAGATACCACAATGAATACTAGTGTACAGGAGTCATTAGGTGTTCCACATGTCCCGAAAGATCCATCGGTTCTAATTCAGAAGAAGATTTCTTCAATTTATTTCTTGGACACTGGGCATCCTCGTCAGTGGACAATGGCCTAGGAACAACCCTTACCACACACTAACAATCATTTAAATACCTTATAATTCAATCACAGGACTTAACGACTTCGTCTAACAATCTTATATTCCATACAAGTTATATTTGAATTTATTCAAGTTTCAACGAATTTTATACTCAATTCGATATCCTACCTCATTCTTCAATACTTTCAATCTTATTCTTCGGCCTTGTAAAGGCAATAAAAGCTCAATATGATCAACACTTAATTTCCAATCCTATAGCTCTTTCATCAATAATTATCAAATAAGTCACTAGTATGAAATGACTTGATCATTCAACTAGACTTCTCGGAAAGGTACTAGTGGCATGAGGCTTTTGGGTAATGGTTCCAATGACAGCCTCAAGTGCAACATTCACCCTTTCGATTTCAGTTTAAGAATTGGATGACAACAAATCAGATGACATCTTTCTAGGTGGTAACATTTTGTCAAACTCTACTCTATAAGGAAAGATCGTCATGACATCGATATCGGTCTTAATCTCGCCAATTCTTCTTCAATATCACAATCAACTAATATCTACATTTCTACGAATATCAACCATTTGTTGGGATCATAGATATCCACAACTTGGTTTAGATCTAGGATAACTAGAATTCCTACGAGAATAGCTTCGATTAATTTACTAGGGGATTTAGGCTTCCGTGTGACAATCTACGTCGTATAGATACCTCGTATAAATATCAAAATAATCATCAAACAATCATGTAATAAAATTACATCATATATATATATATATATATATATATATATATATATATATATATATATATATATATATATATATATATATATATATATAATCCAAGTTACATATATATATATATATATATATATATATATATATATATATATATATATATATATATATATATATATATATATATATATATATATATATATATATTAAAATAACACTTCTCAGTCTGGCCTTGTCAGTAACTCGGGAATTCTTTGACACCGTTATAGTCAAAAGATTTTAGACATTTTTAGAAAAATGTTTATAGTTAAAAGATTTTGAAATGTTTTATTCAAAACCTTGGTTTTAAAAATCTTTCGTTCTCTATAACGAGAGCTCTGATACCAAACTGTAACACCCCCAAATTTATACAACTCAATACAGCGGAAGACTCGTTGGTGTTACGGGATAGCACATTACTCACATCATAGACAACGCTTAAAGATCGCGTCGTTTATTAATAAAGCATTTCCATTCATAAATATCAAAGTTACATAGGTCCCAAGTCATTGTATTTAATACAGGTTTTACAAAGCGTTTGAATGGAAATAAGTATTTAGGTGCGGGCCATGAATTCTTGTTGTCTTCCCGAGAATTACCTTCAAGTGCCTGAGATAAAACATGTTAAAAGAAAAGGTCAGCGATAACGCCGAGTGAATTCATAGAGTTTAATAAATTCCATCAATATAACTTTGGTATAAAATTATTACCAAAAATCATTTCGTACAAATCATTGAAATAGTCCATAAAATAGCCAAAGTCATTTTTATACAAATCCATATCGAAAATCATAATATAGGCATTTGCCTTAAAAATCATTATACGAGCCAATGTCGTAAAAACATTATACAATACGTTTTA
This sequence comes from Glebionis coronaria, assembly GCA_025667525.1. NCBI lineage: Eukaryota > Viridiplantae > Streptophyta > Magnoliopsida > Asterales > Asteraceae > Glebionis > Glebionis coronaria. The sequence continues at coordinate 295,959,755 of CM046879.1, forward strand.
TAACGTTGTATAGATTAAATAAAAACCGTTATATGAATATGGTTATATAAAACTAAAACACGAACATAATATCAATAGTATGACCCCGTATTTCTAGTCAGGCAATACATCGTAATTCGGTGCGTATAGCAGTATTTCGTTAATTGGATTATTATAAGCCGCATGACATTGTTACCTTACTATACCAAACAACGGGTAGCTAACCTGAAACTCATTTGCCCATCTAAATTAGCGTGTCGTCACAATAATCACACTTGTGTAAATCTTCTCATACATAAATTCGCTTACCAATCAATGTGGCACGACGGGGATCAACCGTCAAGGCGCGAACTGGGGTGATCGTCCCCAAATAGTACTATTATATGCATAAGCGTCTACCAAATCCCGGTAGTTCACAATTCATGCTAATGAGACTTTTAGTGACATAACCTAACTTTAATAATCCATTTCATTTCATCTATCAGGTCATTTAATCATTCATCAGGTTATACAATCATTCGGGTCCAAATCAATAAACAGACAATCGGGACAAATGGTGTCCTATTTTATAAAAACTAACATGTTATCTCCCTCGCGGGTTTATAAAATATTTATAAAAACATTTAAAAGAGTGCGAGGCTATGAACTCACGTTGATGTGGGAAAGCGGGTTATCGGCAATTCGGATGTACGGTACGAGCTTCAATCACGGAAACCTAGACAAATAATACCCGTCTTAGACTCTTGTCCAATTACTTTATAAAAATAAAAATTATGTATACATATGATGATTTTATATATATGATTATGATCAAGTGGGTTTATACATTCTCATTTACTCATTTTAGTGTTATGTGTTGTTAACTTTTATACTAGTTTACTAGTTATACCTATTTACATGTTTTAGGTCCAATAAGCCTATTATAAGTCCATTACCTTAAATTAGACCATTTTATACTTTTATTATCATTATTATACTTTACATTTTGGGCCCAAGTGGGTTAAGCCCAATAAGTAAATTTATAAGTGTTTAGCCCATTTAGTTGGATTATTAGTCCAGTAATGCTAACTTAGCTTGTTAATGTCCATATGTTATTTAGTTCGGGTTTTATCGGTTTTTACTTGTATTAAGTACTTATATATATCAGTATATGTCTTGTAAAAAGTTTACATTAGACGGGTCCGATCGTCTAAGTTTTAATTGACGAAAAACGTTAATTTTACGGTACTAGCCGAAAAGACGTAAAAATCATGTTTATAGTTTTTATAACTTATAAAACTTACCAAACTACCATTTTTATATAATTTCCATTTATTTATCCTTATACATATTTACATAAATGAAATATATAAGTTAGTGGGTTTTAATTTCACATTTTATACTATATTATTTTGAGTGCTTATATAATACTATTAAACTTTAATTTCACAAAATCTGATTTTTAGTTCACTTTCACCATTTTTATCATATCTTGAGTTATATAAGGAGATAGAAGCTCATTTTTGGATGACATAAACTTCATATTATGTGCTACAAATAACTTAGATATAGCTACTGCTCAATTCATGTCTAGGTATCATTAGCAGTCCTTACAAAACAGACTATTCAGATTGGCATACTAATTTTGTTTTGATCATATCTCACTCATTTTGATGATTCCATTGCATGGCCAACTCTCACATGTGTATGACATCTGATACTTACTGTAAATTGATTCCACCATGCCATTTTATCAGTTTATCATTTGGTTAGTTACTATTTTTATACAGCCAACTTTATAAGCAAGAATTTAACCTTTTTACCTATGGTTTTCCATCTTTTTAACCATGTTTATCAAATCTATCAACACCAAATCCCCACATAATATCTTTGATCATCATTCATCATCATATACATATACATAAATAAAGAAAATACAAAATTACATAATCAAAATAATTAGAGGATAGGAAGAACAATCTTTATACCACCATTAGTGATGAAAAGATGGGATTGATGATGAACAAGACTTGGTTTTGGGTAACCAATCTTATGAGATATCAACACCACTTATAGGATCACCAAGTATTTGTAGATTCCTTGTGAAATCAGCCCTTGATCTTCATGAAAACTCCTTGAGAAATCAGCCCTTGGACATCACCAAGTCACCTCGTTGGATGTTAGAATCACCTCCAATCTTCAAGGCTTCAACGGAGCATCATCATGTGTATGAATAACACATGATTTTATGGCTAAAATAGATCAAATAGGGGTGTTTGATGATGGTTTTGGGACGAATTTTAGAGAGAGGGAGGAGAGAAATGAGAGTGGTATTGCATGTGTGTTTTGTGAGATAATGGTTTAGTGTTGGATTGTTTTATTAGCTAACTTTGTTAAGTTAGACAAGTGTAGCTTTTAAGCTACATGTTTGACACATCATGGTATGTGTTGGAGCCCATTTAACCATCCCATGTAGTGGGGTGGGCAAGTGTAAAACTGGTCCCATCCCACTAATTTACGGGTACTCCTCGATTCTAGTTTCCTCGATTCGCGTGCCCTCGGGTCGTTTTACGAAAAACGTTTTTATAAATTATGAATCAATGGCACAAAATGAATCTAATAAAAATTGTCTCATAAAAAACGGAGTTCAAAAATGTAAATACGTAAACCTAGGGTTTCCGGTTTAGTCGTAAAGGACATTAAATTATTCACGTAAGTCCTAATCTCTTCTCGTAAATTAGTGAGTTTATGAACCAACACAAATTTAAAATCCCAAAATAATATTCACGGATAAATTTATTTCCTGAAATGTCAGACTGGCACCAAAACGGTGTATGTAAACGTAAGCACGTAACGTAGAATCCTCCGATTTAGACGTAGTCGATGCTACTTCAAGACGTAAACCCAAATTTCTTCCCAAAAATAAGTGAGTTCAGATTATAACATTAAAATAATATTTTCAAATAATACTTGAGAATAAAATATCAACCATAAATTGACGGATTGTCACATTAGTTACTTTGTTTGAATAGTTTTCATTTTCAGTCCATTTAGTTTACTGAATTTACACATATAGTCCTTAGACTTTTTGGCTTTACATTTTTGGCATTTATATTTCATAGAATTTACATTTCCGGTCCTTATAGTTTGTAGAATTTACATTTTGGTATTTTAATTGAATAAAAACTTGGTATGTGCACTTTGTTTTACATATAAGTAGACGGTATTTTTCATTTTGGCAAGGCTTTGTTTGAATTAGCAATAGAATATCCAAAAAAAACTTTACCAACCAAAAACAATTAAAGACTCGATATTGTTAGGCCTTTCAATTTGTTAAGAACTGAGAAAAACGAACTTCAACTATACACATATTAGATGCCTTAGGAAAGTTTAGTGCTAAAGGTGATGAAGGCTATTTTATGGGCTATTCAGTGTAGAGTAAAGGATATAGGGTTTACATTAAGAAAGAAAAACGTATACTTGAAAAGGTACATGTTAGGTTTTTTAGAAACTAAACCTAGTTATCCTGAGAGTGGACCAAATTGGTTCTTTGATTTAGAACTGAAATGTGTATAGTTGAAGTTCGTTTTTCTCAGTTCTTAACAAATTTAAAGTCCTAACAATATCGGGTTTTTAATTGTTCTTGGTTGGTAATGTTTTTTGGATATTCTATTGCTAATTCAAACAAGCCTTGCAAAAATGAATAATATCGTCTACTTATATTTAAAACACAGTGCAAATACCAAGTTCTTATTTAATTAAAATGCAAAATGTAAAATTTACCAACTATAAGGACTATGAATGTAAATTCTATGAAATTTAAATGCTTAAAATGTAAAGATGAAAAGTACAAGGACTGAATATGTAAAAACAGTAAATTATGAGGACTGAAAATGAAAACTATCTAAACAACTTAACTAATTCTCAAAAAATTCAAAACTTCCTAACTGATTTTTAACAAATTTGAAAGTTAAAGGACTGGATTATTACAAACCCTAAAAAGAAGTAAGTTTAGCCATGTTTAGAAACAGTTTAACTCTTCAAGGACTTAAGTGCAAATTTTCAAAACTTTTAATCAAAAATGGGTTAGAACCTTTAATAAGCTTGTTTGAGCTTATTACTCAACCAAATTTGACCAAACCACTTGCAAATGATTCAAAATCAGAAATAAGCTAGACCTATCCAAGGAAATTTGCTAAAAGTGACTAAAAAGTTGATAAGATAGTTTCAATAAGCACAAAATAAGCTATAAGCTAATCCAGACTTGCACAACTAGATTTTAGTGATGAAAATGATTAATAAGCTCAAAATAAGGACGGGAAATCAAGTCTCATGAAAAAGCATCCAGTAATAAGCTCAGAAACTTAAAATAAGCAAAAAGAGTGCTTATGTTGACCAACGTTGACCAAGAATTTTCAATAAGCTTAAAATCTCAAAAATTAACCAGGAACACTTACTTTATGATATTGTGAAAGAAAATCGACCAGTTTATGAAGTAGAAATCAAGTTATGAAAAAGCAGTTCACCCATTTACAGTAACTTGCATTTGCTCAATGAGCTTAAACTTTTGCTTATTTCTTCTTGAATACTTGAAACTGTACAAATTCCTTATAGAATTTGAAACTTCATATATTGAGTAAGATTTGAGAGCTGGTTTGGTGGAATTTCATTAACTAACAAAGAAATGGTATGCAAATCAATTTGACAACTATCTGAATCGGCACTAGAAGAAAACTGACCCAAACTTTTTAGATGGCCATTTGCCTTTTTGACCTAAATTTTGACTTGAAAATGACTCAAAGCTATTTGATATGACTAGTAAACTGAAAATGAACCAAAACTTACCAAATTCTATCACTTAAAATACTGAATTAAACCTAATGCCAAACACCACTTACTAAACTTTTTGGAATTTTAGTGAATGATTATTAAGCAAAGGACTAAATTGAGTAAAAAGCTTTAGCACACCAAGTTTTAAAACCACAATGAAATGTTTCAGAACTAGTAACAAGCAATGAACACAGCTAGAACTCAAAATTGGTTAATAAGACTAAATGACTGATAAAATCTGAAAACAGGACAAGTACTAAGCTATAGCAAGATTAAGCTACACAATAAGCTATAACAACACTAAAATCAGATAAGAAACAGGCTAAAACAAGTTTGATCATGTAATCAAGTAAGATTAAACTAGAATGAAGCAGGCATATGACTGTTTAGAGGAACAAAAAATCAGGAACTCAAAACCTTTAGCTAAGGCCTCCTTTGGGGAATAGAGGAGCGCTGAACTCTCTATTCTAGTGTTAACCACCACCTTAGCACTAGAAATCACTATCAACAATCAAATCAACAGTAATCAATCAACAATTCTGCCATTGATGAACTTAAACTCATCAAAATCTGCTAAATCTGAACTGAATGATCAAAACAGCAACAACCTTCAACTTTAGCCAATTATGATCAAGATATGATCATAACAAACTAACAACAGCATCAAGAGTATCAATGAAGCAGGTAATGAACAGTAGAGTATATTGAGAGTGTTTGGAGGGAAAATGAGAATTTGAATTTTATTGAGTAAAAAGTAGTTACAAAGGTAGGTATTTGTTACAACTAACTATAACAGACTCAAGAGTGTGTCAAACTCTTGAGTTGTTAAGCTAAGAACTAAGAAATGAGATGAGAGGAAAACTAAGTGTGTGTGTTTTTCACACTTTCTACAACTACAAGAAATGAGAACTAAACATGTATTTATAGACTTCAAGAGTAGAGCAGTTGGGGTTGGTGGCGTGTTGGAACCAATCCCAGGCTTCCACGTGTCAAAAATCTGCTAAATGAGTTTTGCTGATGAAGAACAGATTTGGGGGTTTTATCTTAAGTTGATTTTAGCCTAATTGGTTGTGACCAATGGATTCGTCCTTCAAAAATGAGCAAGTTTGATGTTTAAATCATCTTCTGAAATCCACTCTAGCTCAAAGTCGAATCTGGCAATACGTTTTGATGAAGATGACACGTGTCATATTTTTATTGGTTGAATAAAGTGCACACGGATCACTATCCACAATGGATAAAGTGATTATTGCATGTCTTAACGCCATTGGTTGAAAACTAGAACGTGGATTTTACTGTTGAGATATGGACCAATAAATGGGTGGCGGTTGAGTGGCAATAAATGCAGCTTAGTTGGTGATCCATGTATCACTTTTCTTGGCTTCCCATTGGTTTAGAGCTTTAGACACGAATTAAGCACTATTAACTTTCTAGAAATGGCAGAAATGATCCCTTGACTTGGCAGAATGTATTCTTTAGCTAGTAACTTCATTTCTTTGGCATATTTGGTCCTTCAAACTTCATTCTTGAACAAATTTGATCCTTTGACTGAGTTGACTTGAGAGTTGACCAGATTTGACTTTGATCTTGACTTTATCATATTTACACTTTTAGTCCTTCATCTTTGGTAGTTTTTCAAGATATGTCCTTTGTCTTTAAAGTCTTGTCACTTTTGATCCTTCTTTGTCTTTTTCATCAAATTAAGCTTGATTTTCCTTTGTTTGCTTAAAAATGTATCCTTCTTACCTATTTGAGCATAAACACAAAACATACCACATAATTCCGCTTTATAGCACAAAGTTTAGGTATTTTTATTGTATTTTGGGGTGATTTGTTGATAAATTGATATGAGTTTTTGCTCATATCAAATCCCCTACACTTGAACATTGTCATGTCCTCATGCAATGCTATATATTTTAAAGCACACATTTACATTCTCCTCATAATTAATCCTCCTTGGCCATTATAGAATGCATCTACACTACTCTAAACTAAATGATGCATGATTTTGATTTTTTAACAATACAATGAACAAAATACAATACTTTCTATATCTTTTTGGTTTTTCTTGAAATGGTTTTGATGGAAATAACCCATAAATAATTCTACGACTTTGATTAGGGCTTGGGTACCATGGACATTTATCACCCTCAAGTTTCACTTTCCCCATACCAAGCTTAAAAATGGGATCATTGTATTCACAAGTAAAAAGTGCATCAACTTATTCAAGACAATTAAATGTGGAACCGGATATTATTTGAGCAAATTGCTTGAAGGCAAATTTATCATTTATTCAAGTGTGAAGTATAAGAAATGTAAAATCCTAAAATAAGGAAGCACGGTTTTAATCCTAAGTAATCCTCTCATCCATTACTTGAAAAACCGCTCACAATTAATACAAGTCTGTTTCAAGAGTAATAAGTCATTCGCCTTATGTGTAAAAACCTCATGTCATGCTTTCATAAGTAGCTACACACTCGCTAAGGAAAGAAAAATAAAACTCACGCAATAATTTACATCCTCCGCCTTTTTGAGACTTTGGATCTTCAACCCCGCAACCCGTCAAGGTAATATTGGATTGGAGCAATCTATTGAATCCCCGCAACCCGTCAAGGTAATATTGGAACTCAATAGTCACTATAATTAACACCACACTGCCCCTCTTGGGAGTCTTGTATAATTATTTTTTTTTCTTTTTTTTCTTTTTCTCTTTTTTTTCTAGCTACTCATTTTTTTTCATAAGCCGCTCTTATTTTTCTTTATTCCTCACTAAGAAATTTGAAAAGAATAAAAGGAAAAACACACGCTAAATATTGAGCATGACATAAGTCTAGTACACATAAACCGTTCTAACTTAGAATCTTAAGACGTACTTATATCAACCATGAATGATTAGACAAAAATGCATAAGAGATTACAAACCGATTAAAACCGTTCTTGATTATTTATTAACATATATACATGCGAAGAAATTAGAGGTTAAGAAGAGAATGGTTTAGCCACAAGTAATTATCATGAAGTTTATCTAGCCCTTTTACACTTGCTTCAACTCTATCATTTCCCATTCTCCATAAATTTAAAATCACAAATAATGAGATTGGTGGATGCTTAGCCTAATAGACCAATTAAGGACTACATGGTTAAGGATACTATCTAGAGAATGCTAAGATAAGCAAACTCGGGTTGAGTCAAAATATCCATGGCGGGCCTAATATGTCAAAGAAGTCTAAATTTGTTAAACCATGTTTTTATTATTTTTTTTTCCTTTTTTCAACTTTTGAAGAAGAAATATATACAATGCAAATGTGTTATGAAAAATGATTGATGCAAAAATTATGAATGCATATTTTTGGTTTCCAAAGTAGATCAAAAATTCGAAAAATGTTTGAAAAATTAATTTTCCATGTTGTCATGAAAGACAATGACAAGTTCTAGGTAAGGTCACTTAGATAGAAGACCCCCCTACACTTAAGCTAAACATTGTCCTCAATGTTTAAGAGCATGGAAGTATAAAAACTTCCCCTACACTTATGAATAGACGTTGCTTAACCCAAGTTAAGGAAAGGATAACTATTAGTGAATTCATGTTTAAGCACAAGGTGTCAATGAAAGATCACAATAGTAACAAAGTGAACCGGATATAAGGGCCTCCTCCATAAGCTCCAAAGCATGAAATGAGTGAGCAACCCTACAAACAAACATGAAGACAAAAGAAGGTCTCCCCTACACTTATCTCCAAGTCTATTCCTTTATTGCTAACCTACAACACTCTAAACCTAGTTATACGATGCTTGAGTTAATGAGTCTCTAGCTTGACTCGTCCCTCAATGAATTAATTCATGGGGAAAATGGGGATCTCTTGGACCATCTCAACGGAAATGTCCTCCCCAAAATAATGTTTCACACGGTGACCATTCACTTTAAAATTTGGACCATCGGGTTGTGACAACTCAATAGTTCCATATGGAAACACTTGAGAAATAGTGAATGGACCGGACCATCTCGACTTAAGCTTGCCCGCAAAAAGTTTCAACCTTGAGTTAAAGAGGAGAACCGGCTCTCCAACTTTGAACTCACGGTTCTTGATCTTAGCATCATGCAATTTCTTAGTCTTTTCCTTGTAAAGCAAAGAATTTTCATAGGCATTGGCTCTCAATTCATCCATCTCATTGAGTTGATCTTTCCTATGTGAACCAGCTTGGTTTAAATCAAAGTTAGCCCACTTGAGAGCCCAAGATGCCTTGTGTTCTAGCTCGAATGGGAGGTGGCACGCTTTTCCATAGACAAGCCTATAAGGAGTACAACCAATTGGTGTCTTAAAAGCCGTCCTAAAAGCCCACAAAGCATCATCAAGTTTATCCGACCAACAAGCTCGATGCTCTCCCATCGTTCTTTCTAAAATTCTCTTAAACCATGATTTGTGACCTTGGTTTGGCCATTGGTTTGAGGGTGATACGCGGTAGAAAGTCTATGATTAACTCCATATTTCTTCATAACTCTCGTGAATTGATCATTACAAAAGTGCGTACCACGATCACTTATGATGGCCCTGGGTACACCAAATCTAGCAAACAATTGCTTTAAGAACTTCACCAACAACTCTAGCATCATTGGTAGGTAAGGCTTTAGCCTCCACCCATTTGGACACATAATCCACCGCCACAAGTATATACTTGTTTCCCTTAGAAGATGGAAAACGTCCCATGAAGTCTATGCCCCACACATCAAATATCTCACACTCTTGAATAAAATTTTGTGGCATCTCATCACGTTGCGTAATTTTTCCTTGTCTTTGACACACATCACAAAATTTCACCATTTCATGGGTATCTTTGTAAATGGAAGGCCAATAGTAACCCGAATCAAAGACTTTCTTGGGGGTATAGTTGGGCCCAAAATGTCCACCCGTAGGTCCTTTATGACAGGCTTCTAAGATCTTAAATGCCTCGGGCCCATCTACACACCGTCTAATGATTTGGTCCACACATTGCCTAAAAAGATAAGGATCATCCCAAAAGTAGTACTTAACTTCCTTAAGAAATTTCTTCTTTTGTTGATAAGTAAGACCCTCAATAAGCACATTGCCCACAAGATAGTTTTCTATATCCGTAAACCAAGGAGTGGCATCCTCTTGGGAAGAGATAGACATGAGCTCCTCTAATGGAAAGGATTCATTGATTTCTTGATGTGGAAAATCTCCTTGAAAAGGATGCTCAAGTCTACTCAAGTGATCCGCCGCTAAATTCTCGGCTCCTTTCTTATCACGAATTTCTATCTTAAACTCTTGAAGCAACAAAACCCATCTCAAAAGCCTAGGCTTAGCATCTTGTTTTGTCATAAGATACTTGAGAGCGGAATGATCCGTATACACTATGGTTTTAGATAGCACAAGGTATGGTCTAAATTTCTCAAAAGCATAGACTATAGCAAGCAACTCTTTTTCCATGGTAGTGTAATGAAGTTGTGCACCGGTCATGGTTTTACTCGCGTAGTGTATAGGTTGAAAATGCTTATTAACTCTTTTTCCTAAGACGGCCCCTACCGCATAATCACTAGCGTCACACATAAGCTCAAAAGGTAATTCCCAATTGGGAGAAACCAAACCGGGAGCCTTAGTCAATTTCACCTTAAGAGTCTCAAAAGAGTCCAAACAATCTTGGTTAAAAATGAAAGGAGCCTCTTTTTCCAAGAGGTGAGTCATCGGTCTAGCTATCTTAGAAAAATCTTGTATAAAGCGCCTATAAAATCCCGCATGACCTAAGAAACTCCTCACACCTTTAACCGAGGTGGGTGGGGGAAGCTTAGCAATCACATCAATTTTAGCTCGATCCACCTCTAATCCCTTGTTGGATATTTTGTGTCCTAAAACAATTCCCTCGTTCACCATAAAGTGACATTTCTCCAAATTAAGCACTAAACGTGTTTCCTCACAACGCTTAAGCATTCTCTCTAGATTGGTGAGACATGAGGTAAATGAATTTCCAAAGACGGAAAAATCATCCATAAAAACCTCCATAGTTTGCTCTATCATGTCATGGAAAATCGCCATCATGCACCTTTGAAACGTCCCCGGTGCATTACATAAGCCAAAAGGCATCCTATTGTAAGCAAATGTACCGTAGGGACAAGTGAATGTGGTCTTTTCTTGATCCTTAGGGTCAATGGGTATTTGGAAATAACCCGAAAAGCCATCAAGAAAGCAATAGTACTCATTTCCCGCTAAGCGTTCAAGCATTTGATCCATAAAAGGTAATGGGAAATGGTCTTTCCTAGTAGCCTCATTGAATTTCCTATAGTCAATACAAACTCTCCAACCGGTGACAAGTCTCGTAGGAATAAGCTCATTGTTCTCATTAGGCACTACGGTGATTCCACCCTTTTTTGGAACACAATGTACCGGGCTAACCCATGGAGAGTCGGAAATGGGGTAAATCATACCCGCATCTAGGAGTTTAATCACTTCCTTCTTAATGACCTCATGGATTTTTGGGTTAACTCTTCGTTGACTTTGAATGGCGGGTTTGTAGTCATCCTCCATAAGGATTTTGTGTGTACAAAAATGTGGATCAATTCCCCTTATGTCGGATATTTTCCATGCTAAGGCTTTCTTGTGTTTCTTAAGGACTTCAATAAGTTGCTCCTTCTCATCCTCTTTTAACTCTTTAGCAATGATCACGGGTAGTTGGTCTTTGCCCTCTAAGAAAGCATACTTGATAGGTGTGTAAAAACCTATCCTTTTTCCACTTAATTCTGGCTAAAACGAGACCAAAACGCGTGTTTAATATCATTTGTTTGGAATTATACGTGGTTTTTGTGTTTATTGTGTTTTCAGAGCCAACCGGATGAATACTGAAGAAAACATGGGATTGCACGGGTTTTATGGAAGAAAAAGACTCAAGACGAAGTCTATTGTCCAAGAGATGCAAAAGATTTGAAGTCGCTGGGCCTATTTGAAGATTTATCGAAGAAAAGAACCAAAGATGGAAGATTTACATAAGTCGAAGAAACTCAAGTCTATTAAACGAAGAAATTAAAAGACGAGTTAAATTTAATCGACGACAAATCCCGAATCAGAATCGAAAACGTCAACTTTTCTGAAAAGACGAGAAGACAAGAAGAACGGGAGAAAGCCCACTCACTAACCAAAGGGAACACCTATATAAAGGATTCCCTTCACACTTTTCATTGAGTTTTTTTTTCTCCTATTTTCTCTCCCTTTCTGTTCGTAGGCTTCACCAACACCATTAGGGTGTTTGGTGATTTTGATCATTGTTTTTCCAAATCTTGTAGTTTAATCTTTGTCTTTTGATTGTGTAAACCTTATTCTATCAATTTAATCCTTCCATTTCATCTTGTTCATCTTCATCTTTTTGATTCAAAGTTATAGTTCTTATTTGGTTGATTTGATCATTAAAAGTTATTGGGATTTATGTTTTTATTGATGGGATTTGTTGTTTATGGTTAGTAGATTATTAGGCATTAGTTTTGTTTAAGTTTCGGTTAAAAACGTGGTGATTTTTAGTTTGAAATCGAGTTACCCTGTTTTTTCTGTATCATACTGTTCTTGAGTTTCCCAGGTTCCGAATGAGCAGAGAACTTCCGAATGAATCATCTTAGTTAAAATCTTCCGAATCAATCTCCCTTCAAAAGTTCCGAGTCAGTTTTAAAACTTCCGAGTGAAGTTCCGGATAAACTTCCGGGTGACCTTCCGGATAAACTTCCGGACCAAACTTCCGGGTGAAGTTCCGGATAAACTTCCGGGTGAAGTTCCGGATAAACTTCCGGGTCAAACTTTCGGATCAAACTTCCGAGTGAAGTTCCGGCCAAAGTTCCGAGTAAAATCTTCCGAGTAAAGTTCCGAACGAAGTTCTGGATCAATAGTTCCGAACCAAGTTCTGAGTGAACTTCCGAATCAAGGTAGACTTCCGAATCAATTTTATTTTGAGCATTTGTAAGTGATTCTTACTGTTTCTTCATTTTATATTTATATTTTAATTTTAATTCTAGTTTTGTTAATTGCTATTAAATTAATTGCTTTTAGTTTAAATCTTAGTGCATTTAGACCTTTAAGTAGATTAGAAAACCAATCCCCTTTTTAGTAACCAAGAACAATCATTCCACTTAGAACCGAGATCAATTCGAGAGGATACCGAGAATCTAACTTTCAATTAGAAAAATATCTAGTATCAAATGGCGCCGCTGCCGGCTCTTCTTGTTAAGATCAACAGTTTTTTGTGAGAACTTGGATTTTGGGATCCGTTCCCCGTGAACGTTACTTTTTCATAAAAACTTTCAAAAACACAAAAAAAATATAAAATTTTCAAAACTCCTAAAAATTAAAAAACCATAAAAACCAAAAATATTTCTGCTTTGGTTTTGCCTTGTTAGTTCTTTTGCAGGTGCATGCGTACACGATCAACGTCTTATCAAGAGCCCGAGCCTCTCGAAGACTTAGACATGGCCGGTGTACAAAACAACAACAATAACCCACCTCAAAACAATAATAATAACAACAACAATCCACCTTTCAACAACAATAATAACAACAACAACAACAATGAGCCTCTACCAGATAATCGCCCGATGATTGAACTTCTGCAAGCACATGTAGATGGTAACAATGATCCAATTGTCATACCCATGATTGCAGCCAACAACTTTGAGCTTAAATCCGGATTTATCCAGATGGTCTCTGCTCAACCATTCTTGGGGCGTACCATTGATCATCCACATGACCACGTCAAGAGATTCTTGCAACTCACCAATACTGTCAAATTCAATGGTGTTCCACAAGAGGTAATCCGTTTACAACTTTTTCCCATTTCTTTAGAGGGACAAGCCCGGCATTGGCTTGCTAAGGAACCGCCACAGAGTATTCTTTCGTGGACGGGTTTGGAGACCAAGTTTATCAATTACTTTTTCCCACCCTCTCGTACTACCGCTTTGCGGAATGAAATTATCAATTTTGAACAAAACTACGATGAGTCGTTTAGTGAATCTTGGGACCGTTTCAAAGACCTTTTGAGAAAATGCCCACAACATGGTTTTACCAAAGTACATCAAATTAACACTGTTTATAATGGTTTAAACATGAATGACCAAGATTCACTAAACAGTGCCTCAGGGGGTAATCTTTTGGCTAAGACTTCCAATGCTGCTTGGGATATCATTGAGAATAAGTCTCGTGTGCAAACCAAGAGTGTTAGGACCAATGTCGCTAGTGCCAGTACTAGTGACAGCGATAAGCGACTTGACAAAATCACTGCGCTTCTTGAATCGCTTGCTACCCAAACTGCCAGCAACACCAACAGCATCAACGCTAGAAACGCTAAAGACGCTCAAGTCAATGCTGTTAGCCAACCATGTGAGATATGCGGGGGTCCTTACTCTTACACCACTTGTACTGCCACCCAAGACTACCCTTCTGAAAATGTGAATGCAGCTTATGGCACCTACCCTCAACCCGCTTATCAAGCTCGACCTCAAGGTGACCGCAACCTGCTTAGCTACCGCTCCAACAACTATCTCTCACCACCTGGTTTTCCTCCTAATAACCCAAACCAACAACAAACCCTCAATCGCCCTCCTCAACAACAACAACAACCTCGTACACCATACATACCACCTCACAAACAACAACAACCACCTCAAAGAAACAACCAAGTTTACCAGCAACCTGCTTATCAAACACCCGCATACAATGCTCCTCCCAACCAACCCACCGCTTTACACCAAGAAGTGGAAACCTACATGAGGACTAACGATGTGATCGTGGGAAATCTTCAGCGGGAAGTGCTCAACTTGAAAGCAGACCTGGTCAAACAAGGGAACAATCTGAGAGCTGATATGAGAAACACGTTGGATAGTCAAACGAATGACTTAAAAAACATGATGGCTAGTTTCTTCCAAGGTAATAAACCCTCTTCTTCGGGTACTCTTCCGAGTAACACCGTTGCGAATCCAAGAGGGGAGATGAAAGCAATCACTACTCGCAGTGGCAAAGGTACCAAGGAACTCGAGCTTCCTATACCTCCACCGGTGATTGTGACTAAGGAGAACGAGTCACCTGCTTCTATTCCTCATCCTTCTACTTCCCCAATTTCTCCACCTCTTACTTCTACCCCTCCTCCACCCAAGGATGTGAATGATCCTTCGATCCCAAAGCCTTCCTCTTCTTCCAATATACCTTATCCATCTAGGTTGAGGAAAGAGAAGCTCAAAAGCAAGTACAATATTCAGGTTTCGAACTTTCTTAAAATGTTCAAACAATTGAATTTCAACATCTCCTTCGCTGAGGCTCTCGCTCACATGCCTAAGTACGCGAAAATGTTTAAGGATCTTCTGAGTGACAAGGAAAAACTTCTTGATATTGCCAACACCCAACTTAATGAGAATTGCTCTGCAGTGCTCTTAAGGAAATTACCAACCAAGCTTGGTGATCCGGGTCGTTTCTTAATCCCTTGCAATTTCCCGGGAGTAGAGAATTGCATGGCCCTAGCCTATCTAGGTGCCAGTATTAATCTAATGCCTCTAAGCGTTTGGAAGCAATTATCTCTCCCTGAGCTAGTCCCCACCAAAATGACTTTGGAATTAGCTAACCGTACGGTTGCTTATCCAGTGGGGATAGCCGAAGACGTCTTTTTAGGAGTCGACAAATTCACTTTTCCTGCCGATTTCGTCGTCGTCGACTACGAGATGGACCCTCGTGTTCCTTTGATCGTGGGCCGTCCATTCCTGAGGACCGGTAGCACTCTCATCGATGTTGAAGCCGGTGAGCTTATCATGAGAGTGGGTGACGATAAAATCGTTTTCAACATGGGAAAGTTGTCTAAACAACCTTATTCATACGAGAATGTTAATTGTATTGACGTTCTGGATGAGGCTTGTGAAGAACACTTTAATGATGCTTGTAAAAATATTACTACCTCTCTTCCCAATGTTGAAACCGTTTCCTCTATTGATTCATCACTGACTCTATTTGGAGAAAGTGATTTGTTTTGGAAAGATCTTGAAGCCACCATGGGAGATGTGAACTTAGCAAATGATGATTCTCCCACCAATGGGGATGACGACATGCATTTCTTTGAAAACCTTCTCAACGAAGACAATCTTTCTCCACCATCTCCCATGGTTATTGCTATCGATGCTCCGACTTTGAAAACGCCTCCCATCGAAAATCCCCCGGATTTAGAACTTAAGGAGTTGCCGCCTCATCTCGAGTACGTGTTCCTTGAAGAAGAAAAGAAGTCACCCGTCATTATCGCGAAGGACTTGAAAGATGAAGAGAAAACTCGCCTCATCGCCGTGCTTAAAGATCATAAGAAGGCAATTGCTTGGAAAATTTCCGATATCCGCGGAATTGATCCGAACTTTTGTACTCACAAGATTCTCATGGAAGATGACATTAAACCCGCAATCCAGAGCCAAAGAAGGGTTAATCCTAAAATTCATGACGTCATCAAACAAGAGGTTATCAAACTTCTAGATGTCGGCTTGATTTACCCTATTTCGGATTCGCCATGGGTAAGTCCCATCCATTGTGTGCCCAAGAAGGGCGGAATAACCGTTGTTTCCAATGAACACAACGAGTTGATTCCCACTCGTCTCGTTACTGGGTGGATAGTTTGTATTGATTATCGCAAGCTCAATGATGCCACGAGAAAAGACCACTTTCCTCTTCCTTTCATGGATCAAATGCTCGAGCGTCTTGCGGGTAATAACTATTACTGCTTTTTAGACGGTTTCTCCGAGTATTTTCAAATTCCCATCGATCCCAAAGACCAAGAAAAGACCACATTCACTTGTCCCTATGGAACATTTGCTTACAAACGCATGCCTTTTGGTTTATGCAATGCTCCTGGGACGTTCCAAAGGTGTATGATGGCTATCTTCCATGACATGGTTGAAGAAACTATGGAAGTATTCATGGATGATTTCTCGGTTTATGGCGATTCATTCTCTGCTTGCCTTGCCAATTTAGAACGTATGCTTAAGCGGTGTGAAGACACTCGCCTTGTTCTTAATTGGGAAAAATGCCATTTCATGGTAAAAGAGGGCATCGTGCTAGGACACAAGATCTCCAAAGCCGGTCTTGAAGTAGACCGTGCTAAAGTCGATGTTATCGCTAAGTTGCCTCCACCTTCAACCGTGAAGGGTGTGAGAAGTTTCCTGGGTCATGCGGGCTTCTACCGTCGATTCATAAAAGATTTTTCTCAAATCGCTCGCCCGATGACCCACCTCTTGGAAAAAGACACTCCTTTTATCTTTTCCAAAGAGTGTCTTGAAGCCTTCAACTCGCTTAAGGATATGCTAACTAAGGCACCCGTCTTGGTCACCCCTAATTGGGAGCTGCCTTTCGAGATGATGTGCGATGCTAGTGACTTTGCTATTGGAGCGGTTTTGGGCCAAAGAGTGAACAAACACTTCCAACCAATCCATTACGCTAGCAAGACAATGTCTGGGGCACAAGTGCATTATACGACAACCGAAAAAGAGCTTTTAGCTGTTGTCTATGCCTTTGAAAAATTTCGCCCCTATCTTGTCCTTTCCACCACAATCGTTTACACCGATCATTCCACGTTGAAGTACTTGTTGACAAAGCAAGATTCCAAACCAATACTTCTTCGCTGGGTTTTTCTACTCCAAGAATTTAAAATCAAAATTCGCGATAAGAAAGGAGCAGAAAACCTAGCCGCGGATCATCTCAGTAGACTTGAGGATCCTTACCAAGGGGAACATCCAAACACAGAAATCAATGATTCTTTTCCCCTAGAGACCTTAATGTCTATCAATTCGAATTCTTATGAAACCCTGTGGTTTGCGGACATTGCAAACTACTTAGCGGGTGGAATTCTCAAGGAAGGGTTAACATCCCAACAAAAGAAAAAGTTCTTCAACGACATTAAGACTTACTTTTGGGATGACCCGTATCTATTCAAACAATGTGCCGATTTGATTATTCGTCGATGTGTTGATGGACCGGCAGCTTTGGAAATCCTTGATGCTTGCCACAAAGGACCCACCGGTGGTCACTTTGGTCCCAACTACACCGCCAAAAAAGTGTTTGACTCGGGATTTTATTGGCCCACCATATATCGTGACGCTCACAATATGGTTAAACGTTGTGATGCTTGCCAAAAACAAGGCAAGATCACACATAAAGACGAGATGCCTCAGAATTTCATTCAAGAATGTGAAATCTTTAATGTTTGGGGTATCGACTTTATGGGGCCATTCCCTTCATCTAAAGGAAACAAATACATCCTTGTAGCCGTTGACTACGTTTCAAAGTGGGTTGAAGCTAAAGCTTTACCTACTAATGACGCAAGGGTGGTTTGTAACTTTTTGAAATCTCTATTCGCTAGATTCGGTGTGCCTCGTGCCATTATTAGTGATCGCGGGACTCATTTTTGCAATGACCAATTCGCAAGAGTCATGGCTAAGTACGGTGTTAATCATCGTCTTTCCACCGCCTACCACCCACAAACTAATGGCCAGGCTGAAATATCCAACCGAGGATTAAAGCGAATTCTGGAAAGAACCGTGGGAGAGCATCGTGCCTCATGGGCTGATAAACTTGATGATGCTTTGTGGGCTTTTCGTACCGCATGCAAGACTCCGATTGGTTGTACACCATATCGTCTCGTGTACGGGAAAGCATGCCACCTCCCTATTGAGTTGGAGCACAAGGCTTACTGGGCCTTGAAGTGGGCTAATTTTGATATCAACAAAGCCGGTGACCTACGCAAGATCCAAATGAGCTGAATGAACTCCGTAATGAGGCTTATGAAAATTCTTTGATCTATAAGGAGAAGACTAAGCTCATTCACGACTCTAAGATTAAGAACCGAGAGTTCCAAGTTGGAGATAAAGTTTTACTCTTTAACTTTCGGTTGAAAATCTTTTCAAGCAAGCTGAAATCTCGTTGGTCCGGCCCATTCACCATTGCCCAAATTTTTCCATATGGTACTCTCGAGCTCGCTCAACCTAATGGACCAAATTTTAAGGTGAATGGCTAACGAGTGAAGTTGTACTTTGGTGAGGACATCTCTCAGGAGATGATTCCATCTCTCACCACGTTCCCCATGAACTAATTCTGGGTCGAGTCAGGCTCGTGACTCGGTTATAAAAAACAAGCGCTCCTCGGGAGGCAGCCCGAGTATCTATCCTGTTCTGTTTTAACCTCCTAAGTGTAGGGGGACCTCTTTAGGTGTTTGTCTTTGTGTGGTGATGTGATTACAGGGATAAGTGCACTCTTGGAATCTTTGAAGAACCGTGCTCCCGTGTTATCTAAAATCCGGTTCTATCTCTCAACTATCGTGATTCAATTTTCTTCATACTCACATTTGAAATTGATCACATTAGTCGTCTCTTCCTTAACTTGATTTAACCAACGTGCACAATGTCATAAGTGTAGGGGAGACTTTTCCCACATGCTTAAACATTGAGGACAATGTTTATCTTAAGTGTAGGGGGGACTTCTATCGAAGTTTTAAGTGTACTTTTCCATGAAAATGCCTTCATTAAACCAGAAAATCATCTTTTTCAACATTTTTCAAATTTTTAATTAACTTTGGCCATTTAGTCGTAATTTTTAAACTTTTATCGTTACTTTCATATGTATATATCTCGCAATAAAGTCAAAAATATTAATAAAGTGGTGTAGCTAGTTTAGAAGTCTTTGACATATTAGGCCCGTTGCGATTATTTTGACTCAACCCGAATAGACTTATCCAAGTTTATTCTAGCTAGTATCCTTAACCATATAGACCTTAATTAGTTTATTAGGCTAAGTGTCCACGAGTCTCATTACTTGAGATTTTAAATTGTGGAGAACGAGAAATGATAGAGTCAATTATAAGTCGGTATTCTTGCACAAGCTCACTTGGTGTAATTATTTACCTATTCTCCCATCACTTGCTAATAATTTATCTGCAATAAGTAAGGTCGTACGATTTGAAAAGTTACTTAGCTTCTAGCCCAAGATCGTTTAAAAGTTACTCAGTAATGATAAGAGTTCATAGCCAAGGCATAACTTATGAAGCGGGGCGCGAAGATTGGCGAGTCCAAAAAGGCCCTAACAAGGCATGAGGATTCAATTTTATTGCTAAAGATCCAAAGTGATGTGAAAAGCATTATTCCCAAAATCAATATGAAGGATCAAGACTCACGACGAAAAGCAATCAACTCCCATAAAGATGATGGAGAAGTCTATCTGAAAAGACCCTAACAAGGTATGAGGATAAATAGATCCAAGTCCGAAAAGGAGGCGGATCGTTGTATCTCAAAATCCAAAATAGAGATTGAAGAAATAATCATGAAGTCGTGGTCAACAAAGTTGGAGTACCTCTCAAAAGTCTCCAAGTGAAGAAACTCTATGAACGATGAGAAGACCATTATCTCAAGCACGTCTCTCAAGATATGAAGTATGAAGTACATGCCAAATATCGGCCCGAGAAAGGTCTCAAATCGTGAACCGAGTTATGCCAAGAAATGAACTTTTTGATATCCCGAGAAGCAGTTTTAAGAGATTTTGTCCTTTAGCTAACTATTGATCAAATCGTCCTACTTTGCTTTCTGCCTAAATAAACTATCGAAATAAGTCCAAAAATGCATCTTCATGATCATTCTAAGACAAAAATAAAGTATAAGAGATACATCTAGGAATAAGGGAGTATAAGCATATAGTTAAGCCATGTGCGTAAGTGTTTGATTTGCTAACTTATAATAACAATGATCTCGTTTTTAAGCTTAGTTTGGGGAACGTGAAACTTGAGGGTGATAAATCTTGGCAGCACCAAAGCGCTAATGTAAGTCCTTGATCTCTTTGCAAGTTATTTCCATATAGCTATTTTCAAGTGAAAATGGTTTTCTATCCTTTTGTTTACTTTAAAGTTTTAACTTCTTTTAGTACTTTAATTTTTGTTTAGTAGTATTTTAATAAGGCCAAGGTTGATTGATTATGAGAAAAGTGTAAATTTGCTTTATCGCTAAGCATTGCATGAGGGCATGGCAATGGTTAAGTGTAGGGGATTTGATAGGTGTGTAAACACCCATCCTTTTTCCACTTAATTCTGGCTAAAACGAGACCAAAACGCGTGTTTAATATCATTTGTTTGGAATTATGCGTGGTTTTTGTGTTTATTGTGTTTTCAGAGCCAACCAGATGAATACTGAAGAAAACATGGGATTGCACGGGTTTTATGGAAGAAAAAGACTCAAGACGAAGTCTATTGTCCAAGAGATGCAAAAGATTTGAAGTCACTGGGCCTATTTGAAGATTTATCGAAGAAAAGGACCAAAGATGGAAGATTTACATAAGTCGAAGAAACTCAAGTCTATTAAACGAAGAAATTAAAAGACGAGTTAAATTTAATCGACGACAAATCCCGAAATCAGAATCGAAAACGTCAACTTTTCTGAAAAGACGAGAAGACAAGAAGAACGGGAGAAAGCCCACTCACCAACCAAAGGGAACACCTATATAAAGGATTCCCTTCACACTTTTCGTTGAGTTTTTTTTTCTCCTCTTTTCTCTCCGTTTCTGTTCGTAGGCTTCACCAACACCATTAGGATGTTTGGTGATTTTGATCATTGTTTTTCCAAATCTTGTAGTTTAATCTTTGTCTTTTGATTGTGTAAACCTTATTCTATCAATTTAATCCTTCCATTTCATCTTGTTCATCTTCATCTTTTTGATTCAAAGTTATAGTTCTTATTTGGTTGATTTGATCTTTAAAAGTTATTGGGATTTATGTTTTTATTGATGGGATTTGTTGTTTATGGTTAGTAGATGATTAGGAATTAGTTTTGTTTAAGTTTCGGTTAAAAACGTGGTGATTTTTAGTTTGAAATCGAGTTACCCTGTTTTTTATGTATCATACTGTTCTTGAGTTTCCCAGGTTCCGAATGAGCATAGAACTTCCGAATGAATCATCTTAGTTAAAATCTTTCGAATCAATCTCCCTTCAAAAGTTCCGAGTCAGTTTTAAAACTTCCGAGTGAAGTTCCGGATAAACTTCCGGGTGAACTTCCGGATAAACTTCCGGACCAAACTTCCGGGTGAAGTTCCGGATAAACTTCCGGGTGAAGTTCCGGATAAACTTCCGGGTCAAACTTCCGGATCAAACTTCCGAGTGAAGTTCCGGCCAAAGTTCCGAGTAAAATCTTCCGAGTAAAGTTCCGAACGAAGTTCCGGATCAATAGTTCCGAACCAAGTTCCGAGTGAACTTCCGAATCAAGGTAGACTTCCGAATCAATTTTCTTTTGAGCATTTGTAAGTGATTCTTACTGTTTCTTCATTTTATATTTATATTTTAATTTTAATTCTAGTTTTGTTAATTGCTATTAAATTAATTGCTTTTAGTTTAAATCTTAGTGCATTTAGACCTTTAAGTAGATTAGAAAACAAATCCCCTTTTTAGTAACCAAGAACAATCATTCCACTTAGAACCGAGATCAATTCGAGAGGATACCGAGAATCGAACTTTCAATTAGCAAAATATCTAGTATCAATACTCTAAGTTGGATGGAAGGTCCTTTAGTTCAATTGGAGGTGGACTTTCTATGGAAGGTTTTACTATGGAAGGATCCTCATTGGTAGCTTCTTGTGGAATAGGAGAAGGAATAGGGTCCTCATTGAGCAACTTTTGGATAGTAAGAATATCTTCTTCCCGATTAATGGGAGAATCATCATCACCAAGAAAGTTTGACTCAAATTCCTCCAAGAGGAAATCACTCTCTCAAAAAGGTGTTAAAGAGGGAGCAATTGAGGCCACGGTTTCAACATGGGGCATCTCATCACTAGTACTCTTACAAGCATCATGAAAGTGTTCATCATACACCTCATCTAGCACATCAACTATGTCAATAGTCTCACAAGGTCTAGACTCCTTAACCTCTTTCCTATCACAAACTTTCCCTAACTTAAACACCACTCTCTTATCCTCTACTCTCATAATTAGTTCTCCTTCCGCCACATCTATCAAAGTACGACCCGTTCTCAAAAACGATCTACCAACAATCAAAGGAACTCTAGGATCCATGTCATAATCCACCACTACAAAGTCGGCCGAAAATGTAAACTTATCCACACCTACAAACACATCCTCCGTTATACATACGAGGTAAGCTATGGTTCGGTTGGCTAATTCAAGGGTCATCCTAGTGGGAGTGAGCTCGGGAAGAGAGAGTTTTTTCCAAACCGATAAAGGCATGAGGTTAATGCTTGCCCCTAAATCCGCCAAAGCCATGAAATTTTCAACACCGGGAAAATTACAAGGTATCAAGAAGCGCCCCGGATCTCCAAGTTTTGTTGGTAAGGTTTTAAGTAGCACGGCGGAACAATTTTCATTAAGGGATGTGTTGGGCAAATCAACCAATTTTTCTTTGTTTGAGAGTAAATCCTTGAACATCTTAGCAAACTTTGGCATATAAGCAAGAGCTTCCGCAAAGGATATGTTGATGTTGAGTTGCTTGAACATCCTTAAGAAATTTGAGACTTGGATGTCATCCTTGTTCTTTAACTTGTCCTTTTTCAACCTTGAAGGATATGGAAGAGTAGGTTTTGGTGTAGGTGGAATAGGTGTTGTAGTGGAAGATTTGTCTTTGTTAGCTTCTTCATTGGAAGGTGTGGAAGGTAGAGGAGAATTAGGAATAGGTTGAGAAGGTGTGTTTGATTGAATGGGAGCATTTTGAGGTGGTAAAGTAGAGGTAGAAGACTTGTCACAAGTAGGAACAAAATTGGGTGGAACAATAGGAGGTTTAGGAGGTGAAGGATCCTTTGTTGTCTTTCCACTTCTTGTTGTAATAGCATTGACATTTGCCCTTGGATTTGTTTGTGTGTTGGATGGTAAAGCCCCTTGTGGTCTTTGATTATAAAGCATCATAAACTTCTTATTTGTGTCTTCATGCATTTCTCTCATTCTTCTCTCATGAGCTTCATTCATTTCTCTTAATCTCTTCTCATTAGCTTGGAACCTCCTTTCATTCTCTTGATTCATTTTGTGAAAAAGATCAATTGTGTTATAATCTTGTGGCACATTTCCTTGAAAACCTTGGGGTTGGAAAGGTGGAGGTTGATTGTAAAACCCTTGATTGTTACCTTGAAAGGTATTTCCTTGATTGTTGAAGGTATTTGGTGGTCTATAGTTATTCCCTTGGTAAGGTGGTCTTTGTCCTTGATTTCTTTGTAACACTTGAGGAGGATTTTGTTGAATTTGAGTGGGTGGTTGGGGTGGGAATCCCGGTAGAGTAAGGTAATTTTGGGACTTGTAAGAAAGGTTATTAGGATTGATATTTGGCTTGAAGTGTTCACGATGTTCCTCTTGGTAAGAATAGCATTCCCCTTGATAACCTTGCACCTTATCACATTGTTAATAAGAATGGGGACCTCCACAAGTTACACAAGAAAGAGTAATTGCATTCACATCATTTGAAGAATTGTTCAATGAAAGGCTCTTAATGGCTTGAATCATTTCTTGTTGTTGCTTAAAACTCGTCTCATGATCTCTATCTATCTTTTGCATGAGCTCTTGGTGATACTTGAGGAATTGGTTATCACAAGGTGTTTGTGAATCGTTTTGGATAACATGAACCCTTTCTTCAAATTGAGTGTTTGTTTGAACCATTGCTTTAGTCTCAATGATGTCCACGGCCTCTTGAATGGATTTAAGAAGAATATTCCCTCCCGCGGAAGCATTGAGTGAATCTTGGTGATGAGGTTTAAGGCCATTATAGAAAGTATTGATTTGGTGAACTTCATCCAATCCATGTTTAGGGCATCGCCTCAATAACTCTCTAAATTCCTCCAAAGCATCACTAAAGGATTGACTAGGTTTTTGTTAAAAGCCTATAATTAAGTTCCTCAAAGCCGTGGTCTTAGATGGAGGAAAGAACTTGTTCAAAAACTTAGTGGTGAAACCATCCCATGTGGTGATACTATCGGGTGGTTGGGTGTCTAACCAATGCTTAGCTTGTCCCTCTAGTGAAAATGGCACTAATATCAACTTAATAGCATCATGTGGAACTCCATTGTATTTAAGGGTATTTCAAAGAGCAAGGAATCTCTTAAGGTGATCATGAGGATCATCATTCTTGTGACCATAAAAAGGTGTTTGTGAAACCAAGGTAATCATAGCCGTTTTTATCTCAAATGAATTTGCGGGAATGTCGGGAATCCTAATAGCATTAGCATATCCGTGAACACTGGATTGCAAACGTTCCGTCAAATAACGATTATCAACAGCCGTGGCTTCTTGTTGTGGATGAGTCAAAGCACGATTCTCGTGATCGGCTTGATAGACGGTGGTGGTTTACTCTTTCTCTTTTTCTTCTTTTTCGGAGGAAGAGGTTGTACACCAATCGGTATTCGTGCACGCCCGCGAGTGAGCATGCAACTCAATACGAGGAATGAGAGAGAATCTCTCGTGTGACTTTGAAGAGAAAAGGATTATCCTCTTCGAGTTTCAATATGAAATATCCACAAGAAAATAATAATATACGTATGTACTACTTGGGTGCAAGACCACCAATGAAGCCTTCCTTCTTAGAATACTCACAAGTGAATGGGGGTTAGGTGGCGCGAAGCACTTAAGTACCTATTGACCCTTAGATGGAATTTTATAGCACATCGCCTTTCTATTCACTTAATTGTTTGTATTCTTCGAATTGTTGCTTATTTAGAGTATTTATCTATTCTTGCTTTATTTTGTTTGATCGATACGCGTGTCAAGGACCGGAACGCCCCTCAACACGGTGTATTGCCTCGGCAATACTTATGGAGAATATGTAGATTGGTTGTTCTTATACGTATACGTATTTACTTATAATAATATATGGAAAATATTTTTGTATTTATGAGTTTTTAAGAGAAAATACTATATGTACATAAAAACCGAGAGAATCTAATAATATATATTTTGGGGTGCAATCTCTTAGGAAAAAGATTGCTTTTTGGATTTTTTTAATTTGTTTGCTCAATTCTTTAGGAAAAGAATTGTTTTGTTAATTTTTTAGTTTTTATATATTTTTATATTTTTTATTTTTAATTTGTTTTTGATTTATGATACGTAAAAATAACGTTCACTAGGTGAACGGATCCCAAAAGCCAATGAAAACCGTCAATCGATAGTCTCTCGTAAAGTCAAAGAACCGGCAGCGGTGCCATTTGATATGTGTATAGTTGAAGTTCGTTTTTCTCAGTTCTTAACAAATTGAAAGTCCTAACAATATCGGGTTTTTAATTGTTCTTGGTTGGTAATGTTTTTTGGATATTCTATTGCTAATTCAAACAAGCCTTGCAAAAATGAAAAATATCGTCTACTTATATTTTGAACACAGTGCAAATACCAAGTTCTTATTCAATTAAAATGCAAAATGTAAATTTTACCAACTATAAGGACTAGAAATGTAAATTCTATGAAATTTAAATGCTTACAATGTAAAGCTGAAAAGTACAAGGACTGAATATCTAAAAACAGTAAACTATGAGGACTGAAAATGAAAACTATCCAAACAACTTAACTAATTCTCAAAAAATTCAAAACTTCCTAACTGATTTTTAACAAATTTGAAAGTTAAAGGACTGGATTATTGCAAACCCTAAAAAGAAGCAAGTTTAGCCATGTTTCGAAACAGTTTAACTCTTCAAGGAATTAAGTGCAAATTTTCAAAACTTTTAATCAAAAACGGGTTACAACCTTTAATAAGCTCGTTTGAGCTTATTACTCAACCAAATTTGACCAAACCACTTGCAAATGATTCAAAATCAGAAATAAGCTAGACCTATCCAAGGAAATTTGCTAAATGTGACTAAAAAGCTGATAAGCTAGTTTCAATAAGCACAAAATAAGCTATAAGCTAATCCAGACTTGCACAACTAGATTTTAGTGATGAAAATGATTAATAAGCTCAAAATAAGGACGGGAAATCAAGTCAAATGAAAAATCATCCAGTAATAAGCTCAAAAACTTAAAATAAGCAAAAAGAGTGCTTATGTTGACCAACGTTGACCAAGAATTTTCAATAAGCTCAAAATCTCAAAAATTAACCAGGAACACTTACTTTATGATATTGTGAAAGAAAATCGACCATTTTATGAAGTACAAATCAAGTTATGAAAAAGCAGTTCGCCCATTTACAGTAACTTGCATTTGCTCAATGAGCTTAAACTTTTGCTTATTTCTTCTTGAATACTTGAAACTGTACAAATTCCTTATAGACTTTGAAACTTCATATATTGAGTAAGATTTGAGGGCTGGTTTGGTGGAATTTCATGAACTAACAAAGAAATGGTAAGCAATTCAATTTGACAACTCTCTGAATAGGCACTAGAAGAAAACTGACCCAAACTTTTTAGATGGCCATTTGCCTTTTTGACCTAAATTTTGACTTGAAAATGACTCAAAGCTATTTGATATGACTAGTAAACTGAAAATGAACCAAAACTTACCAAATTCTATCACTTAAAATCTGAATCAAACCTAATGCCAAACACCACTTACTGAACTTTTTGGAATTTTAGTGAATGATTATTAAGCAAAGGACTAAACTGAGTAAAATGCTTTAGCACACCAAGTTTTAAAACCACAATGAAATGTTTCAGAACTAGTAACAAGCAATGAACACAGCTAGAACTCAAAATTGGTTAATAAGACTAAATGACTGATAAAATCTGAAAACAGGACAAGTACTAAGCTATAGCAAGATTAAGCTACATAATAAGCTATAACAACACTAAAATCTGATAAGAAACAGGCTAAAACAAGTTTGATCATGCAATCAAGTAAGATTAAACTAGAATGAAGCAGGCATATGACTGTTTAGAGGAACTAAAAATCAGGAACTCAAAACCTTTAGCTAAGGCCTCCTTTAGGGAATAGAGGAGCGCTGAACTCTCTATTCTAGTGCTAACCACCACCTTAGCACTAGAAATCACTATCAACAATCAAATCAACAGTAATCAATCAACAATTCTGCCATTGATGAACTTGAACTCATCAAAATCTGCTAAATTTGAACTGAATGATCAAAACAGCAACAACCTTCAACTTTAGCCAATTATGATCAAGATATGATCATAACAAACTAACAACAGCATCAAGAGTATCAATGAAGCAGGTAATGAACATAGAGTATATTGAGAGTTTTTGGAGGGAAAATGAGAATTTGAATTTTATTGAGTAAAAATTAGTTACAAAGGTAGGTATTTGTTACAACTAACTATAACAGACTCAAGAGTGTGTCAAACTCTTGAGTTGTTAAGCTAAGAACTAAGAAATGAGATGAGAGGAAAACTAAGTGTGTGTGTTTTTCACACTTTCTACAATTGCAAGAAATGAGAACTAAACATGTATTTATAGACTTCAGGAGTAGAGCAGTTGGGGTTGGTGACGTGTTGGAACCAATCCCAGGCTTCCACGTGTCAAAAATCTGCTAAATGAGTTTTGCTGATGAAGAACAGATTTGGGGGTTTTATCTTGAGTTGATTTCAGCCTAATTGGTTGTGACCAATGGATCCGTCCTTCAAAATGAGCAAGTTTGATGTTTAAATCATCTTCTGAAATCCACTCTAGCTCAAAGTCGAATCTGGCAATACGTTTTGATGAAGATGACACGTGTCATATTTTTATTGGTTGAATAAAGTGCACACGGATCACTATCCACAATGGATAAAGTGATTATTGCATGTCTTAACGCCATTGGTTGAAAACTAGAACGTGGGTTTTACTGTTGAGATATGGACCAATAAATGGGTGACGGCTGAGTGGCAATAAATGCAGCTTAGTTGGTGATCCATGTATCACTTTTCTTGGTTTCCCATTGGTTTAGAGCTTTAGACACGGATTAAGCACTATTAACTTTCTAGAAATGGCAGAAATGATCCCTTGACTTGGCAGAATGTATTCTTTAGCTAGTAACTTCATTTCTTTGGCATATTTGGTGCTTCAAACTTCGTTCTTGAACAAATTTGATCCTTTGACTGAGTTGACTTGAGAGTTGACCAGATTTGACTTTGATCTTGACTTTATCATATTTACACTTTTAGTCCTTCATCTTTGGCAGTTTGTCAAGATATGTCCTTTGTCTTCAAAGTCTTGTCACTTTTGATCCTTCTTTGTCTTTTTCATCAAATTAAGCTTGATTTTCCTTTGTTTGCTTGAAAATGTATCCTTCTTACCTATTTGAGCACAAACACAAAACATACCACATAATTCCGCTTTATAGCACAATGTTTAGGTATTTTTATTGTGTTTTAGGGTGATTTGTTGATAAATTGATATGAGTTTTTGCTCATATCATGAACCTTTATCTAGAACCTTGAATTATATGCCTGTTACTAATCCAGACATTGTGAAACTGGATTCAAATGTTGTGGAAGAACCAGTTGTTGAAATTTCAAGTAAACATGTTGACAAGGAAGTAGAAACACATGCAGTCAAATCAACTCCTATACTTGAGTATGTCACCATTCCCATATGGATAGATGGATTTGCTGTTGTTGATGCTTCTGGAAAGGAAAAAGATGGTCCACAAGAAAAACCAATTGATGAGAAAATGCATGAATCTTCAAGCGCTGACAAAGGCAAATTTGGCACTGAAAGGCCAAGTACAGGCGTTGATGGCTCAAACGTTGACAGGCCTAGTTCAGGCGTTGACAACCCTTTTGACCATTTATTCTCTTCTAATGTTTTTGAACAAGGTGAACCTTCCACAGTACATGAGGAGGTTCATTCAGGTGATGAAGGTGAAGAATTTGAAGATGATATTGGCAACATGGAGACTGAAATTGAAGACTACAGAATTCTTGGGGTGGGGGGATACTTACATCTACTATAAAAAATCATCATCCTTCTCTAATTATTGGTGATGTGTTGTCTCATGTTCAAACAAGAAGGTCTCATTAGAATCAAGGAGGTTTTATTGCCAATATCCACAAGAAGGTTGATACCCATTTTGTACAGGCATGTTTGTTTGCTTGTTTTTTTGTCACAACAGGAACCCAAGAAGATATTTGATGCTCTAAAAGAACCAAGTTGGGTGGAAGCAATGCAGGATGAGCTTCACCAATTTGCTATTCAAGATGTTTGGGAGTTAGTAGATTGTCCTAGATATGTCAGACCTATAGGGACAAGATGGGTTATTAGAAACAAAAAGGATGAAAGAGGAATTGTGGTCAATAACAAGGCATATTTAGTTGCTCAAGGCTATACACAAGAGGGAGGGATAGACTATGAATAGGTTTTATGCTTCTTGCATGGGCTTCACAGTTTATCAAATGGATGTGAAGAGTGCTTTTCTTTATGGCACAATTGAAGAGGAGGTTTATGTAATACAGCCTCCTGGTTTTGAGGATTCAGAACATCCAAACAAGGTGTATAGGGTGAAGAAAGCAATGTATGGACTTCATCAAGCCCCAAGAGAATGGTATGGCACATTGTCCACCTATCTGGTGGAAAATGGATTCAAGAGGGGCACCATAGATCAGACTTTATTTACCAAGAAGATTGGCAAGGACTTTTTACTTGTTCAGGTCTATGTGGATGATATCATCTTTTGCTCTTCGAGTCCAAAGATGAGTGAAGAAATTTCCAAGATCATGACAGTCAAATTCAAGATGAGTGCAATGGAAGAGATGAACTTCTTTCTAGGTTTACAAGTTCAACAGAAAGAAGATGGTATCTTTATCTCTCAAGACAAATATGTAGCATACATCTTGAAGAAGTTTGGCTTTTCTCCACATGAAAAACGGGCTAGCACACCCATGGATAGGGAACACCCTTGGGGAAAGATTAGAGATGGAAAAGAAGTGGATGTTAGGCATTATAGCTCAATGATTGGATCATTGATGTATCTTACAGCTTCTAGACCTGACATTATGTTTGTTGTGTGTGCATTTTCACGTCATCAAGTGACTCCCAAAGAGTGTCATCTTCATGCTGTCAAGAGGATTTTTAGATACCTTAGGTGCTATCGCACCTTGGGATTATGGTATACATAGGATTCTCTATTAGATCTCATTGGTTATTCAGGCAGTGATTATGGAGGTGACAAGTTTGATAGAAAATCCACAACTGGTGGATGCCAATTTCTTTGGAGTAGGTTAATATCTTGGCAGTGCAAGAAACAAACAGTTGTGGCCAACTCTACAACTGAAGCATAATATGTAGCTACAGCTGCTTGTTATGGAAAAATCTTAAGGATTCAGAACCAACTGTCAGATTATGGGTATAATTTTATGCATACCAAGATTTTTGTAGACAATAACAGTACTTATGCATTATTAAGAATCCTGTACATCATTCTAAAACAAAACACATAGAGGTTAGACATCATTTTATAAGAGATTGTTTTTAAAAAAGGTTTAATACAACCAGATAGGGTTGACACAGAAGAAAATGTGGCAGATTTATTAACTAAACCTTTTGATGCTGGGAGACTTCAATACTTGGTAACAAGTATTGGAATGATCAATCTTACCTAATATGTGTTTTGGAACTTATTGTAAAAGTATGTACAAGATAGGCACTGTTATTGGTCTTTATACAAAATTAGGTTTTGCACTTTATTTGTCTAACGCTGATAAGTGTTAAAATGGACGTTGACAGCAACATGTTAGTTTTGTGGGTTTTGATCTAATTATGCAAGCATTATGAGCATTGTACAAATGGATACAGAGTTGCTTATGGATCTTTGGAGCTTACTTGGAGTGTGTTAAAGTTTATGGATGATGGTTCGAATGTTTACATTTCTATCTTGACATAAATTTTTATTGCATAACTTATGTTTGGCAACTTGTATATCATATTTTAAGGGGAGGTTTAGGAAACCTTTAGGACTTTTGGGTATTCATATAATACTCTTATCACAATTATAGATTGTGTCCATTGGTGAGTACGAGTTAGTTTACTACATCGTGAGGCACTATAGCATGCAAAGTTGATATACTTTGCACGCTGCCAAGACTTTTTGATCTAGAATTGGATGTGGTCGGTTGGGAGACTTGGGTATGATTTTATTGGGCTTACCTGGGAAGTTACAAAGGATTTTATGAGATAACTTCATTGTTAAGAACTTTGGTTAGCAAAGGACACTTGAGGACAATTATGTCTATCTTGCTTAAGCAGGTGTGCATGCTTGGATAGTGCTTGCCACCCTATAGTGATTTTCAGTCTATAAGTTATCTTCACTAGGATAATTACTTTGTTAAGGTCCTTTTTCTTTAAAATTATTTTTATTTTTGGACGTTGACAATTTTCTTTCCAAGCGTTGTTAAGACCAGTTTTGACGTTGACATGGCAAAATCCAACGTTGACACGAATATAGCCGCTGGGCGCTGATAAGTTATTTTTTTTCGTTGATAAACATTGGGTCCTATCCAGTTGTTATTTTTGACGAAAATATGGGCCGTAATATTAGGAGTTGGTAACTTTTTATTAATGCTAGAGTAAGTTATATATTTTCAAGATTTTCATGATTATATTTTTAATATAATTGCCTCATGTTTTGATCAATCACAGGTTTTCACCTCTCCTATATATTTGGCTCATTTCTTTGAAACAGGGTAACTGCTTATTCTTTTCTAACTAAATTTTATCAAACCTTCATCTTTCACAACTCTTATCACAGCTTTCTACATCAATGGCGCCTAAGTTTAAACCTAGAGATTTGGAATTCGGGTTCAGGAGTCAGCATAACATGGTTGCTTATTTACAAGCTGATAATGCTCTGTTTCCCCAATATACTCAGATGGTTGAGTATTTGAATGCATCCCCTTTAAGGTATGCACTTTCTCATGCTCCTCTTATTCCTGTCACACATATTAAACAGTTTTGGAATACTGTCACTTCCTCAACAGTTAATAATGTGACTACATTGACTGTTATTGTCCATGGGGTTCCATGGGTGGTTACTGAAGCTCTGGTTCGCCAAGATTTGCATCTTAATGATGTAGTTGGTATAACCATCCTACCCATTGTAGAGCTAGAACAAGGACTCCAAGCTTTGGGTTATCCTTTGCCTAAAGAAGGCCATTTAAATAAATATACAAAACAAGAGTTTCCCCCAGCTTGGAAGTACTTGATACATGTCATTCTTCAATGTTTGAGTCCCAAATGTACTTCACACAATGAAATCAACCGATCTATTGGGAGTGCCATTGTGTGTATTGCTACTGGGAAAAAATATAATTTTTCAAAAATAATTTTTAATGGCATGTGTCATAACAAGGGTAGCAAGATGACTCTTGCTTACCCAAGGTTTTTACAAATGGTGTTTGATTTACAAAGAGACTGCAATAGGGATCACAATGATTTTTATACCTTGTACAAAAGAAAGCTATTTTGGGAAGATGAATTCTAACCTTATAGAGACATACCCCTTACCCAAGCCATGCTTGCTGTTTTTGCAGCTGCACAACCACAACCAGACCCACAACTACAACCAGACCCACAACTACAACCAGACCAATTACCTGTACAACCACCATTACCCCAGCCTATGGAATTTGACAAAAAATCTTTCAACGCTGACACTTTAAATGTTGGCGTTGATACTCCAAATCCAAACACTGACACCCTTTTACCACAAAACCAAACACCCCTTAACCTTCAAACAGCTTCTCCATCCACTACATCTTCTACACCACCAGAATTTAGGTTGGTAAAACGCCAAAGGACTACTAGAGTGTTCTCCTCTAGTGGTCCTAGCCATTTTGTAGAGAGAACCATCACCACAAGTGTGGTTGGTGACATGGGTAGGGCTGGGACTATTGGTTCTAGCTTAGATGCTAGCCAAGCCAGTCCTAACATCATTAAGACCCCATCCATGCCCCATGAATCTACATTGGGAGGTCAAATTCCCATTCTAGAGGAGGGTAGACTGGAACCTTACACTCTTTTAGAATTGACGGTTGTCTGCATTAGCTTGCAAAAGCAAAATGCAGTTCTTGTACATACTGTCAACACACAAGGCCTTGAACTCAAGAAATTGAGGGAGAGGATTGATATTTTGGAAGGTGCTAACCCTAGGCGTAGAGAGGAGGATTCTTCCAAAAGGGAGGATGAACATGTACATGTGAGTGATAAAGGCTCACATGAAGGTGAATCTTTGGGTATAGCTGAGGCTCTAACAGATTTGAAGAGGCAACCAGGTTTTGATGCTTCATTGGTTACCCCTAAAAATTTAAATGTGTCTTTTACTGAGATGTTGGAGCAGTTGACAAAGCCAAGCGCTGATAGGAGTAAGTTAAGCGTTGACACTCATAGTTTGGACACTGAGAGACTTGCAGGAGTGGTTGATGTATCCCAGTCATCAACTATCATCAAGGAAGTGTCTACACAGGTACCATCAACTTTTTTACCCACTATTGATGTATTCGATAAAGGTAAAGGAATTATGGTAGAAGTTGAAGTCCTCAAGGATGCAGCCCAAGTGCATTTTGATTCTATTTGGTTACACAACTTGAGGAAAAAGAGAAGAAGACTGCTATTAAGTCACCATTTGTGGCTAATTCTGAAAGTAATAAGGGAGGCAGTGATGATGAGAGTACTGATTCAAGATGGCTGAAGTAGCTCAGATGTACTTTGCATGGGAGAATAAGGTTACAGAGAATCCAGACATGACCATTTCAGATGAAATTTGGGGTTTGGAGATTCTGCTAAGAGTTCAAATAGATTGCAAGGTAATTCTGAAGTATAAGGCCAACAAGGTTCTTTCACAGTCTAAGAAGGATAGAATGGAGATTTACTATATGCTTCTCAGATGTCATCAAGGGGGATGGTGTGACGATCCG
This sequence comes from Glebionis coronaria, assembly GCA_025667525.1. Taxonomy (NCBI): domain Eukaryota; kingdom Viridiplantae; phylum Streptophyta; class Magnoliopsida; order Asterales; family Asteraceae; genus Glebionis; species Glebionis coronaria. The sequence goes on from CM046879.1 coordinate 295,994,334, forward strand.
TCAATTTATGATCGATATTTTATTCTCAAGTATTATTTAAAATCATTATTTTAATGTTATATTATGAACTCACTCATTTTTGGGAAGAAATTTAGGTTTACATCATAAAGTAGCATCGACTACGTCTAAAACCGGAGAACTCTACGTTACGTGCTTACATTTACATACACCATCTTTGTGACAGTCCGACATTTCAGGAAATAAATTTATTCTTGAATATTATTTTGGAATTTTAATTTGTGTTGGTTCATAAACTCAAAATTTTACGAGAAGAGATTAGGAGTTACGTGCATAATTTAACGTTCTTTATGACTAAACAAGAAACCCTAGGTTTACGTATTTACGTTTTTGATGAGACAATTTTTATTAGATTTGTTTTGTGTCGTTGATTCATAATCTATAAAAAAAATTTTCGTAAAATGACCCGAGGGCACGCAAATCGAGGAAGCTAGAATCGAGGAGTACCCGTAAATTAATGGGGAAGGGACAAGTTTACACTTGCCCACCCCCATACATGTGGCGGCAAGACTTAGCCATACCACCCTTTGGTGGCAAGCTAACATACATCTAAAGGACACATGTCCTTACACTTTACCAAAACCATTTACAACTCTTAAAACTAGCTACTCAAACCATTACTCTCATTTTCAACCATGAAAACCACCCAAATCTCTCTCAACTCTCCCTTGTTTCCGTCCATACTTCATCACCACCACCACCATTGATCAAAAATTCAACCATGAATCTTGTGTTTAACTTGCACAAGATGAAAAACCATTGAAGACTTGTTGATTTGAGGTGATTCTAACATCTAAAAAGGAATTTACATGGAGTTCAAGGGCTGATTTCATGGAGGTGTTCATCCATTTAAAGGACCCAAGAAGTTGTCTTAAAAGGTTGAAGATTTGGTGGCAAGATCAAGCCTTGTTCATCCAATATCTCATCCTTTCCATCATACAGATTGGTATAGAGATCAATTTCTTTCTATCTCCCTATTGTTTTGAATATGTATTCATGTATTTTCTTCAAAAATGTATATGTATATGATGATGAATGATGATCAAAGTATTATGTGGGGATCTTGTGTTGATACATTTGGTTAAAAAGATTAAAATCTACAAGTTAAAATATTAAAATCTTGATTAAATTTATGGGCTGTATAAAACAGTAATTAACCATATCAACTCTTGGTAAAAATGCTTGGATTATTGAATATACAGTTAGATATATGATGTATACATATGTGGTAGTTGGTCACTCAATGGAATTAATAAAATGAGCAAGATATGATCAAAATACTATTAAGGTTCAAATATGTATAGTCTGTTTTGGACGAAATATTAGGGACACTTAGATGATGATTGAGTAGTAACTAAAATGGAGTTAATTGTAGCACATACTATGTAATTTGTGCTGCCCAAATTTGAGCTTCTATCGCCTTGTAGAACTCAAGATATGGCAAAAATGGTGAAAGTGAGTTTGATAATCAGATTTGGAAATAAAAGTATATAATATAAAATAAGCACTCAAGTAATATTATTATAAAACTCATATATAAAACCCACTAACTTATGATAATACTTATAAAAATAAGTTGTATACTTTGATAAATAAGTATGTCATTTTATAAAATTCGAAATTGATATGTTTTCTAAGTTATAAAACTATATATATAAGTTTTACGTCTTTTCAACTAAAAACCAAAAGATCAACGTTTTCGTCAAATAAAACTTAGATGGTCGGACACGTCTAATGTAACATTTTTATAACTCATATACTGATATGTAAGTACATTTTACAAGTAAAAACCGATAAAACCCGAGCTTTATAACATATGGACATTAACGGGCCAAAGTAGCCTTATTGGACTATTGACCCAACTAATTTGGCTAAACACTAATGGACTTACTCATGGGCTTAACCCACTTGGGCCCAACATATGAGTATTGGACTGGTATTAAAAGTATAAATGGACTAATATAAAGTATTGGACTTTAATGGGCTTATTAGGCCTTAATATGGAATTGGGTTGAAACTAGTATAACTAGTCTAAATTGACTAACACATAACAAGTATAATGTTGTATGAAAAGATAAAATCCCACTTGATCATCATCATACTTATGATATCATCATATATACATAACCATTATTTTTATAAAGTCATTGGACAAGAGTCTGAGACCGAATATTATTTGTCTAGGTTTCCGTAATTGAAGCACGTACCGTACATCCGAATCGCCGATAACCCGTCTTTCCCAATCAACGTGAGTTCATAGCCTCGCACTCTTTTAAATGTTTTATGAAATGTTTTATAAACCCGCGAGGGAGATTACATGTTAGTTTTAATAAAAATAGGACACCAGTTGTCCCGATTATTTGCTTATTGATTTGGACCCGAATGATTATATGACCCGATGAATGATTATATGACCCGATGAATGAAATGAGATGGATTATTATTAGTTAGGTTATGTCACTGAAAGTCCCATTAGCATGAATTATGAACTACCGGGATTTGGTAGACGCTTATGCATATAATAGTACTATTTGGGGAAGATCACCCTAGTTCGCGCCTTGACGGTTGATGCCCGTCGTGCCACATTGATTGGTAAGCGAATTTATGTATGAGAAGATTTATATAAGCGTGATTATTGTGACGACACGCTGTTTTAGATGGGCAAAGGAATTACGGGTTAGCTACCCATTGTTTGTTATAGTAAGGTGACAATGTCATGTGGCTTATAATAATCCAATATTGAAACTACTGATGTACGAATTGAACTATAGTATATTCTCTGACTAGCAATACGGGGTCTTATTACTGATATTATGTTCGTGTTTTGGTTTTACATAACCACTCTCATATAACGGTTTTTATTAGATCCTATACAACGTTATAAAACGTATTGTATGATATTTTTACGACAATGGTTCGTATAATGGTTTTGAAGGCAAAAGATGATTTACGACCAAGATTTGTATAAAAATGTCTTTGGCTTATTTTATAGCCTACGACAAAGATTTGTACAAAATGATTTTCGGTAATAATAATATACCGGTGATATACTAATGGTTTTTATTAAACTCTATGAATTCACTCGGTGTTTTAGCTGACTTTTTTTAACATGTTTTATCTCAGGTACTTGTAGGTAATTCTCGGGAAGACGACAAGAATTTATGGCCCGCATTCAAATAAAATTTCAATTCAAATGTTTTGTAAAATTGTATGATATACTATGACCTGAGGACCTATGTAATTTGATATTTATGAATGGAAAATGCTTTATTATTAAACAACGCGATTTTTAAGTGTTGTCTATGATTTGAGTAATGTGTTATCCCGTAACACCAACGACTCTTCCGCTGAACTAAAGTATGAATATTTGGGGGTGTTACAGTTTGGTACCAGAGCTCTCGTTATAGAGAAAGAAAGATTTTTAAAATCGAAGTTTTGAATAAAACATTTCAAAAACCTTTTAACCATAAATATTTTTAAATAAATATTTTGAATAAAATATTTAAAAATCATATGACTATAACGGTGCCGAAGAATTCCCGAGTTACCGAGAAGGCCAGAATGAGAAGTGTTATTTTAATATATATATAACTTGGATTATATATATATATATCTGTTGTAATTTGATTACATGATTGTTTGATAATTATTTTAATATGTATACGAGATATTTATACGATGTAGATTGTCACAAGGAACCCTAACGCCCCTAGCAAATCAATTGAAACTATTCCCGTAGGAATACTAGCTATTCCAGATCTAAACCAAGTTGTGGATATTTATGATTCCAACATAATGGTTGACATTCGTAGAAATGTTAATATTAGTTGATTATGATCTTGAAGAAGAATTGGCAAGATTAAATCTGATATCGATGTCATGACGATCATTCCTTATAGAGTGGATTTTGACAAAACCTTACCACCTAGAAAGGTGTCATCTGATTCGGTGTCACCCAATTCTTAAATTTGAAATCGAAAAGGTGAATATTGCACTTGAGGCTGTCATTGGAGCCTTTGCCCAAAAGCCTCATGCCACTAGTACCTTTCCGAGAAGTCTAATTGAGCGTGTGAGTGAATTCATACTAGTGACTCCTTTGATAACTATTGTTGTAAGAGCTATAGAATTGGAAACTAAGTGTTGTTTATATCGAGCTTTTATTTCCCTTTCAAGGTCTAAGAATAAGGTTGAATGTATTGGAGAATTATGTAGGAAATCGAATTGAGTATAAGCTGGTTGAAACTGGAATAAAGTAAAATTTAACTCGTATGGAATAAGAAATTGCTAAGAGGAAGTCGTTAAGTCTTGTGATTGAATTATAAGGTTTTAAATGATTGTTGGTTCGTGTTAAGGGTTGTTCCTAGGCCATTATCTAATGATGAGGATGCCCAGTGTCCAAGAAATAAATTGAAGAAATCTTCTTCTGAATTGGGACCGATGGATCTTCCAGGACAGGTGGAACACCTAATGACTCTAGTTGATTAGTATTCATTGTGGTATCTTTAAAATCCCTAACTTAACTGAGACATCGGTTGGAAGGATGAGTCCTTGTAATTGTATGACATGGCGACACGTAATGTGTTACAGTACAATTTTTGACTTGTTTGTGATTAATGAGAATACTACATTTGATTGCTAAATCCTACATGTATTATTGTTATCTATCTTTTATTGCTTCATCCTAATGTTTGCATTAGTGATGTAACCATTGAAAAAGTACTCATTCCGGATAGAGTTGCGTTGTAGATTCTTCTCTTTGTATTCCTGAGTGCCATCGAGGTCATGAACCTCATGATTAATTGTCTAAGCTCATTTCCTATCATATTGTAGATAGTTCTTGGTGAACAACTTCTCATCACACCTTTTGCAGATCACTCATTGTTTTTATAAGTAATACGATATCATCTGGGGGAAAATATGAAATTCTCATTTTATATGAGTTATTTAAATTGCTATTATTAGTAGTTATAGTCGAAATAAAGTTTTTATTAAACCTCCTATAAATGGAATGCTTTCATAATGATGAATATTTCGGTCAAATCATTTTTATTTTTATTTCATAATTAAATGTGAATATATATTTTAAACACGATGACAAAATTTTGACGAACTGAGTATTGCATCGTTAATCCTTAATTGTGCATAGTTGCGCGTCTACGTACAATTTGGAAGGAACCATGCAAGGCTGATTAGTAGTCACCATGAAATTGTTAATAAACATTACATTTCCCTTGAAATGGTGAAACATTGAATTTTTATGAGATTTGCAAGAAGTGTAAAAATAGGGACATATTGTTAGAAACACCTACATATGTGCCCGTACCATTTATTTTCTGAATCAAAATTACTCATCTGTGGATATTGTCTTAATTGACAATTGATATCCCCTTCTTGTCCAATTATCTCATGGTGAGATTCTTTGGAAACTTATCTAATTATCGGTTGTTGATATCCGGCTTGGAGTTTCGATATTCTTATATTGTCTTTTAAATAGACTGCCTTTGAACAACGTGGGTAACGATCCGAGGTGCTTTCGAATGCGTACTCAAATCATGAAAACATTAGATATATCCATGTTCGTTAATGTTTTTGCCTCTATCTGATTTGAATTCTTTCTCGTAGATTATGCGTTGACCTTACTCTTTTTCTTGGTAGTTATGTCTCTAGATATCCTTGATTTTGTAAAGGGTTATGAGTTATTATTAGTCTTTTGAGAAGTTCACATCTTATCGACGGTAATAAAACTGGAAAGTTGGTAGTGCCAGTAGAATGGATTGATTGATTATGACATAATGTCATTGTCTTAATTGATGGGAACTCTAGTAGAATTCCCCTAAACGATAAGATGTTGATTATCAAAGGTGATCTAAATAATTCCCGATGGGTGACCATATCCTGCTTTTAGGCTTGAAATTATACCGTGAATGGTTATGAATTAGTCATAGATCTTGTAATTTAGAAAGAACCTAAAGTAAATTTATTAAAAGATGTTCCTGCTATCTGAAACTATCGGAGGTATTTGCTGATGAATTACCTAGACTTCCGGCAATAACGCAAGTTGAATTTGGAATTGATTATATTCCTGGTGCTACACCTGTGGCATGTACACTATACATCAGCACCATCTGAATCAAAAGAAATATCGTGCAACTGAGAGAGTTGACTGAAAAAGCTTTTATTCTACCGAGCTCGTCATCATGAAGAGCTATGGTGTTATCATTCCTTATATTTATTGATTATCGTGAACTAAGTAAATTGACGATCAAAATTTATATCCATTTCCCAAGATGGAAGATTTGTTCAATCATTTACAAGGTTCTAGCGTATATTCAAAAATTTGATCCACGGCATGGTTATTGTAACACTCTCAAATTTTCGTATGGTACAGTGGAAGAGTCTTTTAGAGTGTTACGGGATAGCAAAATAACTCCAATCATAGACAACACATAAAAATGGTTGTACAAGGTTAAACATACATTCATTTGATAAAAAGTTTCAAGTGTACAACAGGTCCCAAATTATACAGGTCATGAAGTTTACAAAACATAGATCGAATGAACATTTTTGTTATTATGTGGGCCATCAGAGTCGATCTCCATCCGAATTACCTTCAAGCACCAAAGATAAAAACATGAAAAAATCATATCAGCGAAAGCCGAGTGAATTCATAGAGTTTAATAAAACCGTTATATAAAACAATCGTTGAAATTAGAACACAAGTATGATATCAGAAGTAAGTCCTCGTATTGCTAGTCAGGCAATATATAAAGAAAAGCATACATCTTAAACCGTCCATGAGACCGTAGTCTCAATATTACCATTATAGGTAATATTCTTATCGTTATTTGCATCGTATAATATCGGATATTTAGATTACATTGGATTCATTTGGATTATTATTAGCCGCATGACATTGTTACCTTACTATCACAACAACGGGCCGCGAACCCGACAAACAATTTTCCCATCTAAGTTAGCGTGTCGTCACAAAAATCACGCTATGTAAATCTTCTCATACATAAATTCGCTTACCAATCAATGTGGTACGACGGGGATCAACCGTCAAGGCGCGAACTAGGGTGATCGTCCCCAAATAGTACTATCATATGCATAAGCGTCTACCAAATCCCAGTAGTTCACAGTTCATGCTAATGGGACTTTAAGTGACATAACCTAACTATTAATAATCCTTTTTATCTCTTTTATTGGGTCATCGCATCATTCGGGTCCATATCATTAAGCATACCATCGGGACTACTTGTGTTCTATTTTTATCAAAAACTAGCATGTTATCTCCCTCGCGGGTTTACAAATCATTTTATAAAACATTTAAAAGAGTACGAGGCTATGAACTCACGTTGATAATGAAAGGCGGATTATCGGCTACGGGCGTGCTTCGGTCACGGAAACCTATATAAATAATAATCGGTCTTAGACTTTTGTCCAATGACGTTATCAAAATAACAAGTATACATATGATGATTTTATACATATGATGATGATCAAGTGGGTTTATACATTCTCATTTACTCATTTTAGTGTTATGTGTTGGTAACTTTTATACTAATTTTCTAGTTTACCTATTTACATGTTTTAGGTCCAATAAGCCTATTATAAGTCCATTACCTTAAATTAGTCCATTTTTAACTTTTATTATCAGTATTATACTTTACATGTTAGGCCCAAGTGGGTTAAGCCCAATAAGTAAATTTATAAGTGTTTAGCCCATTTAGTTGGATTAATAGTCCAATAATGCTAACTTAGCCCGTTAATGTCCATATGTTATATAGTTTGGCTTTTATCGGTTTTTACATGTATTAAGTACTTATATATCAGTATATGACTTTTAAAAAGTTTACATTAGACGGGTTCGACCGTCTAAGTTTTAATTGACGAAAAACGTTAATTTTACGGTATTAGCCGAAAAGACGTAAAAATCATGTTTATAGTTTTTATTGCTTATAAAACTTACCAAACTACCATTTTTATAAAATTTCCATTTATTTATCCTTATACATATTTATATAAATGAAATATTTAAGTTAGTGGGTTTTAATTTCTCATTTTATACTATATTATTTGAGTGCTTATATAATACTATTAAACTTCAATTTCACAAAATCTGATTTTTAGTTTCACTTTCACCATTTTTATCATATCTTGAGTTATATAAGGAGATAGAAGCTCATTTTTTGGATGACATAAACTTCATATTATGTGCTATAATTAACTTAGTTATAGCTACTGCTCAATCCATGTCTAAGTATCTTTAACAGTCCCTACATAACAGACTATTCAGATTGGTATACTAATTTTGTTTTGATCATATCTCACTCATTTTGATGATTCCATTGCATGGCCAACTCTCACATGTGTATGACATCTAATACTTACTGTAAATTGATTCCACTATGCTATTTTATCAGTTTATAATTTGGTTACTTACTGTTTTTATACAGCCATCATTTTAAGCAAGATTTTAACCTTATTACCTATGGTTTTTCATCTTTTTAACCATATTTATCAACACTTGATCCCCACACAATATTTCTATCATCATATATTCATCATATACATATAAAATAAGAAATAAAATACATTTGATCTTTACAAAAATAACAAGACAAATGGAAAGGATGATCTTGTTTACCAACCAAGATTATATCTTATTTTTGGATGACAACAACTTGATGAACACCAAATATATATTCAAAATCATCATCCACCAAGATTATTTGTTGAGAAATCAGCCATAGGACACAAGCAACACCTCCTTTGATGTTAATATGATCACCAATAAACAAGGCTTCAAGGTTTCTTCATGATATGAGTAGATAACACAAGAATTATGGCTAGAATTGATCAAAAAGGGTGTTTGTTCTTGATGTGGGACGGCAAAGGGTAGGGGTGAGATAGGTTTTGTGAGTTGTTTGCATGTGTTTATGAGTGAAAGTGCTAAAATGAAGTAGTTTTGATGGTTTGGTGAAAGGAGTAGCTTACATGTTATGCTTAAGCTTACATGTGTAAGCTTATAAGTTATAAGGGTGCTAAATCAAGAGATGTGGTGTCCTCTTTTCGCCGTCCCTTTTAGTGGGGTGGGATAAACTTGTTTTGTCCCATCCCGCTAATTTACGGGTATTCCTCGATACTAGTTTCCTTGATTTGCATGCCCTCGGGTCGTTTTACGAAAAACGTTTTTTTAAATTATGAATCAACGGCACAAAATGAATCTAATAAAAATTGTCTCATCAAAAACGGAGTTCAAAAACGTAAATACGTAATCCTAAAGGTTTCTGGTTTAGTCGTAAAGGAAGCTAAATTATGCATGTAAGCCCAAATTTAAATCCGTAAATTGTGAGTTCATCAACCAACACAAAAATAAGTTTCAAAACAATATACGAGAAACTAATTTACTACCTGAAAATGTTAGATTGTCACAACTTTTCCTCCTAAAAGGGATCAACGTCCTCGTGATCCATTTCATTTTGATGTTCGTTTCTTATTGAAATCAAAGAGTTGCGGATATTTCTTCTACATTTCATCCTCTCGTTCCCAAGTAAATTCCGGCATGCTTTGAATTCCATCGGATCTTGACAATAGGTATCCGACTTTGTTTCAGTTGCTTTACCTCACGACCCATAACCTCTACTGGTTCTTCGATAAAATGCAACTTCTCATCTATTCGAACCTTATCCAATGAAATTTTCTCATCACTCACTGCTAAACATTTCTTCAGATTAGATACATGGAATGTTTTGTGAACACCATGAAGTTCTGGGGGTAACTCTAGTTTGTAAGCCACCGGACCTACTCTAGATAAAATCTTAAAGGGTCCAATATAACGGGGATTCAATTTCCCTGGCTTTCCAAATCTTATAACACCTTTCTATGGCGATACTTTCAAAATTACTCGATCAGCCACTTCAAACTCCATCGGTTTCCGCCGCACATCCGCGTAACTTTTCTGTCTACTACGGGCAGTTAACACCCTATTCTTAATCTGAAATATCATCTCCGTAGTCTCCCGGATCAATTCCGGTCCCGTGAGCTGGGTATCCCCAACTTCACTCCAACATACAGGAGATCTATACTTCCTACCATACAAAGCTTCAAACGGTGCAGCCTTAATACTAGAATGGTAACTATTGTTATACAAAAACTCTGCTAACGGCAAATGTTTATCCCAATTCTTACAAAAGTCTATCACACAAGCTCTCAACATATCTTCCAGTGTTTGTATCGTTCTTTCACTCTTCCCATCAGTCTGGGGGTGATAAGCAGTTCTCATGTCGAGATTCGTTCCCAAAGATCTTTGGAGAAATTTCCAAAAATTCGATGGGAATCTAGGTTCTCGATCTGAAATGATCGATACAGGCACTCCATGCTTGCATACAACATTCTCAAGATAAATACGAGTCAGCTTCTCCAATGAGTACTGCTCTTTAACCGGAATGAAGTGTGTTGATTTGGTCAGTCTGTCGACAATGACCCAAATCGAGTTATTTCTAGATGATGTTCTAGGAAGCTTGGTGATAAAGTCCATTGTAATTCGCTCCCACTTCCATTCAGGAATGTTTGGCTGTTGAAGTAGTCCTAATGGCTTTTGATGTTCAGCTTTGACTCTAGCACAAGTCAAGCATTGAAGAACATACATAGCAACATCAGCTTTCATATTTGGCCACCAGTACAACTTCTTAAAATCATGATACATTTTATCAGATCCTGGATGAATGGAATACTTAGATTTATGGGATTCTAACATAATCAAGTCTCTTAAGCCTCCAAACTTAGGTATCCACATACGACCTCTTAAGCATTTCACTCCATCATCTATAACTTCTAAAGGATCTCCGTCTCCTCGGAACCCTTCATTAACGAAATTTTCTTTCTTACAAGCTTCTACTTGCGCATTTCTAATTTGCTCAGGCAAATTATTATGCACGGTCAAGACTAGAGAACGTACCCTGATAGGCTCTCTATCTTTTCTGCTCAATACGTCGGCAACAACATTGGCTTTTCCTGGGTGATATTTTATATCACAATCATAATCACTAAACAACTCTATCCATCTTTGTTGCCTCATGTTTAGTTCCTTTTGATCGAGAATATACTGTAGGCTTTTGTGATCGGTGAATACCGTACACTTGGTGCCATACAGATAATGTCTCCAAAACCTAAGAGCAAAGACTACAGCTCCTAACTCAAGATCATGAGTAGTATAATTCTCCTCATTCTTCCTTAATTTCCTAGAAGCATAAGCTATTACTTTTTCCCGCTGCATCAAAACAGCTCCATAGCCTCTAAGAGATGCATCACAATATACTACAAAATCTTCACTCCCGTCGGATAATGATAGAATTTGCGCACTACATAATTTTTGCTTCAATATCTGAAATGCTCCATCTTCATCACTTACCCAAACGAAAGGTTTATTCTTCTGGGTAAGCTTAGTCAAGGGTTTAGCTATTAAAGAAAATTCTTTAATGAATCACCTATAATAGCCAGCCAATCCTAATAACTGTCGCACTTCCGTTGGCGTTGTCGGTGAAGACCAATTCTTAATGGCTTCAACCTTTGCAGGATCAACATGAATACCATCCTTGTTAATCACATGACCAAGAAATTGCACGGAATCTAACCAAAAATCACATTTCAAAAACTTAGCATACAACCTTTCATCTTTTAACAAACTCAAGATAATCCTTAAATGTTCTCTATGTTCATCTTCATTCTTAGAATAGATTAGAATATCGTCAATAAACACAATCACAAATTTATCCAAGTAGAACTCGATTCATTAAATCCATGAAAACCGAAGGTGCGTTAGTTAACCCAAATGGCATTACTTGAAATTCAGAGTGTCCATAACGAGTGCTGAATGCAGTTATAGGAATATCTTCTTCACGGACGCGAAGTTGATGATATCCAGACCGCAAATCTATCTTAGAATACACACTAGATCCTTGTAGTTGATCAAACAAATCATCAATCCTTGGTAAAGGATATCGATTTTTAATCGTCAACTTATTTAGTTCCCTATAATCAATGCACATACGGAAGGATCCATCCTTCTTCTTAACGAACAAGACTGGAGCTCCCCAAGGCGACGAGCTCGGTCGAATAAAACCTTTATCAGACAACTCCTTAAGTTGTTCAGATAACTCCTTTAATTCAGAAGGGGCTAATCGGTATGGCGCACGTGCCACCGGTGCAGCACCAAGAATTAAATCAATTCGAAACTCAACTTTCCTTATCGGTGGTAGTCCGGGTAAATCTTTAGGAAATACCTCAGGAAATTCACAGATAATAGGTACATCTTCCAATCGTTTCTGCCTAGACTCATTCCCGGTCACTTGAGCTAAGAATAACTCGCAACCGTTCCTGATGTACTTTTGGACTTTAATACATGAAACGATTTTCAGACGGAATTCACCTCGATTACCATCAATTACTAACGTCCTATTCCTAAGAGGAATCTTAACCTTCTTTTCTCCACACAAAATAGTAGCATTATTCAACGACAACCAATCTATACCAATAATAATATCAAAACTACCTAATTCTATCAACATTAAATCAATCGGAAAGGAATAGTTTAAGAGATTTAGAGAGCATCCTTCTAATAGCTTATTAGTTTTCACTAATTTACCATCAGCCAATTCCACCTCGAAACTGGTATTTATCTCAACAGGTTCAATGTCAATAAGGGCATTAATTTTAGTGGATACAAAGCTCCTATCAGCACCCGAATTAAATAAAGCAACAACATAATGATTGTTGAGTAAAAACGTACTAGTAACGACATTCGGATCCTCTTTCTTCACCTCGACTGTTCCAAGTTGATAAGCACCACCCTGGGGGTTTCTTCCAGGTACAATCACTTTCAACTTAGGACAATCCGATTTCCTATGACCTTCTTCATTACAGTTGAAGCAAACGGTTCCCTTCTTACACCTTTCAACCTTGTGTCCAAGCTTTCCGCAATTTCGGCACTTCCAACAGTCGCCAGCATGCCTCTTGTTTCCACACTTAGGATATCTATCATCGTTGCGTGGTGTGTTGTTGGTAAGAGCATTTTCATTCCCCTTTCTCTGGTTCTGACGGTGATTGAAATTCTTCCTATTATCACCTATATCTACACGATCACCGTCACCCTTTCTTTTCTCACCAACACGGGCTTCATCTTCCCTATCCTGAATTATCTGTCCAATGAGTTGCTAAGCCATTCGAACAACATCATCAATGGTCAGTGGTTTCGATGATGTCACGTCCCCCCGGATATTCTTGGTCAACCCTTTAATATATTGTTCAATTCGGATCTCTTCAGGTTCCACCAATCGAGGACACAGCAAGGCCAAATCATGGAATCGGTTTGTGTAACTATCATTGTCCACACCTTTCATTCTCAAATGAATCAATTCTTGTTCTAACCTAATGATCACACTACAGGGACAGAACTCCAAAGTCATCCACTTCTTAATTTCAGCCCAAGGAGTAGCATTAGCAACATCAATACCCATGAAAGCAATTCTCCTGTTCGACCAAGTCAACGCACGACCTTTATAAGTAGCCATAGCAAAAGTCACCTTATCTTCCTCCTTACACTTACTAATCTGAAACACCGACTCAATCTTCTCAACCCACTGGCTTAATCCTACAGCACCTTCAGTTCCATTAAAAGGTAGAGGTTCACACTTCATGAATGTCACATAAGTACAACCACCAACTTCAGGTGCATTAGTTCTAAGTCCTCGTACATTTCCTCCAGCATTAGCATTCAAATTATTAGCATTCACATTCACATTAGTACCACCAATTCCACTACCGCCAGCTCCACTACCGCCAGCTCCACTACCACCATCTTCATTTCTAGCGTTTGCCATAAATTCAGTCGTAGATGCGGTAACTTGCTCCGTAATAATCCTACGTACATCATCCTCAGTCACAGCTATCTTGGGCGGCATAGTTCTATAATTTCACAATTTCAAAGTATTAAGCATTTACCCAACAAGGGATTCATATAATATGGATTGAATTCATAATCAAGATACAAATAAGGCACAATATGGAATTCAAGACAAGATACATATTTCATTGGATTTAAAACAAAAGCATTGTCTTAATTACATCCCATATTAAAGTTCTAGCACTATACATACTCAAAATTTGTTCCAGGTCTACTAACTAACAAGTTGGTTCAGTCAAAGTTACAAAAGGTACAAAAGATACAACGGTCACTACTAAACACAGACTGGTCTACTGAGAACCGCCAGATGGTCCATCATCCATCGCTTTGTCGGACGATCACAAGATACATCTTCAGCTGGGTGCTTGCAGATCACTCCTCTTTCAACCATATCATCATAAAATCTATTGTTCCAACCCACAGATATATTCAACTCCTTCTCAGATTTATCACGCATCGCACGAGCTATACTCAACTGAATCTCCATAGAATTCACGTTTTTCTTCATTCCAGCAAACTCACCACTTTCTAACACAGATAACCTCCTAAAAGCCTCATTCAAACCACGCTCTACATCAGTCAAATCCAAACTCAGCAATTCCCGCTCTTTCTCACCAACCTTAGTCATCGACTCCAAATAAGCAACATGAGTCTAAACAACACCTAATCCAACCTTTGTCATACTACTCTGAGCACGGGAAGCTTCTAAATCACGTCTCAAGGCCCAAGGTGCAAGACCATCTATATGAGTAGCCTCTCGAACCCTAGACGACTCTCCTATCACATATCTACGAGTAGCAATACCATTAGTACCATCAGGTGCATCATCATCCTCATCCTCCTTTGATTAAGAATCAGATTCAGATGATTCTGACATTTCATCTCTAGGTAGCTCAACCTCAAAATCAGACCAATAAACTGGAGGGGGTAAGGGCTCGCCCTCCGGAACATCATAAGGGTAAATAATCTCAGCTTCCTCTTCATCATCAACCTCATCATATATACCTATATCCTCCTCGACATCCTCGTCATTAACCTCATTATCTATATTATCTATCCCAATCTCCTCATCATTCTCAATATCAACATTATCAATCTCATTCTCTACCATATCAACCTGAGGAGCAATCTGATCTCCTAGTCCTATCTCGGGCTCGGAATCCTCAAATAGTTCCTCCTCATCATCATCCATATCATAATCTACTAAGTCTAAATAAGGGTCATCATCTACATTAGGTTCGGGAACATCATTGTTCTCTACAGGAATATTAGGGTCAGCCATGACAATCTGCATTTATATATATATCTCGTATTAGGATAACATACTTATTAAACAATTACATACTGAAACCACGATATATGCATATATATAAATTAAAATATATATATCAAAATATATATCTTCTCAATAGGGCTTGTCAGTAACGTTGGAGATCTTTGGCACCGTTATAGTCAAAAGATTTCTCAAATATTTTCTCAAATGTTTATAGTTAAAAGATTTTGAAAAGTTTTGTTCAAAACCTTGGTTTTTAAAATCTTTCGTTCTCTATAATGAGAGCTCTGGTACCAAACTGTAACACTCTCAAATTTTCGTATCGGTACAGCGGAAGAGTCTTTTAGAGTGTTACGGGATAGCACAATAACTTCAATCATAGACAACACATAAAAATGGTTGTACAAGGTTTAACATACATTCATTCGATAAAAAGTTTCAAGTGTACAACAGGTCCCAAATTATACAGGTCAATAAGTTTACAAAACATAGATCGAATGAACATTTTTATTATTATGTGGGCCATCAGAGTTGATCTCCATCCGAATTACCTTCAAGCACCTGAGATAAAAACATGCAAAAATCATATCAGCGAATGCCGAGTGAATTCATAGAGTTTAATAAAACCGTTATATAAAACAATCGTTGAAATCAGAACACAAGTATGATATCAGAAGTAAGTCCTCGTATTGCTAGTCAGGCAATATATAAAGCAAAGCATACATCTTAAACCGTCCATGAGACCGTAGTCTTAATATTACCATTATAGGTAATATTCTTATCGTTATTTGCACCGTATCATATCGGATATTTAGATTACATTGGATTCATTTGGATTATTATTAGCCGCATGACATTGTTACCTTACTATCACAACAACGGGCCGCGAACCCGACAAACAATTTGCCCATCTAAGTTAGCGCGTCATCACAAAAATCACGCTATGTAAATCTTCTCATACATAAATTCGCTTACCAATCAATGTGGTACGACGGGATCAACCGTCAAGGCGCGAACTGGGGTGATAGTCCCCAAATAGTACTATCATATGCATAACTGTCTACCAAATCCCGGTAGTTCACAATTCATGCTAATGGGACTTTAAGTGACATAACCTAACTAGTAACAATCCTTTTTATCTCTTTTATTGGGTCATCGCATCATTCGGGTCCATATCATTAAGCATACCATCGGGACTACTTGTGTTCTATTTTTATCAAAAACTAGCATGTTATCTCCCTCGCGGGTTTACAAATCATTTTATAAAACATTTAAAAGAGTGCGAGGCTATGAACTCACGTTGATAATGAAAGGCGGATTATCGCCTAGGGGCGTGCTTCGGTCACGGAAACCTATATAAATAATAATCGGTCTTAGACTTTTGTCCAATGACGTTATCAAATTAACAAGTATACATATGATGATTTTATACATATGATGATGATCAAGTGGGTTTATACATTCTCATTTACTCATTTTAGTGTTATTTATTGGTAACTTTTATACTAGTTTTCTAGTTTTACCTATTTATATGTTTTAGGTCCAATAAGCCTATTATAAGTCCATTACCTTAAATTAGTCCATTTTACACTTTTATTATCAGTATTATATTTTACATGTTGGGCCCAAGTGGGTTAAGCCCAATAAGTAAATTTATAAGTGTTTAGCCTATTTAGTTGGATTAATAGTCCAATAATGCTAACTTAGCCCGTTAATGTCCATATGTTATATAGTTTGGTTTTTATCGGTTATTGCATGTATTAAGTACTTATATATCAGTATATGACTTTTAAAAAGTTTACATTAGACGGGTCCGACCGTCTAAGTTTTAATTGACAAAAACGTTAATTTTACGGTATTAGCCGAAAAGACGTAAAAATCATGTTTATAGTTTTTATAGCTTATAAAACTTACCAAACTACCATTTTTATAAAATTTCCATTTATTTATCCTTATACATATTTACATAAATGAAATATATAAGTTAGTGGGTTTTAATTTCACATTTTATACTATATTATTTGAGTGCTTATATAATACTATTAAATTTTAATTTCACAAAATCTGATTTTTAGTTTCACGTTCACCATTTTTATCATATCTTGAGTTATATAAGGAGATAGAAGCTCATTTTTGGATGACATAAACTTCAAATTATGTGATTCAATTAACTTAGTTATATCTACTTCTCAATCCATGTCAAAGTATCCTTAACTGTCCCTACAAAACAGACTATTCAGATTGATATACTAATTTTGTTTTGATCATATCTCACTCATTTTGATGATTTCATTGCATGGCCAACTCTCACATGTGTATGACATATAATACTTACTGTAAATTGATTCCACCATGCAATTTTATCAGTTTATAATTTGGTTACTTACTGTTTTTATACAGCCATCATTTTAAGCAAGATTTTAACCTTATTACCTCTGGTTTTTCATCTTTTTAACCATATTTATCAACACTTGATCCCTACACAACATTTTTTCATCATATATTCATCATATACATATAAAATAAGAAAGAAAATAAATTTGATCTTTACAAAAATAACAAGAAAAATGGAAAGGATGATCTTGTTTACCAACCAAGATTATATCTTGTTTTTGGATGACAACAACTTGATGAACACCAAATATATCTTCAAAATCATCAACCACCAAGATTATTTGTTGAGAAATCATCCCTATGAAACAAGCAAATCACCTCCTTTGATGTTAATATGATCACCAATCAACAAGGCTTCAATGTTTCTTCATGATGTGATTAGATACCACAAGAATTGTGGCTAGAATTGATCAAAAAGGGGTGTTTGTTCTTGATGTGGGACGGCAAAGGGTAGGGGTGAGAGAGGTTTTGTGAGTTGTTTGCATGTGTTTATGAGTGCAAATGGTAAAATGAAGTGGTTTTGATGGTTTGGTGAAAGGAGTAGCTTACATGTTAAGCTTAAGCTTACATGTGTAAGCTTATAAGTTATAAGGGTGCTACATCAAGAGATGTGGTGTCCTCTTTTCGTCGTCCCTTTTCGTGGGGTGGGATAAACTTGTTTTGTCCCATCAGGCTAATTTACGGGTATTCCTCGATTCTAGTTTCCAAGATTTGCGTGTCCTCGGGTCGTTTTACGAAAAACATTTTTATAAATTATGAATCAACGGCAAAAAATGAATCTAATAAAAATTATCTCATGAAAAATGGAGTTCAAAAACGTAAATACGTAATCCTAAGGTTTCCGGTTTAGCGTAAAGGACGCTAAATTATGCACGTAAGCCCAAATTTAAATCCGTAAATTGTGAGTTAATCAACCAAAACAAAGATAAGTTTCAAAATAATATACGAGAAAATAATTTACTACCTAAAAATCTTAGATTGTCACAGTTATCATCAACTTCGCGTCCGCAAAGAATATTATCTATTCCAATCACTTCATACAGAACTTGTAATGAACATTATAAGTTTCATGTGATGTCGTTTGGATTGACCAATGCACATGTAGCATTCATAAATATGGTGAATCACGTGTGTAGGCTGTAATTTGATATATTCATGCTTGTGATCATTAAGGACCATTTGTTTCTTTCTAAGAATAAGAAGGAGTTAGTAATCATTTGTAAACTGCCCTGAGTTGGCCGAGCAGTGAAAACTTGTACCTTGAGTATTTAACATATGATTTAAGGCTTGATCCTTTACATTATTTGACCATGTGATTAATAGTAATGGAATCTATATTGACTCTCCAAAGATTAAAGCCATTAAGGCTTTGGGTTATACCAAAAAGAAAGTGCAAAAATTTTTTGACAAATATTTATCAAAGGATTTTTTTTTAATTATTCCCTTATACCCAAATCATTTAACTAAACTCCCCTAGGAGTAGATATTTGTGTATACCTCAAGACAACCTAAGAGAGATTGAGGAAACCATTTAAACCATGACTTGGAAATTGAAACGAAAATTTTTGCTTTTCAACTAAGAAAATTTTGACCAAGTATAGCAAAGATTTTTCGAACATGTACAAATCTTGTTAATTATTCTAGATAAATCAACAAAAATTGTGTTAACTAAATTCAAATTTATTTTGAACATTTTTCTATAATTGGACGAACTGAGAAATTTTTAAAAAAATTTACATTTACGTTTCATAAAATTAAATATTTATCATTTAATTACTTGTGATATTTATCGACGCTTTAAATGTCGGATTGAACAAAAGTAATAATGATAATAGTTGAGACGAAACTAAAACTTAAAAAAGGTGAAGAAAGAATTTTTAATAAATACGGTCATGATATTTATTTCAACGGGGAAAGTGAATGCAGTTGCTGACATATTATGTAGAAAGAATAGAGAACCAATTTAAGATGTGTTCCTTAGTATTGACCATACACAATAAATTTCCGAGCAATTTAAAAATAGTCGATGCTTGTAAAAAAGGATAATATAAATAATAAAGAGGTTCACGGCTAATGAGAACCATTAGAAATGAGAGCCGATGGCGTTAAATGTTTAAAAGGCCACTTGTGGTTGCCTAAATATGGAGATTTTGAGATTTACTCATGTTGGAACCTCATAAGATTAAGTATTCTATTTATGCCATTTCTGATTAAATGTATCTTATCTGAAGAAGTTGTACTGATGGCAAATTATGAAGGCAGACATCGCCTCATACATTGGTAAACATCTAACTATTGCAAAGGTCAAGGATGAACGCCAAAACCCATTAGGATTGCTTCTATAGCTTATTATTCCTGTTTGAAAATAGGATAGAATCACCATGGATTCTTACGATAAATCTTCCAAGGTTATCATCTGAATTTGATTCGATATGGGGCATCGTCGACAGACTGACCAAATCTGCTAATATCATTCTCGCTAATGATAGATTCTCGATGAAGAAATTGACTCTTTTGTATTTAAAGGAGTTGTGTAAGTGTGACAATCTATCATTTTCAGGTAGTAAATTATTTTTTCGTATATTATTTTGAAACATATTTTTGTGTTGGTTGATGAACTCACAATTTACGGATTTAAATTTGGGCTTACGTGCATAATTTAGCGTCCGTACGACTAAACCGGAAAACTTAGGATTACGTATTTACGTTTTTGAACTTCGTTTTTGATGAGAAAATTTTTATTAGATTCGTTTTCTGCCGTTGATTCATACTTTATAAAAACATTTTTTTCGTAAAAGGACCGACGGCACGCAAATCAAGGAAACTAGAATCGAGAAATACCCGTAAATTAGCGGGATGGGACAAAACAAGTTTATCCCACCCCACTCATATGGGACGGCCAACTATTGACACCACACAAGTGATGTGTCAATGTTGTAGCTAGTTGCTTACACTTGTTAAGCAAAGCTTAACAAGTAAGCTACATGATAAGTGTGAAAACACTCATCAATAATGATCCAAAAACCACATAAAACACAGTCAAATACATAATATTTAACTAAAATAATTAGAATTACGTAGGTATTTGTGTTTCATGTGTTCTCAGGTAAAAATATGCATTTTGGAGCAAACACGCGTTTTCAAGGATTTATTTGGTAAAAGACGAAGAAAAAGACGATAGAAGCTTTCAAGGACCTTACTTGCCAATATTATCAAGATGGAGGGCTAGACTTGTAACTTAACCAAAAACAAATGATGAAAAAGCAATTACTTAAAAGGTTTTAAATCCATTTTAAAGAAAGAAGAAATGAAAGGACTAAAAGTAAATGAGTTGAAAGTTTATACTTGGTCAAAAGACCAAGTCACAGTCAACAAACACATACACGCGTCTTCTTCATTCAAAGAGAGAGAAAGAAAAGACTTTAACAGACGACTTCTTATCTTCTTTTCTCCATAACCTGTAAATCATCTTCATGGATAATCAAGAAGGATTCAAGAGAAACTCAAAGAAGGAAAAACAATCCTTTTCCTTTCCTCTACATGATGATACAAGTGAATTAGATCAAGATGGAGTATTGAAGAAACGCCCAATTGGATGTGAAGAACCCTAAATGATCAAACCTCGTATTAAACACGTGGCATCAAGGGATTGGAGATGACGCGTCATCAGAACCTCACCTCCATTCTTCAGACGGCTATAAATAAAGATCAAGACCTTCATTTTCGATGGTTAGCTAGGAGTAGCTCTCTCACATTGTTAGTTAGTTAGGTTTAGATAGTTAGTATTTCTCTCAAAACTTTATGATTTTTTGTTGATCTTTCAGTTAGATTCGGTTAGGAACTTTGTTAATTCAGTTGTACCAGATTTGTTTTCCACCATTAATGAAACGAAAGTTTTCTTCATTCTCTTCTTTTAACTAATTTTGGTATTTTCTTGTTTAGATTCTGTTAAGACAGTTATTAGCTATGGATTTCTTTACTAGTTGACTTCGTTACTTCATGTTATACCTGTTATTTTTCTCCATCAATGAACTGTTTACTGTTCACGAAATAAAATCCTAATGATGTTACTATTTACGTAGGATTGTAGTGGGTAAGATTGTGATTTCGAGTTTTAAAGAGTACTAATCTTGATCTTTGTCATTATTAGATGTTGATAAAGCTTTCTTTTCAGTCAGTTGATAAAATTTACTACAGTTTATAAGAGTTAGTTAAAAAGTAAGTCATTTAGTTAGTAGATACTTCCTGTTAAAAAGTAGTAGAAGATCAGCTCACAGATACTCTTTGTTTGCGGATTGATCAGGACTTTCGGTTTTGTGAAACGCGGATTACGCTGGTTTCGATTTATTCAGATAGATAGCAAGATAACATCGCCATCGAAAAAGTCTCATTCACTTCTAGCTATTAGTTTAATAAATTTTGTTTTGGGACAGCTTTTACAGTAAGTTGATTCAAGCTTATTGAAATTTCAGTTTATACTAGATAGAACTGAATTTACTTGAGTGTGGATTTCTTTTCCTTGATTCTGTTTGAAAGCTCATAAGCTCAAAGCTTATGAGCGATTTTTCGGTTTTTGCTTGGTTTGTATTTTCGTTGTTTCGGTTTTGCAAGGTAACAATCTTGCAGGTGTTTGGTTCCGTTGGTGGCGTAATGGTAGAACAGTTTAGATCAGTTAGAGTGTAGTGGTGTTTGATTTTTAAGCGAGCTCAGCGCTCCGCTTCTCCTCAACGGAGGCCTTGATACAAATGGTTAAGAATCATTTTATTTTCAGCAAGAACGTTAGTTTAATCTGATAGCTTTCTGTTTTAGAGTAATTTTGTTTGCAAGTTACTGTTCGTTATTTGATTGTATAAGACTGAGAATTTGTTCCGAGTTACACGTTAGTTCATACATTTAGCTATCTTTGATATCCTGATTTTTCTGCATTTTCTGTCAATCTGTGTTTGGTTAAGCGTTTTAGAATCCTTGTTTTGATGATTCAGACTGTTCTGGAAGTGAGTTGCGGTTTAGTAACTATTTACGGCTTAGAGTTACTGTCATGATATGGAGAGTATTAGTTTTTTTAGTGTAATCGTTGTTTCATGTAAATTTCTAAAAACTGGTGTTTGGCAAATTGGTTAACAGCATAGTAGTTTTTGGTAGGACTAGTTCATCCATTACTTTGGATATCAATGGATCTTAAGAAAATATAAGAGTAATAAAAAGCAGTTAGTTAGGTTTCAATTTTGAGTTTGATTTAGCAAGCTTTCTGTTTAAGATTGATATTTTTATCATTCTGTGTGAAATTTTCATGCGTAAGTTCTGAAAGCTAAAATAGGTAATTGGACTATTGAAATAATAAACAGGCCCATTTATTGCAAAATATTTCGTTAGTTCTATTTTAGTCTGCTTTTAGGGGAGTAATAGGACATAAGATAGTAGTTGGGCTTAATAGGTTTAATAGGATTGATGTTGGGCTGAGTTTAATTCACTAGTAGGCTAAAAATTTGTTACTAGTTAGTATAAAATTTGTTAACAGTAGTATTAATAAGAAATTTGCCATTCAGCTCATTAATACTGGTAATTAGTTTAGTCCCATTTAGTTTGGTATTTTTCTTTAGTAGTATAAATTTGTATTTTACCTTTTTCATTTTGTGCATTTAAATGATTTACGTGCAACATGTTTTAGATTAGTACGTATATGTAGTATAGAATATTTTTACATTTTTTACATGCTTTGTGTCCAAGTAGTTAATAATTCCAAACAAGTTTCTATTACCAAAAACAATTAAGTCAAGCTTGAATAGTTACATCAATTCGATTAGACCGAGAGAAAACGAACTAAAAACGAATATTAAATGGCGCCGCTGCCGGTTCTTTTCGTGAAGATTAACGGTTTTGAGTGAGACGATTGGATTTTGGGATCTGTTAACTTTGTGAACGTTATTTTTACGTATTATAATCAAAAACAAAAAAAAAAACAAAAAGATAATAATACAAAAAAATAAAAATGAACAAAAATCAATTCTTTTCCTAAAGAATTGAACCAAAAAAATAAAAAAATCCAAAAACTAATCTTTTTCCTAAAAGATTACACCCAAAAATATATATTATATCGGTTTTCATCGTTTTTACGTACATATAGTATTTTTCTTAAAAAATCAAATAAATACAAAAATATTTTTGATATATTATTATATGTAAATACGTATACGTATAAGAACAACCAATACACATATCTTCCATAAGTATTGCCGAGGCAATACACCGTGGTAGGGAGCGTTCCGGTCCTTGACACGTGTATCGATCCAATTTAATTAAGCAAGAATAGATAAATACTTCCAATAGGCAATAATTCGAAGAATACAAACGACAAAGTGAATAGAAAGGCGATGTGCTATAAAATGCCATCTAAGGCTCAATAGGTACTTAAGTGCTTCGCGCCACCTAACCCCCCGTTCACTAGTGCGTATTCTAAGAAGGAAGGCTTTATTGGGGGTCTTGCACCCAAGTAGTAATTAAATATATTATATTTTCTTGTGGATATTATTTATTGCACCTCGAGGGAGATAATCTCTTCTCCTTCAAAAGTCGACCGAGAGCTTATCTCTCACTCCTCGAGTTTACTTACACGTGTACTTGCACACGTGTAACCATACCACCTTTGGTGTATTACTTCCCCGAGGAAGATTTTAAACGTCATTTTACTTGTATATACATTCGGCCACCTTGTTATACATGGATACTCGTTCCATGTTGGAGATTTTGCAACAACGATCCGCCAACGCTAATTATTCGACTTGTTCGACTTGTGGAGGTCCACACGATACTTATTTATGTGATCAAAATAATGGCTATTATAGGGAGGGATATGCTTATAATGGAACCGAGAACCCTAATTTTCAACCTAACATTCAAGTGGACTATACTTGTAATGACTATATGGGATATTCCGGTTTTTCATCACAAACTCCACCATCATTTCATGATCAAACCTTTAATGAGCCATACCAAAACCAAGGATTTTCCAATTATGAGGGTTTTCAAAATGATGATAATTTTCAAGGCTATAATCAAGAAACCTTTCATAATCAAGGATTTTCAGATTATGAGGGTTTTCAAAACGAAGGAAATTTACAAGGTTACAATCATGAGAACCTTCATAATCATGACTCTTTTCAAAACTATAATCCACCTAATTATGGAAATCCACCTTCATCCTATTCTTCGACTTATTCATGTGAGTTTTGTGGAAACGCACCACATTATGGTTATGATTGTAGACCGAGGGATCCGCCTTCTTATACCCCTCATATTTGCAACGAGTCGCTTTCTTTACTTGAGACAATAAACAAGTCGATCGATGAAATTTCTAAGGCGATTGATAGTAAGAACGACATAAGCATTGAGGAAATGAAAAACGTGTGCCCGTTGTTAGAGGAACAAATTAAGTTTTTTGAGGAAGTGGAAATTAAGACTTGGCAATTTTATGACAAGGAGATCGGTGATATGTGTCGTGAATCGTTGAAAATAGGTTCTTGTCGCCTCAGGAAATATTTAAATGATTTCCTCTTTAAGGTTGATAAAAAAGAAGAAGAAGAACAATTTTTTGCTAATCGTGCTCGTTTGCTTAAACAATGC
The DNA here is from genome assembly GCA_025667525.1 of Glebionis coronaria. Lineage (NCBI taxonomy): Eukaryota > Viridiplantae > Streptophyta > Magnoliopsida > Asterales > Asteraceae > Glebionis > Glebionis coronaria. The sequence goes on from CM046879.1 coordinate 296,019,605, forward strand.
TTATATGACAATGATGGCGATCCTCCGGTTTGTATGACATTTAATGATGACCCACCTTCATCACCTTTACCTCACGTGGAACCCACGGACTCTTTAACCATGGGGGACGAGCCTCTTAGCACTAATACAAACACCGATTTAGATGAATTAACCTCTTCTAGTATTGATAACCTCATCCCAATCCAAAGAGAGTTTGAGAGTGTTTCCATTGAACCATGTGACGAACTTTGTATTGATACCTCTTCTCCTCATGATCACATTGAGATTTCATCACATTTTGACCTTCATGCTACTACTAGTGATTTTGGTGACTTTGATCTTGAGAATTGTTTAAAGAAAAGGATAATGAGATTGAGGAAGAGTTTATGCAAGACTTTCCACAAATAGAGGATGATGATTGTGATTCTAGTGAGGAAACTTATGATATCTCATCCGATGACTTTTCATGTAAAGATTACATTCCAAATTTGGATGAAGATGTTGCTCATATAGAAGTAGTGGAAGATGTTCATATTCGTGAGGTTTTATCAAACGTTTATAATCTTATCTCCTCGATTGAAGCATTGAATGAACACCATGATGATGATTCCATAGAATAAGAACCTTTCATTGACATTTCTTCACCGGTTTTTGAGGTTGCACCTATTGATTTTTATGATGATATCATCCCTTTGAGTGATTCTCTCATTAATACACCTTCTTTTGAGCCTTCTATTCCCAACCTCCCACCCTTGAAGTTGGTTATTGATGAAGATCCGAGATTGATCCTTTTTCACCTAAGGCACCTTTCGCACCAAAAACATTTGATATGGATTCTCATATGGATATTGATGACACCATAGAGGCTTATCTTGCAAATAGTGATATTAAGGTTGATGATAGTGACTCTAATTGGGAAGAGTATATTCGTATTATTGAGAACATGCTTTTTGGGACCATAGAGCCTACACCTCCACCACAAGACACTATTCATCTTGATCCTCCTTTTTCTATGCCTTCTATGGAAGATTCCCCACCTTTTGATGATGATGAGGAGCCCAATATGGATATACTTGTTATGAATGTTTTGATACCTACACCTTCCTTGTCTCATGATGCTTTGATCACTAAGGGGGAATCTTATATGGTTGATACGAGTTCATCTTCTTATCTTCCTATGAAGGGAAAGGTTTTTGATCCTGGGATACATAAATTTGAGCCACCTTGGTTTTCATCTACTCCACTTATGAGTGTGACTTCTATTGAGATGGAATTCTTGTATGAGCTTACTTTGGTGATACTACCTACTTTGGAGTTGTTCACTTGTCGAGATGGAAACTATGTATTTGATCCTGGGGTGCTTCATATTTAAGAGATTTCGTATGTTGGACAAACTTGAGACACGTTGGACCGTTCCATTTATCGAGGCGGATATTGTAAATCTTATAGTAAATGGCAGCGTGCTAAGTTTGAGTGTATCATGTGAGATGTGCTTCAAAGTGATATCCTTTATTCTCCATGATGGTTTCCCCAAGGACAACCTAATTCGGGGCCGAGTCGAGCTAGAGACTTAGGGTTAAAAAAACTCAAGCATTGAATAACTATGTTAGAAAACGTAGAGTAGATTTTTCAATAGGTTAGGTTTAATTAAAAGGATGTTATAGTAGAGTTGAAGTGGAGGGGTGCTTTTCTTCGTCTTTTGGGGTTTGCTTCAAGGGTTGCTCTCTCACATTTCATGCTTGGAGCTTATGGAGGAGGCCCTTGTATCCGGTTCACTTCGTTACTATTGTGATTTTTCATAGACACATTGTGCTTTAAAGTGAAAACCCTTTAGTTGTCTCTTCCTTAGCTTGAGTTAAACAAAGTAATCAATGTCCTAAGTGCAGGGGAGTTCACTCCAATACTCTTAAACATTGAGGACAATGTTTATCTTAAGTGTAGGGGAGACTTCTATCGAAGTGACCTTACCTAGACCATTGCCTTAACTTCATGATAAATTGGAAAATTAATATTTCAAACACTTTTCAAATTTTTTATCTACTTTGGCCACCAAAAATATGCATTCATAATTTTTGCATCAATCATTTTTCATTTGCATATCACATTTGCATTGTATTTTTTTTTCTTCTGTTATTTTTCATCAAAAATATATATAAAGAAAAAATATAATAAGGACAAGGTTTAACAAATTTAGACTTCTTTGACATATTAGGCCCGTCATGGATATTTTGACTCAACCCAAATTTCCTTATCTTAACATTCTCTAGCTAGTATCCTTAACCATGTAGTCCTTAATTGGTCTATTAGGCTAAGCATCCACCAATCTCATTCTTTGAGATTTTAAATTTGTGGAGAATGTGAAATGATAGAGTTAAAGCAAGTATAAAAGGGCTAGATAAACTTCATGATAATTACTTGTGGCTAAACCCTTCTCTTCTTTACCTCTAATTTCTTCGCATGTATTTATGTTAATAAATAATCAAGAACGGTTTTAATTGGTTTGTAATCTCTTATGCATTTTTGTCTAATCATTCATGATTGATATAAGTACATTTTAAGATTCTAAGTTAGAACGTTTTATGTGTACTAGACTTATGTCATGCTTAATACTTATCGTGTGTTTTTCCTTTTATTCTTTTAAACTTTCTTTGTGAGGAATAAAGAAAAATAAGAGCGGCTTAAAAAAATGAGTGGCTAGAAAAAAAAGAGAAAAAGAGAAAAAAAAGAAAGAAAAAAAAATAATTATACAAGACTCCCAAGAGGGGAAGTGAAGTGTTAATTATAGTAACTATTAGATTCCAATATTACCTTGACGGGTTGCGAGGATTTAATAGTTGCTCCAATCCAATATTACCTTGACGGGTTGCGGGGTTGAAGATCCAAAGTCTAAAAAAGATGGCGGATGTAAATTATTGCGTGAGTTTTATTTTTCTTTCCTTAGCGAGTGTGTAGATACTTATTAATGCATGACATGAGGATTTTACACATAAGGCGAATGACTTATTACTCTTGAAACGGACTTGTTGTCCCAAATATATGTGATGTTAATACACGAATTTATGAAAGAAAGGAAGATATGAGAAGAATTCTAGAGAGAGAAAGTAGTGAGAGAAAGTAGAGAGAAAATGGTTGGTGAAACTTGTGGAATATTAGATTAGAGAGAAAATGAAATGACCAACACCCTTCCTAACATGCTAGGAAGGGTTTATATAGCCTTTGCTTACATGTAGCTTAAAGGGTTATATGATCATGGGCCGGGCTTTCCTTTTGGGCTTTGGTTACTTATTAATGAATCTTAGCTTAAAGTTAAGCCCGTAATTACACGACTAATATACTACCTATTACAACGTTCTAAAGTACGATACATAATAAACATATGACCGAGCATTCTTGTTTGGCTCAATATTTTGAGGCTAACAATCTCCCCCAATGAGAGGTCATAAACCTTAGTCATTTAGGAAATTTGTAGAGATTACTAATCTCGCCATAAATGAGTCTTGAACGTGTAATCGTAGTCTTGTTCCTTCATGTTGTGATCTTTGAGCCTTTGTCGTTGTCTTTCGACTTTGTCTTTAAGCTTGAGATCTTCAAATCATCCTTGACTTGTCTTTGCCATCTTGCGATCTTGTGTCTTCATCCACATGCTCACACTATTAATTGTTGAATATGTCTTTAGGCATGAGTATGTGGTTTCTGAATCATTGACTTTGCTGTGTACACCGTGACGCCACCTTCTCGAGACAAAACATAGACACGGACTGAATGGCTTTGACATTCGTCCTAGATCGGTAGCGTTTTACCTCCGGTCGGTGAAGACCGTTATACGATATAAAATATCGTACCTGTGATCAGGTAGATTCAATTAAGAATCTCCTTGACAGGGTTTCACGACTGTACTAGCTGTTCTCTTTACTCGACCGTCTCAAAGCAAGACTGCGAACATAAAGAGTGAATCAATTGGATAAATATCCGCTTGATTAAAGTCGTCAATTCAAATTCCTGGAACTAGTTTGATTCATTAAGAATCTTACCATTGTTGCTTTCCAGTTGACACAAGCTTGATTCATAAGAATCTCGCAAGTTACCTACCGTAGCGCTGTTTGATGTTGACGCTAGAAGGATTTCCATTCGTCACTGTGAATATTAATGAATATCACTCTGAATGTTCTGGCAAGACCATAAAGATATTGCGTAGAAACCTGAAACGAGTTTGAATCAATTAAAAATCAAACCACTGTTGCTTTTCAGTTTTGCACATGTTCAATTCATAAAGAATCTTGCATATGACCTACCGCAGTGCTGTTTGATGTTAACACTGGAAGGATTTCCACTCATCATTGTGAATACTATGTAGTATCACTCTGAGTGTTCTAGCAATATCACAAGGATATAGCGTAGGACTCTCTTGATCTTCATCCGTGTGTCCTAACGAGATTTGATTGATCTCTTGGCTCTAGACTCTATTTGTGCACTTTTAGTGGTCGGAGGCTGGAGCAGATGCCACCTATTCAATATCAACTATCTCGGAGTGAGAAAGTCAATAGAAGTCATGTTGTTCTCCGTGACAATAAAACAAACTTCTTTTGAGAGAAGCCTGAGTAGCTAGGAAAGGGTTGTGCTTCACATCACTGGGTCCATGATGAGTTTGTCTTCATGATGAGTTGACCCGGTTTCTGCCTAAGTTGTATGGAGGGCTTCTTTCTTTAGACCCTTTATCCTTACATTTCTTTTTCATTCTTCAACCCCTTCAATGCTTACCAAGACATCATTAATATCACCTTGTTGTGATTGTTCCAGTGCTATCATCAGTACTTAGTCGGCATTCAGCTACGTTCACATTCTACTCCATCTTTCCTAAGGACTTCTAATAATCTATTGGATTGTCCCTGGGAAGATCCCTCCGGTTCTGGTTGGATCATAGGACTTAAACCTAACCACCCTTTTGACACCAACAACGTCGTGAATTAAAGATGTTGTGGGTATTTGATCGTAACCATGAAAACCACTTTAAATTCTAACAAAGTGTTTGAAAAACATTTAACACCTTGCTAGTTTTCTCGTTTCAGAAATACTCCCCCTTCACATGTGCATCGATAATCGAAAGTGTTTCGCACATGTAGGTAAGAGTTAAAGTTCTTGAGTCTTATCTTAGATCACATTTTAATCACATTTTCTCCCCCTATCTCTAATATATAAAATCTTTTGATATTAGAGATACCAAATTTGATTAAAATATATGTTGAAAAAATAGTCGTGAAATCTCTGGGAGAAAGATGTGTTAATCTTTTGCATGAAGTGAAAAATGCTCCCCCTCAAAAATTGATCCAATTGAATTGTTATTGTGAGGATATGATCCACATTTCGCTTTTTGAGGATGGGAGTTGTTGAACACACAATTTTTGAAAGATTTTGAATAATCATTGAGAAATTCTTGAAAAAATTGTGTTCAACGCTTTTTGAAAAATCCTATTTCTTTTTGTCGAAGAGGTTTTTCTAAAGCATAAACTTGAGTTCATAGACTTTGAATGTCTTGACGAATCCACTCAAGTGTAAGAAGATTTCTCTTCTTTTGCTGAGGGTAAGGGTACTAAATCGTACACTCCCCCGTGAATATAGTTCCGGGTTGCAATCTGAAAGTGATTACAAGCCATTGTGTTGAGCTCAAAACGTTGAATGTTTTGTGACAAGCTCAACCCGTGATAGATTGCTCTACCCGTTGTTTGGAAATATTTGTCCAAAATAGACAATTTCCTTTATTAAAAGAAGAAATGACATGTTTTGAAAAATATTTACAACTTTCATTCGAGCTTTATGTACACACCCGTGTCGTTATTGAGCGACATTTCTAGGCACGTCCATATTATCGATACTGAAAGACATGTCGAGAAGAATATTTTTGGATTTTGAAAGATTTTTTAATTTTGTGTTTTGCTTTTATGTGTTTTATATTTTTGTATTTTGCTTTTTCAAAGATATTTACAAGTTGATGTTTGATAGATAAATCAAGCAGGCACCTTTGCCAGAATCTCCAGGTCTGCTGGAGTCAAACATCTCATACCAATTTGCCTAACGAGGTACTCAAACCTATCTTTCGACAGAGCTTTCGTAAACAAGTCGGCTAATTGGTAATCCGTTCCAACAAAGTATAATTCAACGATACCTCTTTAAACTTGTTCCTTTATGGAGTGGTATCTGACATCGATGTGCTTCGTGCGGGAATGCTGTACCGGATTGCAGGAGATGGCTATGGTCGACTTTGAGTCACAGTACATAGGTACTTTATCAAAGTGGAAGCCATAATCCGTGAGTTGTGTTCTCATCCAAAGAACTTGAGCACAACACGCAGATAGAGACACATACTCCGCTTCGGCTGATGAAAGTGACGTGCAATCCTGCTTCTTGGAAGACCATCCCACAAGCTTATCTTGACCTAGAAATTGTGCACCACCAGAAGTACTTTTTCGTGTATCAAGACACCCTGCATGATCAGAATCTGAATAGGCCGTTAGAAAGAAACCTGTTTCCCTCGGATACCAGAGTCCCAAATGAATGGTATTCTTGAGGTACCGAAAGATCCGTTTAACCTCCTTGAGGTGCTTTTCAGTGGGTCGTGCTTGATAACGTGCACAATAACACGTAGCATGTGAAATATCAGGTCTGCTTGCTGTCAAGTACATGAGGGACCCGATCATGGAACGATATCTCGTTTGATCTATGGGTAATCCCTCCAAGTCAGCATCTAGCGATGTGGTTGATAATGGTGTCCCAACGGGGTCACATGAAGTCATACCATGCTTTTTGATTATCTCTTGACAATACTTAGCTTGGTTTATAAAGATACCACTTGGGGATTGGTGAACTTGAATTCCTAGAAAGAATTTTAGTTCGCCCATCATAGACATTTCAAATCTGCTGTGCATTACTTTTTCAAACCATTTTGAAAGTTTTGGGTTTGTAGACCCGAAAATAATGTCATCAACATAAATTTGCACAAGCAGAATGTCATCCCCATATTTATAAGTGAACAAAGTTAGATCAATGGAACCTTTTGAGAAACCTTTGGATACCAGAAATTTTGAGAGCTCGTCGTACCACGCCCTTGGAGCTTGCTTGAGTCCATAAAGTGCTTTGTGGAGACGATACAACTTGTTAGGATAATGAGGATTGACGAATCCTTCCGGCTGCGTGACATAGACTTCTTCCTTCAAAGGACCGTTAAGAAATGCCATCTTTACGTCCATTTGATAGACAGTGAATCCCTTATGTGCAGCATAAGCAAGAAAAATCCTGACTGCTTCCATCCGAGCAACTGGTGCAAATGATTCATCAAAATCAATTCCCTCTTTCTGGCCATACCCCTTAGCCACTAGCCTAGCTTTGTTCTTGATGATCGTGTTTTCTTCATCCATCTTGTTTTTCCAGATCTAACGAAGATTTAAAGGAGTCACATCGTATGGTCTGTCAACAAGTTCCCAGACTTTAAGTCTTTCAAACTGTTGAAGTTCATCCGTCATCGATTCAATCCAAGCATGATCAGCCATGGCTTCTTTGATGTTTTTCGGTTCAGCAGTACTCACGGTGAGTGCGAACATACAAACATCGCCATCGGGTCCAATGATGTGTTGAAGGATGTCGTTGGTAGAACGTATGCATATTTGACGGATCAACATGGCGAGTATAAGACTCTCCAGTTTCGTGTACTGGTGTACCGAATGGGTTGATAAATTCGTCTTCGTCAGATAATGCATCGTCTGCTTGATGTGTGTTCTCTGGAGCAATGACAGTAGTTGTGCATGTTGTAGGATCTATTGTTGAAGTGATATTCTGAGGAGGTAAATCTGCAACAACCCGTGTTGAAGTAGATGAAGTTGTATCCTTTTGTTGATGATGATTGGTATCATCATTCGTATCATGAGTGACAGCGGAAGACTTCGATGCAACTTGTTTCTCCCCCGTGAAATATTCATCATACATTAGTCCATATAACATTTCCAACTCTTCAAGTGTCGTGTCCACTGTCGTATCTGCTCTAGGAACATGTTCATGAACCAGCTTTGAACTTGACGGTTCATTGCTGTGGTCTTGAGTTCCGAGTTCCGTGCGGTTGTGAACGGAAGTCGTTTGTCTTTGTGGATCGGGACTTAAACTGTTTTGTTCAAGTGCCATTTCTTGCAATTCATCAAATCTGATATGAATAGTCTCGACTATCAATTTTGTTCTCTTGTTGTACACTCTGTATCCCTTTGACTGAGTTGCATATCCCACTAAAATGCATGCATCACCTTTCTCTTTCATCTTGTCCAGATTTTCACCATCTCGAATAATGTAACACGTACATCCAAAAACATGAAGGTGTTTGAGTGAAGGTTTGCGATCATTAATTATGTGATATGGTGTCTTTTCGTATCTTGGGATAACTAAGGAGCGGTTTTGTGTGTAGCATGCGGTTGACACAGCTTCGGCCCAAAAGTATAGTGGAAGTTTTGAAGCGGATAATAATGTTCGAGCAGCCTCAACTAAAGTACGGTTTCGTCTTTCAACAACGCCGTTTTGTTCGGGTGTTCGAGCAATAGATGTTTCATGTTCAATTCCTTCAGCTTCAAAATAGTTTCTCAGTTTTGAATTCAAAAATTCAGTACCTCTGTCAGTACGAACCACTTTAACTTGAGCTTGAAGACCACGTTGTATCACTTTAAGGAAGTTGATGAGAACATCGGGTGTTTCATCCTTGGACCTCAAGAAGTGAGTCCATGTGTACCTTGAGTAGTCATCGACAATTACCATAACGTATTTCTTCCCATTGATACTTTGAACTCGCATGGGACCACACAAATCTATATGAAGAAGATCTAACCGTCCTTTAGAGCTTGGTGTAGTCTTTGTTTTGAAACTACTCCGTTTAGCTTTACAAAGCTCACAAGAAGAACAAAGATGATCTTTGATGAATTTCAAGTTAGGAAGGCCTCGCACAATATCTTTCTTGGAAAGCAAGTTGATGGTATCAAAGTTAAGATGAGATAAACGTTGATGCCATAACCAAGCTTGAGTCGTTGAAGCTTTAGCCATGAAACAGATTGGAGTTGAAGATGTGGAGTCTTGTAGTGAAATAGTGTAGAGATCAGTACCCCGTGTGCCGGTAAGTAAGTCATTCCCATCATAATCACGAACAAAACATGTCTTCTTTCTAAAAGCAACCTCCAAATCCGCATCACAGAATTGACCAACCGAGAAAAGATTATGATTGAGCCCTTCGACGTAGTAAACCCTTTTGATAGTGATATTCCCCTGAACCAAGTCTCCATATCCTAGGATCGGTGCAAATTGATCATTTCCGAATCGGACCGTACCCAGGAACTTCTCTACGAAGTTAATTAGAATCTTGAGATTCCCCGTCATGTGCTTCGTGCATCCGGATTCCATTATGAAGAGAATTACTTCGATCACCTGCAGAAGAATTAGAACACGATGGAGCATTTGCTAAATTGGATTCCATGTTAGTTGTGATTTCCGATTCATAAGTTTCCCTAGTTTCATCACTTAGAGGCACACTAACGCTCGTAGTCACATTTTCTGTCCTAACCTTAGGCATCCATTTATATCCTGGAGGACATTGATTAGCAAACCACCATTTCCAAGGCTTGCTAGCAGACTCATATAATTCCCTAATTCTGCTTCTAGGGTTCTTAGTGGTGGAGTCTGATGCAATACTTTTCTTAGGGGGGGTTGCACCAGAATGGTTCACTTTGCGTTTGGGTTTTCTAGCACTAATAGGCATCACAATTTGCTTCTTAGTTCTAGTTTCTACGCCTTTGACATTATTCGAAACACACATAGCATGATTAGCATTAGCACACTTTCCACATTTCACACAAACAAACTTAACTTTCATAGCATTCAAAGTCGAATCATTCAAATCGTCATTACACGCGATTACAGACGTTTTATTCTTAGAAACATTGAAAATCCTAGGGTGGTCTTCTACTTGCTTCATCTTCCCTTGACTTTTGTTTTGCCAGACCTTTTCATTCATGCGATTGCTCTTAAGCTGGGGTCGGCTAACACTAGCAGTGGGGACTACTCCTGTAGTAAAAGACACACGTCTATTAGTGTTTCTAGAAGTCTGAGGTGATTGACTTTCTTTGTTTTGTGTGGGTTTAGTGGTCAATCTATACATCCCTGGTTTAACCACATTTGTGTTCTCAATGCTTTGTGATCGAATATTTGTTTTGAGAGTGTTTTGTGGTAACCTATCCTTCCCATCCATCTTGGGGGCAAACGCAGGTTTTGCAAATGCAGAATTAGAGAAAACAGATGGTTTTCCCAAGACAGAGGGTCTAGTCACTTTTTGAGCATTGGGTTGTCTTACAGCAGGTTTCTTAACACTAGGTTCCACAATCTTCCCACCCATCTTAGCAATGAGTTTCTGCAACTCTGCTATCGCTCTGTCCCTGTCTTGTAACTGAGCTTTCAACCCTTTAATTTCCAAATTCTGTTCGTTCATTTCTCGAAACGTTTGGGAAAGTTTTTCTTGCAATTTATTATCATGTGGAAAACTACCAACGTCTTTTTGCAAAGCAAGTTCAAGAGAATGACAATGTTTTTGAAGGAAATCAATTTTGTGTTAAAGTAACTCAAAAGCCTTTTTATCAACATTTTCTTTATGTTTCGAAAGCTCAAGTTCAAGACGCTCACACTCTTTGATTTTATCAAGATATTTGCATGCAACATCAGAATATTCATCGATATCAGCACAAGATTGAAGAGTAACACACAAAATATCTTTGGAGAGACATTCTTCTAAGAGTAGATCATATTCGTTTGAAAATTCTAATTTGTCATTTTGAAGGTCATCAATTGCTTTTTCAAGAGACTCAACATATTTCAAATCATCAAACATTTCAGACTGAATTAAACTTTCAAACTCAAGAACATGTTCTTTTATTATCTTCGTATTTGGTATTAAAAGTTCTTTCACAAGCACAGTTATGTCGTGAGGAATCTCGGTTTTCCACTTATCCTTTTGACGTTTCTCCCAATCGCTTTCAACAATTGATTGAACATTATTAACGTGGTGTTTAAGAAAACCAAGTATTTTTCTACTTTTGCTTTTAGAAGCATCTAGAGGCAAATAATTAATATATTTAAAAACATTAGTTTTCCTCTTAGTGGCAAAAGCTTTTTTCCATTGAATTCTTTTTTGTTTGCATTCTAAAAATAATTCCTCACGAGACTTCTGTTTTTGTGGAGTGAAAAGACCATAAAGACTGTTTTCATAAGCATAGTTATATGGTTTCACAAAATCTTTATTGACCGGTGATCTACTCTCCTCATCCCAAAGGGACGTCTCTTCACTATCGAGGTTAGCTACAGGGCAATCATGATTGGTCCATTCGGACTCGTCAAGATATAAATGGGGGTTCGCAGCTTGAGCTTGTTCGAGGTACTTGGGGGTGGCAAAGCTAGGTTGACCCTTGAAAAACGACCGAGGTGCTATCATTCTTACGGTTTGAATAGAGTCATGTGTATTATAAACAGCTTTTTTCAAAAAATCGACTTGTTCTTCGAGATCCTTTACTTTTTCAGTATCTTTGGTTTGTCTATTTTTGAAATCTTGTTTTAATGTTTCAACCTCTTGTTTCTTCTCGTCAAGAATTTTAGCAGAATCGGTGGTGTTCATAGAAATCCTCTGTTCAAGTTCATTAACTTTTGTTGTGGCAAGGTACGTTTTTTGACGTTCATCACTTAATAAAACATTAAATTGACGTTTTTCTTTAGTTAACAAAGCAAGAGCTTCATTGTATTTATTTTCAAAATCGTCCTTTTTAACGTTGATGACACGACTTTTGTACCCCTCAAGCTCGTTGGTCTTTTGAAGAAGCTCAGCCCTATAACTATCAATAGTCTCACTAGATTTTATAAGAGCGGCTTTGCATTCTTCAAAGTTTTGAGTGAGCGCTGCGTTTGCCTTCTTTAATTGCTTTTGATTCTTTCTATTTTCATTGACATCTTTTTGTAAACTAGCAATTAAATTAGCAAGCGCGACACGCTCCTCGTCATCATACTCATTTGCATGTTGATCATCCTCAAACCCATTATTGCACATGTCTGATGAATCGGGTGTGGTATTGCTATCAACCGTTTCCATCATACACGTGTCAGTAATTGTTGTTGGTAGATCACTATGCTCATGTGTATCACCAAACACATTATATTCAGCATCATCTTGTACCTTATCAATTAGCTCGGTATCAAAGATAGGACCATTGTCATCTTCAGTGACGTTAAGGACCTCATGAATCTTTGCCATGTATGAATAATGTGCCTCGAGTTCTTGGTCGGAGAGTTCATCATCTGTGTCGTCAAGCATTTCTCCTTCCTCAGCTAATAACTTGATTCCAGCTTCCATTTTCTTGCACAACAGCATCTTTTCCTTATGATAACCATAATCTTTAACCCTCTTTGGCTGCCTGCATTCCTTGGCCAAATGCCCAAAACCTCTGCAGTTAAAACACTAAATCCCACTTTGTTGCACAACTTGAGTACCAACAGTTTCCCTATTTCCAACAACAGTAGCCACCCTCTGGTTATCATACTTAGGTTGTCGATCATACTTTGGAGGACTCTCAACACGTCTTCGTGTGTGATACCTTGGGGGACTCTGTGCATGGGTGTTCCTCGAGTTTGAAGATGTTCGAAGGTTGTTGTTGGTGGGTTTGTAGATTTTCTTATATTGCTTCATAACGAAAGCCATTTGTTGCTTGAATTCCCTATCCCGTTGAGCTACTTCTTCATCACTGTCTTCTTCGGATGATTGCTCAGGTATGGGTGATGGTGCTCTTGCAACTTCTTTTCCTCGGGATCGTGTTGGAACATGTGACTTGGAGACAATGGATGATCGTGGTGATGATGATTGAGTAGAGTAGGTCTTTGAAGTACGGGAGTGATAATCTGGGTAATGTTGAGTGGTAGACACCAAAGCAAGTGGATTGGAAATCTTTGCAACTCGTTCAGCACGAAGTTCATTTGCCTCATTTTGAAATTGTTTCAAGATGTCGAAGAGCTTGTGATATGAAACTTCGTCTAACTTTTGTTGTTGTTTCACCAAGGTGACAAATCGTGTCCACTCTGGTTGAAGTTGCTGTAGAAATTGGACATTGACTTGCATGGTGGAAACTTGCAAGTTGTTTCGGGTCATATCATTCATCATCTTGTAGAATCGGGAGTAATAAGAATCAATTGATTCCCCATCCTTTGATGTAAACTTGCCAAAGTTCCAAAACATCTTAGTTTTCACATCTTGTTTGTTAAGTGATTCACCTTGTTGCAATCTTTCAATGGCCGTCCACATTTCTTGAGCAGTAGGACATGCGTCAACCGTAGAGTAAATTTCATCTCTAATGCCACTGAGAATTAAGTAGATTGCTTCCTTCTCTGCATCAAACCACGCACGGTTCTCTGGGGTGAGGTCGGTCCTCTTTTCATCACGTTCATATGCGGGTTGTGCGTCACTTGTGTCTGTGGCTGGTACTGCAGGAACTTGAATCCTTGAGAGTTTATAGGGTCCTTCCAAGATACATTGCCTTAAAGCATCACCGTTAGGTTTTGTGTCAAGGTAACGTATAAAACGGGATTGCCATTGATCGTATCGACCCGACACAAGCATTGGTGGTCTTTCCTTGTTACCTGCCACCATTATGTTGTTGTTCGTCACACGGTATTCGGCAGTAGAATCCATCTCAATATTCTCTGAAATGATGAATCGAATGTGGATCTTAAGTAGTTGTGTTGTGATTGTTTGGTTGTTGAAATTCCGAAAATTGCGATTTTTTCTCAGCCCGACAATAAATTCCTCAGTCCGACAAAACGGTAGACCTAAAAAATTTGTAATCACCAAATTTTGAAATTGAGCTAGAAATGTCCTAAAACTAGTATGGAAAAAATTTGATTTTACTTGACCTAAAAATTTTAACTCTTTTTTTTTTTTTTTTTTTTAATCTTCGTGTAAACTACGTTCCGAAACTAGTCTAGATGGTGGCTAAATCTAAAAAATACCCAAACAAAATTTAGCTAAAGATGTCATCGGAATGTCCATCGGAATGCCCATCGGAATGTTGCATGGATCGGAATGTCCTTTAGATCGCAATGTGCACCTGTCGGAATCCTTCAGATCGGAATGTTCAGATCGCAAAGTGTACCTATCGAAATCCCAGATCGGAATATTCTGATCGCAATAATCTGTCGCAATAACACCTATCGCAATGTGGCTGTCGCAATGTGGGCAGAGTAACGTTTCAAGATTGCCTTAAATTCCGTCGCAATCCAGATCGCAATAACGATCGGAATGACCAGATCGGAATAAGGGGGCTATCGCAATACTGATCGCAAAGTAAAACCCTAGGGTTATTGCGATCGAAATCGTACTCTCCTTTTCCGAAATTCAAGCTGTCGCAATAAGGGACTTTTTTCCAACTTTTTAGGCAACGATTTTAGCAACTTTTAGGCAACAAATTTAGCAACTTTTAGGCAACAAGATCGTGTTTTTAACCAAACCAAAACAATCAAATCTCTACAACAAGATTAAAGAAGGTATACGGTTAAGAAACACAATCAAAAACAAGAAAAATCTTGAATTCGAGGAAGAAATATGGATCAAATCAAACGGATCATATGAAAACACAACAACCAAGCACAAAACTACCCCATGGCGATTGATACCAATTGTTGTCCCAAATATATGTGATGTTAATACACGAATTTATGAAAGAAAGGAAGATATGAGAAGAATTCTAGAGAGAGAAAGTAGTGAGAGAAAGTAGAGAGAAAATGGTTGGTGAAACTTGTGGAATATTAGATTAGAGAGAAAATGAAATGACCAACACCCTTCCTAACATGCTAGGAAGGGTTTATATAGCCTTTGCTTACATGTAGCTTAAAGGGCTATATGATCATGAGCCGGGCTTTCCTTTTGGGCTTTGGTTACTTATTAATGAACCTTAGCTTAAAGTTAAGCCCGTAATTACACGACTAATATACTACCTATTACAACGTTCTAAAGTACGATACATAATAAACATATGACCGAGCATTCTTGTTTGGCTCAATATTTTGAGGCTAACAGGACTTATATTAATTGTGAGTGGTGTTTCAAGTAATGGATGAGAGGATTACTTAGGATTAAAACCCTGCTTCCTTATTTTTGGATTTTACATTTCTTATATTTCACACTTTAAATAATGACAAATTTGCCTTCAAACAATTTGCTCAAATAATAACTGTTCCACATTTAATTATCATGAATAAGTTAATGCACTTTTTACTTGTGAATACAATGATCCCATTTTTAAGCTTGGTATGGGAAAAGTGAAACTTGAGGGTGATTAGTGTTCATGGTACAAAAGCCCTAATCCAAGTCATTGATTTCTTTATGAGTTATTTCCATCAAAGCTATTTCAATAAAATCCAAAAAATATATAAATAGAATTTTTTTTCTTTGCATTGCATTGTATATATTCAAAATCATTCATCATGTAGTATAGTTTAGTTTATTTTATCATAAAATGGCAAAGGTGGGTTAATTATGAGAAAAGTGCACTCTAGAGATTTAAAATGCTACATTGCATGAGGTCATGGCAATGGTCAAGTGGAGGGGAGTTGATAAGTGTGAAAACACTCATCAATAATGATCCAAAAACCACATAAAACACAGTCAAATACATAATATTTAACTAAAAATATCAGAATTACGTGGGTATTTGTGTTTCATGTGTTCTCAGGTAAAAAGATGCATTTTGGAGCAAACACGCGTTTTCAAGGATTTATTTGGCAAAAGACGAAGAAAAAGACGATAGAAGCTTTCAAGGACCTTACTTGCCAATATTATCAAGATGGAGGGCTAGACTTGTAACTTTAATAAAAACAAAGAATGAAAAAGCAATTACTTAAAAGGTTTTAAATCCATTTGAAAGAAAGAAGAAATGAAAGGACTAAAAGTAAATGAGTAGAAAGTTTATACTTGGTCAAAAGACCAAGTCACAGTCAACAAACACATACACGCGTCTTCTTCATTCAAAGAGAGA
Organism: Glebionis coronaria; assembly: GCA_025667525.1. NCBI lineage: Eukaryota > Viridiplantae > Streptophyta > Magnoliopsida > Asterales > Asteraceae > Glebionis > Glebionis coronaria. The sequence continues at coordinate 296,035,660 of CM046879.1, forward strand.
GAAAGAAAAGAATTTAACAGACGACTTCTTATCTTCTTTTCTCCATAACCTGTAAATCATCTTCATGGATAATCAATAAGGATTCAAGAGAAACTCAAAGAAGGAAAAACAATCCTTTTCCTTTCCTCTACATGATGATACAAGTGAATTAGATCAATATGGAGTATTGAAGAAACTCCCAATTGGATGTGAAGAACCCTAAATGATCAAACCTCGTATTAAACACGTGGCATCAAGGGATTGGAGATGACGCGTCATCAGCACCTCACCTCCACTCTTCAGACGGCTATATATAGAGATCAAGACCTTCATTTTAGATGGTTAGCTAGGAATAGCTCTCTCACATAGTTAGTTAGCTAGGTTTAGATAGTTAGTATTTCTCTCAAAACTTTATGATTTTCTGTTGATCTTTCAGTTAGATTCGGTTAGGAACTTTGTTAATTCAGTTGTACCATATTTGTTTTCCACCATTAATGAAACGAAAGTTTTCTTCATTCTCTTCTTTTAACTAATTTCAGTATTTTCTTGTTCAGATTCTATTAAGACAGTTATTAGCTATGGATTTCTTTACTAGTTGAGTTTGTTACTTCATGTTATACCTGTTATTTTTCTCTATTAATGAATTGTTTACTGTTCACGAAATAAAAGCCTAATGATGTTACTGTTCATGTAGGATTGTAGTGGGTAAGATTGTGATTTCGAGTTTTAAAGAGTACCAATCTTGATCTTTGCCATTATTAGATGTTGATAAAGCTTTCTTTTCAGTCAGTTGATAAATTTACTACAGTTTATAAGAGTTAGTTAAAAAGTAAGTCATTTAGTTAGTAGATACTTCCTGTTAAAAAGTAGTAGAAGATCGGTTCACAGGTACTCTTTGTTTGCGGATTGATCAGGACTTTCGGTTTTGTGAATCACGGATTACGCTGGTTTCGATTTATTCAGATAGATAGCAAGATAACATCGCCATCGAAAAAGTCTCATTCACTTCTAGCTATTAGTTTAATAAATTTTGTTTTGGGACAGCTTTTATAGTAAGTTGATTCAAGCTTATTGAAATTTCAGTTTATTCTAGATAGAACTGAATTTACTTGAGTGTGGATTTCTTTTCCTTGATTCAGTTTGAAAGCTCATAAGCTCAAAGCTTATGATCGATTTTTCTGTTTTTGCTTTGTTTGTATTTTCGTTGTTTCGGTTTTGGAGGGTAACAATCTTGCAGGTGTTTGGTTTCGTTGGTGACGTAATGGTAGATCAGTTTAGAGCAGTTAGAGTGTAGTGGTGTTTGTTTTTTAAGCGAGCTCAGTGCTCCGCTTCTCCTCAACGGAGGCCTTGATACAAATGGTTAAGAATCATTTTATTTTCAGCAAGAATGTTAGTTTAATCTGATAGCTTTCTGTTTTAGAGTAATTTTGTTTGCAAGTTACTGTTCGTTATTTGATTGTATAAGACTGATAATTTGTTCCGAGTTACACTTTAGTTCATACATTTATCTATCTTTGATATCCTGATTTTTGTGCATTTTCTGTCAATCTGTGTTTGGTTAAGCATTTTAGAATCCTTGTTTTGATGATTCAGACTGTTCTGGAAGTGAGTTGCGGTTTAGTAACTGTTTACGGCTTAGAGTTACTGTCATGATATGGAGAGTATAAGTTTTTTTAGTGTAATCATTGTTTCATGTGAATTTCTAAAAACTGCTGTTTATCAAATTGGTTAACAGCATAGTAGTTTTTGGTAGGACTAGTTTATCCATTACTTTAGATATCAATGGATCTTAAGAAAATATAACAGTAATAAAAAGCAGTTAGTTGGGTTTCAATTTTGAGTTTGATTTAGCAAGCTTTCTGTTTAAGATTGATATTTTTATCATTCTGTGTGAAATTTTCATGCGTAAGTTCTGAAAGCTAAAATAGGTAATTGGACTATTGAAATAATAAACAGGCCCATTTGTTGCAAAATATTTCGTTAGTTCTATTTTAGTCTGCTTTTAGGGGAGTAATAGGACATAAGATAGTAGTTGGGCTTAATAGGTTTAATAGGATTGATGTTGGGCTAAGTTTAATGCACTAGTAGGCTAAAAATTTGTTACTAGTTAGTATAAAATTCGTTAACAGTAGTATTAATAAGAAATTTTCCATTCTGCTCATTAATACTGGTAATTAGTTTAGTCCCATTTAGTTTGGTATTTTTCTTTAGTAGTATAAATTGTATTTTACCTTTTTCATTTTGTGCATTTAAATGATTTACGTGCAACATGTTTTAGATTATTACGTATATGTAGTATAGAATATTTTTACATTTTTTACATGCTTTTTGTCCAAGTAGTTAATAATTCCAAACAATTTTCTATTACCAAAAACAATTAGCTTTAATAGTTACATAAATTCGATTAGACCGAGAGAAAACGAACTAAAAACCAATATTACTACACCTTACGCCAAAACCACAAAACTACTTCCCACATACCACTTGCTCTCATAAACACATGCAAAACAACTCACAAAACTCTCTCACCCCTCTCTTTTGCCTTCCCACATTCAAGAACAAACACCCCATTTTGATCAATTCTAGCCACAAATCTTATGTTATCTACTCATATCATGAAAAAACCTTGAAGCCTTGTTGATTGGTGATCATATTAACATCAAATAAGGTTATTTTCTTGTGTCTTAGGGCTGATTTCTCAACAAACAATCTTGGTCGTTGATGATTTTGAAGATATATTTGGTGTTCATCAAGTTGTTGTCATCCAAAAACAAAATATAATCTTGGTTGGTAAACAAGATCATCCTTTCAATTTTTTCTTGTTATTTTTGTAAAGATCAAATGTATTTTCTTTCTTATTTTATATGTATATGATGAATATATGATGATAAAAATATTGTGTGGGGATCAAGTGTTGATAAATATGGTTAAAAAGATAAAAAAAACCATAGGTAATAATGTTAAAATCTTACTTAAAATGATGGCTGTATAAAAACAGTAAGTAACCAAGTATTAAACTGATAAAATTGCATGGTGGAATCAATTTACAGTAATTATTAGATTTCATACACATGTGAGAGTTGGCCATGCAATGGAATCATCAAAATGAGTGAGATATGATCAAAACAAAATTTGTATACCAATCTGAATAGTCTGTTTTGTAGGGACTGTTAAGGACACTTAGAGATGTATTGAACAGTAGCTATATCTAACTTATTTGTAGCACATAATATGAAGTTTATGCCGTCCAAAAATGAGCTTCTATCTCTGTATAGAACTCAAGATATGATAAAAATGGTGAAAGTGAAACTAAAAATCAGATTTTGTGAAATTAAAGTTTAATAGTATTATATAAGCACTCAAAATAATATAACATAAAATGTGAAATTAAAATACACTAACTTATATATTTCATTTATATAAATATGTATAAGGATAAATAAATGGACATTTTATAAAAATGGTAGTTTGGTAAGTTTTATAAGTTATAAAAACTATTAACATGATTTTTTACGTCTTTTCGGCTAATATCGTAAAATTAACGTTTTTCGTCAATTAAAACTTAGACGATCGGACCCGTCTAATGTAAACTTTTTAAAAGTCATATACTGATATATAAGTACTTAATACAAGTAAAAACCGATAAAACCCGAACTATATAACATATAGACATTAACGAGCTAAGTTAGCATTATTGGACTATTAATACAACTAAATGGGCTAAACATTTATAAATTTACTTATTGGGCTTAACCCACTTGGGTCCAACATGTAAATATAATACTGATAATAAAATTATAAAATGGATTAATACAAGTGAATGGACTTATAATAGGTTTATTGGACCTAAAACATGTAAATAAGTAAAACTAGTAAACTAGTATAAAAGTTACCAATACATAAACACTAAAATGAGGAAATGAGAATGTATAAATCCACTTGATCATCATCATATGTATAAAATCATCAAATGTATACTTGTTATTTTGATAACGTCATTGGACACAAGTCTAAGACCGATTATTATTTATATAGGTTTAGGTAACCGAAGCACGCCCGTAGCCGATAATCCGCCTTTCATTATCAACGTGAGTTCATAGCCTCGCACTCTTTTAAATGTTTTACAAAATGATTTTAAACCCGCGAGGGAGATAACATGCTAGTTTTTGATAAAATAGAACACAAGTAGTCCCGATGGTATGCTTAATGATATGGACCCGAATGATGCTATGACCCAATAAAAGAGATAAAAAGGATTATTAGTAGTTAGGTTATGTCACTTAAAGTCCCATTAGCATGAATTGTGAACTACCGGGATTTGGTAGACGCTTATGCATATGATAGTACTATTTGGGGACGATCACCCCAGTTCGCGCCTTGACGTTTGATCCCCGTCGTACCACATTGATTGGTAAGCGAATTTATGTATGAGAAGATTTACATAGCGTGATTTTTGTGACGACACGCTAACTTAGATGGGCAAATTGTTTGTCGGGTTTGAGGCCTGTTGTTGTGATAGTAAGGTAACAATGTCATGCGGCTAATAATAATCCAATGTAATATAAATATCTGATATGATAACGATGCTAATAACGATGATAATATTACCTATAATGGTAATATTGAGACTATGGTCTCATGGACGGTTTAAGATGTATGCTTTGATTTATATATTGCCTGACTAGCAATACGAGGACTTACTTCTGATATTATACTTGTGTTCTGATTTCAACGATTGTTTTATATAACGGTTTTATTAAACTCTATGAATTCACTCGGCATTCGCTGATATGATTTTTGCATGTTTTTATCTCAGGTGTGTGAAGGTAATTCGGATAGAGATCGACTCTGATGGCCCACATAATAGTAAAAATGTTCATTCGATCTATGTTTTGTAAACTTAATGACCTGTATAATTTGGGACCTATTGTACACTTGAAACTTTTATCGAATGAATGTATGTTAAACCTTGTACAACAATTTTTATGTGTTGTCTATGATTGGAGTTATTGTGCTATCCCGTAACACTCTAAAAGACTCTTCCGTTGTACCGATACAAAATTTGAGAGTGTTACAGTTTGGTACCAGAGCTCTCGTTATAGGGAACGAAAGATTTTAATAACCAAGGTTTTGAACAAAACTTTTCAAAATCTTTTAACTATAGACATTTGATAAAATATTTGAAAAATCATTTGACTATAACGGTGCCAAAGATCTCTGACGTTACCAACAAGCCCTATTGAGAAGATATATATTTTTATATATATAATTTAATTTATATATATGTATATATCGTGGTTTCAGTATGTAATTGTTTCATAAGTATGTTATCCTAATACAAGATATATATATAAATGCTGATTGTCATGGCTAACTCTAATATTCCTGTAGAGAACCATGCTATTCCCGAACCTAATGTACATGATAACCCTTATTTAAACTTAGTAGATTATGATATGGATGATGATGAGGAGGAACCATTTGAGGATCCCGAGCCCGAGATAGGACTAGGAGATCAGATTGCCCCTCAGGTTGATATGATAGAGAATGAGAATGATAATGTTGGTATTGAGATGATGATGAGATTGGAATAGATAATATAGATAATGATGATGACGACAAGGATGTCGAGGAGGATATAGGTATAGATGATGAGGTTGATGACGATGATGAGGCTGAGCTTATTTACCCATATGATGTTCCGGAGGGCGAGCCCTTACCCCCTCCAGTTTATTGGTCTGATTCTGAGGTTGAGCTACCTAGAGATGAAATGTCTGAATCATCTGAATCTGATTCTGAATCAGAGGATGATAAGGATGATGATGCACCTGATGGTACTTATGGTATTGCTACTCGTAAACATGTGGTAGGAGAGTCGTCTAGGGTTCGAGAGGCTACTCATATTGATGGTCTTGCACCTTGGGCCTTGAGACGTGATTTAGATGCTTCCCGTGCTCAGAGTAGTATGACAGAGGTTGGGTTAGGTGTTGTTCAGAATCATGTTGCTTATTTGGAGTCGAAGATTAAGGTTGGTGAGAAAGAGCGGTAATTGCTGAGTTTGGATTTGATTGATGTAGAGCGTGGTTTGAATGAGGCTTTTAGGAGGTTATCTGTGATAGAAAGTGGTGAGTTTGCTGCAATGAAGAAAAAAGTGAATTCTATGGAGATTCAGTTGAGTGTAGCTCGTGCGATGCGTGAGAAGCTGAGAAGGAGTTGAATATATCTGTGGGTTGGAACAGTAGGTTTTATGCTGAGATGGTTGAAAGAGGAGTGATCCGTAAGCGCCCAGCTGAAAATGTGTCTAGTGATCGTCCGACAAAGATACATAAGACGATGGATGATGGACCATCTGGCGGTTCTCACTAGACTAGTCTGTGTTTAGTAGTGACCTTTGTATCTTTTTTACCTTTGTAACTTTGACTGAACCGACTTGTTAGTTAGTAGACCTGGCACAAATTTTGAGTATGTATAGTGCTAGAACTTTGGTATGGGATGTAATTAAGACAAATGATTTTGTTTCAAATCTAATGAAATATGTATCTTGTCTTGAATTCCATATTGTGCCTTATTTGTATCTTGATTATGAATTCAATCCATATTATATGAATCCCTTGTTGGGTGAATGTTTAATACTTTGAAATTGTGAAATTATAGAACTACGCCGCCCAAGAAAGCTGTGACTGAGGATGATGTACGTAGGATTATTACGGAGCAAGTTACCGCATCTATGACTGAATTTATGGCAAATGCTAGAAATGAAACTAGCGGTAGTGGAGTTGGCGGTAGTGGAGCTGGCGGTAGTGGAGCTGGCGGTAGTGGAGCTGTCGTTAGTGGAATTGGTGGTACTAATGTGAATGTGAATGCTAATAATGTGAATGCTAATGCTGGAGGAAATGTAGGAGGACTTGGAACTAATGCACCTAAAAATGGTGGCTGTACTTATGTGACGTTCATGAAGTGTGAACCTCTACCTTTTAATTGAACTGAAGGTGCTGTAGGATTAAGCCAGTGGATTGAGAAGATTGAGTCGGTGTTTCGGATTAGTAAGTGTAATGAGGAAGATAATGTGACTTTTTCTATGGCTACTCTTAAAGGTCGTGCGTTGACTTGGTGGAACGGGAGAATTGCTTTCATGGGTATTGATGCTGCTAATGCTACTCCTTGGGCTGAAATTAAGAATTGGATGACTTTGGAGTTCTGTCCCCGTAGTGTGATCATTAGGCTAGAACAAGAGTTGATTCATCTAAGAATGAAAGGTGTGAACATTGATAGCTACACAAACCAATTCCATGAGTTGGCCTTGCTGTGTCCTCGATTGGTGGAACCCAAAGAGATTCGAATTGAACAATATATTAAAGGGTTGACCAAGAATATCCGGGGGGACGTGACATCATCAAAACCACTGACCATTGATGATGCTGTTCGAATGGCTTACCAACTCATTGGACATATAAGTCAGGACAGGGAAGATTAAGCCCGTGTTGGTAAGAAAAGAAAGGGTGATGGTGATCGTGTAGATAGAGGTGATAATAGGAAGAATTACAATCGCCATCAGAACCAGAGAAAGGGGAATGCAAATGCTCTTAGCAACAACACACCGCGCAACGATGATAGATGTCCTAAGTGTGACAACAAGAGGCATGTTGGCGACTGCTGGAAGTGCCGAAATTGCGGAAAGCTTGGACACAAGGTTGAAAGGTGTAAGAAGGGAACCATTTGCTTCAACTGTAACGAAGATGGTCATAGGAAATCGGATTGCCCTAAGTTGAAAGCGATTGTAACTGGAAGAAACCCCCAGGGTGGTGCTTATCAACTTGGAACAGTCGAGGTGAAGAAAGAGGATCCAAATGACGTTACTGGTACGCTTTTACTCGACAATCATTATGTTGTTGCTTTATTTGATTCGGGTGCTGATAGGAGCTTTGTATCCACTAATTTTAGTGCCCTTATTGACATTGAACTTGTTGAGATAAATACCAGTTACGAGGTGGAATTGGATGATGGTAAATTAGTGAAAACTAATAAGCTATTAGAAGGATGCTCTCTAAATCTCTTGAACTATTCCTTTTCGATTGATTTGATGTTGATAGAATTAGGTAGTTTTGATATTATTATTGGTATGGATTGGTTGTCGTTGAATAATGCTACTATTTTATGTGGAGAAAAGAAGGTTAAGATTCCTCTTAGGAATAGGACGTTAGTAATTGATGGTAATCGAAGTAAATCCCGTTTGAAAATCATTTCATGTATTAAAGTCCAAAAGTACATCAGGAACGGTTGCGAGTTATTCTTAGCTCAAGTGACTGGGAATGAGTCTAAGGAGAAACGACTAGAAGATGTACCTATTATCTGTGAATTTCCTGAGGTATTTCCTAAAGATTTACCCGGACTACCACCGATAAGGCAAGTAGAGTTTCCAATCGAGTTAATTCCTGGTGCTGCACCGGTGGTACGTGCGCCATACCGATTAACCCCTTATGAATTAAAGGAGTTATCTGAACAACTTAAGGAGTTGTCTGATAAAGGTTTTATTCGACCGAGCTCGTCGCCTTGGGGAGCTCTAGTCTTGTTCGTTAAGAAGAAGGATGGATCTTTCCGTATGTGCATTGATTATAGGGAACTGAATAATTTGACGATTAAAAATCGATATCCTTTACCAGGGATTGATGATTTGTTTGATCAACTACAAGGATCTAGTGTGTACTCTAAGATAGATTTGCGGTCTGGATATCACCAACTTCGCCTCCGTGAAGAAGATATTCCAATACTTCATTTAGAACTTGTTATGGACACTATGAATTTCAAGTAATGCCATTTGGGTTAACTAACGCACCTGCGGTTTTCATGGATTTAATGAATCGAGTGTGCAAACCCTACTTGGACAAATTTGTGATTGTGTTTATTGACGACATTCTAATCTATTCTAAGAATGAAGATGAACATGGAGAACATTTAAGGATTATTTTAAGTTTGTTAAAGGATGAAAGGTTGTATGCTAAGTTTTCGAAATGTGATTTTTGGTTAGATTTTGTATAATTTCTTGGTCATGTGATTAACAAGGATGGAATTCATGTTGATCCTGCAAAGGTTGAAGCCATTAAGAATTGGTCTGCACCGACAACGCCAACGGAAGTGCGACCGTTCTTAGGATTGGCTGGCTATTATAGGTGATTCATTAAAGAATTTTATTTAATAGCTAAACCCTTGACTAAGCTTACCCAGAAGAATAAACCTTTCGTTTGGGGAAGTGATGAAGATGGATCATTTCAGATATTGAAGAAAAAATAATGTAGTGCGCCAATTCTATCATTACCCGACGGGAGTGAAGACTTTATAGTATATTGTGATGCATCTCTTAGAGGCTATGGAGCTGTTTTGATGCAGCGAGAAAAAGTAATAGCTTATGCTTCTAGGCAATTAAGGAAGAATAAAGAGAATTATACTACTCATGATCTTGATTTAGGAGCTGTAGTCTTTGCTCTTAGGTTGTGGAGACATTATCTGTATGGCACCAAGTGTACGGTATTCATCGATCACAAAAGCCTACAGTATATTCTTGATCAAAAGGAATTGAACATGAGGCAACGAAGATGGATAGAGCTGTTAAGTGATTATGATTGTGATATAAAAATATCACCCAGGAAAAGCAAATGTTGTTGCCATTGCATTAAGCAGAAAAGATAGAGAGCCTACCAGGGTACGTTCTCTAGTCTTGACCGTGCACATTAATTTGCCTGAGCAAATTAGAAATGCGCAAATAGAAGCTTGTAAGAAAGAAAATTTTGTTAATGAAGGGTTCCGAGGAGAAGGAGATCCTTTAGAAGTTAGAGCTGATGGAGTGAAATGCTTAAGAGGTCGTATGTGGATACCTAAGTTTGGAGGCTTAATAGATTTGATTATGTTAGAATCCCATAAATCTAAGTATTCCATTCATCCGGGATCTGATAAAATGTATCATGATTTGAAGAAGTTGTACTGGTGGCCGAATATGAAAGCAGATATTGCTATGTATGTTCTTCAATGCATGACTTGTGAAGCTGAACATCAAAAGCCATCAGGACTACTTCAACAACCAAAGATTCCTGAATGGAAGTGGGAGCGAATTACGATGGACTTTATCACCAAGCTTCCTAGAACATCATCTTGAAATAACTCGATTTGGGTCATTGTCGACAGACTGACCAAATCAGCACACTTCATTCCGGTTAAAGAGCAATTCTCACTGGAGAAGTTAACTTGTATTTATCTTGAGAATGTTGTAAGCAAGCATGGAGTGCCTGTATCGATCATTTCAGATCGAGATCCTAGATTCGCATCGAGTTTTTGGAAATCTCTCCAAAGATCTTTGGGAACGAATCTCGACATGAGCACTGCTTATCACCCCCAGACTGATGGGCAGAGTGAAAGAACGATACAAACACTGGAAGATATGTTGAGAGCTTGTGTGATAGATTTAGGTAAGAACTGGGATAAACATTTTCCGTTAGCAGAGTTTTCGTATAACAATAGTTACCATTCTAGTATTAAGGTTACACCGTTTGAAGCTTTGTATGGTAGGAAGTGTAGATCTCCTGTATGTTGGAGTGAAGTTGGGGATACCCAGCTCACGGGACCGGAATTGATCCGGGAGACTACGGAGATGATAGTTCAGATTAAGAATAGGCTGTTGACTGCCCGTAGTAGACAGAAAAGTTACGACGATGTTCGGCGGAAACCGATGGAGTTTGAAGTGGGTGACCGAGTAATGTTGAAAGTATCGCCATGGAAAGGCGTTATATGATTTGGAAAACGAGGGAAATTGAATCCCCGCTATATTGGACCCTTTAAGATTTTATCTAGAGTAGGTCCGGTGGCTTACAAACTAGAGTTACCCCAGAACTTCATGGTGTTCACAACACATTCCATGTATCTAATCTGAAGAAATGTTTAGCAGTGAGTGATGAGAAATTTTCGTTGGATAAGGTTCGAATAGATGGGAAGTTGCATTTTATCGAAGAACTCGTAGAGGTTATGGATCATGAGGTAAAGCAACTGAAACAAAGTCTAATACCTATTGTCAAGATCCGATGGAATTCAAAGAATGGACCGGAATTTACTTACGAACGAGAGGATGAAATGTGGAAGAAATATCTGTACCTCTTTGATTTCAATAAGAAACGAACATCAAAATGAAATGGATCACGAGGACGTTGATCCCTTTTAGGAGGAAAAGCTGTGACAATCTAACATTTTTTATGTAGTAAATTATTTTCTCGTATATAATTTTGAAACATATTTTTGTGTTGGTTGATGAACTCACAATTTACGGATTTAAATTGGGGCTTACGTGCATAATTTAGCGTCCTTTACGACTAAACCGGAAACCTTAGGATTACGTATTTACGTTTTTGAACTCCATTTTTGATGAGACAATTTTTATTATATTCGTTTTGTGCCGTTGATTCATAATTTATAAAAACGTTTTTTTCGTAAAACGACCCGAGGGTAAGCAAATCGAGGAAACTATAATCGAGGAATACCCGTAAATTAGCGGGATGGGACAAAACAAGTTTATCCCACCCCACTCATATGGGACGGCCAACTATTGACACCACACAAGTGATGTGTCAATGTTGTAGCTAGTTGCTTACACTTGTTAAGCAAAGCTTAACAAGTAAGCTACACCTTACACCAAAACCACAAAACTATTTCTCACATACCACTTGCTCTCATAAACACATGCAAAACAACTCACAAAACTCTCTCACCCCTCCCTTTTGCCGTCCCACATTCAAGAACAAACACCCCATTTTGATCAATTCTAGCCACAAATCTTATGTAATCTACTCATATCATGAAGAAAACTTGAAGGCTTGTTGATTGGTGATCATATTAACATCAAAGAAGGTGATTTGCTTGTTTCCTAGGGCTGATTTCTCAACAAACAATCTTGGTGGTTGATGATTTTAAAGTTATATTTGGTGTTCATCAAGTTGTTATCATCCAAAAACAAGATATAATCTTGGTTGGTAAACAAGATCATCCTTTCCATTTTTTCTTGTTATTTTTGTAAAGATCAAATGTATTTTATTTCTTATTGTATATGTATATGATGAATATATTATGATAAAAATGTTGTGTGGGGATCAAGTGTTGATAAATATGGTTAAAAAGATGAAAAAACCATAGGTAATAATGTTAAAATCTTACTTAAAATGATGGCTGTATAAAAAAAGTAAGTAACCAAGTTATAAACTGATAAAATTGCATGATGGAATCAATTTACAGTAAGTATTAGATTTCATACACATGTGAGAGTTGGCCATGCAATGGAATCATCAAAATGAGTGAGATATAATCAAAACAAAATTTGTATACCAATCTGACTAGTCTGTTTTGTAAGGACTGTTAAGGATACTTAGACATGGATTGAGCATTAGCTAAATCTAACTTATTTGTATAACATAATATGAAGTTTATGCCATCCAAAAATGAGCTTCTATCTCCTTATAGAACTCAAGATATGATAAAAATGGTGAAAGTGAAACTAAAAATCAGATTCTGTGAAATTAAAGTTTAATAGTATTATATAAGTACTCAAAATAATATAGTATAAAATATGAAATTAAAACCACTAACTTATATATTTCATTTATATAAATATGTATAAGGATAAATTAATGGACATTTTATAAAAATGGTCGTTTGGTAAGTTTTGTAAGTTATAAAAACTATAAACATGATTTTACGTCTTTTCGGCTAATACCGTAAAATTAACGTTTTTCGTCAATTAAAACTTAGACGATCGGACCCGTCTAATGTAAACTTTTTAAAAGTAATATACTGATATATAAGTACTTAATTCAAGTAAAAACCGATAAAACCCGAACTATATAACATATAGATATTAACGAGCTAAGTTAGCACTATTGGACTATTAATCCAACTAAATGGGCTAAACACTTATAAATTTACTTACTGGGCTTAACCCACTTGGGCCCAACATGTAAAGTATAATACTGATATTAAATTATAAAATGGATTAATACAAGTTAATGGACTTATAATAGGCTTATTGGACCTAAAACATGTAAATAAGTAAAACTAGTAAACTAGTATAAAAGTTACCAATACATAAACACTAAAATGAGTAAATGAGAATGTATAAATCCACTTGATCATCCTCATATGAATAAAATCATCATATGTATACTTGTTATTTTGATAACATCATTGGACACAAGTCCAAGACCGATTATTATTTATATAGGTTTCCGTGACCGAAGTACGCCCGTAGCCGATAATCCGCCTTTCATTATCAACGTGAGTTAATAGCGTCGCACTCTTTTAAATGTTTTACAAAATGATTTTAAACCCGTGAGGGAGATAACATGCTAGTTTTTGAAAAAAAATAGAACATAAGTAGTCCCGATGGTATGCTTAATGATATGGACCCGAATGATGCTATGACCCAATAAAAGAGATAAAAAGGATTATTAGTAGTTAGGTTATGTCACTTAAAGTCCCATTAGCATGAATTGTGAACCGGGATTTTGTAGACGCTTATGCATATGATAGTACTATTTGGGGACGATCACCCCAGTTCGCGCCTTGACGGTTGATCCCCGTCGTACCACATTGATTGGTAAGCGAATTTATGTATGAGAAGATTTACATAGCGTGATTTTTGTGACGACACGCTAACTTAGATGGGCAAATTGTTTGTCGGGTTCGCGGCCCGTTGTTGTGATAGTAAGGTAACAATGTCATGCGGCTAATAATAATCCAATGTAATCTAAATATCTGATATTATAACGATGCTAATAACGATGATAATATTACTTATAATGGTAATTCTGAGACTACGGTCTCATGAACGGTTTAAGATGTATGCTTTGATTTATATATTGCCTGACTAGCAATACGAGGACTTACTTCTGATATTATACTTGGGTTCTTATTTCAACGATTGTTTTATATAACGGTTTTATTAAACTCTATGAATTCACTCGGCATTCGCTGATATGATTTTTGCATGTTTTTATCTCAGGTGCTTGAAGGTAATTCGGATGGAGATCAACTCTGATGGCCCACATAATAATAAAAATGTTCATTCGATCTATGTTTTGTAAACTTAATGACCTGTATAATTTGGGACCTGTTGTATACTTGAAACTTTTATCGAATGAATGTATGTTAAACCTTGTACAACCATTGTGTTATCCTGTAACACTCTAAAAGACTCTTCTGTTGTACCGATACGAAATTTGAGAGTGTTACAGTAAGCATGGTGTGCATGTATCGATCATATCTATCAAGATCCTCGCTTCGCATCGAATTTCTAGAGATTTGCTCAGAAGTTATTGGGAACGAATCTTGATGAGAGTACTTTTTACCACCCCAATCGAAGGGACATGGGATACAAACACTAGAAGTCTTTTTTTATGTTTGAATGATTGACCTTTGGTAATGAACCTTATAATCGCTTTCCATTGGAGAGATTATCATTGATAATTATCGTATTAGGATCGAGAACGAATCTTGTGAGGATCTAAATATAAGAGCACCTATAGGTGGAAGTTGGGATGAAGATACCCGACATACACCCATTGTGAGTTGGACATGTCTTTTAGGTTTAAGGTTGCCTATGATGACGAACCTAACCTTAAAAAATACCCGACCCACCAGACCTGAAATGATTGTGGAAATTAGGATTTGATTATGGACTGCCAATAGTCGGCAGGATGTTATATGAATATGAAATGTAGGTCTTGAAGTACAGGATGGGTAGCGAAGTTATGCCAAAAACTTTCACCATGGAAAAGTGAACTGATGATCTGAAAGATAATAGGAAATTAAGTCCTCGTTGTATGGTACCATTGAGGTAATGTAAAATGTTCGTTTGAAAGGCATGTAAGCTGGATCTACCCTAGGACTTCAAGGTATGCATAAATTATATTTCGTATATCGAACTTGATAAAATGTCTATTAAGTGAAAATCTGATTGTTTCTTAATGAAGTTTGGATCGGCGAAAGTTGCATTCATCAAAAACCCGTGAACATCATGGATAGAGAAACTGAGTCAACTTAAGACTGATCGTATTCCCGTAGTTATGTTTGATGAATCTCACGTATTGTAATGAATTACACTTGAGAGAAAAGACCAAATGTGGAGGAAATTCCCACATGTCATGATTATATAAGAAGCGAGTAGTAAGATAAATCGATCTTTGAGTAGAAAGATCCTCTTTAGGGGTAACAACTATGACAATCCATCAATTTATGGTCGATATTTTATTCTCAATTATTATTTAAAATCATTATTTTAATGTTATATTATGAACTCACACATTTTTGAGAAGAAATTTGAGTTTACATCTTAAAGTAGCATCGACTACGTCTAAAACCGGGGAACTCTATATTATGTGCTTACGTTTACATACACCGTCTTTGTGACAGTCTGACATTTCAGAAATAAATTTATTCTTGAATATTATTTTGGAATTTTAATTTGTGTTGGTTCGTAAACTCACAAATTTTACGAGAAGAGATTAGGACTTACGTGCATAATTGAACGTCCTTTAAGACTAAACCGGAAACCCTAGGTTTACTTATTTATGTTTCTAAACTCCGTTTTTGATGAGACAATTTTTATTAGATTCGTTTTGTGTCGTTGATTCATAATCTTTAAAAACATTTTTCGTAAAACGACGCGAGGGCACGCAAATCGAGGAAGCTAGAATCGAGGAGTACCCGTAAATTAATAGGAATGGGACAAGTTTACACTTGCGCACCCCCATACATGTGGCGGCAAGACTTAGCCATACCACCCTTTGGTGACAAGCTAACATACATCTAAAGGACACATGTCCTTACACTTTACCAAAACTATTTACAACTCTTGAAACTAGCTACTCAAACCATTACTCTCATTTTCAACCATGCAAACCACCCAAATCTCTCTCAACTATCTCTTGTTGCCGTCCATACTTCATCACCACCACCACCATTGATCAAATATTTAACCATGAATCTTGTGTTTAACTTGCACAAGATGAAAATCCATTGAAGACTTTTTGGTTTGAGGTGATTATAACATCTAAAAAGGAGTTTACATGGAGTTCAAGGGCTGATTTCATGGAGGTGTTCATCCATTTGAAGGACTTAAGAAGTTGTCTTAAAAGGTTAAAGATTTGGTGGCAAGATCAAGCCTTGTTCATCCAATATCTCATCCTTTCAATCATATAGATTGGTATAGAGATCGATTTCTTTCTATCACCCTATTGTTATAAATATGTATTATGTATTTTCTTCAAAAATATATATGTATATGATGATGAATGATGATCAAAGTATTATGTGGGGATCTTGTGTTGATAGATTTGGTTAAAAAGATTAAAATCTACAAGTTAAAATATTAAAATCTTGATTAGATTTATGGGCTGTATAAAACAGTAAGTAACCATATGAACACTTGGTAAAAAGGCTTGGATTATTGAATATACAGTTAGATATGTGATTTTTACATATGTGGTGAGTTGGCCACTTAATGGAATCAATAAAATGAGCAAGATATGATCAAAATACTATTAAGGTTCAAATCTGTATAGTCTGTTTTGGACGAATTATTAGTGACACTTAGAGGATGATTGAGCAGTAGCTAAAATGGATTTAATTATAGCACGTATTATTTAGTTTGTGCTGCCCAAGTTTGAGCTTCTATCTCCTTGTAGAACTCAAGATATGGCAAAAATGGTGAAAGTGAGTTTGATAATCAGATTTGGAAATAAAAGTATATAATATAAAATAAGCACTCAAGTAATATTATTATAAAATACATATATAAAAACCACTAACTTATGATAGTACTTATAAAAATAAGTTGTATACTTTAATAAATAAGTATGACATTTTATAAAATTACAAATTGATATGTTTTCTAAGATATAAAACTATATATATAAGTTTTACGTCTTTTCGACTAAAAACCGAAAGATTAACGTTTTCGTCAAATAAAACTTAGATGGTCGGAGCCGTGTAATGTAACATTTTTATAATTCATATACTGATATGTAAGTACATTTGACAAGTAAAAACCGATAAAACCCGGGCTTTATAACATATGGACATTAATGGGCCAAACTAGCCTTATTGGACTATTGACCCAACTAGTTTGGCTAAACACTAATGGACTTACTCATGGGCTTAACCCACTTGGGCCCAACATATGAGTATAGACCTGGTATTAAATGTATAAATGGATTAATATAAAGTATTGGTCTTTAATGGGATTATTGGTCCTTAATATGGAATTAGGTTGAAACTAGTATAAATAGTCTAAATTGACTAACACATAACAACTATAATGTTGTATGAAGAGATAAAATCCCACTTGATCATCATCACACTTATGATATCATCATATATATACATAACCATTATTTTTATAAAGTCATTGGACAAGAGTCTAAGACCGAATATTATTTGTCTAGGTTTCCGTGATTGAAGCACGTACCGTACATCCGAATAGCCGATAACCCGCCTTTCCCAATCAACGTGAGTTCATAGCCTCGCACTCTTTTAAATGTTTTATGAAAGGTTTTATAAACCCGCGAGGGAGATAACATGTTAGTTTTAATAAAAATAGGACACAAGATGTCCCGATTATTTGATTATTGATATGGACCCGAATGATTATATGACCTGATAAATGATTATATGACCCGATGAATGAAATGAGATGGATTATTATTAGTTAGGTTATTTCACTAAAAGTCCCATTAGCATGAATTGTGAACTACCGAGATTTGGTAGACGCTTATGCATATAATAGTACTATTTGGGGAAGATCACTCAGTTCGCGCCTTGACGGTTGATCCCCGTCGTGCCACGTTGATTGGTAAGCGAATTTATGTATGAGGATATTTATATAAGCATGATATTGTGACGACACGCTATTTTAGATGGGCAAAGGAATTACGGTTAGCTACCCGTTGTTTGTTATAGTAAGGTAACAATGTCACGCGGCTTATAATAATCCAATATTGAAACTACTGATGTACGAATTGAATTATAATATATTGTCTGACTAGCAATACGGGGTCTTATTACTGATATTATGTTTGTGTTTTGGTTTTACATAACCACTCTCATATAATGGTTTTTATTAAATTCTATACAACGTTATAAACGTATTGTATGATATTTATACGACAACGGTTCGTATAATGGTTTTGAAGGCAAAATCCTATCTTATGATTTACGACCAAGATTTGTATAAAAATGTCTTTGGCTTATTTTATAGCCTACGACAAAGATTTGTACAAAATGATTTTCGGTAATAATTATATACCGGTGATATACTAATGGTTTTTATTAAACTCTATGGATTCACTCGGCGTTTTCGCTAATTTTTTTTTAACATGTTTTATCTCAGGTACTTGAAGGTAATTCTCGGGAAGAGATGTAGATCCAACAGGCTTTAATTGCACCAAGGCCTTTAAAGAAGGGAATTCCTATTGAGTTCCCAAAGAATTTGGATAGAGTGAATCCTAGTGAAGCAGTTATTAGAAGGAGTATTAAGCTCTCACCTCTGGAAGTTCACATATGGTAGAGGTATTAACTTATGATTCCAGAAACCCTATAGTTCATTATGAAGAAGATGCAAGTGAGTTTTGGATGATTGGAAGATATGGAAAGGAGGTACATACTTTTACTACTCTTATATCTTTGTTTGCAAGCCTGGATAGTGAAGACTGGTAGATCTTTGGGGATTGATGAAGACCAAGTATGAGGCTAAAGCACCTACTTCAGTTAATGGAATAAATATTTTGTCCACATTCAAGAGAATGTGTGAGCCAAATGATGAAGATCCAATATGGTTGGATCTGGATGATATCAATGGACTTCAATGGCGTCTACATTCAGCAGCTGGTGTTTATCATTTGAGTACTACAAAGTTTTCAGAATATCTTCTTGTGGATGTTGAATATCACATGTGCAAGGAAGTTTTGAAGAAAATAGTGTCAACACAGCTGGAGATGGATTACACAAGTGATGTTGGCAAAGATCTAATTAGGTTTATTTATTTCCTAATTAAAAAGTGATTTGTATTTGTAAGAATCCTCCTTGTACTTAGTTTTTATTCAGAAACTTGATTACTAGAGTAGATATCATGTTTAAGGGAGGATTGTTGGGAATAAAATGAGCTAAGACACTTAGACGCTGCCAAGAGGGAATTGGATGTTGATAAGAAGAAACCAAGCGTTGTCAGATCAAGCGTTGACAAGAAGAAATCAAGCTCTGATTAGAAGAAGTCCAAGCACTGATAGAATACTTAGTCTACACGTTTTGTATTTCTGGTAAAGATATGCTTGACATTGTATTTTCTATATTTATCTTTACCTAGAATAGCTGATAGTTAGACTTTTGTGCAAGGCTCCTGAATCTATAAAAGGAGGCCTTTAGGTTTTAGTTAAAGATATGTTTTCACACTTTCATTATACACAAGTTCGATTATTAATCAAAGTGAAAGTTTGGTTCATTCTGTTTTGTGTGTTCTTGTTCTACGTATTAATTCCGCATAATACATAGATTGTTTCATATACAACAAAGTTTCTCTAAGTGTTTAACTTGATCTAATCTCATTAACACAAAGCTAATCGATCTAAGTTTGGGATCAACAGAAAAATGGAAGTTGGGATCCCTTTTGTACTATTGCGACACAATTGCCTGTTATTCCATCGCAAAGGCTAGGGTTTTCACATTGCGACAGTTATTCTGACCAGTATTGCGACAGCTTAATGAGACCATTATTGCGACAGTTTATTGAGATAGGTATTGCGATGTGTATTGTGATGGGTATTGCGACATGTTTCGTGATATTGCGGCAGGTGTTATTGCGATATATTGCGACATGTTTAGTGATATTGCGACAGGTGTTATTGTGATAGTCTTGTGATATTGCGACAGGCTAGTGATATTGCGACAGGTGTTATTGCGATAGTTTTGTGATATTGCGACATGTGTTATTGCGATTGAGTTTTTATTGCGACAAGTGACATAGCGACAGGTATTGTTTTTGTTTGTCTTGGAATTTTTTTGGTTTATCGAGGACATATTTTAGAGGTTTCAACATTTTTCTTGACTTCTACACACGACAACAAACACATTTACTTTCTCTTATTGTTCGATCAACTTTTGTAAATCTTAACTTATCAACATGGAGTTTACTTCATTTACGGATAAGTCCATCCTCTCGGTTACAGATAATCGTCCACCAATGTTGGTGAAGACTATGTACGAGGATTGGGCTTCCCGAATGGAACTTTATAAGTTGAACAAAGAGAACGGACATCTCATTTGGGCATCAGTGCTCAATGGACCATTGGTATACGGTACTGTGACGGAAGGTACTGTTACTCGTCCTCGCACAACGGTTGAATTAACTGGAGATGCTAAGATTCAAGACAAGTGTGATAAACAAGATACAAACATCATTCTCCAAGCCCTTTCTCCAGATGTCTACAAACTCGTCAGTAAACATAATGTTGCCAAACGTTATGGGATAGAATTCGTGTTCGAATGCAAGGTACCTCGTTAACTAAACAAGAACGAGAGTGTAAGCTATATGATTCGTTTGATAAGTTTGTCTATGTCCCCGGGGAGACTCTCAATGATTACTATTTGAGATTCACTCTATTGATGAATGAGCTCAACATCTATGGCCTGGCAATTCCTATGTTTCAATTAAACACCAAGTATTTGAACACTCTCCTTTCTGAATGGAGCAAGTACGTGACGGCTGTTAAATTGGCTAAGGATTTGCATCAAACCAACGTGGATCAATTTCAAGCTTTTCTTCAACAACACTAATGCCACGTGATCGAGGCTCAGTTGTCTACACATCAAGTTCATGATCCACTTGACATGTATGCTTCTCAACAAATGACTCCCCAACAAAACATGGCTTACACTTATCAACAACCATCATACTTGCAGCCGCAACCACAACACACCTATCAGCAACCACAACAACCATCTCATCAACCACTAATGATGCCACAACAAGCATTTCAACAATGTGTTGCTCCACAGCCTTATCAACAACAACCAACATGTAGTAAACCGAATTTTAAAATCAACATTTAGAATGAGTTCTAATACTATTTCTAATATTCGGACCAATATTCATTAATCAACTTTTATTTGTCATGTTCGTTCGACGAATAATATTGAGTTCTTGACTAACCGAAAAGGTTAAGGTTTTAACGTATCAAATATGTGTCAATTATAATTTATCGGCAAAGTAAATGTCCGTCATCGACCGTAATATTATCGTTAGGACATGAAAATATTTTCTATTGTCGTCGTTTTAATTTTTCATCTTACGATCATTATTCGTATTTACATTAAATCTTTGGCAGTCGTTCGTTTATATAACGCGTTAACGTATTTAAAATCATAAGCCCTCATTTATTTATTCAAATATCAATGTTCTCCAAACGTCGATGTTTTTATTTTATATTGAGCGTTTATTTTTCATGTTTCACACGTATCTTTTAAATCGCGTAATATTAAAAATTTCGGACTTCGATAATACCGGCTTTAACAAATTTTGGGGCAAGATTTATATAATCTCACCCCAGTTATTTTCATGGGCGGCTATAACAACAAAGAGGGTGTATATATGTGGTAAGATAGTAATTAACATGGACACTTGTCCATGTATACATGCATGTTGATCTAAACTTGATCTTATCACTTTCACTTCATACAAGTAAAAGTTTTATCATTTCCTCCCTTGGCACCCCTTCATGCCATGGAACACATACCTTCTAAACAAAATTCACACAATTTTCTACTCCAATTTCATTCACTCCTTGATCAAAGTTGATGATCATAGCTTGTGTTGAGATTTGTTCATTTATTTGGAGCTTAGAGAAAGAAGTTTCGAGAGTGATTTATATTGTTTTGGTGCTGAGTAAGGAGACCATATTGAAGGGTTATTTCATGTGCTTATATTAATTGTTTAAGGATTTCTTGGGTGGATTGAATTTTTGGTTTGACACAAGGGCATGATGGTTGATTTTGTTTGTGATGTTTCTTCCATCTCTCGTAAGGATCATTTGATTATTTCTTTGGACTTGTTGATTTGTGTATTATTGGTTTTATGTATATGTAATAAGCATTTGGATGCTGAGATTATTTATGTAATAATTTATTTTAGTGGTTTGGACACTGTATATGGGTATTGATGGTTGAAAACTTGATAAACAAGGTCCATGGATAAACTAGTAACAATGTAAATCTTGTTCAGTTAGAAAACGTGGCATTTTCTTTTAAATCAGTAGGTTTGAGCTAATTTTTATTGACATATTAAGATAGAGCATATTTTCATGAATATTTCCTCGGGTGACCCGTCTCGTGACGATTCTCGGTTCACGAGATATGATCAAAATAGTGAAATTAGTCAAATCTGAACATACTGTATTGACAGACCGAAAACTCTTATAATAAATCAGAATCATTAAAAAGGGTAAAACTATGGGTTGTAGATAAAATTATAAACAACTAGAATCAGTTGGATAGTTTATCAATTCATTACGGTTTGGAAATGGCGACCGAAACGGTGGAAACGAAGTTGGCTGCGAATGACAGCCAACACTTTTAAGTATGAAAACGGGTCATTAATCTATGATTAAACATAAGTTAAGATTAATTGTACTTGACATCAGTAAAGTACATGACTTAAGGATAATTATGATATAAAGAACTCACCTTGATGACTTACGGTTTAGGAGAAACGATCTAATCTACGAGGGATGTCGGGAAATTTCTAAGAATTGGACTATATTTATTAACGTAAAACTTGATGATTTTTATATAACTCGAGGTGGTATGACCCACTTAATGGGAAACAAGGACTCATTTATATACTTATAACTATACGACCCGAGACTCGACCATCGAAACATATTAAGTGGACATTGTTTGGAGGAGTTTTAGAACCCGTAATGCATATAATATGGTTTTGGGCCATAAAAGCACAAGATACACTTATAATGGCTATTGGGATATTATTGGGCCTAATGTTAAAATTAATATTTGAATTCAAACCTGGTCATATAATATGCTTAAGCCAATTGGACACTTAATGGGCCATTAATGGGCTTAATTGACAAAATGAAAAAAATATATGATAGATTATTATCAAAGGTTTTATAAAAAGTTTTATGAAACTTATACAATATCCAAACCAACTAAAATGAACTATTTACATATATGAATGACTTATGTATAGTCTCGAACCTAAGATGCGCCTCGTCATTATAGGTTTCGTTTGGTCATATGTCGACCGTTGAGCATCTCGTTCTCGATCAATGAGCGATTGATATCTCGTGAAGTCGTGTATCGACTATTGGACGTTTGTTCCTTGATCTACGTGTTATAGCTATATCAGGTGAGTTCATGGCCTCGCTTTTACTGCTTTATATGTTTTTATAAGCCCGCGAGGGGGAATACATGCTCTTGCTAAATAATCATATGAGATTATATATATTTATCCTTTGAAAATACATATTTATGAATAAACATGCGATGTTTGACTACGTGATTTGAACGAATACAAGTTGTGGTAATGAATGTAAGTTGGTTGATTAAATGCTTTTGAAAGATGAACACAAGCGTTGATTGTATTGATTGTGAACCTCTATTTGCTAAGTGCTGTATTTCCAAAATTTGGAAAGTCCCTATAAACCCATGAACCGTTAACTACCTATGGTAGGTAGGCGCTGGTACAGACGGATGGATCCATCGGGGATGGCCCCCACCTGGGCAGGTCGCACCTATGGGTTGGAGGCTCAGCCAGGTGTGTTGTATTAGAAGTAAGGGGGTATTCGGCAAAATACCTGACTAGGGCATTATTATACTTAAGGCTTCGGTGTCATGGCTTAGTAGAATAGCGTGGACTTTGGGTATTGCATGTGTTGCACTATCGACAATGGATGAGATTCTTGTGTTCAAAAGCTTTACGGTTTATAACCCATTATTGTTTATTTAAAAACCTATGAATTCACTCAACCGTTGTGTTGACATTTTAGCATGTATTCTCAGGTGTATAGGTTTAAGAGCAGCTGGAGCATGGAGTCGCGCAGGACAAAGTAAAGGCAAAACGAACAATTTCCATTCGATACATTTGACAAATCATTACTTTTATTAAAGTTTGAAGTAGTTGTTGGGACCTCTTTTTATTGAACTCTGATTTTGTCGAATGGTTTATTTTATAAAACGTCTCTTTTGAGGTCGTTTTCTATGACTGTGTGTGATGTGCTATGAAGTAACACCCAATGTTGATATTCCGCTGCCTTGTGAAATTGGGGGTGTTATAGATTGGTATCAGAGCACTAGTTATAGCGAACTAGGTTATTTTTAAAACCTAGACTATAACTGCTCTTTCGTAAAATTGTTTGATTGCCTTACAAAGTATCTGCGCGCTCATGTCTCCTAGAAACCAATGCTTGGTTGTGATAATGTGATCCTATGTGTATGTATAAATGGTTGTATGTATATGGATGTATATATTATGGTATTTAAGGGTATTGCGCATGAAGCAATGGTCCTTGCGTGATTATCGTACATTTTATGATACGGTTTTATAGAGAGTTTGGCCTCACCGCCAATCACTTTTCTCGATAATTAATTTATTATCTGAATACGAGTATGAAACTCGTTTGATATTTTGGGTAGGTATATATTGTTTCATAATCTACCGCATATCGACTAATTTAAGCTCGATTTTTGTCATCGCATCGTGATGTGCCATTTTAGGATATCTAATTTTAAAACGTAATTTCTAAGCGTATTATTATATTTCTGCACTCCTTATGATTTTGAAGAATCATTTCTTCAAGGAGACATCTTCTACGTAATATAATGTTTAATTTAATTCTGTTTGATTACGTTTTGTGGCGAAAAGGAGGATGCTAATGTTGGACCTAAAATATATATATACCCAATCAACTATATATTTGGGTACAACAAAGATATGCTCAAAGTAGTCATTCGGTTTAGTGACTTAATACCTTGTATCTAAATGGAATGGGACATTTAGATATAGGATATTAAATCGCCCAACTATGTGTCGTTTAAAGTTCTCTTATTGAAATGGATTGGGACATTTGAATAAGAATGTTTTAAACCACTGGAACTTAGATTGTTTATGGTTTCTTTATTCAGCTGGAATGGGACAATTGAATACAGAAATCATGGAGTAAGTTTGACACCCTGTACTTTTCTTGGAATTTAATTTGGTTATGATATCGTGTTTTGTGACGGTATTACTGAGTAGGATGATTTATAATCGTCTTGTTGAAATAAATTGGGACGCCATTTTATTCGAACAAGAAAGTTATAAGTTCCTGAACCATAAATTTATAAATTCTTGTTTACATGGATTGGGACGCCTTTCGATGTAAACAAGAAATTATAAACAAATGGGCTCAAGAGTGCTTAACTTGGTTTGTGACTATTTTTGTATTCGACTCATGTTTCGTTCGTTTTCGTCGTCATTATAGTTATTATTGATTATCGTCTAAGTACGAGTAACCCTTTACTCTTCTCTCGAGCTATGATTTATTTCTATGGACCCTTTCTAATACATCTCGATTATCGTGAGCATTATAAGCTAATCGTTAAGAACCATTACCTGTTGCGAGAACAGATGACTTGTTTAATCAACACTAGTTGTGTACTTGTGGATTGACTGAGGATTAAGTTATCAACACAACTCATCGTGAATGAAAACATCTTGAGATTCTTTCTTGTTATTATGGATGGTTCATCGAAGAATTTTAAATGTAACGAGAAAATATTTTGGGTATGGATCCGTTTGTGAGCACCCTTCAATATCTTTTGGTATGGATCCGTTTGTGAGCACCCTGCAATGTCATTTGGGTATGGATCCATGTGTGAGCACCCTCTGATGACGAAAATATTGATCTATATACATCTATGGAATCAATATCGTGAACATCCTTTAACTTGCAAACTTTTCTTTGACTGGACTCATCTGAAAATCCTATAAGATATTCATTTTATCATGTCTTGACTATTTAGCAAGCATGAGTTAACTTGATTGAACTTATTGATTTGGCATGGCTTGGCTATTCTGCAAGCATGTCGTAATATGATTATATGTGCCTAGTGATGGCTTTTATATTTGATTTGGATCGTAGTTCCTTCGATAGAGTATTGTATACTCCGAACGATTTATGTGTCGATAAATTTGATTTTGAAGAAATAAGTGTCCATGTTCGAGATCTATGCTATTACGTGATTTTATATGACTAGTACTAATTACCTTGTCTTGATTATTTTGTAACGTTTCGATGGAGGTCTGTGCGATTCATGCGATTCTCTGACGAAACTTTTTTTTATGGGACCCTTGGACGATATCTATTTCGATTTGATCGATGTGATCATCGATAGTTTTTAATTGATTCTCGAATTGAATATTTTTTTTCAAATGCGCCTATTTTTTTCGACTCTTCACTTGTCATG
The DNA here is from genome assembly GCA_025667525.1 of Glebionis coronaria. Taxonomy (NCBI): domain Eukaryota; kingdom Viridiplantae; phylum Streptophyta; class Magnoliopsida; order Asterales; family Asteraceae; genus Glebionis; species Glebionis coronaria. The sequence continues at coordinate 296,062,177 of CM046879.1, forward strand.
TGGAATTTTTCGAACTTATATCGACTGCCACAAGTTGAATAAGCTAGTCGTAATGTACCTTGAAGCACTTTCAAAAATTGACGACTTGTTAAAATTTTCACTTCCAATGGCTTTTCCTTCGAGTTATGTATCATCTCTCCTTATAAGGATTGAAGCATCATTCAGACCGTTCATTTGTGGTCGTTATGTATGCTCGTTTCTTTGACTTTTGATCATCAAACCTTCGTTGGAAATCTCAGCGATGAACTGTTTATTCCTCACATCTTCGCCTTTTAAACTGAAGACTATTGAGAAGAATTAAGCGTCGGGACGTCGCTTCCTAAAGGGGTAGCTAATGTAGTAAACCGAATTTTAAAATCAACATTTAGAATGAGTTCTAATACTATTTCTAATATTCGGACCAATATTAATTAATCAACTTTTATTTGTCATGTTCGTTCGACGAATAATATTGAGTTCTTGACTAACCGACAAGGTTAAGGTTTTAACGTATCAAATATGTGTCAATTATAATTTATCGGCAAAGTAAATGTCCGTCATCGACCGTAATATTATCGTTATGACATGAAAATATTTTCTATTGTCGTCGTTTTAATTTTTCATCTTACGATCATTATTCGTATTTACATTAAATCTTTGGCAGTCGTTCGTTTATATAACGTGTTAACGTATTTAAAATCATAAGCCCTCATTTATTTATTCAAATATCAATGTTCTCCAAACGTCGATGTTTTTATTTTATATTGAGCGTTTATTTTTCATGTTTCACACGTATCTTTTAAATCGCGTAATATTAAAAATTTCGGACTTCGATAATACCCGCTTTAACAAATTTTGGGGCAAGATTTTTATAATCTCACCCCAGTTATTTTCATGGGCGGCTTTAAAAACAAAGAGGGTGTATATATGTGTTAAGATAGTAATTAACATGGACACTTGTCCATGTATACATGCATGTTGATCTAAACTTGATCTTATCACTTTCACTTCATACAAGTAAAAGTTTTATCATTTCCTCCCTTGGCACCCCGTCATGCCGTGGAACACATACCTTCTAAACACAATTCACACAATTTTCTACTCCAATTTCATTCACTCCTTGATCAAAGTTGATGATCATAGCTTGTGTTGAGATTTGTTCATTTATTTGGAGCTTAGAGAAAGAAGTTTCGAGAGTGATTTATATAGTTTTGGTGCTGAGTAAGGAGACCATATTGAAGGGTTATTTCATGTGCTTATATTAATTGTTTAAGGATTTCTTGGGTGGATTGAATTTTTGGTTTGACACAAGGGCATGATGGTTGATTTTGTTTGTGATGTTTCTTCCATCTCTCGTAAGGATCATTTGATTATTTCTTTGGACTTGTTGATTTGTGTATTATTGGTTTTATGTATATGTAATAAGCATTTGAATGCTGAGATTATTTATGTAATAATTTATTTTAGTGGTTTGGACACTGTATATGGGTATTGATGGTTGAAAACTTGATAAACAAGGTCCATGGATAAACTAGTAACAATGTAAATCTTGTTCAGTTAGAAAACGTGGCATTTTCTATTAAATCAGTAGGTTTGAGCAAATTTTTCTTGACATATTAAGATAGAGCATATTTTCGTGAATATTTCCTCGGGTGACCCGTCTCGTGACGATTCTCGGTTCACGAGATATGATCAAAATAGTGAAATTAGTCAAATCTGAACATACTGTATTGACAGACCAAAAACTCTTATAATAAATCAGAATCATTAAAAAGGGTAAAACTATGGATTGTAGATAAAATCATAAACAACTAGAATCAGTTGGATAGTTTATCAATTCATTACGATTTGGAAATGGCGGCTGAAACGGTGGAAACGAAGTTGGCTGCGAATGACAGCCAACACTTTTAAGTATGAAAACGGGTCATTAATCTATGATTAAACATAAGTTAAGATTAATTGTACTTGACATCAGTAAAGTACATGACTTAAGGATAATTATGATATAAAGAACTCACCTTGATGACTTACGGTTTAGGAGAAACGATCTAATCTACGAGGGATGTCGGGAAATTTCTAAGAATTGGACTATATTTATTAACGTAAAACTTGATGATTTTTATATAACTCGAGGTGGTATGACCCACTTATTGGGAAACAAGGACTCATTTATATACTTATAACTATAAGACCCGAGACTCGACCATCGAAACATATTAAGTGGACATTGTTTGGAGGAGTTTTAGAACCCGTAATGCATATAATATGGTTTTGGGCCATAAAAGCACAAGATACACTTATAATGGCTATTGGGATATTATTGGGCCTAATATTAAAATTAATATTTGAATTCAAACCTGGTCATATAATATGCTTAAGCCAATTGGACACTTAATGGGCCATTAATGGGCTATAATGGGCTTAATTGACAAAATGAAAAAAATATATGATAGATTATTATCAAAGGTTTTATAAAAAGTTTTATGAAACTTATACAATATCCAAACCAACTAAAATGAACTATTTACATATATGAATGACTTATGTATAGTCTCGAACCTAAGACGCGCCTCGTCATTATAGGTTTCGTTTGGTCATATGTCGACCGTTGAGCATCTCGTTCTCGATCAATGAGCGATTGATATCTCGTGAAGTCGTGTATCGACTATTGGACGTTTGTTCCTTGATCTACGTGTTATAGCTATATCAGGTGAGTTCATAACATCGCTTTTACTGCTTTATATGTTTTTATAAGCCCACGAGGGGGAATACATGCTCTTGCTAAATAATCATATGAGATTATATATATATCCTTTGAAAATACATATTATGAATAAACATGCGATGTTTGACTACGTGCTTTGAACGAATACAAGTTGTGGTAATGAATGTAAGTTGGTTGATTAAATGCTTTTGAAAGATGAACACAAGCGTTGATTGTATTGATTGTGAACCGCTATTTGCTAAGTGTTGTATTGCCAAAATTTGGAAAGTCCCTATAAACCCATGAACTGTTAACTACCTATGATAGGTAGGCGCTGGTACAGACGGATGGATCCATCGGGGATGGCCCCCACCTGGGCAGGTCGCACCTGTGGGTTGGAGGCTCAGCCAGGTGTGTTGTATTAGAAGTAAGGGGGTATTCGGCAAAATACCTGACTAGGGCATTATTATACTTAAGGCTTCGGTGTCATGGCTTAGTAGAATAGCGTGGACTTTGGGTATTGCATGTGTTGCACTATCGACAATGGATGAGATTCTTGTGTTCAAAAGCTTTACGGTTTATAACCCATTATTGTTTATTTAAAAACCTATGAATTCACTCAACCGTTGTGTTGACATTTTAGCATGTATTCTCAGGTGTATAGGTTTAAGAGCAGCTGGAGCATGGAGTCGCGCAGGACAAAGTAAAGGCAAAACGAACAATTTCCTTTCGATACATTTGACAAATCATTACTTTTATTAAAGTTTGAAGTAGTTGTTGGGACCTCTTTTTATTGAACTCTGATTTTGTCAAATGGTTTATTTTATAAAACGTCTCTTTTGAGGTCGATTTCTATGACTGTGTGTGATGTGCTATGAAGTAACACCCAATGTTGATATTCCGCTGCCTTGTGAAATTGGGGGTGTTACACAACACATCAGGCATCACCATCACAAGCTATCACTTCTCCAATGGGCTATACTCCTCAGCAAGGATATTTTCCAATTGAAGAACCACAAGCATAAGCCTTCTACTCCAATGAACTTCCACCAATTCAAGCACTGGTCTTCGCCCCAAATGATATGCCAACTGATGTTTTAAACGATCTCACTGCCTACTTGTCAAAACTTGTTGCTACTAGAGGTTTTCCACCAACAAACAATCAGCTCCGCACTTCTTCAAATCCTCGATAACAAGCCACTATTCAAGATGGTCAAGTGACGGTGCAATCCATTCAGGGAAGGTAAAATTCATATGGACCTCCTACAAGGACCGTGAACGCTCAAGCTGTGACTTCTCAAGCTAGTAGAAATGGAAGCACTATTGGTCCTTAAAAGGTTGTGACTTGCTACAATTATCGAGGACAAGGTTACATGGCTAGGGAATGCACTCAGCCGAAACGGAGAAGGGATGCAACGTGGTTTCGTGAGAAGATGTATTTGGTCGATGCTCAATCTAAGGGAAAGATTTTGGACTCATAGGAATTAGCATTTCTTGTAGACCCAGGGGAAAATGATAATGAAGGCATTGCAGTCGTCTCTAATCCTAATGCCGCATATCAAGCTGATGATCTTGACGCATATGATTCGGATTGTGATGACATTCACTCAGCCCAAGATGCTCTTGTTGCTAATCTCTCTCACTACGGTTCTGATGTCGTCAATGAGGTACCCACCACATCTAATTTTGTTCATGATAATCCACATCATGCTGAGCATGAAAATGAAAACCTCGAACAACATTTGGGAACAATTAATTCAAATGATGTGGTATCCAATCCAACACATTTGAGTTAACCTCAACCAAATGCTACGACGGATTTGGAATCTTATGATCAACATGATATGGTAATGGTGCCTAAACATATTATTGACAACATGAATGTGGCCGTCCTACAAACCGTAGATTTAAATACCAATCTAACTGCTAAGTTTGCACTGTATAAGGAAAATGTCAAAACTTTTGAAATGGTCCATCAAGTAGAAAAAATAACTTATTCTGAATTTGACCAATTTTGTTTTGAAAGGATAGAACACTTTAACGAATTAGAATCATTAAGAGCTAATCTTTCCAATGAATCAAAAGAAAAAGAGTCGGTTGTAAATGATTTTCAAAAACTTAAAAAGGATTTCGAAACTCTCGAGTCTAAAAATTTTGAATCGGAAATTAATGCTACCTAACTTCTTAAATTCAAGGAACAACAACTTTTAAAACAATACGCTTCCGCAGAAAAGATTAATCTTTTAACTAAATCGTTTAAAGAACTTGAACTTAAGCGTCTTCAAGATTTACCACCTAATCCCGGTTATGCAAAACAAGCTCAAGATTATATTCCTTGTCTTTATGATGTGACCATAATTGGCAAATCGAAAGAAGCACCTTATGTTCGTGATACTAAGGAAATGTCATTTGCGGAAAAAACTCGATCTAAAATGGTTTCAACATTCCATAAGCTTGATTATGTTAAGCATAATAAAGATCAATTTGATAAAAAGACCCGTATTCGCTTACAAAAGGAAGTATCTCAATTATCAGCTTTTGTGGCCCAAAGTTTGTCAAAGGAAAACCTTCCTAGTACGTCTCCTACACTTGTCAAAAGGGATTTAACTAAGTTAATTCCACCGATAAGTAAAGTGTCAGATAGCTTAAATGCGGTGCACCAACAATTTGCCAATTTTGACAAGGTCATTAAGGAATGTATGGCGGCTTCGTCCATAACAGAAGGTGAATGGAATTTTGAGCACTCTAGAGATGCGTTTCGAGACGAAATTGTTCTGTTTGTAAACAATATTAAAGTTTGTCTTAGAAATATCGATCAAGATTTGCTTTTGGAAATAGAAGAAGTTAGACGTGTTTTCAATGAAATGGATGATGCTTATGAAAACGGTTTACTTGAAATAGAACGAATTTCACGCCAAAATGATCAACTTCTGAAGCAAGTGATGTCGCAAGATATTGTGTCCGTCTGTGTGAATAATAGTGTTGATAATGATTCTATTGTGCATAATGTTGAATCTATGGATAATGTGGTAGATAGTACTTGTCATAAATCTGACGCTGAATTTTTAAAGCTTCAAGATTCGTATTCTTCGCTATCAAAACGTTTTGATGAGATTCAAAAGCATTGTATTTCGCTTGAATGTACACAACAATTTATTCAAGAGCTTTTTGAAACGTCATCCGATGGTGTTAATATAGATGATTTAAATTTTAAAAATAATTTTTGATTGAATTTACAATCAAAACATCGTCAGCCAAGTGACAAGGTTGCTAAATCTTTGATAGACATAGAGAAATCTAAGGAGATTAACTGTGTGAACGTACTTTAGGCCGCTGAGAATTTTAAACTTGATCTAGATTAATTCAAGATATTTTGTATATAAAAAGTTATCGTCCGGTCTTTTCGAATTGATTACTAGTTAAAAGTGCGACTAAGTCGTTCTTGGTGGAAAATAAAATGGTTTGATTATCTACTTTAAACTAAAAGCAAATATAAAAATGTCGTTGAGTAAAAATAAAAGCTTCGAAAATTAAACTAAAAATTACAAGTTAAAAATAAATGATTAAAAACTTTAAAACTAAAAAATGAATTCAAGACTTAAAACTTTGTAAAAACGAAAACTTTAACCCGTCGGAATACCCTTGATCGGAATCCCATCAGAATGTGTCAAAAGAAATTTTGTCGGAATAATGATTAAAGTATCGGAATAATAGTCTACCAATTCTATCGGAATGTAATTCTAAAGTTGTCACAATGTATACTGTCGCAATATTTAAGCCATCGCAATACTGATCGCAAAGTTCTATCTGAATGTGAAGTCTGTCGGAATATAGCTGTTGAAATTTTGGCAGCGTTTCGTCGCAATAAGCCTTATACCCAATCACAAAGTACGATGCCAGGAGCAATCGCAACCTACGATCAGAATAAGTGATCGGAATACACTATCTGAATAATCGATCACAAAGTAAAATCCTAAGGGTTATTGCGATCGCAATGAAACCGTCGGAATGTACTGTCGCAATATAGAAACCCCAATGATATTGTGATGGAAATGATACAATATTCGGATGGAATACAATATTCGGATGGAACACCAAATAAGCAAACTTTATAACATGAACTTTAAAAAGATGAAACTTTTTATAAAACTTAAACGTTAATAAGCTAAATACAAAGTAAGCCAATAAGAATGGTAAGCTCAAAGCTCAATCCGTATAAAACTTAGATAGAAACCAAAAGATAAACTTTTTAATCAATCAAACATCAAGATTAAACAAAATAAAAGATGATTTCGAATCAAATATAAGTAAAAATCGAGAAAGGTAGAAAGAGATTGAAGATGAAAAACTTAACTTGAACTTGTAGATTAATGATTCCAAAATACAAGAGTGAAATAAAGATTAAACATGAAAGAAAGAAAAGATGAAATTCTAGTGAGAGAAAGTTAAACACTTTCTCTCTCTAAAAATTAAAACTACAAAAGAAAAAAATGAACTAGCTAACAATTAACTAACACTCTCCTAATGACACATTAGCAGGGTATATATAAGAGGTGGGGAGATGCATGTGTTGCTTCCTTTTCATTCTTTTCGTCTTGACTCGATTTAAATTCTTTGTCTTTCTCGACGCCGTCTCGGGATTTGTCGATATAAATTGAACTCGTCTTATAATTTTCTTCTATAATTAGACTTGGTCTTCGACTTCATTAAACTTCCGTCTTTATACTTTTTCTTCGATAATTCTTCAAAATAGGCCTTGGACTTCCGTTCTTTTTGCACTCTTGATCTTTTGACTTCGTCTTTTCTCGTTTTCTTCGATAAAAGCCTGTGACAGCCCGTGTTTTCTTCCTTTTTCACATTTTTATCCTGAAACACAAGAAAAACACAAACCACGCATAATTTCGACTTTTACGACATAAAATACACGTTTTGGTCTTGTTATTATTGGAAGTAAGTGGTAAAAGGATAAGTGTTTTCACATTTATTAAATCCCCTACACTTGACCATTTCAATGCCCTCATGCAATGCATTAATTTCAAAGCACGGTTTACTTTTTTCATCATAAATAACCCACCCTGGCCTTTATTAAAAAGATAGAAATGTATACAAAACAAGTAAAGAAATCAAAGACTTACATTGGGGTTTTCCCCATACCAAGCTTAAAAACGAGATCATTGTTATTATAAGTTAGCAAAATAACACGAACTTATGTGGCCTAATTATTTACTTAGACTCCCTTATTCCTAGGTGTATCTCTTATATTTTAATTTTGTCTTGAATGATCACAAGGAAACATTGTTTGACTTATTCCGATAGTTTATTTAGGCCGAAAATAAAGTGGGACGATTTAATCAATAGTTAGCTAAAGGACAAAATCTTTTAAAACTGCTTCTCGGGACCTCTTAAAGTTCATATCTTGGCATAACTCGCCTCACGGTTTGAGACCTTTCTTGGACCGATATTTGGCAGCGACTTCATACTTCGAATCTTGAGAGACGTTCTTGAAATTATGGTCTTCTCTTCATAATAGGAATTTCTTCACTTAAAGTTTTTGAGAGATTCTTCATACTTGGACCACGACTTCTTCATTTTTCTCCAATCTTTATTTTGGACTTTGATATACAACGATCCGCCTCTTTCTAGGACTTTGATCTATTTATCCTCATACCTTGCTAGGGTCTTTTCAGATAGACTTCTCCATGATCTTTAGGGGAGTATTTGCTTTTCGTCGTGTGTCTCGATCCTTCATATTGATTTTTGATAAATGATTCTTCACATCACTTGGGATCTTTAGCAACAAAATGTAGCCCTCATGCCTTGTTAGGGCCTTTTCGGACTCGCCAATCTTCGCATCCCACTTCAATAAGTTATGCCTTGGCTATGAACTCTAATTAATACCGAGCAACTTTTAAACGATCTTGTGCTAGAAGCTAAGTAACTTTTTAAATTGTACAACCTTATTTATTGCAAATATATTTATTAACAAGCGATGGGATAAAAAGCTTATAATCGACTCACATAAATTCATAAAAGAATACCAAACTTATTATTGACTCTATCATCTCTCGTTCTCCACAATTTAAAATCTCAAGGAATGAGACTCGTGGATGCTTATCCAATTAAATCAAAGTTTTGGGTTTTCGAGTCATCTATAGGATTGCGCGAACTCTTAGACTTTTTCATGTTTAGAATTCACATTTTAAAGTTCCCTTGATAAACGACTCTCTAGGATCAATAATAGGAACTTGCAAAAAGTTCTTGTTCTTAACCCGTGAGAGTTAAGACTTTCGTGTTTTAAAGTTCCCTGTATAAAAGCCTAGCAAAACTTGACTTAAACACCTTAAGGATACTAGCTAGAGTAAACTTGGATAAGTAAACTCGGGTTGAGTCAAAAGATTCATGACGTTGAAAAATTAAAACCACTTTATTCAAAATTTTATTCTAGCAAAGAAAGTAAATAACGATAGCAAAGGAAAATACTATTATACAACTAGGCCAAAATAGATTAAAAAATTTGAAAAATGTCGAAAAATCAAATTTTCCGGTTAAAATAAGGACAAATTAATGGAAAAGCCCACTTACTTCGGTAGAACTCCCCCTACACTTGATATAAACATTGTCCTCAAAGTTTAAGCATGTGGGAGTAAAACTCCCCTACACTTAGGAGATTATGCACGTTGTTTAAATCTTGCTAAGGAAAGGACAACTATAGTGATTTCAATGTGAACATATAAGATATGAAATATTGAATAACGACAGTTTAGGATAGAACCAGGAAGACGGGTACACGGGATCACGGTTCGTCAAATGTCATAAAAAGTTGATCTTTGAAGCTTTAATCCCTGCACATCATAAGAAACAAAACAACAAAAACATACGGGGATCCCCCTACACTTATTATGAAAACGGTAAAGGATAGATCAACGGGTTGCCTCCTGAGAAGCGCTTGTTTTTGTTAACCGAGTCACGAGCCTGACTCGACCCGGAACTAATTCAAGGGAAATGTGGTGAGGGATGGAATCATCTCATAAGAGATGTCCTCACCAAAGTACAACTTCACACGCTGGCCATTCACTTTAAAATTAGGCCCATTTGGTTGAGAAAGCTCAATGGTGCCGTAAGGGAAAACTTTGGCGGCGGTGAATGGACCAGACCAATGGCTCTTCAGCTTACCCGAGAAGATCTTCAACCGAGAGTTAAAGAGTAAGACTTGATCACCGATGTGGAACTCTCGGTTCTTAATCCTTGCATCATGAATAATCTTGGTCTTCTCCTTGTAGATCAATGAATTCTCATAAGCTTCATTCCTCAGTTCATTTAGCTCGTTGAGTTGAATCTTCTGAAGATCACCGGCTTTGTTGATGTCAAAATTGGCCCACTTCAAGGCCCAGTACGCCTTATGTTCCAGCTCAATAGGGAGGTAGCAAGCCTTCCCGTACACAAGACGATATGGAGTGCAACCTATCGGCGTCTTATATGCGGTACGGAAAGCCCACAAAGCACCGTCTAACTTATCGGCCCACGAGGCACGATGCTCTCCCACAGTTCGGTCTAAAATTCTCTTCAGTCCACGGTTAGATATCTCGGCTTGACCATTTGTTTGGGGATGATAAGCGGTGGAAAGACGGTGATTGACACCATACTTAGCCATGACTCGAGAAAATTGATCATTGCAAAAATGAGTCCCGCGGTCACTAATGATAGCACGAGGAACATCGAATCGAGCAAATAACTGCTTCAGAAAGTTCACAACCACCCTCGCATCATTCGTAGGTAAAGCCTTTGCTTCAACCCATTTAGATACGTAGTCAACGGCTACGAGGATGTACTTGTTCCCTTTAGATGATGGAAATGGCCCCATAAAGTCGATGCCCCATACATCAAAGATTTCACATTCTTGTATGAAATTTTGAGGCATCTCATCTTTATGTGTGATCTTGCCTTGTCGTTGGCAAGCATCACAATTTTTAACCATCTCATGAGCGTCACGATAAATGATGCGCCAATAGAATCCAGAGTCGAACACTTTCTTCGCGGTGTAATTGGGACCAAAATGACCACCGGTGGGTCCTTTATGGCAAGCTTCGAGAATGTCTAAAGTTGTGGGTCCATCAACACACTGACGAATAATCAGATCAGTACATTGTTTGAAGAGATAAGGGTCATCCCAAAAGTAATTCTTAACATCTTTAAAGAACTTCTTCTTTTGTTGTGATGTTAACCCTTCGATGAGAATACCACCCGCTAAGTAGTTTGCAATGTCCGCAAACCACGGGGTGTCATCAAGATTGGAATTGATATACATTAAGGCCTCAAGGGGAAAAAGAGTCGTTGATCTCTTGATTCGGATGATCCCCTTGATAAGGATCCTCAAGTCTACTTAGATGATCCGCGGCTAGGTTTTCCGCTCCCTTTTTATCACGAATTTCAATTTTAAATTCTTGGAGGAGCAAAACCCAACGAAGAAGTCTTGGCTTGGAATCTTGCTTAGTTAACAAGTACTTCAACGCGGAATGATCGATATACACAATGGTTGTGGAAAGGACAAGATAGGGGTGAAATTTTTCAAAAGCATACACTATAGCTAAAAGCTCTTTTTCGGTAGTGGTATAATGTAATTGAGCCCCCGTAATTGTCTTGCTAGCATAATGGATTGGTTGGAAGTGTTTGTTCACTCTTTGGCCCAAAACTTCTCCAATAGCAAAGTCGCTAGCATCACACATCAATTCAAAAGGTAACTCCCAATTAGGGGTAACCAAGACATGTGCCTTAGTGAGTTTATCCTTAAGAAGATTGAAAGATTCAATACACTCTTTAGAAAAGATAAAAGGAGTATCTTTTTCCAAGAGGTGGGTCATCGGGCGAGCGATTTTAGAAACATCTTGAATGAATCGATGATAGAAGCCCGCATGACCAAGGAAACTTCTCACACCCTTCACGGTTGAAGGTGGAGGCAATTTAGCAATAACAACGACTTTAGCACGGTCGACTTCAAGACCGGCTTTGGAGATTTTATGTCCAAGAACAATGCCTTCTTTTACCATGAAATGGCATTTTTCCCAATTTAGAACAAGGCGTGTGTCTTCACACCGCATAAGCATTTGTTTTAAATTGGCAAGGAAAGTAGAGAAAGAATCACCATAGACCGAGAAATCATCCATGAAGACTTCCATAGTTTCTTCAACCATGTCATGGAAGATAGCCATCATACACCTTTGGAAAGTCCCAGGAACATTGCATAAGCGGAAAGGCATTCTTTTGTAAGCAAATGTTCCATAAGGACAAGTGAATGTGGTTTTCTCTTGGTCTTTAGGATCGATGGGAATTTGAAAATACGCGGAGAAACCGTCTAAGAAGCAATAATAGTCATTACCCGCTAAACGCTCGATCATTTGATCCATGAAAGGGACAAGAAAATGATCCTTGCGGGTGGCATCATTGAGCTTGCGATAGTCTATGCAAACTCGCCAACCCGTGACAAGTCGAGTAGGAATCAACTCGTTGTTTTCATTGGGAACAACGGTTATTCCGCCTTTCTTAGGCACATAATGGACGGGACTAACCCATGGCGAATTCGAAATAGGTTAAATCATTCTGGCATCTAGAAGTTTGATAACCTCTTTCTTGATGACGTCATGAGTTCTAGGATTAACCCTTCTTTGGCTTTGGATTTCGGGTTTAAAGTCATCTTCCACGTGAATTTTATGAGTACAAAAGTTCGGATAAATTCCGCGGATATCGGAAATTTTCCAAGCAATTGCCTTCTTATGATTCTTCAGCACGTCGATAAGTCGAGATTTTTCTTCTTCTTTCAAGTCCTAAGCGATGATGACGGGTAACTTCTTATTGTCTTCAAGGAAAATGTATTCGAGATGAGACGGTAAATCCTTAAGCTCTAAATCCGGAGGATTTTCGATGGATGGTGTACTCAAATTTGGATCATCGATAGAGATTTCCTTAGGAGATTATGGAGAAATATGGTCCTCATTGATAAGTTTCTCAATGGTACGAATGTCTTCATCCCAATTGGAGGGAGAATCGTCATATTGTAAGTCCACATCCCCCAAAGTTGCTTCAAATTCTTTCAAAAGGAAATCACTTTCTCCAAATGGAGTTAGTGATGGAGCAATAGAGGCAGCGGTCTTAACAATGGGTAGAGAAGAAGAACCACTTTTACAAGCGTCTTTGAAATGCTCTTCACAAGCCTCATCAAGAACGTCAATGAAATTAATACTCTCGTTTTCAGAAGGCTGCTTAGAAAGTTTACCCATGTTGAAGACGATTTTATCGTCACCAACTCTCATGATTAATTCGCTCGCGGCTACATCAATGAGAGTGCGACCGGTCCTCAAGAATGAACGTCCAACGATTAATGGAACACGAGGGTCCATCTCGTTGTCAACGACAACAAAATCCGCCGGAAAGGTGAATTTGTCGATACCGACGAAGACATCTTCGGCTATCCCCACCGGATAAGCAACCGTACGATTAGCTAATTCCAATGTCATTCGTGTAGGGACTAGCTAGGGTAGAGATAACTGTTTCCAAACACTTAATGGCATTAGGTTTATTCTAGCACCTAGATCGGTTAGGGCCATATAATTCTCTACCCTGGGGAAGTTGAAAGGAATGAGAAAACGACCCGGATCACCAAGTTTTGTGGGTAATTTCCTTAAGATCATTGCGGAGCAATTCTCGTTAAGTTGGGTCTGAGCGATATCAAGACGTTTCTCCTTATCACTGTGAAGATCTTTAAACATTTTATCATATTTCGGCATGTGAGCGAGAGCCTTAGCAAAGGACATGTTGAAATTCAGTTGTTTAAACATTTTAAGAAAGTTAGAAACCCGAATATCATCCTTGTTCTTCAACTTCTCTTTCCTCAACCTTGAGGGATAAGGTATATTGGGTTGAGATGAAGGCTTTAGAATGGAATTCTCACTCACATCCTTAGGTGGTGTAGGGGTGAAAGTAGAAGGTGGAGGAATTGGAGAAATAGAAGGTGGAGGAATTGGAGAAATAGAAGGTGGAGGAATTGGAGAAGGGGACTCGTTTTCCTTTGTCACAATCACCGGTGTAGGTGGAGGAATCTCGGGTTCCTTTAAACCTTTTCCACTTCGAGTGGTGATTGCTTTCATCTCCCCTCTTGGATTAGCAACGGTGTTACTCGGAAGAGAACCCGAACCAGAGGCTTGATTACTTTGGAAGAAACTAGCCATCATATCCCTTATGTCATTCGTTTGACTGCTCAAAGAGTTTCGCATATCGGCTCGAAGATCATTCCCTTGTTTCGCCATATCTCCTTTCAAGTTGATGATTTGTCGCTGAAGATTCTGCACTATCACATCATTAGTCCTCATGTAAGTTTCAACCTCGTGATTATATGCGGTGGGTTGGTTGGGAGGAAGAGCATGGTAGGCAGGTGGTTGATAAGCGGGTTGTTGGTAAACTTGGTTATTTCCTTGAGGTGGTTATGGGTTTCTTTGGGTTTGATATTGATTTGGAGCTCGAGGTTGGTTTTGATTGTTGCGATTGAGGTTGTTTGGGTTTTGAGGGGGGAAACCGGATGGTGAAAGGAAGTTGTTTGAACGATAACTGAGCAAATTGCGGTCACGTTGTGGTCGTGATTGATAGCCTCCCGTAGAAAAGTTACCATTAGCGGCATACACATTTTCCGGATTGTCATGAGTCGAAGGATAATCGGTGTGTGAATGAGAACCCCCGCATATTTTACATGACAAGCATTAACTTGCGCACTGATGTATTTGGTATTGTTAGCGGTTTGTAGAGCAAGTGTTTCAACAATCGAAGTAAGCTTATCAATTCTCTTGTCGGCGTCATTAATACTAGCACTAGCCACATTAGTCCGAACACTCTTGGTTTGCACTCTAGACTTATTCTCAATAATATCCCATGCGGCATTAGAAGACTTAACCAAAATGTTACCCCCCGAGGCACTATTTAGTGAATCTTGGTCATTCATGCTTAAACCATTGTAAAAAGTATTAATTTGATGTACTTTTGTGAAACCATGTTGTGGACACTTTCTTAAAAGTTCCTTAAAACGGTCCCAAGATTCACTAAATGTCTCACCGTACTTTTGTGCAAAGTTAATGATTTCATTCCGCAAAGCGGTAGTACGTGAGGGTGGGAAAAAGTAGTTAATGAATTTGGTCTCTAAATATGACCACGTAAGACTACTTTGTGGCGGTTCCTTATCAAGCCAATGTCGGGCTTGTCCCTCTAAGGAGAAAGGAAAAAGTTGCAAGCAAATCACAACCGTATTAGTGAGTGGAAGAAACCTTTTGATATGGTCGTGAGGATCATCAAGTGTACGCCCCAAGAATGGTTGAGCAGAGACCATTTGAATGAAGCCAGATTTGAGCTCAAAGTTGTTAGCTCCAATCTCGGGTATGACAATAGCATCGGTGTTGCCCTCTACTTGCGATTGCAACAGCTCGATCATTGGTCGATTGTCCACAGTGACAATAGGTGGCGTTACGACTTCGGCTTGAATTGCTTTCTTCTTACGAGCACGGGTACGCATACACACCTACAAAAAGAAAAGAAAGATAGAAAAGAACTATTTTTGGTTTTTTATGTTTTTATATTTTTTGAATTTTTTGGAAAATTTTTTAGGATTTTTGAAAATTTTTGGCAAGAAAAATAACGTTCAAAAGTGAACGGATCCCAAAATCAAACGCGTCTCTCACTAAAAAACCGTTAATCTTAACGAAAAGAGCCGGCAACGGCGCCATTTAATACAAGATATTTTGTATATAAAAAGTTATCGTCCGGTCTTTTCGAATGATTACTAGTTAAAAGTGCGACTAAGTCGTTCTTGGTGGAAAATAAAATGGTTTGATTATCTATTTTAAACTAAAAGCAAATATGAAAATGTCGTTCAGTAAAAATAAAAGCTTTGAAAATTAAACTAAAAATTGCAAGTTAAAAATAAATGATTAAAAACTTTAAAACTAAAAAGTGAATTCAAGACTTAAAACTTTGTAAAAACGAAAACTTTAACCCGGCGGAATACCCTTGATCGGAATCCCATCGGAATGTGTCAAAAGAAATTATGTCGGAATAATGATTAAAGTATCGGAATAATAGTCTACCAATTCTATCGGAATGTAATTCTAAAGCTGTCACAATGTATATTGTCGCAATATTTAAGCCATGGCAATACTGATCGCAAAGTTCTATCTGAATGTGAAGTATGTCGGAATATAGTTGTTGAAATTTTGGCAGCGTTTCGTCGCAATAAGCCTTATACCCAATCGCAAAGTACGATGCCAGGAGGAATCGCAACCTAAGATCGGAATAAGAGATCAGAATACACTATCTGAATAATCGATCGCAAAGTAAAACCCTAAGGGTTATTGCGATCGCAATGAAACCGTCGGAATGTACTGTCTCAATATAGAAACCCTAATGATATTATGATGGAAATGATACAATATTCGGATGGAATACAATAAGCTAATAAACCAATAAGCACTTCCAATAAGTACTTATCAAAAACTTAACAAAATCAACATTAAGGAAAACAAAAAATAAGCTACGAATGAAACTTATCAAAACACCAAATAAGCAAACTTTATAACATGAACTTTGAAAAATTATTTTTAATTAAATATTTTCTTTTTAATTAAATTAAATAGTTTTTATTTTTAAATACCAAACAAAGTACTTTTAACCAAGAACAATTAATCTCAACGTATAAATTGGATATCAATTCGAGTCGAGTCTAGCATGTGACATGGGAGTAATATGTGTTTAAGGGCCTAAAGCCCATGAAGCAATATACAAAGCTATGTGTCGGTAAGGAAAAAGATAAGTACCATCTTTGGTCAAACTTTACGTTATAAACAAAGTTACCTAAAAGAGAGAGAAACGAACGAAACACACAAAAGAAGAGCACAACCAAAATAAACCCTAAATCTGATTTAGGGGTTTCCATTCCACCAGAGATTGAGCTACACGCGCCCTAAATAAATCCCAAAAAATTCAGGAGGCAGATGGTGCTTCCTTCTATCATACGTGGCATCATTACTATGTCATTCATTGATTCTGATTGGTTGATTTACTCTCATCCAATCATTTATCCAATGATTTGCTTCCACATAGACATCAAAGAAACACAACTATCACAAATCCCTTCAAAGGTGGCAATCCGAGTGAAAGAGAGTGATTCACAGCCGTTTGATCAAGAAATTGAAGAAAGAGAATAACGAAAAGAAGATCCAAGGGCCACAAATTCTTTTCTCCTCAACATCCTTCATCTCGGGTTTGCTATAAATACCCATTAGTTTTTCTTGTAAAAGGATCCCTTTTTTTGTTATAATGGTAGTTTCGATTTAGATAGATTTGTATTTTTTTTCTTTTATATAGTGAAATTTTCGATTTTAATGAAATAAAATTCGGTTACTGTTTTTGCTAATTATTAAATCTCAGTCTTGTTATTTTATTAAATATTCTTGCAAAAAGTTATCTATTATTATCATCATAAGCTGTTAGTTCAAATTCCTTGTTTGATGGTGTTCGTGTAATGGTGGTTTTGATTTGGTTCTAAAATCCATTTAGCGCGCGATTTCGTCATCAAAAGTTGTCTCCAATAGGTTATACTTGTTTATTTTTCTATGTTTTTCATGTTTTCAATCTAATTTGTTTATGTGTTCAAATGATTTAAATGTTTAGATGGTGTAGGTTTTGATAATTGTGCTTATGGTTATTATTTACTTTGATTTGTTTGATATAAATCTGGTTATCTGCTTTCTAATTAATATATGACACTGATTTCTTTTGAGTATTTGAAAATTTTATTTTGTAGGAATAATAATATTTGGTTTCATTATTGTACTGTTGAATCATTTAGCTGTTATCTGCTTATATTAATCGCTTGTTTTTTAGTTGATTTGATAATCTGCTTATTACCCTTGCCAAATATCAGTAGAATGATTTAAACATATAGCCTTTAATCTGATTGGTATTATTTGTTCAACTTTTATGATAATTGACTTGTGTCGAATTTGGTTTCAGAATTCACCTTTAGATATTTGTTATCTGTTTTTACTGTATTTTTTAGTGTATACCTACTGATCATTTCTTTTTAGAAGTCTTTTAATCACTGATATTCTGCTAGATTGTTTTTTTACTGAAGTTGTTCTCCTGTTTTAATAATTCTATTATTTGTCTGTATTTACTTGTCTTTGCTTGTTGGTGGCACTGATCTAATGGGAGGTTTAGCTCTTATCTGTGAAGTTGTTTAGTAGTACTTTTAATATGCTTTTAAATTTGTATCTGCTTAACTATGAGCATTCTAATTAGAATTGTCTACTAAATTTGTTATAATCTTTTGGATTGTTCCTACTTTACTGTTTTTTTTTTATTTTGCATGCTTTGTGAGTTTAGCCAACAGACCCTCTTGGTCTGTTTGGTTCGTTTGATATAAAAAAATTATCCAAAAATAGTCTCCCATGGGATTCGAACCTATGACCTCACGGGTAACAACCATATGCGTTTACCAACTAGTCTAGCTCTTCTTTTGTGTTTAATTACAGTTTACTTAATTAATATAGAGTAATTTAGAAATTTAAATTGTTTTTAAAATTACTTTTTAAATAAATTAGTTTTTAATTAATTTATTTTTATATAAAATTAGTTTTAAATTGATTTTGTTAATTTTAGTTTTTAAATTTTTTAAATAGTTTTATTTTAAATAGTTTAAATTAGTTTATAATTTTTAAATAGTTTTGTTTAAATTTGTTTAATTAGAATTTTTAATAGTGAAAAAGTATTTTTAATTAAAGATTTTCTTTTTAATTAAATTAAATAGTTTTTAGTTTTAAATACCAAACAAAGTACTTTTAACCAAGAACAATTAATCTCTACGTAGAAATTGGATATCAATTCGAGTCGAGTCGAGGAACGATAAATAGATTTATAAAGAATTGAAAAATTCCTACAATAAAATGGCGCCGCTGCCGCTTCGCTCGTTACGATTGACGATTTTTTGTGAGAAGATTTGGATTTTGGGATCCGTTCACTTTTGAACGTTATTTTTCTTGTTAAAAAATAAAAAACATAAAAAATCAAAAACTTAAAAATACAAAATAATTAAAAAACCATCAAAAGCAAATTCTTTCCTAAGATTTGCACCAAAAAAAATTAATTAAGAAATCCAAAAGTGACGTTTTCCTAAGTGTTACACCAAAAATATTCTTCTTTATCCTATATTGTGTTTAATTCTTTTCTCTACCCCTCTTATTTTTAATTCTTCATGGATTCGTATTGCGTAAGGTATTTTTAATGTAGGAATTTTTCAATTCTTTATAAATCTATTTATCGTTCCTCGACTCGACTCGAATTGATATCCAATTTATACGTAGAGATTAATTGTTCTTGGTTAAAAGTACTTTGTTTGGTATTTAAAACTAAAAACTATTTAATTTAATTAAAAAGAAAATCTTTAATTAAAAATACTTTTTCACTATTAAAAATTCTGATTAAACAAATTTGAACAAAACTATTTAAAAATTATAAACTAGTTTAAACTATTTAAAATAAAACTATTTAAACAAATTTAAAAACTAAAATTAACAAAATCTATATAAAACTAATTTTATATAAAACTAAATTAATTAAAAACTAATTTATTTAAAAACTAATTTTAAAAACAATTTAAATTTCTAAATTACTCTATATTAATTAAGTAAACTGTAATTAAACATAAAAGAAGAGCTAGACTAGTTGGTAAACGCGTATGGTTGTTACCCGGAGTTTCTCGTCGTTCGTGACGACATTAACTTCCGCCGTGCGGATGGTAGGCATTCCTATTTCTACTGGTATAATAGCTTCAGTTCCGTAAGCCAATGTGAATGGAGTGTCCCCGTTGGCTGTTTTGATCCCAGTCCTATGCGCCCATAGAACGTGTGGTAGTTCGTCCACCCATTTGGCACTTCGTTTCTCCAAGCGCGCCTTGATGCCATTTCCCAATCTTCTATTTGCCCGTCCCACAAGACCATTTGTATGTGGGTGCTTAATAGACGCGAAGTGTCGTTTGATATTCAATGCTGCGCACCAGTCCTTGAATAGATTATCCGCTAACTGCTTCCCGTTGTCCGAGATGATCTCTCTTGGTAAGCCAAAGCGGCACACGATGTTCTCCCAAACAAACTTTTTAACTTGTTTGCCTGTGATGGATTTGACTGCCTTGGCCTCTATCCAACGTGTAAAGTAGTCCATTGTGACAATCAAGAACTTGACTCCCCCCGCAGCTACAGGAAATGGTCCTGCAATGTCAATCCCCCACTTGTATAATGGCCATGGGGATGTAATAGGTGTAATTTCCTGCTGCGGATGTCGCATCACTGGTCTGTGCACCTGACAGTCACCGCACTTGCGAATCATGTCGCGTGCGTCCCTATGCATGGTAGGCCAATAATATCCTGTGTGTAGGGCTCGAGCCACCACGGATCGAGGGCCCGCGTGCATGCCGCATAACCCTTCATGTATCTCACTGATCACGTAAGCGGCCTGACGTGGTCCCACACAACGCAGCCAC
The DNA here is from genome assembly GCA_025667525.1 of Glebionis coronaria. Lineage (NCBI taxonomy): Eukaryota > Viridiplantae > Streptophyta > Magnoliopsida > Asterales > Asteraceae > Glebionis > Glebionis coronaria. Next base: position 296,082,426 of record CM046879.1, read on the forward strand.
GGCTGCAGGAAAGAGCGCTTATAAAGGATACCTTATCGTAGCTCAAAGTGCTGCGACTTCCTTCTGATGCGCCGTGCCGCTTTTTCCTCGTCCGGAAGGGTTTCATTAGTCAAATAGTTGACGATCGGGGTCATCCATGTAGGTCCGTCCTCCTCAACTATAGCAGCGACCTCCCCTTATGTTATAGACTTTTCTTTAATTATTTCCACCAAGACTTGCTTGGATAAGTGGGCGAAACTTGTAGACGAGATTTTGCTAAGAGCGTCCGCCTTCTTGTTCTCACCTCTTGGTACCTGCTTGATAGAAAACTTGCTGAAAGCCGCGATGAGTGACTTGAGTATCTCAAAGTATCTGACCATGTTATCCTCCTTAGCTATATATCCTCCCAGAATGTGGTTCACGACAAGCCGCGAGTCCACGTAGGCCTCAAGGTTGCGGACTCCCATTCTGGCGGCGATTTTTAAACCCGCAATCAATGCTTCATATTATGCCTCATTATTGGTGGCTGTGAACTCAAAGCGAAGGGCGTACGTAAACTCCATTCCTTCTGGATTCGTAAGGATGAGACCAGCTCCTGACCCATCCGTACACGAGGATCCATACATGAATAGCACCCATGGTTCTGCTGGAGTTTCGTCTTGTTTTAAGATTGGTCCTTCTTCATCCAGTTTCTCTATCAAGAAATCCGCCAAGATTTGGCCTTTAATAGCCGTCCTTGGTCTATAGGATATGTTGTGTTCTCCCAATAGAATGCTTCACTTCTGTAGCCTACCTACCACATCCGGTCTAGAGATGACTTGTTTTATCTGTTGTCAGTAATGACTACAATTGGGTGCGCCTGAAAGTATCGGCGCAACCGTTTTGTAGCAAACACTAGTGCCAAAACCAGTTTTTCCATAGAGGAATAATTCAACTCTGGCCCTTGTAATGTTCTACTTAAGAAGTAGACCGGAGTTTGTACCGTGTCCCTATCCGTCATGAGTACCGCACTTATTGCTCCATGTGTGGATGATAGATACATAATGAGCTCCTCCTTTGGCCGGGGAGCCACTAAAATGGGGAGAGACGCGAGGTGTTGCTTGATTTGACCAAAGGGTTCCTCAGCTTCCTTTGTCCACTGGAAGTCTCCCTTCTTAATACACTTCTTGAGTGTTTTGAATAGGGGGAGTGACTTCTCTACGGACTTTGATAAGAACTTGTTTAGCCCGGCCATCTTCCCATTTAAGGACTGTACCTCTTTCCGTGTTTGAGGGGATGGTAGCTGTATTACTGCGTCTGTTTTTTCTGGGCAAGGCTTAATGCCATTTGGATCAATCATATATCCAAGTAACATTCCTTCCGTTGCCCCAAACGTGCATTTCTTTGGGTTTAGCTTCATATTAATCCTCCTCAATGTGTCAAACGTCTCTTGGACGTCTCAGAGAAGTGCATCCTCCGTATGACTTTTGATGACTAAGTCATCCACATAGACCTCCAGATTGCGGCCTATCTGTGAGTCAAAGGCTTTGTCAACAAGTCGCTGGTATGTTGCCCCGGCGTTCTTTAGTCCGAACGACATTTTTGTATAACAATATACCCCCTGACTAGTATGAAATGCCGTCTTCTCTGCGTCATCCTCTGCCATCTGGATCTTGTGGTATCCTGTATATGCGTCTAAGAAGCACTTAAAGGGATATCCACACAGAGATTCCACCTTCCAGTCAATCTATGGCAGCGGGTAACAATCCTACGGACAGGCTTTATTAAGATCCGTGAAATCCACGCACATGCGCCAGCTTCCGTCGTGCTTTTTGACCACGACTGGGTTGGATAACCACTCGTGGTAGTATACCTCGCGCATGATACCCGCATCCACCAGTTTACGTACCTCATCCAATATCACATGGTTGCACTCAGGTGCCTGACCACGCTTCTTTTGCTTGACGGGTGGGTATCCCTGGCGGATCTGGAGCTTATGTTCTGCTATCGCGCGCGGTATGCCCGTCATATGCTTGGGCTCCCATTCGAATACATCTAAATATGCCTTCAAGAGAGAGCACATGTCCCCCTTGCCATCATCCGAGAGCGTTCCCCCTATGGACACCTCTTGTTCCGGGTAATCAGGATGGATTGTCACTTTCCAATTAGGAAGTGGTGATCCGTCCTTTGGGGGAACAGGTGGGACCAGTGCTGTCACGGCATGACACTCGGATGCTGGTATGATTGTGTTATAGATGGTGACAATTCCTCCTTCCACCGGGAATTTGATCATTCCGTGTGCCGTGGAAGGTACCGCCCGTATGGCCAGAATACCTGGTCTGTCTATGATCCCATTGTATGGAGAGTGTGAACGTATCACCATAAATTTCATCCACGCAGTGGTGGAGTGCTCTCCATTCCCAATGGTTACAAGCAAACGCAGTTTCCCTATTAGCCCGATAGTGTCTCCACTAAAACCAATGAGCGGTGCCGTGGACGGTACTAATTGGCTTCTTATTTCTGGTCGTAATTGTACAAAACAGTGTTTGTACAATACTTCTGCTGATGACCCTCCATCCACATACATGCGACGAACATTGTGTGTTCCAATGCTTATCTCAATAGTGAGAGGCGCATCAATCACATCGCCTGCTGTAATAGGAGGGAATGAGATTTCTCTGCCGCGTGAAAATTTTTGACTAATTTTCTGCCTCGTGCGGCACTGTCTGGATTGGATCATATATATAGTTGAAGGTTTGTCCTTTTGGGGGTCCTTTTTGTCGTATTTCTTGTTGTCTTTTCCATCCTTCCAATCCTTGACCAAATGCTTGAGTTTACCTAACTTGATCAGTGACTGAATGTGCTTCTTGAGCTGGATACATTCCTCCGTACCATGGCCCTTGTCGTTATGGAATTTGCATAAACGATTTCCTTGGCGACGGTCCAGCGGAGTCGTCATTGGTGGAGGCCTCGGGAAGTTAGCCCCTTCCGTCAGCAAGATCTCCCGGTAGGACATCTTTAGAGGGGTAAACTTATCTTCCGACCGTCCTCCCTTGTTTTGGCTCTTGTAATCTGAGCCCCTGCCATTGTTCTGGTTGCTTTGACCGCACGACTGTCTCCTGGACTGGTCGTTCGATCGGTAGCTGTATCCTTTTGAAGGGTAGGCCGCGGCGACCGCGGTTTCTCCCTCTATGAAGTTTCTTACCCTTTCCATGAGGTAGTCATACCTCTCCGGACGCTTGTCATTGAGACGTCTGATTAATTCCCTGTCTGTTATGGTGTGCATATAGTTAGAAATTTTCAGGAGTTCCGACATTGTCTTTGTTCGTGTGCACTCGTCATTGAAGCGTTCGGTGAAGGATTCCGTAGACTCCCCCGGTCGTTGCTTGAAGGTTACCAATGAGACCGGTTCCCTATTATACTTCTTCCGCTGAGTATAGTTATTCTTGAACGCAGTGCGTAATTCAGTGAAGCTATCAATGCTTCGCGGAGGAAGTCCTTCAAACCAGTCACAAGCATTGCCGATCAAGGTTGAATTGAACATTTGGCACCATATAGGCATGGGCCATCACTCAATTTTCTTCTGCGTATCAAATATCTTGAGGTGATCATCCGGATCACCAGTTCCATCATAAGTCTTGACACACGCCGGCATGCGACGTTTTGTGTCCTCGGAGTAATTCCGTATGCGGAGAGTAAAAGGATCTTCCCTAGGGTCTGCCCATGGACGGGTGAGACTAGGGTCGCACCACGGTTGGGAAAGATCTTCTGCTTCCGTCTCTCGATAATAGGGACCTAGTACTCCTCATTGTTTGGTGGTGGTGGAGGAGTACGCCTAGGTCGGCGATGCTTGGGCGGATGGTCATCCGAGTCCTCTCCTGATGGACCGGGAGAAGGAGGTGGTGCCCCATCTCTTGGGCGAGGATCGCTCTTTTGAGAAGAGCTAGGAGCCTTCTTCCCGATATTCATCCTATCCCACACACTTGTGCGGCGATTGGCTCTGGCCAGTTCCAGATCTGGTCGTTCGGGTGAACCGTCGGACCTCTCTCCCTCTTCTCGAGACTGCATTAGTTCCTGCATGAGGTGATCCCCTATGCGTTCGAACACATTCCTGGGTTGGGGAGTTTCCTCAAAGAGCATCTGCTCCTGGGGTCGTGCCCTTCTTTTCCTCTAATTTTGAGAAGAAGTACCTGGTCCGGTGTTGCCAAAGTTGAGCCTAGATTGGAGGTCCCTCCCTAGATTCAACCTTGACGCAATTCCTGGGACGATCCTCTCAAAGTTCTGCGTGAGAACTCGAGTGAGATCTTCCTCGCTGAGTGGTTCAACTTCTACTTCTTCCTTGATCGATGGTCTGCTCGGCTCCTTGTTAGGAGGATTGGGCGCACTCCCTGGATCAGGATTGTCCAAGGTCGAAGTAGGTGGTGGAGTCATGGAGATCGTGCTTGTCACACCCATGGACTGAAAACCACTCCGGTTGTTTGGTCTGCCCGCTTGATGGCTAGGGGATCGATTAGGAATGAGTATCCCTTCCCTTGGGACTTCCGATTTCCAAGATTTGTGTTCCTGGGGTTGCCTTGCGGATGCCCCTTCGTCATTGAGAATTCAAGATGAGATTTCGCTCTAGCTTAGTGTAATGGTCCCGCGGATGGCGCCAACTTGTTGATACAAAAGTTGGGTGATCCTTGCTAGACCCGAGTTAGGCTTAATTCGGGTTGGCTGGACTCCGGCTCCTGCACCAAGTGAATCGTAGGGTTGGGATCCTGCAACTAAACAACACGCGTTAGGCTTACCGTGGGAATGTTTCCCACGATTAGACTCCAGGGTGAGAGTAAGTAATCGATTAGGGTTATAGGAATCGGATGAGAGTTTGAGAGTATCGAATGTAATACCTTTGTGGAACCCTTGGGGGTTCCTTATATAGGCAGTGAAACCCTAATGGGTTATCACTGATGCTTCGGCCCCAAGGCAAGGATAACCACCAGATTTAGATTGATTCTTATCTTCTAATTATAGTGAGTGAATATCCTCTCCTTTGGGATAAATCCTAATCATAGTAGGAGTATGATTCTGTCCAACCTAACGCGTGTTGTTTAGTTAAGCAGTAGACAATTCTAATCAGAATGCTCATTTAGTTAAGCAGATACAAATTTAAAAGAACATTAAAAGTACTACTAAACAACTTCACAGTTAAGAGCTAAACCTCCCATTATATCAGTGCAACCAACAAGCAAAGAAAAGTAAATACAGGCAAATAATAGAATTATTAAAACACGAGAACAACTTTAGTAAAATAAACAATCTAGCAGAATATCAGTGATTCAAAGACTTCTAAAAATAAATGATCAACATGTATACACTAAAAAAAGTACAGTAAAAACAGATAACAAATATATAAAAGTGAATTTTGAAACAAGATTCGACACAAATCAATTATCAGAAAACTTGAACAAATAATACCAATCAGATTAAAGGCTATATGTTTAAATCATTCTACTGATATTTGGCAAGAGTAATAAGCAGATTATCAAATCAACTAAAAAACAAGCGATTAATATAAGCAGATAACAGCTAAATGATTCAGCAGTACAATAAGGAAACCAAATATTATTATTCCTACAAAATAAAAATTTCAAATATTCAAAACAAATCAGTATCATATATTAATCAGAAAGCAGATAACCAGATTTATATCAATCAAATCAAAGTAAATAATAACTAATAAGTGTGAAAACACTTATCCTTTTGCCACTAAAATCGAGGAAAAACAAGACCTAATCATGTGTTTAATGTCGTAAAAGTCGGAATTACGCGTGGTTTTGTGTTTTGTGTGTTAAATAGGTACAAATGATCAAAAGGAAAGAAAACACGGGATTTCACGGTCAAATGTTGAAGAAAAGTCCAAAAAGAGACGAAGACAAAGTTAAAAGATCAAAAGAGTGTCAAGTTCACGAAAACCGGCTAAACCGACACGAGCTTAAAGGAAAAGATCGAGAAAGCCGAAATCAAGTTCGTTTTTAGCGGATTTAATCGTTGAAAAGATATTCGAGCTTTGTGGGTCCCACATTTGACTATTGGGCCCAAAAGCCCAATAAGGAGTACAAATTATACACTTTTGGAATAAGCCCAAGTTAAGGCCCAAATCAAAAGGTTAAAAGTCAGATAAAGCTTATTGGGCTTCAAGCCCATATTTGAAAGAAAGAAATAAAGAAGAGGGACGGTTAAGAAGCTTTGGGCCTAAACCCATTTATACAATGTAATGGGAGGGATAAATCTTTGAAAATTGGAGTTATTCATTTGACCGGTCAACACCATTCCAACTTTTTACCCACCAGTCACACAAACGATTATTCATTCACCCCAAACTTCACCCCACGTGTACCCTTTATTTCCCCTTACCCCAATTAATAAAACGTCTTTTGTTTTCACCCCATAACCAGCTTCGATATCACCAAAGTAAAGAAAACCCACCCACATTCATCTTTATTCTCTCTCCCAAAACCATTTACACAGCCACCACCATTTTTCTTACCCACAAACCCTAATTCCTATCACAAAAATTACCCAAGTTAATTTGGGGGTTTTACCCTCATTTGATAATTAACACAAATCCACTTAAATCCCCCCCAAAAAAAACGGAAGATCCACCAAGTGGTCCTCATCCTCTCTACCGACGTGGCAACCCCCCTTTTTTCTATAGACCAACCACGCTGGCAATCTAAGTGAAAAAGGGCTTTCACAACCGTTCGATGAGAAGAAAAAGAGAGAGAAGTGATTAAACGGCCAAGATCCTTCTCCTTGGGCACCAAGAAATACCAAGAGAGTTTTGAGGGGTTTTCTCCTATAAAAACCCCATTTCATGTGTAATTTGAGGGAGCTTTTCTTTATTTTTTTTCAGTTTTATTTAGTTAATTTTAGGAGTAGATTAAATTAGTTTTAAAATTTCTGAAAATTAGTTTTAGGATTTAAATTGTAATTTTAATTTCCAGTATTGTAATTTTTGATATTAATTAATGAAAAGTTTGATTTTTAATTATTTTGTTCTCGTTTAAATTTCTGTCAATTTTATTTATCTTTAAACTGTTTTTTTATGTTACTGTTGGATCATCTTCATTCGATATAAAAAAATAATAATAAAATAATAAAAAACTAATGTTCGAAGAAGCTTCATGTTCGGTTCAATTTACTTGGTTCGAGGCTTGACTTTCGTCTCGATTGGCTTGATGTTGATGATTCGAGATGGTAAAAGGTGGTGTTAGATTCGGTGACAAAGGGGGTTCAGTACCACCCTTCTTCCCAACGGTTTTCAACAAAAGGTTCCTTTTCTCTTTTAGTTTTTATTAAGTTTTAGTATTTAAATCTGCGTTGGAATAGGTTTATGTTGTTTTTATTTCCTGCTTTTGTTTGATTCAGCTTCAGTTTGTAATCTGCTCTTGTTATTTAGTTTAGTTGGTTTGTTGAATTTGCTTATTTTGTTTAGTTTATTGCTTTGTTTTAATCCGCCTTTGTAGTCACTGTTAGGCTTAGTTTATTTTTCATTCGTAGAGTTTATGCGGATCTACTTATAGATTTGTTTGGCTTTGATTTTATTTGGGGTATGCTTTTTCTGCTTATAAGTACTGCTTAATAGATCTGTTTTGATTGTTTGGATTTGCTTTATAGTTTATAGCTTATTTTGGGTTTAGCTTATCATTATTTAGCCTATTTGATTCAGCCAGTTTGCTTATTTAGTTCTTTAATTCTCTGTTTCTTTTATGTGCTTATTTTTATTATTTGGTTTAATTTCTCATTTAGCTTATTGCTACTTACCCTTTTTATTGCTATTCTGATTATTTTGATTTTGCTATGTAATTGTGTCAACGTACAGATTTGATTAATCTGTATGTAATAACTGAGTCTCTAGATTCCAAAAATAAATTTAAAAAAAATAGCAAAAACAATTTCGTCCACCCTGAGGTTCGAACCCAGGACCCTTCGTTCACAAGCCCACACGCCTTACCAGTTGGTCTGAACCTCTTTTTGTGTTTAATTCTAGATTAGTTCATTAATATAGTAAGTTAATTATTTGGCAGTTTTTATTAAAGAATTTAATACTAGATTTGTTAGTTTATATTAATTTTAATTAGAAAGTTTTTTATATAGTTTTTCTTTTATTCAGTGTTATAAAAAAAAAAGACGAAAAAAAAAATTTTAATTAAAATTAATTTTATAATTTTTAAATTATTTTTAAATTTTAATCGTTCTTAAAAATAGTTTTATTTTGAGTTTTTAAATTTAATTTTTAAAATTTAGTTTTCATAAAATTAAGTTTTGTTTTATTTAATATATTTTTTTTAGTTAAATTTTTACATAGTTTTGTATTTTCAAATAGCTTAAATTAGTTTACTTTGTTTTAAAATAGTTTTTTATAAAATTTCATATTTTAGTTTTCACAAAAGTTTTTAAAGTAGTTTTTAATTAAGTTTTGTTTTAAAATATATTTTCTTTCAGAGTTTTTACTTTAATTTAGTTTCTTTTTATAAAATTAGTTTTAAGTGTGTTTAAGTTTTAAAATAGTCCTTTTAAAATAGATTTTATTTAAATTAGTTTAAAATAGATTTAGTTCATAATTCCAAAATTTTAAGTTTACCAAAAACAAAGTTAAGTCGTAACGTTAATTGGAAATCAAATTCGAGTCGAATTGAGGAACGATAAATGTAATATAAAAAGGGTAAACAAAAATCCTTGTATTAAATGGCGCCGCTGCCGGGGAACGATAAAAGTAATATAAAAAGGGTAAACAAAAATCCTTGTATTAAATGGCGCCGCTTTGCTCGTATTGACGATTTTTCGTGACGACGTTTGGATTTTGGGATCCGTTCTCTTTGAACGTTACGTTTCTTGAAACAAAATCAAAAATACAAAAAAATCAAAAACTTAAAAATTAAAAAAAATTAAAAATCACAAAAAGCAAATTCTTTCCTAAGATTTGCACCGAAAAAAAATTAAAAAAATCCAAAAGTAATACTTTTTCCTAAAAGTATTACACCAAAAATATTACGTATTAGTGTTAATTTTTAGTTCGATTTCTTTCGATTCTTCTTGTATATATATATTTTTCTATAAAAATACAAAAATATTCTTCTTTATCCTCTATTGTTTTTAATTCTTTTCTCTACCCCTCTTATTTATAATTCTTCATGGATTCGTCTTGCGTTCGGTGTGGGAGACCATGGCATGGTTTTCAAACATGTCAATGGTGTACTTGTGAGCGGTGTGGTTTTGATATCGACAATACACAATTTGGATTTTGTCCATTTTGCAATTCAACGAATTCGTACTTCTCCTCTTACAATACTTTCTCACCCCCTCCGGTCTATGACAATCCCTATCCGCAACATGCACCGGGTTTTTCTCAATACCCGTGTTGCAATCATTGTGGGGGCCCTCACGATACTTCTTATTGTCAACCAATGAATTAGGAGCCACATCCGTGCTATAATTCCGGTTTTCAAAATTTTGAACCCCCACATCCCACCATCAATCATCAATCCTCTCAGATAATTCAACAAATCAATGCTTTGAATGACGAAAGAAAAGCCCTTCTTTTGAAACTTCATGACGGCTTAATTCGACTGACCGAGACTTTGGAGGAGAAACAACGACAACGACAAGAGCAAGTATCTAATCTTAGTGATTATACTCCTCCTCTTGTGCGTTCTTACTATTATGATGATGATGATGACGATGAGAATTCTATTTCTTGGAATGATCTTTGTGCTCAATGTCCTAGTGCAATTGTAATTCCTTCTCTCGACTTGCCGGCTCTCGAGCCTAAGGATTCTACCACTCCTATTCTCGATTCTTCCACTATGGAGCCCGATGCCTCTCTCATCATGGGGGATGAGGGTCTTATCACTATTCCTTGTGACGAGACTCTTATTCCAATCCAAAGTGAGCCTACGGTTGCTTCCGATAGTGACGATGAGTGTGAATCTCTTTCTAGTGATGACTCATTACCTCCCACCGACATCTTGGGAAACGATTCTTTGGCTTTCTCTAATTCTCTTTTTGATCTCGATGATGATTTTACTTCTAGTGATGACGAGTCACTATCCGATGAAG